>JASJET010000076.1:0-1200000 GCA_034092305.1 Diaprepes abbreviatus
AGTTGTGTTTCTTTTAAAAATGGATTACTTTGATTATATTGATTGGATTAAGGACAAAGAATGATTAATAGACTCACTAGGTATGTTATGTCTATGAAGAGTCATAGAATATTCCTTGCATTCTGTAAATATGTGCTTGATCGTTAGTGTGAGGACATTCAGGGGGATCATTTCCCTGCAATAGATATGAATGAGTAAGCGTGGTATGTCCTATGAGGAGGCGGCAAATCTTTGATTGTTCCTTTCTATTTAAATCGAGTTTTAAGGACGTATTGTGAGTAGAGCTGAGAATTTCGCGTAATTTGTTGCTTCCTACAAAATATCCCATTCAGACTCTATGAGATTAGACAAAAATCTATGAATGCCCGGGTGCAAATCTTTAATATGTAGAGTAAATTAAATATAAGGCCACTACATTTTTAGCGAGATGATCTGCTTCTTCATTGCCCCTAATGCCGATGTGGCTCGGTATCCACATAAATTTGATAGTGTGTCCTAACTTATGACATTTGTAAAACAGGTAATTAATTCTGTCAACGGAAGGATGATCCGACGAAAAGGATTTTATTTTTATAAGAGAGTTGAGAGAATCGGATGCTATTAACATCTGGCAATTGGGGATTTGTGAATGAATGCAATTGTCCTTTCTATGTCAAACAACTCAGCAGAGAGAATGCTTGATGTATCGCTAAGCTAAATGATTCTGATGCGAAGAATGATGGAAATGTGCACTAACCGACGTAGGGGATTTTGAGCCATCTATGTATATAATTTTTATAGTTATAAAATTCATTAGTAATAATATGATTGTAATCATTTCTTAATATTATAGGATTAGCAGATTTTTTCTCATGGGATAAAAGAGAATAGTGTATTCTGTGTGAGGGTATTGTCCATGGTGGAAACGTTGGATGAGTTGTCAGAAAAATGTGAAACGCTTCACGATTTTGCGTGTCATCCTTGCGCAAGGGCCATGCTAATCTTCTCTGTATCGTTTCAATTTTAGTATATGCCGCCGAGGCGAGTACACTTTCATAAGAGTAAACAATAAATTCTCCAACCAAATACCAGTCTCAACAGGAACCAGACAAGGATATAGTCTCAGCCCAATCCTCTTTAATGTCATTATGGATCAAATCATCACAGAGCTAAAAATAGAGGGGAGAGGATAGAAAAAGGGCAAGAAGGAATTTAAAATAATTTGCTATGGTGTTAACGCAGTAATAATATCGGAAGATGAGGAAAATTTACAGACGTTACTATATAGATTCTAAACAACAGCAAAGGAATTAAATATGATTATCTCTGTCCGAGAGGTCATGGTATTCAAATACCTAGGTATTAAAATTCCCAATAATAGAAACCTAAAACAAGAAGTACAAAAGTAAGCAATAATAGCCGCTAGGATATCAGGATTTCTCCGGGACGTAATATAGAGAAATAAATATATGAGTATTGAAAGTTAAATGTGAAGACCTATTATTTTGAACAAAATTATATTTAATAATGGTAAATGAGATAATTTGTGCTGATATATTTCTATTTCTTTATCCCAGGAGGCAAAATGTTGATTGCTATAACTTACATTTTGACCTCCACAAAGACTCAATCTCTTCGTAAAAGATTAAATGTTCAGATCTTGTTGGCGGCAAATAAAAAAATTAATTTTCAACCCCTTAAATATAGCTCTAAAAAGAGGGTGTGTCACATTCATAATTTTTCGAGCTATCCTAGATTAAAAAAAAAAAACACCGAAATTGATCTATTCGTTGCTGAAATACGACAAAATATTTACTTAAAGAAAAGACATAGCAATCAATATTTTGCGTCATGGGATAAACAATTACTAATATCTCAGCAACAAATTATCCGATTTACTATTATAAAATATAATTTTATTTAGAAAGACGAGGCTTCCCTTTAAAGCAAAAAAAAAGTGCCAAAAAGGCTAATTTTGCAATAAATAATTTATATGAAAAAATGGAAGATTTTGAGGGTTTACTGCATTTTTGCAATAACAATTTAACAAAATGATCACACACTGTAGGTTTTTAAAATCTTAAAAACTTTTTTCTCCAAAATGTGTTCCTTGACTTGTAGATTCAAAAAACCTGTTTAGCCAACTTTGATCCCTCCCCCCTCTTAGCCCCAACTATTTTTGCTGTTACATTTTATGTAGGGTTTGTTCTTACAACACCCCTGGGTAGGTCTCATTCATCTCGAAATTTACATTCCTATATTTACTTGTGGCTTGGACTAAAAGGCTGGGGATTGAAGAGAACGAAACAGCATCCTCATTATTTTAGAATACGAAGCTTCAACTTACTGGAAACATCTTCAAGGATCAAATCTGAAGGACTATATACACAGGATAAACTAGTGAATAGCCTCCTAAACATGATAATTAATTCAATTAATCTGTTCACATAGAACCGCATATAGCACATACAACGTCAAAAACGCCGGAAGCATACAATAGGTACAAACTAATTCGTAACGAAACTAATCTAGTAGTCAGGCAACTAAAAAGTGAACATTGGGAGCAGTTCTCTAAAAGAATGGAAGGAGACTTCTATAGTGTACAAAAACAAATGTGGCGACTGATAAGACAACAACGCAAAGAAATATCTGAACTCTCCGAAACAAACAAAATACCAGAGGAGAAATGGATAGACTACCTAACAAAATTATTTGAGGGAGATGCTAACATTGGAAAAAACAACATACCAGCAATAAGGAATAATGTGGAAGTCACCATTCAAAAGTAGAGAAAGCTATGAATCCTTAAAAAATAGAAAGTCTCCCGGACAAGACGGAATTCATAACGAATTGTTGAAATACGGAGGACAGCGACTAACACAGAAACTCACAAGCTTCATTCGAAAAATCCTGACACCAGGGAACTACAGGGGTATTAATCTACTGGACACAACTCTGAAACTCGTTACGAAAGTAATCAAAAATAAAATTAATTCGGTTACAACACTGGAAGACGAACAGCAGGGATTTAGATTAGGAAGGTCTTGCGTGGATGCAGTATTTATTCTACAACAGATAGTCGAAAAATCTCTAGAATACAATAAACCAACATTTTTATGTTTTATAGATCTAACAAAAGCATTCGATCGCATAAAGCTAGATGACGTAATCCACCTGTTATATAAGAGAAATATTCTTATCAATATAATTCAGACCATCGAAAATATATACGCAAACAATAAAGTTCAGATTCGCACTAACGGTAAATTATCAACACCCATACCAGTCAACAGCGGTATTAGACAGGGAGACTCGCTTAGTCCTTTGTTGTTTAACATGATAATGGACGAAATAATAAAGGATGTGCGACTTGGTAGAGGATATAAAATGGGTGATACAGACATAAAAATTCTCTGTTACGCTGATGACGCTGTGATATGTGCCGAAAATGAAGACGACCTCCAGAGATTTTTAAATACCTTTAATCTTACGGGAAGAAAATATAATATGAATTTCTCAGCCGAAAAAACTAAATGTATGACAACCTCAAAAGAACCCCTCCGATGCAAACTAGAACTAGACGGTCGAATAATACAACAAGAAATGAGTTTCAAATATCTAGGAATCGACATAACTAGTTATGGCAACATCAAAGATGAAGTAAGAGGGCAGGTGGCCAAAGCAAACAAAGTCGCGGGTTGCCTCAACGACGTGATCTGGCGAAACAAACTCTTAGAACAAGAAACAAAGGTTCGGATCTACAAAACCACAATTGGACCTATTATGACATACACCTCAGAAACACGGCCAGAGACGACAAAAACGAAACAACTCTTCGAGACTACAGAAATGAGAATACTTTGACGAATAACAGGGAAAACGCTACTAGACAGAGAAAGAAGCGATAACATCAGGCAATCATGCAACACAGACTGCATTAATGAGTGGGCCCTACAACGTAAGACACAATGGAACAGACACATAAGCCGAATGACAGAGGATAGACTGGTAAGGATCGCACGAGATAAATCGCCTAGTGGTACACGCAGTAGAGGTCGACCACGGAAAAGGTGGAGCGATAATTTAAGTCCAGAATGAGGAAAATCGAAGAAGGAACAGGTCAGGGACCTATTATAGAAAGTAGAAGAAGAAGAACATAGAACCGATACACCAGATTACATAATAAGTTTCTAGGCTGCAGTGTAAGAGTTTTTCAACTCTAGTCTGCTATATCACTCAATCAATTAATTAATCAATCAATTATAAATAACGACCAGACAAAAATTCATTTCAAAAATTGCAACATTCCTATTTTAAAACAATTAAATTATTAACAAAAGTGTCTAAAACTTTCCCCATTTATTCGTTTCTCTCTTATAATTTCCGATATTTCAGTATAGTATCATTAACTTGGGACACACTGTATATTTTTAGTTTTCTGGAAGAGTTCAATCTAAGCGTTCCTCACTTTCGTAAACTCGGCAGGAAATTAGGTAATTTCAGAGCTAATCATACCTCATATTTTCGATCTTGTCGTCTTATATTTTAAAAGCGTAGAAAGCTGCAAATTAAATTATAATAAGGGAATGCAAAAGAGGTCTAATTTATTTACCCAACGCCAGAGGTAAGATCTGGGGAAAAAATTACGGGGAGGCTTGTAAGTACATTTGAATATTCATTGCGCCAATATTTGCATATTATAAATAACTTTTTTTACTTTAGTGCTAGAGCTTATATTTTTTTTATTCATCTTTAATATAAAGTAGGAATATGAAATGAAAAATTTTCTGTCTCTTCCAGAGATTGTCGCCATTTTGAATATGTCACCTTGAAATAATAAATTTCTTCAGTATTACATGAGTTTTTTGTTGCTTACAGCTGTTTTTTGTTGTTTTTATTCTGTAAAATTATAAGTTTAACATATATAACTGCTGTCGTCCGTACATGTTTTTAAAAATAAAACGACATTTTTTTTATTGGATTTTTATTATCTAATATTTAAGACTATGTCGAAAAATAGAGGGGTAAAATAAATTAAAATGGAAAAGGGTTTTCATTATTTTATACCTTCAGTTGACCTCTATATAGAGGCGGATCCAGCCTCTTTCTTTGGGGGAGGGGGCAGTGATATCACAAAAGTACAGCATGGCAAGCGAAAGCAAGTTGTCGATGGGGAGGGGAGACCAGCAACATTCCCTTTCTAGTGTAAAAGGCAGGATCGGGTCTATTTTTCTGAATTTGAAGCTTTTGGAGAGGTGGGAGCGATCGCAAGAAAAAATAAGTTGCTGACAAGGGGGGAGGATGCGAACAGCATACATATTCCTAGTATAAGAGGCAGAATCGAGTTTATTTTCCTGCTCAAAGCTCTTGAGGGGAGAACTATCGCAAGAAAAACAAGTTGTCAACAACGAGGGGGGGGGATTGCCAGCAGCATTCACATTTCTATACTCTATTCAAGAACTAGAGAGAGTAATAAAACTGTTACCGAAACCTGCCCCAGTGCCGCATGACTGCCGTAAATCTAATTATATTTAAATATTACAAGCTTTTATGAATTTATTGCAACAATAAAATTTCTGATAATTCGATTCAATCTCTGTCAGTGAGCAAAGTACACCTTGCAGAGTGTCCTTGATTGTGCTTGTTTTCATATGTTATTTGGGATTAGTGAGATTCCCAAAAGATATGGCTTCCACCTCAATATTTATTCCTAAATCGTTAAACCAGGGCATTTTTTCCTCAACGAAAAACTTATTACGAATGTTTATGATGCCCTTAAGATATCAGTATCTAGATAATAATGTTAAAAGCTCTATTAAGATGTGTTTAAATATGACAGGAGTTGGAAAATCTATTATGTACCGAATACTGAAGGAGAGAAAAACGACCGGAATTGTTAGTACTCCCACGCCACATTCGATCACAGGCAGACGGAAAACCTCGTTGGAAGAAGAGATGGAAACTGCAATAAAAGGAGTTGTACATACATTTTATTATAAGAAACAGATCTCAACAGTCGACAAAATTCTAACTAAAATCAATAAAGATCGGGATTTACCTGAAATTAAAAGAGTTGAGCTCTGGAAATAGCTCAGAGAACTTAACTTTTGCTGGGAAAAACCAGATACGAAATCTGTTCTTATAGATCGTCCGGAAAATGTCCGTTGGAGAAAAAAATATATCTCTCAAGTAAAAGTTAGAGTTGCTAGAAATAACATAACTTACAAATTAGTAAAGGAAAATGGGGAAACTCGATCTCATGATCGGTGAGATAGGGGAACCAATTATAATTAATTTGAGCTAAGATAGCTTCACTGACTTTGATTACGAATTAGATACGTTTACCAGTGCAAATACAATTTACTATTTAAATTTTTGTTTTTGTTGTCTTTTATTGTTTAATGTTGTTTATATATATTTTTATATATATTTTTATTTTAGTGTGTCCCACTCTTTAATTTTATATATATTTAATTCCAATTAGCCGTAATTTTTTTATTATTGTATTTGTGTCTTTTTCTTAAACGTGTAGAATTAACATGTTTATTTTATTTTTTTGGGGCTATCGGATTTCCATATAATAAAGTAAATTAAATTAAGATGTCAGTGCAATAGAAATAAAAATAAGTAGGTATAATATTGACGGTCACATATAAAAATTAATTACATTTGAATCCCTTTTTAGTGTTTAATTGTAATTCGGCAGATGGTTTAAGAAAAAAATAAACTGAAATTCCAAATGTCCTAAAAATGATTTTAATTAATAATAAAATGACCGATAGCTCCAAAATTTAAGATTATATGGACGAATTTATTTCTTTATATATGTTTAACTTCTTGTATTTTTTACAATTGAAAGTATTTAGATTAAAACTTAGAATTTTTTGAGAGAATAAGGCTACGTTTTAGTCCGAATGTGCCTAAAACGGTTTCTAAGCCAAAATTAAAAATAATGAAAATACAGTTGTGATTTGTGTTAAATATGTCAACATTATTTATATTTTCTAATGTATGTGACTTTATTATAACAACTTTTTATTTCAACTTTATTACCGAATGGGGGCAATATCCCTCCCTAATTAAAGTGTGCATTTTTGAGATTAAGATAGATTTGTCCACTCTGCAGTTTTTTCAGTTTTATTTGTAAACTATGCATTTTTCGTAGGTGCATATTTAAATAAAAGTGGTAGATAATAAAATTTTCTATCAAATTGATACCTTATGAAGTAATTTTTCAAAAAATGCACCCCAAAACCATATTTAAAAAAGCAAAAAAATTCAAAAAAAAAATTTTAATTTGTTTCCCATAACTTTTTTCCAAGTGAAGTTAAGTACAGGAATTGCTTTATGGAAAGGAAAGCTGACGTCACACCAGTTAAAATGAGCTCATGCAAAAGTCTGTATGGTGAAAAATAACCAAGATATGACGTCTCAAACTTGGCTACTTTTCTCGATATAAACAAAATTCTAGCTTTTGCTTCAATTGAAGAATAAATATCTCAAAAACTATAGCTTATCGAGCTCTGTGCTCACTGACATTTTTTTTTTCTACTTCTTAAGAACTATCCTTTGTGTAAGTTTTAGAAAATCTGACACAGATCCATTTCCCATAACAATTCAGCGTTTTTCTTTTATTCATAAAACCCGAAATCTCTTTTGGTCACCATTAAAAATTCAATGTTTAGAACTTTTCAATCTTTTTAAACGTAATGAAATAAGTTTATAAAGTTAAATTAAAGCAAACAGGATTTAAATATTTATTTCAAATAAGAGTTCCACAAACGATATTTTCCCGTTAACTAGGTCATTGTTAACGACAAGCTGCCTTTCCCAGCAAACACGCTAGTTTACTAAATTTAGTACAATGTTTTGTGGATTTATGAGTTTGTATAATAATAATGATATAAAATACTATTCATCTCTGATTTATTTATTTAATGATTTATTTGCTTAAACCAGAAATGTTATAATATATACAGGCTGGCTCAGTAAGATTATCGAGAGTCTGTATTTCAGAAAAAAGTTATCACTGAAATTTCAAAATAAAATTTGCTTAATGTGACCAAGGCGAACTAAAATCAAATATTTCTGACTTTCTAAGTAGGCCTGAAGACAGAGTATCATATTTATAAAACAGAAAACACTAATTTCTCAAAAAAAAATCAAATATAAATGTAGGATGGCAACGATCACTTCGGTGGCCATGCCTTTCTACGTCTAATCACCGAAATTAATGACAGACGGGCTCGGGTATTACTTTGATGAGTAACCGCTTGGGAAGACCGAGTAACTGTGGTTGACAATCCATTTTAAACTGTAGGTTCAGTCGTTACCGATGCGACTTTAATCCAAATTATTTTTTAAATGCAGGTGTCCTTCTACATTTTTAATATTTAATATTTATGTTTTTACACTTTTGAAATTAACTTTTTGTTTTAAATTTTAAAATAAAAGGGGAATCAAAGAATATTTTTAATCCAAAAATACTGGATTGCTTTATACAATCTAAATAAACTTGATTTTTTTAAGAGTGTAATAGACTCTTTTTTACTTTTACGCTTGTTATATTTAAATTTGGAATTCCAAGTGTTAGAATGCCTCTCGCCATCTATAGACATGGGGTTGAACCGAAGTCGCGGTTTCGCCAGCTTTTTATATCGGTATCTTCTGTCGATACTCACGCTGAGAATTGCCTATTTATTTCTGTTGGAGTTTTAAGTTAACCACATTGACTTTTGGGGATACGTTGTTTTGAATATTTTTCCCCCAGCTGAATTTAAAAATCTTTTGAAAGCAAATTCTGTCATTTCCTTTGTAAGTGGTCGTGTGAGAAGTCGTGTAGAATTGTTAGAAAATAAAATCAGTGATTATATATTCTTTATTATTCGATTTGATCGATCTACACCAAAATCAGGTAAATATATTCTATATTTTGCGTAATACTCGTCATAAACTGACCCCGATATTTCTTTTTCGGAGACCAGCTTTTTAAAGTAATTTCAAGTTTTGTTCAGTATTTAAAATTTGAAATAATTTATTTCATACTCTACTTCGGTTTCTGCAAAAGTATTCTCCCATGTTCCTGAGGCTCTGCCGTCTTTAATAGAAATACTACATATTTCTTCGAAACAAAATATTTCTTCTGGTGAATGTGTTGAATTTGATAAAATATGAAAACATTTGAAGGCAGTTCAGTTTGCAAGTATTCAATTAGCCGACATCATCTCTTAGTGACTGCAGCCCGATAGCAAGTACACATAACCAGATAAGTAACAGTATTGTAAAGGAAATTGCTATTTTCGTTGACAAACTATGTCATTTTTGCTTTATTACTTATAGTCACCGCTAACATATATGTATATATATATATATATATATATATATATATATATATATATATATACATATGCATAATCTGGATATATCCACTGCTATTGCATCTCACACGGAAGAATTCGTGAAAGCCGCATATACATATATATATATATATATATATATATATATATATATATATATATATATATATATATATATATATATATATATATATATATATATATATATATATATATATATATATATATACATATATATACTTCGTTTTTATTTGAATAATCTAAAGAGTCTATCTGAACAGACTAAGTCTTCCCGGAGTTACCACCATTTATATCCAGTGTTATAAAAGTAAAAAGGCTTTATTTAATAATATTTTATCGGTTTATGATCAGATGGCGTTATTTGTCAACCTTTTTCCAATTTTTTCAAAGTAAAGGAACAAACAAGTAATATCTATTGATTTTCTAAAAAAACATGCTGATACGATAGTTTTAACAATAGCAGTGGAATATTCTTTATCAACATTTGATCAATCGCTAAAAATTCTTCAAAGCCCCCTGGTACCAATTTTGGATAAAATCTGGAAATTTAAAATTTCTAGACCGTCATATTGCATCTGATATATTAGACTTTCGTAAAATAATTTTATATTCGTTATTTCCATGCTCCAAAATGATTCAGTCCTACCGTTGAACAAAATCGAAAAATGTAAAATTTTCAGTCCGCTATATTGGACTGAATCCTGAAAAAATTCCTTTAAATTCATATTAGACAACCTCAAGAACATCTATATCAGTTTTGGAAAAAATCGAAATATGAAAAATTTTTAGGACGCCATATTGAATCCGCCAGATTAAATTTTTTAAAAAATATTTTAAATTCTTAATTAAAACTAACAAAAATCCCCCAATATTGATTTTAGACAAAATCGAGATGTAGAATCTTTATTCCGTCGTCTTGGACCCGCCATATTTAATTTTGTTTAAATAATTTCTGATTCGTAATATGTGATTCCAGAAACTCCCTCATATCAATTTTGAAAGAAATCGGACAAAAATTAATATTTTATCCGCCATATTGGATACGCCATATTGATTTTTTTAAAAGTAGTTTCAGATTCGTTATGTGCGATTCCAAAAACTTCCAGCTACGCCACTGTTCAGTTTCTCCTATTTATACATAAATTAATCAGATTAAAAACAAACAATAATTTGGATCATAATCATTTTCCTCAAATAAGAGTTTTACAATATGTTCCCCTTAAGTAGGGCATTATTAATGAGAAGCTGATTCTCCCTGCATACACGTGACTTTACCGAATATTATACACCGCTCAGTAGATTCAAGGGTTCAGTATTAATACCATAAATTAATAATAAAATTCATTCTATTCAACATAGGAATTATATCTGCTTTGAAGCTTTATACATAAAATATTCGGTATCTTTGTTTCTGGCTTTATTTGAGTTCCTCTATTGCCGAGCAAAATTATCTTTATACAATGGCAGAGTGTTGACGAATTTTAGTATCATTATAAGACAAAGTTAGGTCCCTAATGTCCTAAATGTGACCTAACAAAGCTCAACAAAACCATTTATAAAAACTACTTCCCCGAAATTCTGATTAATTATAATAATATTTACGTAAAATAATTTATGTAAGGTTACAAGACATGTTTAAATCCTACACGAAAATATGTATATAAAAGGTTTTCTAACAAGAGTATCCCGATATTTTATACAAATAAAATACGGTTTATTTAACAAATTTGTTTCATGTGTTATGTGAGGTAACTACGTATAATTATATATGAAAAATAATGTCAGCTAAATGACCTCCTCTGTTTCTTTGACAGGTAATAATTCTTGTGTCCAGATTTTGAATAACGTCTAAGCATAATGACTCTGTGGTCGGACTTGCTACGTCTTTATTTTTATTTTTACGGCGTTTCGATTAGGTTTTATCTCTAATCGTTATCAAGTATAAACTGAATGTTTTGTCTTAAGACTACGAGCTTATATAGGGACTGGGTCCATTTAAGCGCAACGTTTCGCTTTACTGTTCACACCTCAATGATTTGATGCTACAAAGAGTGGTTGCCAAAGATTAGGTATCTCAACACTCGGTTTACTGAAGATTCTATTATTGTTTTTAATGTATGCTGTTTCTTTTTTCATATTGGGTTCCACATATATTGCTGCAGCCTCAGACCATTTTATATGGTGTTGTTTATCCTAGGCGTGTTCTGCAATACCTGATCTCGACGTTTACCCTTTTTGTGTATGAGTTTTATGTTCCTTAATTCTAACTTCTAGCGGTCGTTTGGTTTCTCCAATATACATTTCATCACACTCACATTGAATTTTGTAAACACATTCTTTCTTATCGGTAGTTTTTGGTTTTGTTTTTGTTAAATGAGCTCTAAGGGCATTTCCTGATTTAAAGGCTGTTTTTATATTATAGCTACTGGCAATTCATCTTATTTTCTCCGACGTTCCCTTAATGTACGGAATTGTGAAGAAGGAATGTGTTTCTTGCTGTCCAGTGTTCGTTGTTCTAAAATTATTTATAACATCGTCAATTAGTTTTAAAGGATAACCATTCTGTTGTAAATCAGATTTAATATTTGCTACCTCTTTTTCCAATGATTCGGCATTATTGCATATAGATATAGCGTGATTGTAGAGGTTGCGTATAATTCCTCGTTTTGTTATAACAGAATGATTATAACTATGATTAAGATATTGTCCAATATGTGTTGGCTTTCTGTATACTGAAGTTTTAATAGTTTCGTTTGAACGGTTCACCATGACATCTAGGAAGGGCAATTGCTCATTTACCTCTTTTTCCATAGTAAACTTAATTGTAGGTCGAATGGTATTCAGATGTTTCAGCAAATCATTAAGATGAAAGTATCATCGACATATCTGAACCAGGTTTTCGGTTTTATTGTTGCCGTTTCTATGGCATGAGTTTCGAACCATTCTATATTATATATATATATATATATATATATATATATATATATATATATATATATATATATATATATATATATATATATATATATATATATATTGACGACGACTGGAGAGAGTGAAGAGCCCATCGGAAGCCCGTCGGCCTGAGCGTAGAACTTGTCCTTTACTTGAAAGTAAGCACTACGCAGGTAACACTTCAAAAGGTCCATCACCCCGTCCAGTGGTAACGTGGTTCGAACTGATAAAGTAGTATCATTTGAAAGTCTAGTTTTGATTATGTCTAGTGCGTCTCCAAATGGTACATTAGTATACAGACTTTCCACATCAAAGTCTGTCCTCTGGCTCTAGATTGATGCTACTAATAATATTCACCAAATGTGTAGAATTTTTAACATATGTGTTTGTTTTACCTTCTAAAGGTCGTATGATTTTTAAGAGAAACTTCGCCAGTGCATTTGTTGGGGGTCCTCTGGAGCTGGTTATTGGCCTTATTGGTTCGTTTTATGAATTTTTGGAAGTCCGTAAAGATGTGGTGTGAGCGCCGATCGATATATTGTTTTGGTATTTTCCTGAGTGTTCTGTAGATTTTTGACTCTATGCATTTTTATCCAAGCGTTGCTCATGATTTTTGAAATGCCTTGTATGCATTGATTTGATTCACATATGTCTCTAATTCTTATCGAGAATAAGCTGAGGTATTATTTTAAAAGGACCAGGTTATAGTCTAGGCGAATGTATTAAAGGTTAATACTTGTGGTTATTAAAAAAAAATAACTAAAAAAAGTAAATTTGCCTAGCTTGTAAAAGAGAAGAGAATTGTAAAAGATAGAAAGACGATATTTATCTAAACTTGTAAGGTGGCTTTAAAATGGTCTCTTCTTTACAGGCCTCGTCCGGTTGGCTCCAAAAGGTGCGGTGAGTGGTCGGGGTAAATGACATCTGTTTTGGTGTCCTTATAGTCAAGGTAGAGACAGGAGACCGAATTGAACGTTAAGAAAACACCTAAAAAATTTCAAAAAACAAACATCTATATTCTACGTTTAACGGTGTAAATGTGACTATGTGTGGCCCAGCGCTTCTCTGTTCAAGGTAATAAGCCTGGGACCGTCAGTTGGTTTTTGACAATTCGAACTTAAATGATTAATCTAACCAAACTCATCAGTGTGTTGTGGGTGTAGTACTAAATATAACAAAAGTGATTTAATGTAAATAACAATAATATGTATAAAGTGATAATATTAAGTGCACTCTACCCGTGTAAATAGACCTGTTTACTGGAGTTCACAAATGTGCCCTTTTAGATACGTGAATGACATCAACTGCATACGGTTGCAAGATTTAATTAATTGTACCATATGAGGAAACACAATGGATCTTAAAAAGGTAAGTACACTGATTATTAATAAATTTTATATACAAAAGAAAAGAAACATACAATAGCTTTAAATTTATAGGCTACACGACAGAGACACATAAAACCTGGTTAACGGAGGCTCCCTAACGTCCTGATGTTGGTTGGTTCTAGATCACTCGGTACTACAGTGTGGTCTGGTATATACAGTATGCATGGCAGGGTGCCGTAGAGATATCAGCAAGAAGGTCCGAGTGGTCTGGTATGTACAGCAGCCAAGGCAGGTGCCGTAGAGAAATCAGCAAGAAGGGAACGAAAGGAAAAAAGAAACAGAAAGGAGAAAAAAAGAGAAAGGAAAAACGAAAGAGGAAAAGAAAAGAAATGCCAGTGGTGTTAGGTGGCCTTTTTATGGTGGAAAATCAGCAGACAGCTTTTAAGGTACGCAAAGGAAATTTGGCCAAAGAACCGAATATTTCACATTAATATCTAGCAAAATTGCTAAGTGACCTTTCCAGGTGCAACTCTGCAAGGAAAATGTCTTTATCACTCTATCATTTTTTTCTTCTCCCCAGAAAAACGTCCAAGGCAGGAAAAGATGCAGGAATCTGTATATCGATGTTATGACAACTGACAAGCCTTCAAAACAATGAAAAATAAAAATACGAAATTTTAAAATTATTACAAGAAATTTTATGAGCAATTAACTAAGAAAATTGTGGTATGTTCACAAATTTTTACCGGTTAAGAAGGGCTTTATTGAAGTAAAACTGCCTCGCAAGAAAAGTCGAATCAGTCCTTACGTTAAAGTTTATTCTTGTTTGACACTTACATTTTTCGTTTTTAGCTTAATAGAATCTTTAATAGTTATACGATACTGACATAGTGGGAAAATAAAAGTGCCTAGGAGACATGGAAGATCCAACAGGATCCAGAAAGCTTCCACTCAGAAATTTGTCGATTCTGCAACCAAATGGTTATCTGCTCACTCGAGATCTCTCGCTGAAGGTAACAATGACCGCAAAATGCAATTTAAATTAAGAATTTCTAATTAAATATTCCATGCCGAGCCACTCTGTACAAGACTAATGCCTTTCTATATTTTAGGTATAAAGGAGATAAACCGTACTAACTAAACATAACAACGACAAGGACTATCAATTCTATTGATTATAATACTATAATTGTGAACCCAATTCTAATAAATACAAGATATACTGCCAACGTTTTCTTTCATTCGTAAATATATTCAAAAAAAAAAAAACAATACAAAACCCATAAATGATGGAGGAGATAAACCTAAAAATTATTATATTTAGATAAGAAATTAGACAGGAAAAATAAAAACGTAACATTGTTGCACTTTCAGAGATTTAATGTTACAAAGTAAATATTTCCATAACCCAATTATCGCAACATCAGTTTTGTTAAGGATTGAACTTAATACAGAGAAAAATACCATCTTGTTTTCAATAAAAGTTTCAAATACATTACAAATATTACTTAAACAACGTAAATATTATGATAGAGCAGATGTTTCTGTTTATTTAAAAACCTATTAATGGACCTGCACAGAGAGAAATAATAGAAATAATAAAAAAAAGTATTTTTGTCGAGCTCCTGCATTTACAAAAATTAAAATTTGCCCGTCAGCATAATTAGTAGCCGGTTCTTGTTTCTGCAATTTCATTACTCGTAAAACAGACGATTCAGTATTATTAATTGGAAGGGTAATTATATGTTAAATTATTCAATGAAATGTTCATTCAGATTTAAAATGTATGGTACACCGGCTCTATGATATATCCAAAGAATATTGTTTAATTAGGTATTTAATAGTTTTGTTTCTGATTAGGTTTTAGCTTTCCAGTTAAAACCAAATTGCTTTTAACAATGGAAATATATTAATATTAACTTATTAATGCACGAATAGAGTTCCATGTAAAAATATAAAACATGTTATATGAACTATTAATCATTTCCATTTCAAAAGTGGAAAGATGCCCATTGAATGAATCAAAATCGTTTCGTCCAATCAGTATCATATATTTTATTCTAAAAAGAATAGGGAAACTTATTAACCAACATCAAAAACCCAAAACAGTGTTCGCTTCACACAAAACAGTTTGCATATCAAGCTAGCGAATCCACAGTGAATGCTCTACGCTGTCAGCTAAGTAATTTGCATAAAACATTCATGGTAAACATATAATAGTTTTAAATTTATAGGCTATACCGATTAAAGTCTCTGATTCCCTGAAAACGACACAGACACTTAAAACCTGGTTAACGGAGGCTCCCTAACGTCCTGATGTTGGTTGGTTCAGAATCACTCGGTACTACGGTGTGGTCTGGTATGTACAGCAGCCAAAGCAGGTGCCGTAGAGAAATCAGCAAGAAGGGAACGAAAGGAAAAAAGAAACAGAAAGGAAAAAAAAGGAACGGAAAAACGAAAGAGGAAAAGAAAGGGAAGGCTAGTGGTGTTAGGTGGCCTTTTTATGGTGGAAAATCAACAGACAGCTTTTAAGGTACGCAAAGTAAATTTGGCCAAGAACCCGAATGTTTCACATTAATATCTAGCAAAATTGCTAAGTGACCTTTCCAGGTGCAATTATGCAAGGAAAATAAATATCTTTATCACTCTATCATTTTTTTTTCTTTTTCCCAGAAGAACGGCCACGGCGGGAAAAGATGCAGGAATCTGTAGATCGACGTCATGACAAATGACAAGCCTTCAAAACAATGAAAAATAAAAATACGAAATTTTAAAATTATTACAAGAAATTTTATTAGCAATTAAATAAGAAAATTGTGGTATGTTCACAAATTTTTACCAGTTAAAAAGGGCTTTATTCAAGTAAAAGTGTCTCGTAAGAAAAGTCGAATTAGTTCTAACCTTAAAGTTTATTCTTGTTTGACACTTATGTGATTTTTCGTTTTTAGCTTAACAGAATCTCTAATAGTTATACCATACTGCCACAGTGGGAAAATAAAAGTGCATACAAAACATGGAAGATCCAACAGGATCCAGAGAGCTTCCACTCAGAAATTTGTCAATCCTGCAGCCAAATAATTATCTGTTCACTCGAGATCTCTCGATGATGGTAACAATAACCGCAAAATACCGAGCCACTCTGTACAAGACTAATGCCTTTCTATATTTTAGGTACAAAGGAGAGAAGCCTTACGAACTAAACATAACAACAAGAATTGTGAACCCAATTCTAATAAATACAAGATATACTGCCAACGTTTTCTTTCATTCGTAAATATATTCCAAAAAAAAAAACAAAAACACATAAATGATGGAGGAGGTAAGCCTAAAAATTATTATATTTTAGATAGAAAAAATAAAAACGTAACATTGTTGCACTTTCAGAGATTTAATGTTAGAAAGTAAATATTTCCATAGCCCAATTATCGCAACATTGTATACAACTTCAGGAAGATTTAAAGAGATTTGTTGAATGGTCTTATGTAAACAAACTCACATTTAATGTTTCTAAATGTTTTGTACTTAGCTTTAGTAGAAAAAAGAATATCTTACACTTTAAATATGTAATGGAGAATTCAATTTTAGAACGGGTTGGAGAAATGCGGGATCTTGGAGTCATATTTGATTCTCAACTTTCTTTTAAGACACATTTTTGTAATATAACAAAAAAAGCATCTAGTATGTATGGATTTATATTCAGAAACTGTAGAGATTTCAGTGATGTAAACTATATAAGACAACTGTATATATCTTATGTTAGGAGCATTTTAGAGTATGCTAATTTAATATGGACTCCGTACTGTAATACTCATAAATACGCCATTGAAAAAATCCAAAATAAATGTTTAAGGTATCTTTATTACAGGGAAACAGATGTATATGACTTAACTGTAAGCAGAGATGAACTTAGATGTAAATATAATTTGTTAAGTTTGAAAAAGCGTAGGAATATAGCCTCTGTTATTTTTTTGTATAACATAATTCACAATAGAATTGACGATATGAATCTTCTCGCTCAGGTGAATTTTAATATCCCTACATATAGGACAAGAAATACATTGACTTTTTATTTAAAAAACCATCGTACCAATTATTGTACTAACGTTCCAGTCAATATGATTTGTAAATTAGCTAACGATGTTCAAAGTGAAGTAGATATCTTTAGAACAAGTTATAAACAACTAAAACGTAAGCTAATGGAGATAATGTAATTCATTTTTCTCTATTACACTATCTTTTGTGCGTGTGTGTGTATGTGTCTATTTGTGTGTATGTATGTGTGAACGTGTAACTCTATAATTAGGCATCTAATGTATCTGTAGAGTTTGTGTTGAATAAATAAATAAATAAATAAATAAATAAACATCAGTTTTGTTAAGGACTGATTTTAATACAGAGAAAAATGCCATCTTGTTCTCAATAAAAGTTTCAAATACAATACAAATATTACTTAAACAACGTTAATATTATGACAGAGCAGATTTTTCTCTTTATTTAAAAACCTATTAATGGACCCGCACAGAGAGAAACTATAGAAATGATAAAAAAAAGTATTTTTGTCGCGAGAAATTTTTTCGTACTATTTTTCATTAAAATTACGTCATTTTAAATTAAGAGCCGACCTTCGCTGTATTCCATACTGTTTTATTAACTCTGGTACACCATTTGGGAGATACAGTTTGCTGCATAATGATGTTTTAAATTATTTACGGAAAATTTTATTCATGTGCACGGCACATCATGTGTGTTTTGGCAACTTTGAAAATGTTTGCATGAAATATTCGTTAGGTACCTTTGTTTGCGGGTAAATTCGGGTTTTGCAATTAACAGGCGTAATTATAGTCAATTTTATTAGTACATTAGGGATATTCTGGTCGCAGGTAACAATATTATGATTTAAAAGCTGAATTAATTTTGTGTCAAAATTACGTTGTATTTAATGTTCAAATTTTCCAACAAAAATACGAGTTTTCTGCCATACTTCATGTCCAATTTCTTAGCAATAATAAATGCTGTTACATATCATAAGCGTGACCATATTTTGTAGCTATAATTTTGTATAATTTACGATTTCTTGCTGAATTTATTTGGTGCCTAGCGGAAAGAAGCATGACACTTTCATATTATAACCTGAATGTTCATAAAATTCAGTTCAGTTCAGACCCACAGCTACATAATCCTTACTAGATGCAAGTAATTTTACCATTTCTGCATAAACTGAAGATTGATTATTCTTAAAGTAGGCCAGGAAACGAAGCGATTTTTGAGAGGTAAAAATGACTCAAATACTGCTTGCCATCTGATTGCAGAAATGGATAGGAGAAGGTAGTAGAAATGATGTCTCATCTCGTGTCTCAACAGATTTTGGTTGGAACATTGTTTTTTTCCTTTAACAAATTGGTCGAAAAATGATTTTTCCCCGGTTTTTTGGATTCTACGGAAAATCTAAGGGATTTAGAGAAAAATGTTCCATAGACGAATTGTACAGGGTGAGTCAACGATTGGATGAAGTAAGTTTGTGCCTTTTCGGTGAAATTTACAAAGAAACTATATTTTTTGTTTGATACAGTTTATTTTTACGCAGATTTTAAAAATATTTAGGACTCTACAGGGTGAGCCAAAAAACTAGGACAGCATAAAGTTGTATTTTTTTATATAGAACACCCTATATACGAATCGTATTTTCGATTTAGCTTATAATTTTAAATCTTTCTTATTGAAAGTTTACTATAACAAAACTTTATAGTTTCTGAGATAATTAAGTTTAAAGAAAAAAAATCACATTTTCAAGCATCAATTCAATTCTAAATAACGTTTTCAATTTTGTGACAAATATATTCAAATTTAGAATTTAGCAAGGCCAAGGACAATTAACATAATCTTTACCTAATATTTGCAATAAAAGCTACAGGGTGTTGAACACATCGGCTCAAATTTGAACAAGTTTAAATGAATAAATATTTTTTTTTAAATGGTACACCCTGTATATTTTCATGTTATTTAATAGAGTAATAAAAACCCTAAAAGTTTTGTTCAATATATCCTATACCTATTTATAATAGTTTTTGAGATATTTCAGTTTTTCTTATTTTCCATACTTTTTTACAGAAATAGTCTTCATTATCATAGTAGCCATGTAAAATAATAAAAAGAAACTACAGAAACAAACAGAATGTGGTTAAATATGATGAAATACATTATTCGTTATATTTCAACGGCAATAGTTTAATTAAACATAATGTGAAAAAATTAACACAACAATAACGACAAGGCAAATACATATTTACTTTTATACTAAATTGAAACAAAAAAATTACCTATTAAATAATGAGATTAATTATTTCTTTTTAATAAGTGTTCGAATAAACGACCCTCTTGTGCAATGCACAAATTTAGTCTTTTTTGCAGATTTTCTCGGACCCTGGACAAAATTAGTGGCGTTATTGTTCTACAGGTATCCCTAATCCTGTTTCGCATATCTTCCACTGTTGTTGGTGGATTAACATACACCTTATTTTTAATATAACCCCATAGGAAGAAATCTAATGGGGTGATGTCGCAAGACCTTGGTGGCCACTCAATGAAACCCCCACGTTCAATCCATTTTTGCGGATATCGTTGGTCCAAAAACGCACGAACTTCACGATGGTAATGCGGAGGCGCACCATCGTGCTGGAACCACATACTGTCGAGCTCATCCCTATCGAGACCTTGAAGCAGTTGGGGTAGTTCTTCTTGTAGAAAGTTCAGGTAACTATGGTCATTTAGTGGTTCATTAAAAAAGTGGGGTCCAATAATTCGATTATGATGAATACCACACCAAACATTTAATGACCAGTGGTTTTGATGTTGCACCTCTCTAATCCAAAATGGGTTTTCTGTGGCATAATAATGCATGTTGCGTCTATTTACGGCACCATTATTTCTAAAAGTAGCTTAATCACTAAACATTACCTTACATAATAAATTTGGATTTAATTGAATCTCCGCATTTATTGTACGACAAAAGTTTACACGACTTTCAAAATCCTGTCCATGCAATTCTTGGTGTAATTCCATGTGATATGGATGATACCTATATTTCTTGGTAGTACGATTAGCGGTGGATTGTGATGTTTCACATAATGCTGCTAACTGACGGCTACCAATATAAGGATTTCCTGAACATTTAACAATACTTGTAGTTCTTTTTCTTCATTAGTTACTAGTTTGTTGACCACTTTACGTTTTGGGTAATCAACAGTACCAGAAGAATCAAATCTTTGCATTAAGTTTTGAAAAGTATGGGTATTAGGCTGGCGTCGATCAGGATACTTCATTTTGTAAATTCTTTGATCAGCAAGGCAATTTTTTTGAGCCTCTCCTATTGTATAAATCATATCTATTAACTCATTCTTTGGAAAATTCATTTTACAATATAAGATGAATGCAAAAAAAAACCAAACTACACTACATAAAAACCAAAAGAAGCGATTGCGGTTATAAATTTGACACACAGAAAAACGTTCTTTTACATTGTTTTTGCCATGGCTACTATGATAATGAAGACTATTTCTGTAGAAAAGTATGGAAAATAAGAAAAACTGAAATATCTCAAAAACTATTATAAATAGGTATAGGATATATTGAACAAAACTTTTAGGGTTTTTATTACTCTATTAAATAACATGAAAATATACAGGGTGTACCATTTAAAAAAAAAGATATTTATTCATTTAAACTTGTTCAAATTTGAGTCGATGTGTTCAACACCCTGTAGCTTTTATTGCAAATATTAGGTAAAAATTATATTAACTTGTCCTTGGCCTTGCTAAATTCGAAATTTGAATATATTGTCACAAAATTGAAAACGTTATTTAGGATTGAATTGATGCTTGAAAATGTGACTTTTTTTCTTTAAACTTAATTATCTCAGAAACTATAAAGTTTTGTTATAGTAAACCCTCAATAAAAAAGATTTAAAATTATAAGCTAAATCGAAAATACGATTCGTATATAGGGTGTTCTATTTAAAAAAATAAAACTTTATGCTGTCCTAGTTTTTTGGCTCACCCTGTAGAGTCCTAAATATTTTTAAAAACTGCGTAAAAATAAACTGGCACAAACTTATTCATCCAATCGTTGACTCACCCTGTACGTCTTGAAAATATCTTCAAAATTAGTTTTTTTGTCCAAATCGGTCTGTAAACACAAAAGTTATTGCAAATTAAATATTAAAAATGGCTTATTTTTCAATTGTTAATAACTTTCTTGATATTTATTGAATTGTTTTTAACTTTTACCAGAATGTGAGTTTTAAAGTGCTTAAAAAGTGTGCGGAAGTTGGGCGCTGTTGCTTCAATAATTTTTGTAAGATTGTAATTGTTTATTAGAAAAACGAAAAAAGTGACTATTTTTAATTGGCTGTACCGCCGTCTAGAAAACTGCTACAGGGTTCTGTCAGTGCTCATTCTCTTCGTAAAGACTCAAGCTATGTAACATAATTTTTTTGAATTTTAATGTTGTTATGAAAAACTTCAATCAGGAAATACATTGTTGTTTTGAATTTTGCTTAAATAAGATATTTTTTAATCTCTATGAAGGATAATTGGTAGAATAGCCTTTAAGCTAAACTTTGCCTTAACTTATAGTGCTTTACTGAAAAGAACTAAAATATATTAGTATTTTAATAAAAAACGTTTAATATCATTACTATTATCATAGAAGAAATATACCAAGGATTCCTATCCTGTGCTATAATTTTGACGCTCCTAAATGGTATGCCAAACTGGTACGCCGTCTCATTCATAAAAGGCAATTTCCAGTATTGTCAATAACTAATATCTATATCAGTATTTTAATGTGTTATACATACTTTTGTTAGAAACAAGTATAAAAGATTTAAATTTTCGGATTTATCAATGACCGAGTTTTAATACTTAGCGCTTCCAATCCTCCCATAAGAATGAGCCGTCTTAGTATAATAAGTCTTATTATTAATTGAACAGGAACATAAGCTTAAGTAAAAACCAACTCAGAGTTCGGACAGGAGTCCTGAAGGCGCATTGTCACCAAAAGGGATATCTCAAGAAACTCGGAATGGTAGAAGGAGAAGAGTGCAGATTCTGTGAGATGGAGGATGAAACCTCAATTTATATTCTTTCAGAGTACATCGCTCTGGAAAACCCTGGACGTGGGTCTTGGAAACCCATCAAATCGAAGAAGCTACCCACCTTAAAGCCGTCCAACATCCTAAAGTTCCTGACAGAAATAGAGCTGGAGGACCTGCTCTAGCCGATACGGTAACTCTTACGACTGGGCAGCAGTAGGGGGGGGGGCACAATATATCTACCTGGTCGCAGTGTACAGGCCTCAACTCTATGCACATATATTCAACTCGACAGGAAAAACTACTGGACTGGGCGACGGAAAATTCTCAAGATTAATAATATTTGGAAAGTTATTGTTAAAAATAGTTCTGAGATGACAGCCTCAATGGAAACAGAAATGAATATTTTCTTCAGAATGATTTGGTTCCATCTCTAGCAACTCTATTTCTAGATAATAATGATCTTGGTTTACCAAGCTTAACCTTATGGTTTCAACATGATGGTGTTCTTCAGAATTACTAAGCAATAACTTTTCTGGAGCCATGGATGGGGGTAATAGAGTTGCCACCTAGATTGCCGAATTTTAACTGGTTTACTTTTTTTTGAATCTGAATTTGACTCAGTAGAAAAAATTAGGGAATTCATTCGACAAGTAATACCAAAAATGTATCCACAAGTAGGATAAAATATTCAAAAAGAAGTTATAGACTGACTTACCTACTGCGGGCCATTTGCTGGAAGATATTTTCAACATTCTATAAAATAGTTATTTTCTTCGTTTGTTGGTTGCTTATTTTGTTTTAAAACCCATAAGTGTAAATATTTTGAAAACTTGGCAGAAAAAATGTCTAAAAGTCCATAAACGTAATGATATACAATGTATTTCAATAAACAAATTTGATTTGTCACACGTATCACTTCTGATCTAACCTGTAGAATATTTTTTTTAGTAAATAAATACAAGCGATTTTTCATAAGATGAGCTCGGTTGCGTATAAAAGGGTGAACTGTTTTTTTTTGTCGAAACCCTGTATGTAGCTTGAAACACTACCGAGTTCCAAATTTACACTATTTTTCTACCTCCAGCTAAAACTTTTCGTTCATATACTTTATAGAATAACGAAACGTGTTCACAAGCTACGTTCTGCTGCTATAAATTTAAATTTATGCAGCTCCTGCATTTACAAAAAATTAAAATTTGCCGGTCAGCATAATTAGTAGCCGGTTCTTGTTTCTGCAATTTCATTACTCGTAAAACAGACGATTCAGTATTATTAATTGGAAGGGTAATTATAAGTTAAATTATTCAATGAAATGTTCATTCATATTTAAAATGTATGGTACTCTATGACATATCCAAAGAATATTGTTTAATTAGGTATTTAATAGTTTTGTTTCTGATTACGTTTCATCTTTCCAGTTCAAACCAAATCGCTTTGAACAATGGAAATAAATTAATATTAACTTATTAATGCACGAATAGAGTTTCATGAAAAAATATAAAACATGCTTATATGAACTATTAATTATTTACATTTCGAAAATGGAAAAATCCCCATTGAATGAATCAAAATCGTACCGTCCAATCAGTCTCTCATATGTTATTCTAAAAAGAGTAGGGAAACTTATTGAGCAACATCAAAAAAGCAAAACATTGTTTGTTTCACACAAAACAGTTTGCATATCAAGCTAGCAAATCCACAGTGAATGTTCTACGTTGTCGTCCGAGTAATTTTATTACTATAGAGAAACTTTTAATAATACCTTACATGCATCTATAATAAAGCCCTAGAAGTAACACACATAGGGCCTCCTCTAATAAGAGGGATTTATTCGAAGGAGAATCATTGCTGCGTCTACTGGGAATGAGGCGTCAACAATCACAATAATTAAAAGATGTCTCCAAAATGAAGTGCTATTGCCTTTATTTTGGTCACTGGTCATGTAAGCTGGCCAAATGACTTATGATTTACAACGCAGGGTCATGCTGATGACCTCGTCATCACTATCAGAGGCAAGAACAAAAGGACTGTCATAAGCATTATGTAAACTACCTCAAACCAAATTAGTATCTGGTGCGCAGAGGAAAAACTACATGTAAATTCTATAAAATTATATTCGTGTCATTAACGAGAGAAATTTGAAAGGAAAAATAGTGAGCTTTTCCAACGAAGATATATATCTGTTTCTAATAATAGACCAGAAATTGACCTGGAATAGCATCACTGAAAAGATTCCCCCATAGGTAAGAGCGGCAAGCTGGACATGTTGCTGAACCTTTGGAAAAACCTACTAATTTAGACCAAGCATGATCTTATGATCATATCAAATGATTATCAAACCCATAGTGACATATGTCTCTTAATATAGTGATCAAAGAAGCAGCAAGCAGCATTTTGAAGAAAACTACGAAAGTTACAAATATTAGCCATTATAGGAGTTACGGGGGCTATGCTATCATACCGCACAACGGTATCAGAGGCAATCTTAAATGTATCTCCATTGCACACGACTGTAATAAAGGTGATAGTACCAAATGCCATTAAGCTGTTGCAAACAGAAAACCTTGGAAATTTTGCAGGGCATATGATGGTTCTGTTTACAATTTCAACAGAATCCATATCGAAACCAACCAACTTTGTGTATCTAAGACATTACTTTGATATAAACTGTTCACTTAATAACTAATTTAGTATTAATGGTTATTGATAATGGTATTGTTTACTGATAGACCTATGATGAAAGAGGGGATTGAAGTGGGAGTATCAAGCCCAAGCTTTGGGCTTACGAAATTTCTAGGAAACAGTCTCACCATCTTCCGAGCAGAGGTGGTCGGACACAAGAGTTTTAAGGGAAATGAGAAAGCGAACAACCTCGCAAAGAAGGGGTAAAAAACGACAAAGCCAAATACGAGATTTGCTGTTTTTGAGCCAATGCAGCCGAAACAGTGAAACACCTATTGCAAGAAACTTAAAATTCTGGAAGGCATCATCTTGATATTCGAAGAAATACAGTACTTATCTGCAGAAAAACTATAGACTTCGACAAAATTCTAAATATCTCGGGCTTATATTAGGTTAGGGTATTAACAAAAGATTTTATAGGTCAACGTGCTGTAGAGGAGCGAAAATGACGATCCGGTCACAATATACAATGCTCAAATAGAAGAGTAGCATTATTGGTACTAATGTTCAGTGTTTTGATTGCAAGGATTTAGACGTATAACTATTTTAAAAGTATGAATATAAAAAACCATGTAATGCTGTATTATAAACAAAGCGAATAATAACTTTTTTAATAATAATTTTTGTTACCTAACATACAACGTAGTAAATTTTCAAAGTTCAATTGTAGGAGATGGAGGGACCTTGCCGATATTCTTCTCTTGGTCTGGTCTATGTATGTTTTACTGCAGATACCATACGTGATCTTATATACGCCTTGATTTTCTAGATTGATTTTCTGCCTTGGGTTCGTTAGGTATGAGTCAATTATTTTGTAGTTTGTAGGCTGTAGATATGTTATGTTTTCACAGCAATCTGCGGACTCTATCTGCTGTGCCTTTTATGTAACGAAGTCTGGTGATTTGTCTATTTCTTGCGTGGATTTTTATTGCAATTTTATTAATTTATTTGCGGTTGTAAGTTTGTAGCTATTTTCTTTGAGGGCCATTTTTATGTGTAATAGTTCCTTTTTTTTTCTTTGGTTATCGTTTAGATGAAGGGATTTTGATAGGCCCTGTATTTATGAGGGGTGATGGTGAAAATTACCAGTGAGGTACCTGTCCGTGTAGGTTGGTTTTCGATATACCGTGTGTCTGGGTCAGAAGGACATCTAAAAACGGAGTTTATTTGTTTTTCTCAAATTTCAGTTAACTGCATCTTAGGGAGAGAATTAAGAAACTCATGAAATTGGTATCGAAATAGGTCTTGAATAGATTTTCCACACTTGGAGATAGTGATGAGTCCATGGCAGCAATATCCATCTGTCTGTATATCTGGCCATAAAATAAGAAATATGGTTTCTTAAGGTAACGTCTGATGAGATCAATATTGTGAGTTGAGAAATATTCTCTTTGGGCGATCTGGTACAGTGCTTCATCCACCGGTATGTTTGGATACAGGGATTTTACGTCGGAGCTTGTAATGATGTGATCCATGTCAATTCTTAAGGAGTGTAGAATTGTTAAGAGAAAATATTTTTTAGTTTTTGATTGGGGGGTTGTAAGCGCTAACGATAGGTTTTAAAGGAGCATCCAAAAGCAAAATGCCGAAACAAAAATTACTCTGATTCTTGTCCACATAACTAGGTTACTGAAATTAACATTTATGTAATCATGAGAAAATTAGGTCCAGCATACATAAACAGGATATATGTGAATACAATATTGACTGTAATTATTAATGTAATTATTGTTGTAATTAGCATTATGTAGAACTCTGTAAATGTATCATTAGTAGGTAGAGTATAGTCCAAATAGTCTTAGAAAAACGTATGTATTTTTGATAAAATTTCGATAATCTCTTATGTTACAGATTGTACCCATTTTCGACATTTTTAGGGAGTTTTTATTCTACAGGGTAATTTTTAAAATCTTCATTTTTTAGGGACATCTCGTATTTCAGTTATGCGATAATTCATCAGTTCATTACGCAGAGTTCATTACGTAGAGTTCAGTGACGTAGTCAGTTTTTTTCTAAAAAGTTTAGTTTTTCAGATATTAACCCTGTATAATATTTTTTATATTAAGTATAATTTAGGCTTTTCTAAATATGTAATATGTTTATTTTATTTTGAAATTCTCTCTCTGTCTCTCTCTTTGTCAACCTCTGTCCATCCACTCCTGGATGTAGGTCTCTCTCAATTGTTTCCATCTTTCTCTATTCTTCGCCAATCTCATTCACTGTTTACCCGCCTCTGTCTTTATATCGTCTACCCATCTTTTTTGAGGTCTTCCCGTGCTTCTTGTTGCCTCCCTCGGTCTCCATTCCAGGATTCTTCGCGTCCATCTGTTGTTCTCATATCGGGCTATGTGACCAGCCCATCGCCACTTCATCTTTGCAACCTCCTTCACGATGTCTTTGACTTTCGTTCTGCGTCTTATCTCGGTGTTTCTAATCCTGTCTCTTAATGATATTCCAAGCATGTTTCTTTCCATCGCTCTTTGGACTGTTTCTAATTTTTTAGCGGACTTTTTGGTGAGAAACATAGTCTCTAATCCATACGTACACACCGGTAATATGCATGTGTCGTATACTTTTCTTTTTAGATTTATGGGAATTGAATTATTTTTCGGGATGTATGCAAGTTTGACGAAAGCGGCCCATGTCAGCTGTGTTCTTCTTTTTATTTCAGCATCCTGGTTTGATTTCCCTAGTCTGATGTCATCACCCAAGTATACATAGTGTTCGACGTTTTCTATCCTCTGGTTCTGTATTGTTATGTTTGCCTGTTCGTGGCTCATTATTTTTGTTTTGTTGTAGTTCATTTTAAGGCCTACAGATGCGGATACGTCATTTAGCTGTTGTAGCATTTCGTTCAATTCAATTCTTTCAATTCTTGAAAAACAAGGTCATAATTAGATATTTTCAATAATTTACTTTATTTGTAGCAGTAGATCATGTGCAATTTAAAAGAAATAAATGCAAAATTTTGACAATAATAATTATACCAAAGATTAGACACTTTAAAAGTTAATTTAATGTTTTTCTATATTTTCAATTGTAAACACTAAATTATTATTACTTTTTTACTTTAAACAACACTGTTATAATAAAACCAGAATTTTTTTAACAATTGTTTTCAAAATGACGTTTCCTCTTTTGCAATATCGGCACAGTTATTCTTTTAATTGCATTTAAAAGAATCATAGGTCTATTATGAAGAGTTTAAAAGGTCAAAAAAATTGTCTCAGGAACTTCTGCTATAGATTCGTGACGTGTCGTATACACTTCATTTTGCATAAAACCTCACAAAAAAAAATCCAAAACGGAAAGATCGGGAGATCGTAGGGGCCATCTGACTGGCTTATTTGTACCTATCCATCTTTGTGGAAAGTTATTGTCCAGAAATGGCCTTAACAGCCCAGAGTTGTGGCTCGGGGCACTGTCTTGTTGAAGGTAAATGGAACTAAAATGGACCAATGGAACATTTTCAAGTAATTCTGAAATATTTTCCTCAAAGATTTCTAGGTATCTACGTTTTGTGGGACCCCCTTCAAACATCCTGTAGGCTATGCGTCGGCCCAAAATAAAACACGAGATATTAACCCCGAAGCGTCCTTGTTGTGAAGTTAAGAAAATAAAATAGTGATTTTCTGCAGACCAATATGATGTGATGATAAAAAATTCCCGCACTTGAAAAATAACATTCGTCCTATTCTTGTTCTTGAGAGAACAATCATCTTGATGAAAAGTGGGCGTGGTTCTCACGAAAAAGTAAGAAACCGTATTCTGAATACGGTTTCGTACTTTTTCGTGAGAACCACGCCCACTTTCCATCAAGATCATCGTTCTCTCAAGAACGAGAATAGCTACCCAGATGATAAATCTGCTAAAAGATTCGTTGGTGCGGATTTGTTCAAAATACCATTGACAAAACGTTATTCGGCGGTCATCATTCAAATTCAAAATTCTTTGCGCTTCAGATTTTGCTACACCAACTTTTTCTATTCTTCTACAGGATGATGAAATTGTTGCTGCTGCGGAAAATAATACATTTGTTTCTTTTCTCTCCCTATCTTCTTTGACGTATGTTTTAGGACATGGCTAAATAAATGATCCGTATTCAATTAGATTTCTTTTTAAATGAGCAAATATGTCTGGTAACGGTTGCTTTCTTTTTGGATACCTAAGATGAACAAATACGTCGACACCTCCAGCTAAAACTTTTCGTTCATATACTTTATAGAATAACGAAACGTGTTCACAAGCTACCTCCTGCTGCTATGAATTTAAATTTATGCAGCTCCTGCATTTACAAAAAATTAAAATTTGTCGGTAAGCATAATTAATAGCCGGTTCTTATTTCTGCAATTTCATTACTCGTAAAACAGACGATTCAGTATTATTAATTAGAAGGGTAATTATATGTTAAATTATTCAATGAAATGTTCATTCAGATTTAAAATGTATGGTACACCGGCTCTATGACATATCCAAAGAATATTGTTTAATTAGGTATTTAATAGTTTTGTTTCTGATTACGTTTTAGCTTTCCAGTTAAAACCAAATCGTTTTTAACAATGGAAATAAATTAATATTAACTTATTAATGCACGAATAGAGTTCCATGTAAAAATATAAACATGTTATATGAATTACTAATCATTTCCATTTCAAAAATGGAAAGATGCCCATTGAATGAATCAAAATCGTTTCGTCCAATCAGTATCACCATTGACGAATTATACTAAGACGGCTCATTCTTATGGGAGGATTGGAAGCGCTAAGTATTAAAACTCGGTCATTGATAAATCCGAAAATTTAAATCTTTTATACTTGTTTCTAACAAAAGTATGTATAACACATTAAAATACTGATATAGATATCAGTTATTGACAATATTGGAAATTGCCTTTTATGAATGAGACAGCGTACCAGTTTGGCGTACCATTTAGGAGCGTCAAAATTATAGCACAGGATAGGAATTCTTGGTATATTTCTTCTATGGTATCACATATTTGAACTGAACTGAAATGGACCAATGGGACATTTTCAAGTAATTCGGGAGTATTTTCCCCAAGGATTTCTAGGTATCTACGTTTTGTGGGACCCTCTTCAAACATCCTGTAGGCTATGCGTCGGCCCAAAATAAAACATGAGATACCAACCCCGAAGCGCCCTTGTTGTGAACTTAAGAAAATAAAATAGTGATTTTTTGCAGACCAATATTGTGTGATGATAAAAAATTCTCGCACTTGAAAAATAACATTCGTCAGACCAGATGACAAATCTGCTAAAAGATTCGTTGGTGCGGATTTGTTCAAAATACCATTGACAAAACGTTACTCGGCGGTCATCATTCAAATTCAAAATTCTTTCAGCGTCAGACCTTGCTACACCAACTTCTTCTTCAATTTTTCTACAGGATGATGAAGTTATTGCTACTGCGGAAAATTACACATTTGTTTTTTTTCTCTCCCTGTTTTCTTTGACGTATGTTTTGGGACACGGCTGAATAAAAGATCCGTATTCAACTAGATTTCTTTTTAAATTAGCAAATATGTCTGGAAAGGGTTGCTTTCTTTCTTTAAATACATGACCTATTGAAAGAAGCTTCTTGGAGTTTCACTGCTTGGTATAAAATAGTACCATATCATAATTTTCATAATTATCATAAATGACCATTGTAAATGCAAAATAAATGAAAAGTAAAATAAAAACACCATACTGAAAATGTCGAATTCTGACCTTACTTTTCAAAATAAAATAAACAAATTATTATATATACTTAATCAATATCTTAAATCATATACAGGATGTCCTATTGAAAAAAATTATAAACTTGGTTAATATCTCAAAAACTAAACTTTTTAGAAAAAACTAACTGCGTCACTGAACTCGTAAAAAACTATATAAAAATCAGTTTTTACCTTTTTGATAAATTAGCGCATAACAGAAATACGAGATATGCCTGAAAAACGAAGATTTTCAAAATTACCCTGTAGATTGAAAAATAAAATTGCTGCGTAAAAAAAAATATCTTAAATTGGGTAATTAAAATTGCAATTAATTTCGTGCCAGTGAAATCACGAATTTTTGGCCGCAAATGAAATATTAATATTTTACTATGAAATATATTATAATATTTACCAACTATGTACGCCTTACCAAATCCTGGCAACACTCTGTAAGGTACCTCAGTTCAGACTTACCTAATGATTGTCCTAATGCTGACTGGAATCTACCTATATGCTAGCTCATCTCAGGGTGGATTCGTTGTTTTTATATTTTCCCACTATTTTTAATATATTGCCTGTGTAAGTTTTATAAATGTCTAAATCGGGAAAAAAGCGCCACCAAATTTTACTTTAGAATGAGCCCTAATGACTATACTATGAGCAATTGTGGTAAAGAAAACTTGGAAAAGAATAAATATTTAATATGTCATATCCGGGTAAATAAATCGCAGAGTCTAAGTACTTAAAAGTATCCTAACTTAAAATTATAGGAAATAAAACCAATTAAATAGAGGCCAATACATTTATTCCCCTCGGTATACCCCTTCCCATATAATAAGGACAAACCCTGGAAAAAGTTATCACCAGTGTGAATTATTGCAAGCTCCTATAATGGGGCTATCTGATAGAATTGCGTTTACAAATGGTAAATTGCAATAAATAAACTTTGTAGACTTAGTCGTAAGTTATTGCCTTTCTATGACGTAGAAAAATGTGAAAGTTAAAACAAAAGAATAAGTTAAACTTGGCAGTGTCCTGCACAGTGAACGGCAAACCAATCCAGAAAGTAAACAAATCAACTACTACCTTTGGAAGGTTTACGTCGACATAGCCCAGTCATAGAAGATAAAAACATTCTCTATTTTAAACTGGACTATGAAGTTCCATAAGCCCAACAATGCAGGAGACTACCAACTTTGCAGTAATAAAAAAAAGCAATATCAAAAAAAACTACAAAAATATCTGCAAAGAGAAAGAATTAGAAAATTGATAATGAGGGAGATAATGAGTGTTTAAATGACAGTTAACAAAAATATAAGCAATAGAAAGTTACACAAAATAGTGATAGATAATTACAAAAATTAGGTCATAGAGATCAACTTATAACCGTCGCTCAAGTGGTTAAAATCTTAACAAAATTTTCCCGAAAAGTATGTTACAATTTTGAACAAATCAACTAGTTTCCAAAATATTCAATTGTTAAGCAATTAAAATTTTCAATAAATGTATCATTATAATATTCATTACTTTAAACAATAATTAAATGGCCACTCTGGGACTCTAAAAATGGAGCCACAATAAAAAACCTCAATTACAGTAGAGTATCGCAAAATAAAACATTTAAATTTGAGATTGTAGCGCAACGAAGTCGACTGCGTTTCATCTTACATAGTTTACTGGTTCGCCGCAAATATTATGTGATATGGTAAATTATCAAAAGATAAATATCATTAGAATAAATTAAAGTCCAAATATTTAAAGTCTATTCATTAAAAAGGTTCAAAATCATGTAAATAAGAATCCCTTACTTGTTAGCCCTCTAGGTAATCGAAAAGGGAACTTTGCTTAGATAACTAAGCGATTAAAAATACAGGTTTAATACCCATTAGGCTTAACAATCAGAAACTCTCGTGTACATACTTTGGCTAAAACTAGGCCCTTAGCTGAATCACTTTCAAACAGGTGGTTAAACAAGGCCTGTAACATAGATGGCTTCATCAGAAAGGACGTTGACCTGGCTCAATATGGAGATTATCCCTTTCAGAGGCTCACAATCTCAGAAGTGCAGCACGATAACCCAAAATGTACATTACAAAATTCCATCCAAAAAAAAAAACAGAACCAATGAAGAAATCCAAAGATAATACTGTAGTTATCCCCAAAGACGTACTATAGTTTTCCCAAAGACGTATTGTACTTATCCCAAAGACGTACTGTAGATATCCCAAAAGACGTACTATAGTTTTTCCAAATACCCTCGAACTCAAGAAAATGGTGGCATCTGATAATATGTTAAGCCGTTGTTTCTGGCTGGCTGAAGAAAAATAATCGCCAAACTGGCTGTAGGGTGAAACGACCAAAATCACCAAAAATTGTTTGCACCCGACTTGGTTTTGTTACTTTAATCAGCCATTTATCATCAAATCCCTTTACCTGGGAAAGTAGTAAAACTAAACCACTTCTCGCTCTTGCATTAGATAGCCAAAAGAGAACGATTTCTCTCAAATCACTAGCACATTTGTTCCAACGGAAATTACCAAAAAAACTTCTATCCAAAAAAAATAACCTTAATCTTGGAGCCATAATCTCGAACCCTTGAAATTTATCATACAATTTCAACTACTTCCGGAAAATATATACAAATATTCTTCTTTCAATTTTAAACTGGCCAGTACTGAAATCAGACAGAGACAACCAATATCTTAATAATCTAAACTGCCTAGTCCTACAAAACGAATATCCTATAAACAAATTACTTAATGGGTTCGAAAATTCAAAAATTAAATCCAATTAGTTCGAATTAGTCCAAAAATTCTAATTAGTGAAGTAAAAAAGAAATATTCAATTAATAAACTAAAAACAACATAATGAAAATCGGTCTTATTTCGAATTTAACATTTCGATATATTTAACAGTGGTGCAGTCATATAGGCAACCATAAAACTATCCATGCAATTCAGTGAACCTGGCTATCTGAAACAGCTGATATGTGACAACAAATAAATATTTCCTAAAGAAAGAAAATCAACATGAAAACAAAAAAAATACTGTTTATATTTATCCAATCATTAAGAAAACGTTTTTCCCAATTTGTGATACATTGTCTCGAGGTGCCTAACGAAATTTACAAATTACAGAAATATGTCAAGTTTCGATGTCAATCAAAATTTCACAATGTAAACAAAAGGAATGATCTGAATATAGATAAAACCAATATTAATGAATGAAAAACAAAAGGTAATCGTTTACTGTAAATTTACTTTTCAAGTCATGCATGTCATTGACAAACTTTGAAGAAAATGGTACAAAACAAAAATCTATTTATTACTTTAATAATCTGAACCTGTAATTTTAACCGTAACAAGATTAAAAACTAAGAGGGCCATGACAAATTTGACACCGGAATCTTTCGTTTCGTTAAAGAACAGGACACTAAAGTGAAAATCGCATCACTTTATCGTTAATAATAACTCCAATATCCCCTAAAAGTAACGAAAATGGGACACCCCGTAAAATATACCAGTTCCTTATTTTCCATAAGAAATTGCATATTTAATATTATCGTCCAATAAATTTGATCTTTTTCTAATAAAAACATTAGAAGAAAAAATAATAAAGGTTAACAACTGTTTTAAGGTCTTGGAAGGTATTAACTTAATATTTCTGTTGGTATAAACGTTAAAATGTATTATTCCCATTTACGCGTTTCTCACTTTCGTAAAATAATAAAGTAGGTAACGTCTGACATAATTAAAATTTACCTTTTTGGTTCTGCTTCTATAGTTAGAAATGAATTTTCTCATTTTAAATATATTTATACACCTTTGTTGAAAATTATAACTGAGAATATAATAAAACTGCTATACTGGTAAAACTTTCTTATAAATAATCTTCTTTAGTATTTATTATTTTCTTTTTCGTAAATAGCTTTATCGTTAAAAATTCAGAGGTCATAAATACATAATAAATAATATGCTTAAACAATTGACTATGAAAAGGTGGATGGTTGATCGGGAATTTAGCATTCAATGAAACATTAGCCGGTAGTTATGTGTCTTCTAGAGGCCAATCAATAGAGAAAAAAATATGTGATTCTGTGACAAAAATACTTTTAGGAAACTGACTGTACCACCATATTAAAAATAATCGATAGTGATATCGATACTACTCTGTACTATGATATTTTAATTTGTTATAAACAATTAGAATAAAAAAATGCATATTTTTCTTTTTTTTTGACTTATAAAATCAAAAGTGATAAAACAGTCTCAATGCTTGTAGAGAATAAAAATACCAACAAAATGAGGCCTGAATCGCCTCAATCGGATCATTAGTAACGGAGAAATATAGGAAAAACCGGAAATTTCAGCGTTTCTTCAAAAATTCGTATGTTCAGTGAAAACGGCCGAGCGCGTAAAAGCAGAAGAATAGTAGGGAAGAACGAAGCTGCTGAAGAAAGTTGTAGGTATATTACTCCATGAAAATTAGATCAAAAAAGAGATGTTTTGTTAACAAAAATGTAACATTGTTTTTTTTTTACTGGAACGTGTTCATTTCGGCATCTTATAAAACATATCTCGATGGTAACCCTGAAAGACCTATGCAAAAAAATGGTGGACCAAAAATGATCACGATTTTCGATTTTTTGAGTTTATCTCGAAAAGTAAAAGTTGTATTGAAAAACAAACAAAAGTTGTAGAGAATTAAAAAACGCCACTAGTTATCGAGATATATATATATTTTTTTTGACAAAATTAACGGTTTTTGTTTAAAAAAAGACATTTATTAACAAATTACTGATTTAAAATTTAACATAAATATAGATATTATCATTCTAAAAAAGTATGTCAAACCCGAAATCTGTGAGATTTATTTTTTTTTTTCGAAAAATTCGATGTCAAACCTTGAAAATTCCACCTAAATTTTCCGCTTTCCTAAATAAGATGCAATGCTTAATCTTAATGGAAATTTTTGTATTGTTTTATCTTTTGAAGATATATTGAAAACATTTAATTTTTCAATCGTGGACCGAGAAATTTTCCAAAAACCAATTTTTGCACCAAAAAAATTGCGATAACTTTTCACCGGATGGAGATAAAAATTTTTTAACGCGTGCATTGGACTTAGATGTATCATTTCTGATGCAAAAAAATTAATTTTGAGAACGTTTTTTTTTTCAGAAATTCATAATGGCCTGGCAAATGAATATTAAGGGCTCAAATTTGCAAAAGATGCTTTTTAATATTTGTACTTTACCTGTGAGCTTTTTGGATCCAAAAAATACACTTCCATACGATTCGTGAACCTTCGAAAATTGGGCAGAATCTAATAGAAAATAGCTGCTGCAGACCGCTGTTGGCGGGTTGCCATAGTTTATGCGCATTATTCATTGGCGCCTCAAGGAAACTTATGCATCACAAGTGATATTTTAAATATTGATGTTGTTTTATTAACTTATATGATAGTAACAATTTATTTAATCGTACTAATTTCTAATTTGTTTATTAACAAAATGTTTACAAAAAATTATAAAAAAAATCATACAAATATTCAATTATAAATTATAAATTATACTGTTTTTTTCCTTTATATTATTATTAACTAATAGTTTATTAACAAAATTTTTACGAAAATTTCTATAAGCAAATCATATAAATATTTAATAATACATTAAGAGTTTATTAACAAAACTTTGTTTTTTAATTTTATAAGTTTGTATTAGGATAAATTAATATCATTATGATTTTCTCTATAATTTTTTGTAAAAATTTTGTTAATAAACAAATTAATGATTAATATGGCTAAACAAATTGTTACTATCATATAAATTAATAAAATAACATCAATATTATAAATATTACTTGTGATGCATAAGTTTCCTTGAAGCGCCAATGAATAATGCGCTTGAACTATGGCAACCCACCGACAGAGGCCTGCAGCAGTTATTTTCGATCAAATTGGGTCCAATTTTCGAAGGTTCACAAATCGTATGGAAGTTTATTTCTTGAATCCAAAAAATTCACAGGTAAAGTACAAGTATTAGAAAGCATTTTCTGCAAATTTGAGCCCTTAATATTCATTTGCCACGCCATTATGAATTTCTGAAAAAAAACAACGTTTTTTCTATCCAAAATTAAATTTCTTTTTTGAGATCTAAATCCAATGCACGCATTAAAAAAATTTTATCTCCATCCGGTGAAAAGTTCTCGCAATTTCTTTGCTGCAAAAATTGGTTTTTGTAAAATTTCTCGGCCCACGATTGAAATTTTTTTTAATAGACCTTCAAAATATAAAACAATACAAAAAATTTCCATTAAAATTGAGCAATACATCTTTATTAGGAAAGCGAAAATTGAGGTTGAATTTTCAACTTTGACGTCGAATTTCTCGAAAAATAAAAAACTCACAGATTCCGGGTTTGATATACTTTTTAGAATGATAATACCTATATTTATGTTAAATTTTAAATCAATAATTTGTAATTTTTTAATAAATGTCTTTAAAAAAAAAAACGAAAACCGTTAATTTTGTCGAAAAAATAATATATCTTGATAAATAGTGGCGCCACCTATAACCGATATTATATGAATCGATAGGTTTATTAATTATTATCTACAACTTTTGTTTGAAAGATTTTTCGATATAACTTTTATTTTTCGAGATAAACTCAAAAAACCGAAAATCGGGACCATTTTTGGTTCGCCATTTTTTTGCACAGGTCCTCTAGAGTTACCACCGAAATACGTTTTATAGGATGCCGAAGTGAACACATTCCAGCAAAAAAAAATAATGTTACATTTTTGTTACTGACGAAAGACTATTTTCCATGGAGTATATGGACAATACGATGCAACAAACCTCACATTCACAGAAAATCAACATTTTCGTGTTACTATCGAAATATATCCTACAATTTTTTACTCTAAACACTTGTTCATTTTATATACATTATAATGAGAATGTTTTTCGTGTCAAAAACGTCGCTTATGGTCCATGACTGTCGATGTGAAATATAAATGCTATTTTTCAAACATAAGATTTTGAGTTAACAAATATAGCATTTGGGAATTTTGTCTTCAGAGATTAACATGTAAATTAACTCTTTGACTTCAGTTTATATAAAAAATGGTTTATTCAAAAATAGGTTATAGAATATTGACTAAAGCTCCTAGGCTGCACATTATTAAAATTAAGTATTTAACTTACATTAAAATTGGATTCATATCGGCACTCGTGACGGGGTTGTCACTAGGGTTTTTGCTACTTATAAACCTGCTCGGGACTGAGGACACATTTGAGATCTTCGCTGCTTCCCTTACACGAGTTCATCAATTTTCTGGGTAATCAAATAATTCACAACTGACTGACTTACATCAGATCGACTGACCTTTATGACTGACTACTGACTGACTGACTGATTGAATCGATTGATCGATTGATCTCTATCCCAAGCATGTTCGTCATTTTTATCCTGTTTTGTTATTTTTCAACAAGCCAACAATCGCCTTCTTACAACCTCGGTTCATTAGGACCCGGAAAGCGATCTTGCCCACTTAGTGAATTTTCACGATTAACGATCAGAAAATAAACAAAACATTTCATAATTGGAAGGTTATAAAATTATTAAAGGTAATCCGATATGTTATTGTTTTAATTTAAAATAAAAGATTAGTAAAATTTGGAAATGCCAATTTATGAAATATTATATTTTTATGTTTTTCCTTATGTGACACATCCCCCGGTTTTAGAGAGCTGGATCTTCAGCGATGACTAGAAAAAAGTAGAAATTGTACAAATATGACTTAAAATTGAATAGCAACAAAAAATTCTGCTTTTATCCTATATCACTCTTTGTTTACTAAACTAGGAAAAAACAAAATCAACTTAGTTATACAAAAAAGTCTTTTAAAAGTTTTTTGAATTTTCGCACCACTACATTAATCACTCTTTAAGAGTCTGTCTGGAAGATTACATTGATGTTGTGGTACTCCTTACTCGTATCGTTGATCGGAACCCTCTGATGTCATCCATGGTTTATCCAGCTGAAGTCGGCACCGCATCGAATGACGCTTGACGTGCATAAGCCCCTGCGTTGACCGCCCATACCTACAATGCGCTCCATTCTCTGCCAATTCCAGTAGCTAAGAGACTGAGATTGAATGTACCATGTTACTCCTGTCTTAATTTTTCTTATTCCATTGACTTCTGGTCTGGTAGTATACGATAAGCAGTCCCATTTGCCAAGATGATTTCTTGCATTTATAGCTGTAGAAGATGAATGTTCATGGATTTGTGGGCATAGATGAAGCAGAAGCGGGGTCTGCTAACTGCGCTGGCGTAGAGCTGGTGGACCATTTGTTGGACTCGGCATGCCTCCAGTTTGTTTGATACGTGCAGACAGTGGTGGTGACATTACATTTTGTTTGTCTTGTACCTGAATATTTTATTCACAATAAAAAAAATTACTAATACATTTTTTTTTAATATGTACATTTTTAACTATTTACAAGGTATTTTTACAGAATGATAGTTAGATGTAAGAAGTTCTAATAAATACGAATGATAACTTAATTTAAGCATTATTTGCAGGTCAAAAGGCAAAAGACTTATTAAATGCCGAGATGTTTTAGATTTATTTTAATTGTTCCATTACTTGTGTTGGGCAGATAAGGTAAAACGTCACCACGTAAAAATTTATTTTATAAAAAATCATTGTTCGTTTTTCTGTCTATCTAGATTAATCAAACGTACTTTACATACCCTAACTTGTCTAGACTTGCTTGATATGTTTCGTTTTGATATAATCCAATTCCTAACTAAATAAATAAAATCAGATTTAGCCTTCAAATTTGCTTTTGTCGAACAACTAGAAAATTTTGATTGCGGGCTTCCGAGCTGTGTTAATTTGCTAATTCATAATTAAAGGTTAACTACCCCGCATACGTGCCATTCCTTTGATTACTATACGCGACTAAATGAATTGCACAATTAAAACCTGCTATTTGTTTTTTACCCTAATTAAAACTTCCGTAATGTTGTTTGGTATTGCGAGTCCAACACTGAATATTAGTGGCGTAACTACATGAGGTAGCAGGGAGTTGAGTAAATATCTTTATATATTGAAAATATTAAAATTATTGTATAATATTTACTTGTAATTTTGGATGAATAATTAATTAAATACAAGGTCTTTCTCAAGGGTATGTACGAAAGACTAGCGCAAATTCCTAGAACTAAAATATGAGGATTTAGCTCAATTGACTTGAGTCCAAAAGTTATCATCTTTTAACATTTTTTATGCAAAGAAGTTATACCCAGTAGGTATCGCTTCGGGTAATCATTTTTGAGATATTCGAATTTAAAGTTCTATTTCATACTGAGACTCATTGTAGTCGCCCTTCAGATTTTATTCAGTTAGGCATTGTAAGATAACAGCTATTGAAAACTTAAGAAAATTACTAAAATTATTAATCAATAAATGCCTTAAAGACCCAAAATATATCTTAATAGTAGTTTAGTGTGATTAATTTTAGGTCTTAATGAGAAAAGAAAACTATGGTTGGTTTTAATTTATGTTTTAGTTTCACTCGGTAAAAATAAATTTTGAGCTGAAATCTTTCAAAATTTAGAAATTTATGCAGGATTATTTTAATAGGTGGTAATTTAATATTTTTTTACCCGATTTTCTGGGGCCTAGACGAATTCCCTGTTAAAAACGTGCTCAAGACTGACAAAATTCCTGTTACCAGGTTTTCTCTCGGTAAAACAACCAAAAAAAGACGCCAAGTAGGTAAAAAAAAATATTAAAATCAAACAATACTAAAGTGATACCGAGACAATCTAACACTTCAATATCAATTCCAGCAGGATTGCTGCAAATTCAGCGGGACGGAAGTCTTCGGTCTTCTTTTGTCTACTCTAATACGAAAAAGTAAAAATGAAGTCAATTTGGTCTCCATTTATATGTAAGCATCAAGCTTGTGTGACACGCTACTTCCTTTTAAGTGTCAAAGGAAACTTTACAGGGGTACCAATTTAACAGAAATAACAGCCCAAAATTGACCTGGAGCGACTTGGAACAATAAGAATGGGCTGAAACAGATTTAATAATTAATTAATCGTTAGCTCTAAATCAATAGGTGTTTATTTTTAAATTAAGAAATATTCATTTCCTGCCAGTCCTTAGCAACACGGTATTAGTCGCCTCTCCAAACTTTCTCCAAAAATTACAAGCTGGCTAAAAGAAAGAGGATTTGCCTATACGTTAACTAGATAGTGCCAAAACAACCCAACCTCTACAAAATGTCAACAAAATCTAAGGAATTACTAAACATAAAAATCAAGGAAAACTGCTATAAGGATGGATAAATATAAAAATTTCACTTGAATAACCAGCAAGAAAACTATATCTAACAAAAAAAAGGTAAATACAGATTCCTTATCTAAATATAAACAACCTAGTACAGTATCATAGAGTTAAAGACCTGTGATTCAAGCTAGAAACAAAAATCAACTCTAAGATGTATTTTTTTAGTGTAAGAGCATAAGCAAATTACAGAATGATAAAGAAAAGAATTGAGTTAAGAAGAAAATTTGTAAGGAAGTAGATCTAGGAGTATTTCTGATATAGTTAAACCCAAAATGCAACGAATAGCATGCTGTTATTCGAAAAATATATGAGAAATGTTTAACGAAAAATGATATTGTGATGCCAAATTTTTATTTACAAAAATAAGGTAAAATCAACCAAATTAACCATAGTGATCTTAGATAGAAATTTGAAGCGTAAAACTGGTCTTTTTTGTTTATCCAAATTGGTTTTATTAAAAACTATAGAAAAGTACGAGTACAACTCAAACTTTTCCTTCAATTTTTACGAGAAAATTCAAAATTATTTTTTTTTCAATGATGGAATAGGAATTTTTAATTTTTACGTCATTTAAGGGATCTTCTGAATAAGCTGAGTTTTGATTTTCTGAATGCTCACAAAATATTCCCCTTGGCCAACTCCACTATCGATTGTATGCGGGTACAATTTCTTAAATAAAATTAGGTCATGGTTAATTGGAATCTACCCTTGTCTGCAAGCAATATTCCCTGTTATATTAACTAAAGTACACTGTCCCGTGCATCTGCATTACTGCATAATAGTAATTTAAATTATTAATTAAAAATTATATATGTATGGAATCGTGCAGTAAATTATAGTTGTTCTGAAAAGTAAAAGAGCCTTAGTCTTTCCCATTGCAATAAAATAATAATTTGCTGGCACATCGTCAACTCATTGTGAGTGCACCAATATGCTCGGTGGACATTAAGAATTTTATTTGAGAGTAACTAATGATATATAAAGTATCGCTCCCATTAGTAACCACATTTAAGATTCTACCGTATTTAAAAATTAAGATTTCCGTAAGGAATAAATAAATCTATTGTTGTGCCGTGTTTAAATGGTTGCTAATATATATGTATCTTCCTTTCAAACAAATAAAAGAAAAAATATGTATAAACAGTTTATTTTCGGCAAATACAAATCTAGTTCTCTCTCCATACGCGTTTCAGCCAACTGTATATATTCTTTTCTTTATCTGCTTGAAAGGAGGATACATATATATTAGCAACTATTCCAATACGTAGAAAAATAGATTCATTTATTTCTTTTTAAAGCCTTAATTTTCAAGTTTCGCAATACTCCGGTGAATGTATAGATTATCTTTCGATCAGCGATATTTTTCGGTCTGATATCGAAAAGTTGGCAGGTTTTAATATCATACCGATATGTCTCAGAATTTATATTTTTGGGGCCAGTGTAATTAATGTACAAGCATGCCTCAATGCTTCATCATATCTAAATAATCTTAATGAAAAAAGTGAATATGTACCTGAAGTCCTTGAAACTTTAAAGCCGAATACAACAGACAACGAAGAAGATGATAACGAATGGAAAATTCAAGTTAAGTGACCAGCAGAAGAAGCCAATGACGAATAAGAGCTCCATGCTTGCTATTAATAATAAAAATAACAATTCTTACATTAAAGTGTAATTATAACTGATGGTAAATAGAAAAGTATATATTTATATATATATATATATATATATATATATATATATATATATATATATATACATATATATATATATATATATATATATATATATATATATATATATATATATATATATATATTATTAATATTAAATAATGAAATATTTTTAAACGAATATCTTATTTCTAATTAATATCTATAAATATTATGTATTAGTTAGTAAATAATTGAGGTTTCTTTATAATTATAATATTTTTATTAAATAATTAATTCTATAAACCTTACTATATATTGGCTTCCATAGCTGATCTAGCGTTATCATACTTACGGCTAAACGCTTCTTACTTTTTCTCCAAATTTCATTTATAGCAAAGGAAACAAGAAATTTACAAAAAAAAAAAATGGTTTTTGCTGTCTTTAATCTTGAATATTTTGGCTCACGTACAGGAGATTCTATGAGACTTTTGAAGTAACTTATAATATGCTAAAACAAAGATTTATGCAAGTGAATAGGTTATTAACTTTCATTTTGAGGTTGAATCTTTATTTGACTGAACAATAGAGGAACTCCCCCAAGTACCGATCACTTAAAGTTTTGGAAGAAAGAAAAGTAGAACAATCATGTTTTATTAAGACACCCAGATAGTAGCGGAAACTTGAAACACCTATCTTAAATTGCTTAATAAGTTGTCATCAATACACAACCAATACCGACTTTCAAATAAATCGATGTAAACAATAATTAAACAGATTAATAACAACAATCTAAAGATAACTTAAAAAAAAATTACAACGATGAAAAACATAGACATCAGAACACTCAAGAATATCAGCACAGGCTTCAGGAGCCTGTTTACGTGATCCGCGCTTAATCCAATATTTGACGTAGTCTTCGCAACAAACAATACAGTATTTGTCTTTTAGTATCTACGATTGCCTTCTTTTTTTCCGTTTGTTCATTTTTTTTTCTAAACATTTTTTATGTGGCGAATCAATTGATTTTTTTTTCCGCTCGACGTGTTCTTGCTTGTGGTCCTTATTTAGCAGCATCTGGTAATAGTGAAATGTTAAGAATGGTTTTCTTTACATTTGTTTTGTCGACAAACTGCGAACTTGATTTTAATTGAGATTTTTACCTTGTGGTGCTGCATGGTTGGTGGAAGGTTGCGATGATATTGAAGTGGCAACGTTCAGGTGTGAATCTTACGTGACATCTGACTGCTAAATATGCGTTGATTAAATAGCGCGTCAGTGACTGGAATATAGCTCTATCATTAGCAAGGATATTAGTTGCTTTCAGCTAATTTGTTGGTTCATTACTGTCGATAGGAATGTTAGTGATATCACTGGGTAAATAATCTAGATTGGTGAATATATTTTTGTCTAATTCCTGCATATCTAAATCCTGCCTCTGCAATTTCATAGCGTGCAACTTTTTTAAATGCTTTTACTACAGGACCCGCAATGTCATATTCAATAATTATGGCCCCAGTATTAGCCCTCATTAACATACCACTGGACTTATAGTACGCATTTTTGAATAGTTTCATGGAAGATTGGTCTAATGGTTGTAGTTTATGTGTAGTTTGAGTTGGGGTGCTGATCAAATATATATGATTGTCTCTGCAGAAAGTAATAATATCTAATATTTGTGACTGCTGTGCCTATCAAGTACCATTTTAAAAATATTTTGTTATTCATCCATCCTTTAGGTTGAGCTACAGCTTCACTTTCTGATGGTGCATTATTCACTACACGCTTCTGACGAGGATATATGAAAAACGAAGGGAATAAATTGTCCCACGTCACTTATGCAAAATATTATAGTTACATTTTCTCCTCGTTCTGCTGATGTATATTTTTTTGTTGTTACTTTTCATGTTTTTGGACAGTAGTAACGCCTGCCTCATTACAGTTGTAAATTTGCAAAAAATATGCTTACTTGGTTTTTATTGAAACCAATAGCACGCATGAGGGCGTTGTGGATTCTGCAGTTCTTAAATTTTAGTCTGGATGTCTCTTCATAAAATCATCATAAAAATGTTTTCCCATAATTCAATTTTCATTGGTAAAGCAAGGCGGTAATTTAAGCTTGTTAGCTAACTCATAAGCAGACTTTGGAAACTCTTTTTTAGACAAAAGCATGCAACGATTAGCTATATCTTTAACATGACTTTCCAACAATTTTTTAAATCTTCCCATGACAGGTTTAAATTCAACCTATTTACTCTGTTTCAATAATTTTACTTTATCAAAGTGCTATTTGGTACCTTGAAACATTCAGATGCTTCTCTTATTGTCATCTTATTTAAAACATTGTCAACTGCTAATTTTAAATTTTTTGACTTCTAACTGTTTTTTTCTTCCCTCTTGTATCATATTGTCTTGGACATTTATTCTATCACAAAAGTGAACTCATGTATGTGGGTGAAACATGAATCGATTCCAATGACCGAGAAACTAAAAACTCTTATATAACCTGGAAATATTGTGACTATCCATCTCCTCAAAAACTTAAAGTACAGGCATTTGTTGGAACGATTATGGGCTTCATTTATAGGAGTGCATCAGGGGTCATTTTAATTGATTATTTAAAGCTAGGACACTCAATGACAGGAATTTATTATGCCCAGTCTATATGGAAATTGTGGGATGTATTCTAAGTAAAATAGTAGCCATAGGAATACAAGATATGTTACTGGGCGTATCATCTTGATGGAAGAACACATCAATTATCAATTTTCCTAAGTTAACAAATCATGTGTTCTTCCATCAAGATGATACGCTCAGTAACATATCTTGTATTGATATGGCTACTATGGCGCACGCAGGATTTGTATTAATTGAATAATCACTTTGGTCACCTAACCTGGTCCCCAGTAACTATCGCCTGTTTCAAAAATTGATATAAATAAGCAAAACAAAAATTTTTATGAGATGGGATGTCACTATCATAGTAATTAAGTGATTTTAGGACATTGGAAGCCACAGAAATGCTGCAGCATTGTACCAAAAAGTATATAGAGATAATTATGAAAAAAAAATAGGCAACATATTTTGTCCAGTACTCATTTATAAAGATCAACCGTCATATACACATTTTAATTTACAGATATGTTCAAAATAAATGACATAAAAAAATTACATACCTGATAGTATTATCACACTTGATAAAACGGTATTTACTGGATTAGTTCATGAATTCCCAACCGTATTACATCTGCCGCTAATTTACCCATTTGTATGGTAAAAGCAAAGCCCATTGTAACTCAAATGATTCATCAAATATGAATGGTCTGTATCTCTGCAGGCCTTGTTACTAATGCGTTAATAAATCAACATGGCTTGTTCTTTACTGATATGCAATGACAGTTTTTACGTTGCTAATTATAAGTCATTTAATTCGTCGCGAACATTGCTCAAAAGTTCTTTGGCGGTAGGGAATGTATTTTAAAACTATAACGAGTAACATAACACGTTTTCTTTCAATGGTATGGTTGTAACAGTAATTTTTTTTTTATTAGTATAATCTAAACGCGTAATATAATTTTACGCTTTACAGTTTGGAAATCTGGACAAACCCTACACTTGAAAGGAACTGTGTCGCGATTAGATCGGTACAATGGACATTTATTATAGGAAGGTTGTGCGCGTTTTGCAATCTGTCAACTAAGTTTATGACTATTATTGTGATTTACCAAGTTTCTTTAGTATCGTTCAGATTTTTATTAATTTATGGGTTAATCTTGATTTTCCAATCATAAATCGGTTTTTTTGATTTAGATTTTCGGAAAAAAAATTTCAAAGTTCAAAACCTTGTAAATAAAGTAGGAATTATGCTATTAAAACAGGTCAGTTTTCAGTGTTCAAGTTTAGTTTTTAACTTTCTCGTTTGGACTTCCGTGGTTCACTTTATCGATTATTTGTATTTTCAGCTGGTTTATGTTTAGTGTCTAGAAAAGCTATCTCAACAGCATATCAGCAGTGTTTTAATTTGAAAAGAATATATACAAAGTTAAATGATCTAAAATCAAGTAACAAAAGGTCCATCAGTGTTACCGCAATTTATTTTTTTAAAGAATGAATATAAAATTTAGTAATGACATCATAAAAAATTCAGCAGCATTTTGTGGTATCATTAAATTCAATTTATTTTAATTATGACAATGTACGTACTATTTTATAGCTACTAATTACAGCAGAAAACTTTACGAAGTAATTTGATTTTGATAATTTTTATATCGTTATTTACATGTAGGAACTAAGGGTTCTTGACATAAACAGAAATGATGCTATTTGATGATCTTTCAAGCGGAAATTTTTGCTATTCTGCAGGGTGACTATTCCTGTGATGGATAATAAAGAGGAATAAGACAGTAAATATATGTTCAGGCAGTAGAGCTGCAATATTGACACTAAAGTTTTGTATCGTAGCTTTAAGACTGGTGGGCAAGGAACGGCTACACAGTCAGACTCATGTGGTTTCGGATTACACGCGTATATACGAGAATGAGGAAGCCGATCGTCTGGCAAAAATGGAGTCCGAGATTAAAACATTCAGACCCCAGCCAATTATAACTGTTCAAATTACCGTTGGCAATAAGAAAAAAACTGTTGCTCCAAAGTCCACTTATTGGATGTTGGATACAAGCCCCTGAAATGAAGTGTACCAAGGAATATATATCTGCATCTAACGCACAACTTGCTAGAGAGTTTCTTTCCTTGTAGAGGAAAGAACTGTTAATAGTGAAGCAACTAATGACAGGATTATGGTAATCTACGAGGCCATCTTCATAAGATTGGCATCATGGATGACTCGATGTGCAGATGGTGTCTGTAAGAAGACAAAACTGTTGATCATGTTCTTAGAAACAGTTCGTCACTGAACAGATGGAGGCAGAGATATTTCCTAGATATAATTTATTACTTGAAGCAACCAGGCAAGTTTAGTTAATGGGGCGGCTTCGATTTGCAAAGGCGATCGGACTCAAGTGAGTCATAGTCACGGTGAGATGTAAAAGGCCTAACGAGACCTAGGCTTCAACGATCTAGTATCACTACTTCTAGTCATTCGTTCAAGCAACCTTCCAGAATATTTATATCTTGTGCAATATTGATGGTGCCCAGATGTTTTGTATTGTATATTGTATCAGCAAGTTTTCCCGTACTTTTGCAGTAATTATATACCTCTCCTACTAAAATTGACTTATTAGCAGGTAGTGGATTAAAGCAATTTTGATTTTTATTGATTTGGAAATTAACAAATTGATGTAAGGTACTTTTAATAAATGATATTAAGAATTGAAGTGGAAATTATTAATTTGCTTGGTGAACTGTTGATGTTAAATGGAAAGTCCAAATTTCTTGTATACTCTTAATATTAGATGACAAGTCGAAATTTTTTTTTAGAGTGTTTATTTGTAAAATTAAAGCAAACAGTGGAGAAACGACCATCTTCAAAACTTTCTTATAAAACCTTTTTAGAACGTAACATATATAGGTTGCTTAATGTTGACATTCTGAAATTAAGGAGTTAACCAAAAACTTGTAAATAATACTCATCTGATAAAAATATTTGATTATAATTATCCATATACCTTTCTCTGCTAAAACATTTTAAAGTTATTGTGCTTTACACCAAAAGGTAATCACGCTGTTATTGTTCAAAAATGACATGAACCATTCGCCCAACCGGGATTCCGCCAAGGTCCCGCTAGTCCACTTAAAACTATTACCAATTCGGTTAACACCATACTTAGATGAGACTGTTTTGCATTTTACAACATTTTCTTCCTATCTGGAACTTTTTTTGGTTTTCCTTACCTATTTTGTGTCGCTGAATTAAATATCTTTTGCTCTTTAAAAAGTAAAAGTGGCCAAAAAAGTTAATTTCCATAGAATTTAAACTGTTATTTTAAATATACACACTCATTTTCTTTTCTGTTTAAGAATTTCTCAAAAATCTTCAATAGAAATAATTTTATAAAGAGTGAAGAAGAATAAAAATTTTGCAATTCAACCAAAGCATCAGGCTTTTTTTTTTATTTAGCACAATTGTTCCAAAAAGGGGTGATTGCTATACAGTGCAATATTTAGCCTCGGTGTCACTATCCCATTTACATTAAAAGCAACAATATTTTGTTTAATTCCTTTCCAATGATGTTTTTGGTGTATTATTCGAATATTTTCGTAAATCTATTTCATATGTACTGCGCAAGTTACGGGAACGAATGGCAGTGAACTTCTGTAACAAAACTTGTTACAGAAAATTCAATAAACTGTTTCCATTTATAAGGTTGTATAAAAGTAACATTTCGAGCAACAAATTGTGGTATAAATGGGTAATAATATCTTATCAATGTTGTTTAAAGGATTTCGAGGTTGATTTCGCTACGTGTTGACCTCTTTCATCTACACTACTATGTGATACATTCCTGAGGTCAAAAATTACACAAAATATTCATTAGTTTCATTGAAAGGACTTTAATGCGGGATTTATCAACTGACTACGTTAACAATGTTGTGCACAAAAGCTAGTATTTCATTATTTTCCATTTCCAGATAAATCTCTTTTCAAAAAAACACGCGTTATTATACTAAATCAATAGGCAATCACTTTTTTGTCAGTTAAAAAAAAATGAATCCCATTATAAAGAAAAACTAGTACAATTCAATGCCGTTGCATCTCTAATACAATGCACGTAATGTGCCGATAAATTTACATCGATTTTTCTTTATTGCTAACTAGAATTGTAACCATTGCCAGCACTAGCAATTTACAAAGATAACACTTTATATCTAAATTTGTAATGCAGTTAAAATCTAACATTACTGGGTAAACATAAGTTTTCAAGAATTCCCGGTTATGCGTTAAATAATTAATTTAGAAAATTATTACTTGTTAAAGATTTTTTAAAGTCTATTTTTGGGCAGTGGCATTACGAAATGAAATAAAAATGTCTTCTTTTGTTCCCCAATTTCTGTACTTTAGACATTTTTGTACTGTCGCGTACGTTGATTCAGAAATGTGTTACTACGTTTACAGGCATCAACTAATTTTATTCAACATAAAGATAATAACTAAGACAAGGCTCTTGCTATTGACTTGTTCGCGCACTTCGTTTTTCTATCTAATATTGACCACTACTCGTCCTAAACCAATACTAATGATATGACAACCGGCCAGCTGATTTTATAGCTGTTGTGTACTTCTGGTATTTTCTAGAAACATTGGATATCGGAAATTCGCAAAGCGACGGCCTACTTCTCGTATACAGGGGCCATCTATAAGTAGATTTGGTTACGGAGCAGAGTAAAATTTGGAATTGTATGGGTTTAAATGGGTATTTTCTTTATTATAAGCCTTAGAGAGTTGAGAATTCGTGGTTGACTTGTCATCTCTAGACACCCTCACGTGGTGTTTTCAGATTGTGCACAATTTCCCTAACTTATGGAAAACGTAAATTTGGCAACGTCGCGCTCTGGTATACAAGAAATAACTTTTTAAAATAATGTGACTAAAATACTCGTTCACTTTTGCTGAAAAAATCATCACTCAATTTTACGTGTTAGGAAGCATTTAGAGACCAAAAAAATCCAAAGACTGCCTTTAACCTTACAGTCGCATATTGGCTGTAAAGTAAAGGGTGTTTTTTATAGAGGTAAAGAAATTTAAGTTGGCAACACTTTTTTAACTGGCGGCCATTTTATCAGCTGTCAAGTGATTTATGTTTAGTTTGGTTTGGCATTTCAACGTGAACAGACTGACGCCTGAATGACGCTTCCGAATTGTGCAAATTTATTTTGAAAACCATAGTTCTGTTCGAAATATGTATCACGCACTACGTCCATTTTACGGTCAACATAATCGTCCATCAGAGCAATTAATTCAATTAATTATGGAACGTTTTCGCACCACGTTTACTCTAAATGATAATACGCATCCATAGAGACGTCGTACAGTGCGTACAGAAGAAGTCATTGCTGCTGTAGAGCGTAGCGTAGAGGAAGACCCGAATCAGTCTAACCGCCATCGTCCACAGGAATTGGATATGTGTCCATTCACTTTATGGAAGATTTTGTGGAAAGATCTTGGTTTGCGTGCTTACAAAATCCAAGAATTGAAGCCACACGATCACCTAGCAAGGCGTAGATTCGGTGAATGGGCCCAAAACACGATTGCCGTTGATCCCGATTTTCATAAGCAAATTTTGTTTAGCGATGAAGCTCACTTTTGTTTGATAGGATACGTCAATAAACAAAACTGCCGTATTTGGAGTGATGATAATCCTCAAGTGTATGTTGAGACACCGTTACATCCAGGAAAACTGTCTCTTTGGTGTGCTTTATGGGCTGGTGGAATCAATGGTCTTTAATTCTTTAAAAACGATGCTGGTCAGAACGTTACAGTCAATGGTGACCGCTATAGAGCCATGATTACTGACTTTTTCGATCATCAATTGAACAACCATGATGTGCAGGAGCTGTGGTTTCAACAAGACGGCGCAACATGTCACACAGCTCGTGCCACAATTGATTTATTGAAGGAAACGTTTGGTAACCGCATAGTTTCACGTTTCGGACCCGTGAATTGGCTAGACTATTTTCTGTGGGGATATGTGAAGTCGCTAGTCTACGCCGATAAGCCCGAAACGATTGATCACTTGGAGGACAACATTCGCCGCATTATTGCCGATATACGGCCACAAATGTTGGAAAAAGTCATCGAAAATGGGACCTCCAGATTAGACTACGTCCGAGCCAGCCGTGGTAGTCATATGCCAGAAATCATATTTAAATTATAATGCCAGAAAGTTATCTTTCGAATAAAGTAAATTTCATGTCAATTTAAAAAATTCATCTCTGTTTTATTCCATTTAAAAGTTCTATACCTCTATAAAAAACACCCATTATAATAATTACTTACGTCATTAAAAGTGTAAAATTTATGTTCTTCTAGAAATGATTGTTGTCGTGTTTGGACAAAATTTTGGGACATTTTATTACAGTTAAACAAAAATATTTAAATAATTATAGGGTTGCAAAAACCTTTATAAAACATAGGTTGGTTATTCAATATGTAACAAATTATAAACAGGAAACCGAAAACATCGCTCTTCATAAATTTAATTTTAAAAAACTGTCTTTCTAAATCAAAATTCGTTTCTAAATTATAGCTTAATAAAACACCGTACAGTACATAAGTCACAGTAATAAGTAGGTATATAATATTTTATAAGGTTAATAAAACATGTCGTCAAACGAGCTACACATGACGAAGTTGCAAACAATTTAATATAAACTCGGCAGTAGTGCGAAATAAACCTTCAGAAGGAAAATAAACGAGTACACGTTTCGTAGCTTACAAACGATAAAAAGAAAATTGCTAAAATAGATATATAGGTTGAAATAAATCAACTTACTTGGCATTCGTACGTTCCGTTATCCCGCTTCTGAACATACTTAATTTGGAGAGTCCAATCATCTGAACCCTCAGCGTGAAGGATTTGAAACCGTTCATCATTGGTATATGTGAAAACACCTGAGGATAGGATGTGCCAGTCTCTTCTTCGTATCCATGAAACTTGCTGGAAGAAAAATGTTGGTTTATTATTTGTCTAACAGGTTGAGAACAGTGGTGTTGCTAGTTCTTGTAATTGATACTGTAAAACATGTTTATACTAATAACGAATATTAGTTTATAAAAAAGAATAGTAAATACGCTGATTCCCAACGTCTAAATTATTAGGCCAAGAAACGTAAGTCAAAATTCCAAAAAAGCACTGCAGTGATTTAAATAAGCTGTTCTAAAATAGTTAAAGCTATTAAAATCAATTTAACTTTTTTGGCAGCAAAAGTATTAATCTGTTCCAAAATATTATTAGAAATACTACAACTTTTCTAAAAGTATTCTTTCTGTTATAATAAAAAAAATAACACTGTTTTATAGTTGAAAATTTTTTGTCGCTGTCTGACATTTTTTTTTTGGATCTTTTTGTACCTACTATAATGTGCTGAATTCAAATATCAGCTCGGTTTTTACCTATATGTTTTTGGAGGAGGCAAGAATAATAGAAAATATGAAAAATCCAAACCATAAGCAACATAATAAATTTTTAAAAAATGCACAATTTCCCTAAACTTAGAGAAAACGTAGATATGGTAACGTCGCACCCAAGTATAACCTACATATCGCATAGGTACATCTTTCTATCTGCTTTGCAATCGATCAAAACATGTTGATGTTTGCTAGATTTTGCTACGTGATACGACAATCTACAGGTGGAGAATAGCGTGTGTTGAGTGTTAATTTACTTTATTTTAGTTCACTGTAAAATAAGTCACCAATAAAACAACAATTACTATTATTATAATATGATGAAGCTGATTTTGAAATCGCTACCAAACAAATAAGTGATGCACTTCGGGGTTCATTTGAGGTCAGCTGTCAAATAAGACGAAGGACAGTAAACTCCGAAATATCTTGGTGAAACTTTCAAATCGAGAACCACCGAAAAAATGTTTTTTCAAAAAGCGCTAAAATACCGAACTGAAATATGCTGAGAAGAATATAAAACTGCCCAGAGAGAATACAAGAAGCAAATAAGGGATACGTGTGGAAGAAATATTGCGAGAACATAGAAAGCATGCCTTCAGCATCCCGCATCTGCAAAATACTATCTAGAGATCCTGGTGCCTGTTATTGTTTTAATAATGTCAATGTGCACTGTGTGTGCTGAATGTTCTAGTTTTAATTTTAATTTAAAAGTTTCTAAAAGTTTTTAATTGTATACATCTTGTCCTGTATAGAGGCTACGCTCGCGACTGAAGACTGTTCTCAAACTGGCGGGGTTAAGGTGTGCCCTTTGACAAGGTCTGAGTCCTGAGGATGGTCTAAAGTGGACCGAAGGCGCTTGACCGATTGTAATAATTTTAATAATATGCATTGAAATACAAAATCCGTCAATTTCCTGGTTGGTGGATCGACACATTAAGGAAGAAATAATGGTGCAATATCCCTTACATCCTTTACAATTTGCCTATCAGGCAGGAAAATCCACAGATGCGGCATTACACCGATTCGTCACACGAGTCGAAAACGTGCTGTTGGGGGACGATTTGCCTTAGGTACCTTTATCGACATCGAGGGGCATTCGACAATACGCCTCACGATTAGATATGCAATGCTCTACAACAGCAAGGCTTTGAACCGACAGTAGTCGCATGGATCAGAGAATAATATATGTTGAGCTTAACAATGTAACTGTTAAAGTACTGTCAAGTAAGGGCTATTCACAAGGAGGAGTGCTATCGTCTTTGCTGTGGAGTCTTGTGGTGGACAGCCTATGGAGTGAACTGAATGATGTCGGTTTGTATACAGAGGCCTATACTGATGACCTGGTTTTTTTGTGCCCTGGTCGCGATATCCGGAACCTGGAGGGGCCAATGATGCAAGCCCTGCTGATTGCGGAACGATATTGCTGCAGGTAAGGGCTTGGAATGAACCCGGATAAGGCCGTGGTGGTACTCTTTACAAAAAATAGGAAAATGGGGAGACCTCCCACAATTACATTGGTGGGAAGGACTCTTCAATTCAAGGGGACAGTTAAATACCTGGGAATAATTCTGGACTTACGACTGAGCTAGAATGATCATATTGGGTGCACTGGGGACTGACACCTAAAGTGCTATTTTGGATATAGACTATGGTGATCCGCCCCATGATAACATCCGCCGCTATTGTATAGTGTCGTAGTACAACAAAGCGCAATTACATTCTTCAACTTGACAAAGTACAAAGAATGGCTTCCATTAATGTTCTTGAAGTCCTGGTGAAACAGCGTCCTCTTCACTTATACATAAAGAACGAGGCCCTGAAGACTGTTATCGTCTCAGTTGCCTAGAACATCTTGGAATTGGAATGAGCGACTACTTAGGTTTCTAGGAAATCGCGGTGGATAGGTGTCCATCACTCCCCATGCGTAATATTGCATGACGCCGCTTTTGTAACCCAACTTCTCCCTGGAGATATTTCTGACAAGTACAGAAGATTGGGAGGGAAAACAAAATCTTCCGAAAAATAGATCCTGCTGATATACTGATGGATCTTGACAAGATGAAAGAGCTGGAGCCCCTTTTTTCATTCATTCATTCATACTATTATTATTATAATTCATAGAGAGCTTATCGGGTAAATGAGTGGAGTTGCCAAGTGATGAGAGAATATTCTCAAGAATTATAGGAGTGTTAGAAGCTGACTGTATTTTTATAGAATGAAAATTTAAATGGTTCGAAATATGCCAAAACCGGAACATCGGGACAAATCGAATACTGCAATGGGTAATCAAAACGCTCAAGGTCTTCGAATTCACTTTCCAAACACTTAAAATTTTTTAAGTAAAGGGTGTTTTTTATAGAGGTATAGAACTTTTAAATGGAATAAAATAAAGACGATTTTTTTTAATTGACATGAAATTTACTTTATTCGAAAGATAACCTTCTGGCATTATAATTTAAATATGACTTCTGGCATATGACCGCCACGGCTGGCTCGGACGTAGTCTAATCTGGAGGTCCAATTTTCGATGACTTTTTCCAACATTTGTGGCCGTATATCGGCAATAACGCGGCGAATGTTGTCCTTCAAGTGATCAATCGTTTCGAGCTTATCGGCGTAGACTAGCGACTTCACATATCCCCACAGAAAATAGTCTAGCGGCGTTAAGTCGCACGATCTTGGAGTCCAATTCACGGGTCCGAAACGTGAAACTATGCGGTTACCAAACGTTTCCTTCAATAAATCAATTGTGGCACGAGCTGTGCGACAAGTTGCGCCGTCTTGTTGAAACCACAGCTCCTGCACATCATGGTTGTTTAATTGATGAACGAAAAAGTCAGTAATCATGGTTCTATAACGGTCACCATTGACTGCAACGTTGTGACCAGCATCGTTTTTAAAGAAGTACGGACCAATGATTCCACCAGCCCATAAAGCACACCAAACAGTCAGTTTTTCTGGATGTAACGGTGTCTCAACATACACTTGAGAATTATCATTACTCCAAATACGGCAGTTTTGTTTATTGACGTATCCATTCAAACAAAAGTGAGCTTCATCGCTAAACAAAATTCGCTTATGAAAATAGGGATCAACGGCTATCTTGTTTTGGGCCCATTCACCGAATCTACGCCTTGCTAGGTGATCTTGTGGCTTTAATTCTTGCACGAGTTGGATTTTGTAAGCACGCAAACCAAGATCTTTCCGCAAAATCTTCCATAAAGTGAATGGACCCATATCCAATTCCTGTGCACGATGGCCGATAGACTGATTCGGGTCTTCCTCTACGCTACGCTCTACAGCAGCAATGACTTCTTCTGTACGCACTGTACGACATCTCTGTGGATGCGTATTATCTTTTAGAGTAAACGTGGTGCGAAAACGTTCCATAGTTAATCGAATTAATTGCTCTGATGGACGATTATGTTGACCGTAAAATGGACGTAGTGCGCGATACGTATTTCGAACAGAACCAAGATTTTCAAAATAAATTTGCACAATTTGGAAGCGTTGTTCAGGCGTCAGTCTATTCATGTTGAAATGCCAAACAAAACTAAACATAAATCACTTGACAGCTGACAAAATAGCCGCCAGTTAAAAAAGTGTTGCCAACTTAAAGTTTTATATCTCAATAAAAAACACCCTTTATAAATAAAATAAGCACTTCTATGAATTACGACGCTATCACTTAGAACAATAAATTTTAAGTTTACACAGAGAATGTCCCATATATTAACTTACAATAAATTTAAGAAAAATATGTAATACTAATCACAACTTAAAAATATAAAAAATAAAACCATTTCTTAAGAAGAATCAATAGAGGCAGCAAAAAAGCTATTAATTGAGTTGTAATTTTCAACCATTTTATTTCGAATATGTATTTTTTCGTTTGCAAGAAAATATCATTTTGGATAAAAGCATAAAAAAATATTCTGTAAAATTTCTTAAGTTGAATTTATGTTCATTTCTCCATTAAAGCGAAGATTATTAGATTATCACATATTTTTTTGAATACGTATAATGTTATAAACGTAGAACATTACACAGATAATTAATTATGGAATTTTACAACCGCTCGAAAAATGGCGCGGGCGGAATAATGGATTAACGGGGAATAGAGGAGCTGGCTAGACAGGCAGATGGAATATATATAAGTAGATCGACTAGATAGGAATAAAGGGGAGAAAATTATTAGTTTTCTTCTCATGAATTTAAAAAGTGAGATTTTATTACAAAAATAAATAAAGAAAATTGGTATTCTAATAACTAATTTCCTTTCTTATCATTGTGCCTCAGATTTTTCATCGTTATTACTATTAGATGACTTCACTTTTCCCCTGCTGAACATTGGCCTACCCAGGCGTACGCAAACTTTTCTAAAATGAGTGATTGTAACCTAATTTGGACCTACTTTTGTGACGTTATCCGTTCTTCTCGTCTCGGACATACTCATATTTTTGTATAAATAAGCAAAATATATTTTCCTTGAAGGTCCTCAAGGATCAAAAGATATCATCTAGATTGGCTTGAGAATATCAGAGTGAGCTTACAACTCTGGCAAAGGACAACAGTGCTATGTTACAGTTTGTTCCAGGACATGAGGACATATAGCTAGTGAGAGCTGGCTCATCATCTCAATATATTGGTCCAGAACAGGCTCTTGGGATGCCACGGTGTGCGGTATGAGAAGCTGTCAAACAATGGATCAAAAAAGCACAAAAATCACTGGATAACTAGACCTGAAATTAGCAAGTATACTACTCCCCATGAATTATTAATATCTAATTGGAATCAATTAAGAGCATTTATAGGTATAAAGATGGGAAACCTTCAACGTTTTCTGAATAAAATGAACTTGTACAATGGAAACCTCAGCTTTTGGCTATGTGGCCAAGCCGAGGAAACGGTAAAGCACATATGTGATTGCGAGTCACTAGATTGGAAAAGACAACAAACGTTCTAGTTAACAAATTTGGAATCGAGTGAAATACACACTCACTCTTTATTGGACTTGTACAAACTGGTTCAGGAGGCTGAATTAACAGAGTGGCTGTAAATCAAGGGAAAGCATAACAGGCATTCAGCTTTAGGACGGAGCTAAGGAAAAAAAATAGTTGATTTGTGTATACGTCAAAAGCTTCCTGTCCCTCGTGTCAAAATTTTATAGCGCAGGAAATGTTCCCTGAATTTTTTGCGTATGACTTCATTTTAGAATACAATTTGTAGCAAATTTTCCATATTTGTAATATGTGAATGCTACTCGAGAAAACGCTGCACATACACATACTATATGCAGCAGCGAGATAGACAGGGACCCCAGTATATTGAAATCAGAAGTCAGGAAAGCAATACAGCAAGCCAACAATAATAAGGCACCTGGACCAGATCAAATCCCTGCTGAGTTGCTTAAACTTCTAGATGAGGAAAATATTTCCTACTTAACCCTTTCTTTAATAAAATCTACAACGAAGGAATAATACCAGATGATTGGTTAGAATCGCTGTTTGTAACATTACCAAAGAAAAGTAGACCCACCAAATGCAGCGAGTTTAGGCTGATTAGTTTAATGAGCCACACACTTAAGATACTTCTACGAATTATACAGAATCGAATATTCCTTCTGTGCGAAAATAGAGTGAGTGATAAGCAATTTGGATTTGGAAATGGTCTAGGAACAAGAGAGGCACTATTTTGTATGCGCGTTCTCCTACAAAAGAGCTATGAATTCCGAAAGAACATCTACGTCTGTTTCATCGACTTTGAAAAGGCATTCGACCGAGTACAACATGATAAACTTTTTGAGTGCCTACAAGCAGCAGGTCTAGACTACTACGATATAAGATTACTAAGACATCTGTATTACAATCAAGTAACCTCTATCCAAATTGAAAACAGTCGTACTCAAAACCTACCCATCAAACGTGGAGTAAGACAGGGTTGGGTTCTGTCACCCTGTGTCTTTAATGTATACTCTGAAGAAATCTTTAGGGAGGCTTTGGATGACAGACAAGAAGGAGTAAGACTAGGCGGAGAAGTAATCAACAATATTAGATTTGCTAATGATACGGCCATTCTTGCAAAAAGCATCGAGGATCTCCAAACATTAGTAAACCTAGTCAATGAAGTAAGCTGCCGAAGAGGCCTTAAAATCAATATCTCAAAAACAAAGTGGATGACAGTTGGAAAGGTTACTGTAGATGAATGTCAACTTTGGCTCGATGGGAGGAGGATAGAGCGTGTAAACCATTTCAAATACCATGGCAGGTGGTTGAATGTAAATGGGGACTCAGATGAAGAGATAATAGCTAGGATAGAAATATCGCGGAAGGCTTTTATGACATGGAAACCAGTTCTATGCAACAGGAACCTATCAATGCATATTCGTAAAAGGGTCCTGAAATGCTATGTATGGTCTATTCTATTATACGATTGCGAGACATGGACACTAAAAACCACAACGCTAAACAAACTGGAAGCATTCGAATTGTGGTGCTACCGTCGAATCCTAAAGATATCATGGGTTTCGCACACTTCCAACGACGATGTTCTCAGAATGATGGATACAGATCGACTGCTCTTGAATATTATAAAGAGGCGGAAAACAGAATACTTCGGTCACATAATTAGAGGACCTAAATACCAGCTACTTCGCCTTATAATACAAGGAAAAATGGAAGGAAAAAGATGGATAGGCCGAAAGAAGCTTTCATGGCTGCGTAACATCAGGCAGCGGTGTGATTGCACGATAGAAGAGCTATTTCGCGCAGCAGCCGATAGAGAAAGATTTCAGGAAATTGTAAACATGATGACCACCAACGTCTGAATACAGACATGGCACCTAAAGAAGAAGAAGAAAAAAAAATAAACTCCTTTCCACATCACTGCTGGGATAGGATATTGAAGCAATTTGTGATGTTCCCTGTAGATCTCCACTTTGAATAATATATTCGTGTTAGAATTTTTAATATTAATATTGCTTCGTTTATAATATGAAAAGAAACCAAGACTCTTTCAAATCCTCACTTTTGTTTTTTTATTTAGAATTTTATTTTAAATAGTTATGACATGTTTCGTAGTACTGCCACTTCGTCAGATATCGAATTGGTAATGACAAACAAAATTAAGAAATAAATTTCATTAAGTGTGTTTACGTACCTATTTTAAAAATTCCCCGCTTACAAATTTTTAAGGTTGTACCCTCTTAAGGAAACACCAAAGCAACTAGTTTTATTAAATAAATTTACCAATGATGAATTATTGACAACTAATTGGTCTTTCAAAGTGTTATCTGTATTCTTAAATTTGTTAATCTGTAATGATTCTAATAAAGCCAACTTTATGCTTTTATTTCCTGTATATAGTATTTTGAAGTTTTTATTAAAACTGTGGTTTTGAGACTAGAGATATGTTGCGTACGTTGAATTGTGTTTTTCATGTAAATAAAGTCTTGCATGCTCTTTAATTCTAATATTAAACGTCCGGCCTGTTTAACCTACGTAACTTTTTGGAATGAACCAATATTTAATTTATAAACTATGCATTTTTGCTCTTTGCCGGTCTTATCTCTATTATTTTTAATACATTTGCCAAGGTTATTATTCGTTTTGAATGCAATATTAATATTCATTCTTTTTAATATATTCTTAATTTTGTTGCAAATATTGGCTATATAACTTATTGTTTTGAACTTTTTCTTATTTTCCTTTATTATGTGATGAATTAGTGACAAGGTCTTTTTCTTCAGCTTATTTTTGAGAATAAAGTCGATTAAATTTGTAGCGTGACCGTCGCTTGCAGAATACCATGCTTGGTATTCTGTAAGTTTATGATAGTTAGGGAGTAAGGATTTGTCATGTAGTGTTGTATCCTGTCTAGTAACATTAAGGTCTAGAAAATTTAGAGAGTTATTTATTTCAATTTTTGACGTGAATAAATTAAATTATCTTTATTTTACTTTGCGTCAGACTAAAATATATGTCAAATAATAACCTTGACTAATATATTAAAAGTAATTAAGATAAGACCTGCAAAGAACAAAAATGCGGAGTTTATAAATTAAATTGTGGTTCATGCCGAAAGAGTTATATTAGAAACAAAGAGCATAAAAGAGATTACACAAAAAACACAATTCAGTGTACGCAACACAACTTTTGTCCCAAAATTACAGCTTAGATGAAAAAATAAAAGCAAAAAATTAACTTTATTAGAATTACTGGAAATTAATAAACCTAAGAATACATATAATATTTTACATGATCAATCAGATGTTAATAATTTATCATTATTAAATTTATTTTATAATACGAATTGATCTGGTTTTTCCTTATTACGATAAAAATATAATATTTTTCTTGATTTCGAAAAATAATTTTGAAAATATTAGTCGGTTTTAGTTTGAACTTCTAGTTACCTTTATAGATAAATCTTACATGTAATACACAAATATTTATCTTCATTTTGAGTATTCTACATTGCAAGAGAGAAACGAATTTCTCTTGAATTTGTGATGCTGCAAAGACTCTCGCAGGTCCTTATTATATGGTACCAATTAAATTACATTTTTTTTTGAATCTGAAATAGAATAGCATTTGTTCAACGTTCAACTGAGGCAACTTTTACGAGCTTTAAGTTCTACTCCTTACTAAAATTCTGCCGACGTGCTATCGATCAGGAATTTTGACGTTCTATTTGCTTCTTCTTCATTTTCTCCTTCTGCTTTCATATACCGGATGTCAACGAATCTATTAGACAAGTCATAATTTCTAGAGTATTATGTGTATCAAAATGAGAATTGGTACAGGTAAATGGTATGTGAAGGGGAGAGTTTTCGCAAATTTTCCACTTTCCGGCCACTTCCGGTTTCACCGGCATTTAAATATCAGTTACATCAACATTTGTATAATGAGGATGGCGATAGACGGGTAGTGTTCTGTGATTGGCTGCTTCAAAATCATAGAGTTAACCCAAATTTTATCGATTTTATTCTATTTTCCGACGAATCCCGATTTATAAATAATGGTATGTTCAATAAGCAAAATACTCGGTACTGGGCCCAACAAAATCAACATGAAATGAGAGAGGGCAATTTTCAAGAAAGATTTGGCGTCAATGTCTGGGCTGGTATCGTTGGAAACAGAATAATTGGGCCAATATTGTTTCAAGGTCAGTTAACAGGGGTTAGATACTTAGGTTTTCTTCAATATGAAATCGAAAATCATCTCAGTGATATACCTTTAGCAGTTTTACGGCGAATTTACTTTCAACAAGATAGAGCACCGCCTCACATAACTAGAAAAGTTCTTAATTATTTAATAGAGCATTTTAATAATCGAATTATTGCAACTAATGGTCCGGTACGGTGGCCAGCCCGCTCACCGGATCTTACTGTGCTCGATTTCTTTGTCTGGGGATATGTTAAAGAAAGGGTTTACTATGGAGCAGCCCCAGCTACTCTTGAAATATTAGAAGAAAGAATTTTACGGGCATTTATAAGTATAACGCCCCAAATGCTACAAAACGTGTTGAGAGAAACAATTGAACGAGCTGAAATGTCTCGTGAAAAAGAAGGAATGCACTTTGAACATTTATTACACTAAACTTTTTAATAAATTCAGCTACTGTACTTTCAAATATTTTAATTGCGTCGTCTAAGTTATTAGTTTATTTTGTTAGTTTTTTATTAATTTTGTTAAATTTTTAATCCAATTCCTGTCTTTCATACTAGTCACTAAAACTTTGCGATTGTATTTTTTTGACATCACCTAAGGCCGTTAGATTAGTTTGCGTCCGATCATGGCCACCTAGATGCAATTTTAAAAGTGGCTCTAATAAAATTAAGTAGACGTAAAAAGTGTTTAAAATGTTACATTCTAATCTAGAATTGTCTCAGAAATCCAAAGATGTTAAAATATACAGGGTGTTCTATTTAAGAATTCAAAACCGGGGAAGTGACCGGAAAGTGGAAAATATGTGAAAACTCTTCTCTTCACATAACATTTACCTGTACCAATTCTCATTTTGATACACATAATACTCTAGAAATTATGACTTGTCTAATAGATTCGTTGACACCCGGTATGGTTCTATCGGAAGGCATTAGCCTGTATTTTTCTCTCATGACTCTTTTGATGCCGATGTCTAGCACTTCTTATTTTTATAGGTGAGCAATCACAAAATGGTTTAAAAAAAATTTTGATTGAAAAAACGTTTCTAGAAGAAAAAAAATTGTAAGATATGTATAAATTTATTTTCATTTCTAAATTCGCAAGTAATTCAATTAAACTGATGAAAACCGATATTCCAAAATAATAAATCAGCTTGTTATTACAAAAGGGCGGATTGTTTAATATAAGATTCCGGTTTTTTTTTTGAAGGGTGAGGGAAATTTCTATTCGATGCTACCTATCTTCCAGAAAATTTTTTCTAAAAATAATAAAGAACATTGGTTTTACTTGATATTGCTCCACCTCCACAGTATCCGCGTTTGATTGCGTAGGAGTTGGTATATTTCTAAATTTGGAGAGAAAATTAATTTAAAAAAAAAACTGAGATGAAAATAAAATTTTATTTTGAAGAAATTACTTTTAAATATATGATTTTGAATAAAAATTTAACAAGATGAATTAAAAGGCATTATATTAATTAACAATGATTATGGAGAGCTCAAAAATATATATGAATTTTACTGCTCAAAAAGTTATTATATTAAAACCTCTTTCTAAAATTAAAAAACTCCATAAATTAAATTTAACCAAGGACAATTTCGCAATGGAAAAAAAAACTAAAATATACAGAATATTAGAAAAAGTGATAAATACAGGGTGTCTCAAAAGAAAGTACACATTTGTTTTGCCTATTGCGTGAACGCAACTATTCCGAGCGGCGCGGGGGGTATGCCAATCGGTAGCTTGGCTCTTGGGAATTTAGCGTTTCTCGGGAGCGGACCGTGCTTTGTGCGTACGTGAGTTTTACAAAAACGGTAATTCGGCGACTGTAGCGCGTAGAAAATTCTGCAATTTTCGACATATTCGTCACTTAAATGATGCGCCAAACGCTCGGCTTATTGGAAAATGGGTCCAGAAGTTTGAAGAGACCGGTTCAACACTAGATAAACCAAAATCCGGGCGTCCGAGGTCTTCGAGAACGGTCGAAAACGTAGAGAGTGTTACTCAGTCTGTTCGTGACGACCCAAACGTTTCGATTCGTAAGCGTGCTGTTGCTTTAAATGTGCATAGGTCATCATTATTCCGCATTTTACACAAAGATTTAAAGCTGAACCCCTATAAAATTCAGTTGGTGCAAGAATTGAAGCCTCAGGATGCTGGTCAGAGGCTTGACTTCGTAAACCAAATGACTGAACGCTTTTCAACGTTTACCAACATCTTCTTTTCGGATGAAGCCTATTTTCATCTTAATGGTCATGTAAACAAGCAAAATTGCCGCTATTGGAGTGCAAACAATCTAAAACACAAACATCAGAAACCTCTACATTCGCCGAAGTGACTGTATGGGCTGCGATGTCGGCGCGAGGAATTATCGGCCCGTACTTTTTTGAAGGTGAAAGGGAACGCACAGTAACAGTGACTTCAGAGCGGTATGTGGAGATGTTACACGACTTCTTCGTGCCTGAACTGCAAAATTTTCCTGGCTATAACCAAAGAACATGGTTCCAGCAAGACGGAACAACTTCACACACATCCAACATGTCTCTGCCACGAGTGTGTGAAATTTTTCCTGGCAAGTTGATCTCAAAGAAAGGTGACATAAGTTGGCCTCCACGCAGTCCTGATTTATCACCTATGGACTTTTTCCTATGGGGTTATGTCAAATCAAAAGTTTACGCCAACAAACCGACTTCCCTGGCACAATTAAAAGAAAATATCCGCAACGACATCACGGAGAATACCTGCCGAGCCGTCATGGGCAATTTTAGTGCCCGATTAAATGAATGTCGTGAGCGCAACGGATTACATTTGGACGATATCATTTTTAAAAAATAAATTCCCAAACAATGTATTTTAATATGTAATAAACATTTTTTCAATAAAGTCCTGACTTTTTTTTAAATGGATTTTTTAAATGTGAACTTTCTTTTGAGACACCCTGTACTTAAAGAGGAGATGCAATTCTATATAACCTTATATGAAGTCTTGTGATTTTAGAGCTATTCTCGATTTTTTGTGTTTTTATAAGAATACCTAGAGCTCTTTTATTTTATATTTCCTTGTATTTCTAAGTCCAAAACACTTAGAGACTTATTGCTTAAACAATACAAATAACAAAATCATCTTTCCGTTTTTGGCAAAGAATAATTTCTAATTTCATTAACAAAACATTATTGTTAAAAAAATTAATCTAAAACTCTTATGTTTAGTGACATTTATATTAATGGGCGGCACTTGTTCATCTTTAAGTTTTGAAAATGCAAAAATATATTTAAACAAAAGGTCGAGTTTTGCGAAACCGCCAATCCAAATTTGACGTCACTTTTATAACACTTACATTCCTTTATAGCCAGTCGCCACACCATTAGTAAACGTCATATTATACTCTTAGACCCGACACCAAAAATCATTAAATTCAAGTATCACATTTTAGAGAAATTTGGGAAAAATCACTATTTTCCTAAAACTTGGACGTCCTCAATCGCCTAAATAAAGCAATATCGAATGTAATTGAGTTGACTTAAATTGGTCAATTTTGACGTCAAGGGTCTATCATCAAAAGCTGTTGACGTATTTTTTGGCTATCCTATATATACAAAGAGATAACTGATTTTTAAATAGCTTATTAAAGCATAAATTACCATTTAATTCTAATTTGTTAATTCACACCAGTTTCTTCTCTTCTCGATTTAATTTTCATCAGACACTGAGTGCCTCAAATAATTAGGTTTTAGATACGAAATTTTCTATACTGCAACGCCAATCGAACTTTGTTCGAATCGAAAATACTTCTAAGTTTGTTAGGTGAAAATTCCTGTAATCAGAAACGCATTCTTCTATTTCGATTAATCCGTTTTTTTCTCTTTTTTACTAGCCAGTATTCGAAGTAAAACTCGCAAAGGATTTTCAGGAGAAAAGTATATATTTAAGGAAAAACCTGCATCAGTGGTTTACGTCGGTAAAATGTTAGCAAAAGAAGCTTCTTTAGAACAATACAATTAAACGAGAAATCTTTTACTAAATAATTCGAGAGAAAAAGAACTGTGGGAGTGCACTTAAATAATGCAATAAGAGGAGAAGAAGTTGTGATTTAGAATTGCTACAGTTCTTTTAAATATTTCTTATTTTTCGGAAAAATAATCCTTATCCCATAAACATTTTTGTCTGTAATTTGAAGAAAGGTTAAATTTAACTGGAAACTGATCTTTTAAGATTGCGATTTTGAAATATAGTCCAGCAACGAAAACAAACTGTTCAATTTTTATATAATTTTATAATCGTTTTCGCTATAGAACATCGAAATAAAGATTTAACTGGCTTTAAAATTGCCCACTAAAACCCAAATCTTTTGGACTTCATTTTACCCTGGTACGTTATTTTAAACCAGTTTTTCTAATTTAATTTTCTTCAAATGTTAATTACCTCAAATTATTAGATTTCCAGATATGATATTTACTATACCGTAATATCTATAAAACTTTTTTGAAAACGAAAACAATTTTAAGCTTGTTAGATGAAAATTTGTGTAAACAAAAATGAGTTTTTTTTTTTAATTTTTTTCTCTTTTTTACTAGCCAGTATTCGAGGTGAAACTCGTAAGGAGAAACGTTTATATTTAAGGAAAAACCTGTATCAGTGGTTTACGTCGGTAAAATGTTAACAAAAGAAGCTTCTTTGGAACAAGATAAATAAACGAGAATTCTTTCACTAAACAGTTTAAGAGAAAAAAAAATTGTGAGAGTGCCCTTAAATAATGCAATAACAAAAGAAGAAGTAATTAAATTGGACAACAGCAAAAATATATCTAAAATAATAATAAAATCGACTAAATCTTACCATTTTTAGTGTGCTAACACTGAAACTAAACTAATTTTTTTATATTATATTAGTTCAAGTTTTAGAGATACTTAATGTCGTGTCTCCATATATATTAACAATGTAACCGCAAGAATCCACGTGGTACATTTGTATTGTTATCAAAAACTTGTTCTTGTATGCACTTTTCACACAATATATTACAAATAAAAGAAAATTTGATGCGTAGTGCTATTTCGCATTGCTAAGGTTCTTTTAGATATTTCGGAACAATAATCCTTATCCTTCAGACATCTATCTGGAATTTTAAGCACAGTTAAACTTTACTGGAAACGTATCTATAAAGATTGCGATTTAAAAATATAGTTGACCAATAAAAACAAACTGTTCAATTTTTTTTTTATAATTTTGTAGCCGTTTTTGCTATAGAACATCTAAATAAAGATTTAACTACCTTTCAAATTGCCCACTAAACCCCAAACTTATTGGACGTTTTATCCTGGTATGTTATTTTAGACCAGTTTCTCCGATTTAATTTTCTTCAAATGTTATTTATTTCAAATTTCTAGATTTCCAGATACGATATTTACTATATCGCTATAAACTTTGTTGGAAAAAAATATAGTCCACCAATTAATACAGTTAAGTAAAATGTTAACAAAAGAAGCATTTCTGAAATAAGATAATTAAATCAAAATTCTTCAAGCCATTTTGTTTTACTAAGAAAGGAGAACTGTTTTCTCATCTAGTTTTCCGAAATTATCAGTGAGTTCAATACATCAGCAACAAAGTGAGAATAAAGTTAAAGAGGATGGCGAAAATAAACGTAGATATAGCCATTTGTCTGTAATTTCAAGCAAGGTTAAATTTCACTGCACTGTAAAAAGGAAATGCATTAAAGTTAAGGTAAATGTACCGGAAGCAAATTTCATAAACCGTTTCTTAAATTCAATTAATATAATGCATTTAATTTAATAATTTTTACATTAATCTAAATTAATATATTCCACTAAATATTCCAACTAAATTTAAAGTTTGATTATTTTTTTAAGGTGACTATATACATTAAATATACTCATCATAAGAAAACTGAGTCCTTTAAGCAACTTGCATCATACTAAATAAAAAGTTCAATATAAGTTGCGCCATCTCCCGGAATCTTATGCAGTGCACCATAAGTATTAATGTTCTTTAATGTTAAAGTACATACGAATTAATTTTAAAGTACAGAAAGTTAAAATATCTTTTCAGTTACTTTATTCAAATTTAAGATATCATTTAATCAAATTAATGTACAACGAACTGATATTTCAATGAATTTGCTTTAAAATCAAAGTAAATGTAAATTATTCACGATTTAAAGTACAAAATCATTGAATTTAATGTAGAATGTGCATTAAATTTACATTAAATTGAAGGTTATTTTTAATAGAGTAGAAACGGATCTTTAAAGATTGCGCTATAGAACCTCTAAATAAAGATTTAACTGGCTTTAAAATTGCCCACTAAAACCCAAATCTATTGGACTTCATTTTACCTAAGTACGTTATTTTAAATCAGTCTCTCCGATTTAATTTTCCTCAAATGTAGTTACCTAAAATTACTAGATATCCAGATAAGATATTTAATATACCGCAATGTCAATAAAACTTTGTTCGAAACGACAACCATTTTAAGCTTGTTAAATGAAATTTCGTGTAAACAGAAATGCGTTTTTTTTTTATTTTGATTAAGCACTTTTACTCCTGTTTTTTACTAGCCAGAGGAATTTAAATTAAGGAAAAACATGTAACGGTGGCTTACGTAAAACACAGTTAAGTAAAATGTTAACAAAAGAAATATTTCTGGAATAAGATAATTAAATTAAAATTCTCCCAACCATTTTGTTTTACTAAGAAAGGGGAATTGATTTCTCATCTAATTTTCATAAAATATCAATGTGTTCAACATATCAGCAATAAAATGGGAATAAAGTTAAAGGGCATGGCGAAAATAAACATTTTTCTATAATTTCGAGAAATGTTAAATTTCACTGGTAATGGATCTTTGAAGATTGCGATTTTTAAATATAGTCCACCAATAAAAACAAACTGTTCAATATTTATACAATTTTATAACCCTTCTCGTTACGGAATATCGAAATAAAGATTTAACTGGCTTTAAAATTGCCCACTAAAACCCAAATCTATTGGACTTAATTTTACCCTGGGACGTTATTTTAGACCAGTCTATCCGATTTAATTTTGTTCAAATGTTAGTTACCTCAAATTACTAGATTTCCAGATACGTTATTTACTGTACCGCAATGTCAATAAAACTTTGTTGCAAACGAAAACAATTTTAAGCTGGTTAGAAAATTCGTGTAAAAAAAATGCGTTTTTTCATTTTGATTAAGCACTATTATTTCTGTTTTTTACTAGCCGAAGTTTTAGTGTTAAATATTTTCAGGGAGAGGGATTTAAATTAAGGAAAAACATGGAACGGTGGTTTACGTAAAACACGGTGAAGTAAAACTTTAAAGAAAGAAGCATTTCTGGAATACGATAATTAAATTAAAATCCTCCAAACCATTTTGTATTACTAAGAAGAGAGAACTGTTTTCTTATCTAACTCTTGCAAAATTTCAGTGAGTTCAATGAAAAGGATATCAGCAACAAAATAAGAATAAAGTTAACGAGCGCGATAAAATAAACGTAGATACAGATATTTATCTGTAATTTTAAGGAAGGCAAAATTTCACTGGATACGTATCTTTGAATATTGCAATTTTAAAATAAAGTGCACCAATAAAGACAAACTGTTCAATTTTTATATAATTTTATAATCATTTTTGCTATAGAACATCTAAATAAAGATTTAAAGGGCTTTAAAATTGCCCACTAAAACCCAAATCTATTAGAATTCACTTTACCTTAGATCGTTATTTTAGAACAGTCCCTCTGATTTAATTTTCGTCAAATGTTAGTTACTTCAAATCAGTGAATTTCCAGATACCATATTTACTATATACTGCAATGCCAATTTATTAGTAAGTTCAATGTAAAAGATATCAGCAATAAATGAGAATAAAGTTAAAGAGCATGACGAAAATAAACGCAGAAATAGACATTTGTCTGTACTTTCGACCAAGGCTAAATTTCACTGCACTGTAAAAAGGAAATGCATTAAAGTTAAGGTAAATATGTTGGAAGAAAATTTCATAAACCGTTCCTTTAAATCCAATTAATGTAATGCATTAAATTTAATAATTTTTACATTAATCTAAAATAATATATTCCATTAGATTTAATGTAATTATACAATAAATTTAAAATTTGATTATTTTTTTAAGGTGACTATATACATTAAATATACTCATCATAAGAAAACTGAGTCCTTTAAGCAACTTACACCATACTAAATAAAAAGTTCAATACAAGTTGCGCCATCTCCCGGAATCTCATGCAGTGCACCATAAATATTTATGTTCTTTAATGTTAAAGTACATACGAATTAATTTTAAAGTACAGAAAGTTAAAATATATTTTCAGTTACTTAATTCAAATTTAAGATATCATTTAATTAAATTTAATATACAACGAACTGATATTTCAATGAATTTGCTTTAAAATCAAACCAAATATAAATTATTCACAATTTAAAATACAAAATCATTGAACTTAATGTAGAATGTACATTAAATTTCCTTTAAATTGAAGGTTATTTTTAATAGTGTAGAAACGAATCTTTAAAGACTGCGTTATAGAACATCTAAATAAAGATTTAACTGGCTTTAAAATTGCCCACGAAAACCCAAATCTATTGGACTTCATTTTACCTATGTACGTTATTTTAGATCAGTCTCTCCGATTTAATTTTCCTCAAATGTTAGTTACCCAAAATTTCTAGATTTCCGGATAAGATATTTACTTTACCGCAATGTCAATAAAACTTTTTTGGAAAAGAAAACAATTATAAACTTGTTAAATTAAATTTCGTGTAAACAGAAATGCGTTTTTTTATTTTGATTCAGCACTTTTTTTCCTGTTTTTTACTAGCTAGAGTTTTAGTTCTACTGGTAAATATTTTCAGGGAGAGGGATTTAAATTAAGGAAAAACATGCAACGGTGGTTTACGTAAAACACAGTTAAGTAAAATGTTAACAAAAGAAGCATTTCTGGAATAAGATAATTAAATTAAAATTCTCCAAACCATTTTATTTTACTAAGAAAGGAGAACTGTTTCCTTATCTAATTTTTGTAAAATATCAGTGAGTTCAATTTAAAAGATATCAGGAACAAAATGAGAATAAAGTTAAAGCGCATGGCGAAAATATACGTAGATATATACATTTCTTTGTAATTTCAAGCAAGGTTAAATTTTACTAATAACGGATCTTTGAAGATTGAGATTTTAGAATATAGTGCACAAATTAAAACAACTGTTCATTTTGATATAATTTTATAACCGTTTTCGCTACAGAACATCTAAATAAAGATTTAACTGGCATTAAAATTGTCCACTAAAACTCCAATCTATTGGACTTCATTTTACTCTGGTTCTTTATTTTAGACCAGTCTCTCCGATTTAATTTTGTTCAAATGTTAGTTACCTCAAATTTCTAGATTTCAAGATACGTTATTTACTATACCACAATGTCAATAAAACGAATGGAAACGAAAACAGTTTTAAGCTTGTTAGATAAAAATTCGTATAAACAGAAGTGCGTTTTTTTATATTGATTAAGCAGTTTTATTTCTCTTTTTACTAGCCAGTATTCGAGGTAAAATTCGTAAGGGATTGTAAGGAGAAATGTTTATATTTAAGGAAAAACATGCATCAGTGGTTTACGTCGGCAAAAAGTTAACAAAATGAGTTTTTCCAAAACAACATAATTAAACTAGAATTCTGAAAGCATTTCCTTTTACCAAATAGTTGAGAAAAAAAACTGTGAGAGTGCACTTAAATAATGCAATAATAGGAGTAGAAGCAATTATTTAGCATTGCTAAAGTTTTTTTTAAGATATTTTCGAACAATAATCCTTATCCTATAGACATTTACCTGTAATTTTAAGCATGGTCAAATTTTACTGGAAATGTATCTATCTGCGATTCTAAAATTTAGATCACCAATAAAAACAAACTGTTCAATTTTTATATAATTTTATAACCGTTTTCGTTGTAGAACATCTAAATAAAGATTTAGTTCGCTTTTAAATTACCCAAATCTACTGGACTTCGTTTTATCCTAGTACTTTATTTTAGAACACTCTCTCCGATTTAATTTTCTTCAAATGTTAGTTGCCTCAAATCAGTAAATTTCCAGAAATCATATTTACTATTCCGCAATGTCAATAAAACTTTGTTGGAAACGAAAACAATTTTAAGCTGGTTAAATGAAAATTCCAAAAACCAATAAAAACAAACTATTCAATTTTTATATAACTTTATAACCGTTTTCTTTGTAGAACATCTAAACAAAGATTTAATTGGCTTTTAAAATATCAAAATCTATTGGACTTCGTTTTATACTAGTACGTAATCTTGGACTGCCCTCTCCTATTTAATTTTCTTCAAATATTAATTACCTCAAATTACTAGATTTCCACATACGATATTTATTATACCACAATGTCAATTAAAGTTTGTTGGAAACAAAAACATTTTAGTTGCTTTTTTCTACTGGCGAGTTTTAGTTTTACTGGTAAAATATTTTGAGGCAGAGAGATTGAAATTAAGGAAAAACATGTAATGGTGGTTTACGTAAAACACAGTTAAGTAAAATGTTAATAAAAGAAGCACTTCTAGAATAATATATTTACATAAAAATTTTCCAAACTATTTTGTTTTACTCAGAAAGGAGAATTGTTATCTCGTCCAATTTTTGCGAAATTTCAGGCAGTTCGATTTAAAAGATATCAGCAACAAAATGAGAATGAAGTTCAAGAGTATGGCAAAAATAAAGGCAGATATAGACGTTTGAATTGGAATAACATTACTTACTGGAAATATGATTGGGGCCGTTTTAATTTTAGGGAAAACATAATTTGTATATTAATATTCCAACATGTTTAAGAAGTGTCGTTAATGTAAGAGCAGTTTTAGATTTACCAGTGCTAAATATTCGAGTCTATCTCGGTAATGGTGGAATAAAAGAGTCAGTTAAATTGAGGTATATTTGAGCATTCTGATGTTTAATTAAATGCTGTTGAGAAATTTCAAAAATTCCAACTATTTTTGAAGATAGCCGTATAGAAACTAAAATTGGCTATTTCATTTTAAGTTTTTATTGAGGACTTTTCGGATTTTATATACTATTAACTACATTGTTTTAAATACGAATCTGACTGATTTTTTTCATTTTCAAAAGACTTTCTGTCTCCCAAAGTTAGTAAAACATTTTCCAAATATTTCATATAAAATTTAAGAAAATATTTTCAGTAAGTGCAAACAGCCAAATTATAATAAAAAGTGGTAATCTCAAGTGTGTTCTAACAAAAATTAATCTTTTTTCTCCCTACTAAATGTTTTTTTTGGACGTACAATTTAATGTTTTAGTCTTGAATACATATACATTTAGCGTCCTGCTGGTCTAGTGGTCGAGCAATTGATCTTACACAGGCGCTGAATGGGATCAATTCAAGCATTTGCCTTGAGTGTTTCTTTTTTGTGCATTGTCAACAGAATCTCCATTAAAGAGAATGTAATTAGAAAATGTATTCAGTTCAGTAAGGACAAAAAAAAGCTATAGCAAACAAGAGATCATTATCACGTCGGATAGTCAAGGAGGTACTAGTGCGTTGTGTTCTCATGTTATTGGCTTTAAGCTGTCTGGGAATTCTTAGAGGAACTGAACTAATGACGAAAACAACACGGCTGTACCCTTGTGAGTGCTGGAATATACTAGAGTGAAAGAAAATAAAGCGGATAAACTAGCCAAAAAGGGAGCTGATATATCATTTCTGGATCTGAGTTTAGCATAATACTGGAAGAACTAAACAGAAAGGAAGACAATACGAAATCCAATTATTGGGCAAATCTACAACGAATGAAACAGGCGAAGATACTTCTGGAGAACTATAGTCTGAAGAAATTCAAGGAACGTACAGGCCTTCCTAAAAACCAACTCTAAGAGGACACTGCCACCTGAAGGGGCACTTTAAGAAACATGGACTAACAGAAACAGAAGATTGCAGGTTTTGCGAGGAAGAGGACGAAACTTTCATTCACATTTTTTCAAGAATGCGTCGCTTTCCAAAATCCTTAGATGTTATATCTGGAAGTATATCAAATAGAAGTATATACGTGTTGTTTATATTAAGTGAAAAAATATCGTTGAAATATGTATATATGTTCAGGTTCAGAACAAACAAGTTTTTCTAAAGGGCGGACCTTATTGATTTGTAATGAGTCGTTAGACAGTCAACTCTTTGTCAGTCCCAAGTGAGTTGTCAGTCAAAGCATCGATCGACAGTTACTAAATATAGTGATCATCCCAGTATTAAGGTACTAGCCATGACCATAACCAAGTAAGCACTTATTTTAAGAATGTGCAGCCAAATATTTCAGAATTTATTTCAAGCAGTCTTTTATACACATATAATTCTGTAACAATATGGGAGTACATTCGTTGAGAGAATTTCACATGCAATCGTGTAAGTACAGAGGCCGCGCTTGTGGAGAGTTTTCTAGGTGGTAGGTAGGTTAAGTACATCGAGTCTCTTGTTCAGAGTATATGCGTTCATTAATTTGGCTTGTTAAAGTTCAGTTGATCTTCAACTAGCAAGTATTGAAGATGCTAGATGAGATTTTTACGAAATGTCTGCAAGCTTTTAAAAGAAGCCGAACTAATAAACAGATGTAGTCCCTGCTTAATACAAAAATACAGGTTGACATGAGTGAAATATATATATATATATATATATATATATATATATATATATATATATATATATATGCTTTTAAAATTTATGATAAATAAAGCACAATTTTTAGAATTTGTCGGTATATACCTCTTTTGATGCTATTTCTACTTAAAAATATTAAATTGGAACTCCTTGAAATATGTATTTTGAATAAAATCTTGGAAATAACTGAATTTTCCGCAAATTGTCTCAAAATTGTCGCAAAATTAAGTAGATATTTTTGTGTTTAATTATGCAAATGTTCTTCAAGGTATTTGCTTATCCTGGGGATTTTTTTCGTTGTACTTGAAATAACATTCTAGTATCGTTTCGAATGAGATTGAAGTAGTGGACTATCCTCTTAAGAAAATTTTTCCTGGTGTTTGCTGGGATTGAACTTCTTTACGATTTCCTCAAAAAAAATTTACGGATTTAAGTTAGGACATCTGGTGGTCTCTACCCATTCAAAGATTACCAAAAGTATCTGTTAAATGACAACGAACTAAGCTGTTAAAATGTAGTGGATCACCATCGTGCAAAAACTACTTCGGGGTTCTAACTTGCATCTTGTAGCATTTTCATATTTTCGAATATTCATCCTATGATATTTTGTATAATTAGAAGTTTGTAATTTCCCTTTACAAGTTGTCTTTTAATGTTACGAATTAATCTTAGGCAATCTGTTCTGAGGCAAAAAGCGAGAGCACTATTTTATTCGGAACGTATCTTTAAGGTGGTATTTCCTTGATGGCGTGGTGAAATTGGAGGGAGAAAATGACACTTTGGTAGTTCGTGGTTTTAGGATGGCGTCCCTACTTATTTCATCTATGGGCTGGCGTATTTGTTGTTTAGCCGTTGCTTATGTGAAAGTGCTATTTTGTAGTTTCTCTTTTGGAGGTCAAATCCTTTTTAGAAGTCAGGCAAAATTAGTCTTATATCGTCTTACGCCGCCCTCTTATTTATTTTAGGGTTTGTTTCTGGATTTTTCTGTTATTGTGTTTCCTTAATTTTTTGAGTTTACATTTTTCCTTGAATTTCTTACAATTATCTGTTTTTTTTAGGCTAATTAATGAGAGGACATTGCCGATCTAGCGTTTTAGTGATTTTCTAGCCACTTTTCTTTGGAAAGCACATCTAGCCATGTGTTGGTGTGAGGAATTACCTGAAACTAATCCATCAGTGCCGAAAGAATCAGGGATAAGGCCAGTAAACTTGATTTAATTAAAAAGGATTAGTAAAAGAAGAAACCTGAACTAATCTGAACCAACAAAAGTATGTTGATAATAAAAAATTTTAGTTCCCATTAAAAAAAATGTTCTGCTGGTATTTTGAGAAATCATTGTTTATATGGTCTTTGTTATTTTGAAATGTGGCTTTAAGCGGTATCGTATATGCAAGGTTAAAATAATAATATTTTTTTAAGCCCGAATTTCCATAAATGTGGATTCAAATCGACGTTCTTTTAACCAAACTTCTGAAATTACTAAATTAAAATTTATATCTTGCGGGCATTTAATTCGCTGCTCGAATTTTTTGTTGTAAGTTAAACCAGTTCGAAAAAGTCGGAGCAAAAAGTAAACATAGCAATTTTCCATCGATTCGCTTAGACAAATTGCCTTTATCGTTTCTAAAAAACTTCCTATTTGCTGTTAGTCCCAAGGGTTCAAATAAAGGTAAAGCTTAAGTCGATAATGATTCTACGAACTCCACTTATTTTTACGATTTTATTTTGTTAAAATTTTCCTATGTGTGGTTTTCTTTCTTTAAATGGACCCCGAAAGAAAATTATTGAAAAATGAGCTCGGTTAAATTGACTAAAAATTCTGTTTCTACTTACGTGACATATCGAATACATTGAGCGATTTTATGCTATAGAGTGTCAACTAAAGGTAATACAGATTTCTGAACGACATTTTTGACAGCACCTTATGATGTGAAATTCTTACAGATTTCTTGAATACGTAACCTCATTTCCCGATTAAGGTTGTTATTTCTAAAAATGATGTACATATGGATATACCTATGACATTATTTTTAACGCAAAGAGTCGATTGGATCCGAATTATCAGATGAGGACTTTTTAAAATCAAACGCGTTTTTATAGAAAATTACTCCATTTGATTCACTAATCTGTATTTAAATTCGTTACAGCAAAATAAAGAAATGATACTTAAAAAAAAGGTTCTCTTCTTTTCTTAGAGATGGCAATCACTGCATATGGTATTACTTCTTATAGATAGATATGCCCAGGTATTTTATAAAAACATAAAATAATTTTAGTTTCGTTAGGTACAACTCCATACCAATTTTGTAGAAAATCCGACAAAATTAATTTTTTTGGCCGCCATATTATCAGCGCCATCTTGGATTTTACTGCACCAATTTCGTTCAAAAAAAATATGGGACCATAGCAGCAACTTCCTAAACATAACGTAAAAACTTTTATTCACATCGGTGCCGCCGTTCCGGAGTAATCGGTGTACATATTTAAAACAAATACATAGTCGACGAATTGAGAACCTCCGTCTTATACAAGTCGGCTAAAAAGTATGCATTTTTCGTTCTATTATCCCAAAATATGTTCAAACTTCAATTGTCGTTACAAAGAACAAACTAACTTTATGGTTGTAACTTTTATTTGTAAATATATCTTTTCATTGTTGTTTTGTAGCTTCCTCTATACAGGGTGAGTCAACGATTGGATGAAGTAGGTTTGTGCCTTTTCGGTGAAATTAACAAAGAAACTATATTTTTTGTTTGATACAGTTTATTTTTACGCAGATTTTAAAAATATTTAGGACTCTACAGGATGAGCCAAAAAACTAGGACAGCATAAAGTTTTATTTTTTTTAAATAGAACACCCTATATACGAATCGTATTTTCGATTTAGCTTATAATTTTAAATCTTTTTTATTAAGGGTTTACTATAACAAAACTTTATAGTTTCTGAGATAATTAAGTTTAAAGAAAAAAAGTCACATTTTCAACCATCAATTCAATCCTAAATAACGTCTTCAATTTTGTGACAAATATATTCAAATTTGGAATTTAGCAAGGCCAAGGACAAGTTAACATAATTTGTATCTAATATTTGCAATGAAAGCTACAGGGTGTTGAACACATCGGCTCAAATTTGAACAAGTTTAAATGAATAAATACCTTTTTTTTTAAATGGTACACCCTGTATATTTTCATGTTATTTAATAGAGTAATAAAAACCCTAAAAGTTTTGTTCAATATATCCTATACCTATTTATAATAGTTTTTGAGATATTTCAGTTTTTCTTATTTTCCATACTTTTTTACAGAAATAGTCTTCATTATCATAGTAGCCATGGCAAAAACAATGTAAAAGAACATTTTTCTGTGTGTCAAATTTATAACCGCAATCGCTTCTTTTGGTTTTTATGTAGTGTAGTTTGGTTTTTTTTGCATTCATCTTACATTGTAAAATGAATTTTCCAAAGAATGAGTTAATAGATATGATTTATACAATAGAAGAGGCTCAAAAAAATTGCCTTCTTGCTCAAAGAATTTACAAAATGAAGTATCATGATCGACGCCAGCCTAATACCCATACTTTTCAAAACTTAATGCAAAGATTTGATTCTTCTGGTACTGTTGATTATCCAAAACGTAAAGTGGTCAACAAACCAGTAACTAATGAAGAAAAAGAACTACAAGTATTGTTAAATGTTCAGGAAAATCCTTATATTGGTAGCCGTCAGTTAGCAGCATTATGTGAAACATCACAATCCACCGCTAATCGTATTACCAAGAAATATAGGTATCATCCATATCACATGGAATTACACCAAGAATTACATGGACAGGATTTTGAAAGTCGTGTAAACTTTTGTCGTACAATAAATGCGGAGATTCAATTAAATCCAAATTTATTATGCAAGGTAATGTTTAGTGATGAAGCTACTTTTAGAAGTAACGGTGCCGTAAATAGACGCAACATGCATTATTATGCCACAAAAAAAACATTTTGGATTAGAGAGGTGCAACATCAAAACCACTGGTCATTAAATGTTTGGTGTGGTATTCATCATAATCGAATTATAGGACCCCACTTTTTTAATGAACCACTAAATGGCCATAGTTACCTGAACTTTCTACAAGAAGAACTACCCCAACTACTTCAAGGTCTCGATAGGGATGAGCTCGAGAGTATGTGGTTCCAGCACGATGGTGCGCCTCGCATTAGCATCGTGAATTCGTGCGTTTTTGGACCAACGATATCCGCAAAAATGGATTGGACGTGGGGGTTTCATTGAGTGGCCACCAAGGTCTTGCGACATCACCCCATTAGATTCCTTCCTATGGGGTTATATTAAAAATAAGGTGTATGTTAATCCACCAACAACACTGGAAGATATGCGAAACAGGATTAGGGATACCTGTAGAACAATAACGCCACTAATTTTGTCCAGGGTCCGAGAAAATCTGCAAAAAAGACTAAATTTGTGCATTGCACAAAAGGGTCGTTTATTCGAACACTTATTAAAAAGAAATAATTAATCTCAGTATTTAATAGGTATTTTTTTTGTTTCAATTTAGTATAAAAGTAAATATGTATTTGCCTTGTCGTTATTGTTGTGTTAATTTTTTCACATTATGTTTAATTAAACTATTGCCGTTGTAATATAACGAATAATGTATTTCATCATATTTAACCACATTCTGTTTGTTTCTGTAGTTTCTTTTTATTATTTTACATGGCTATTATGGTAATGAAGACTATTTCTGTAAAAAAAGTATGGAAAATAAGAAAAACTGAAATATCTCAAAAACTATTATAAATAGGTATAGGATATATTGAACAAAACTTTTAGGGTTTTTATTACTCTATTAAATAACATGAAAATGTACAGGGTGTACCATTTAAAGAAAAAAAGATATTTATTCAATTAAACTTGTTCAAATTTGAGCCGATGTGTTCAACACCCTGTAGCTTTTATTGCAAATATTAGGTAGAAATTATGTTAACTCCTTGGCCTTGCTAAATTCCAAATTTGAATATATTTGTCACAAAATTGAAAACGTTATTTAGGATTGAATTGATGCTGGAAAATGTGACTTTTTTTCTTTAAACTTAATTATCTCAGAAACTATAAAGTTTTGTTATAGTAAACCTATAATAAAAAAGATTTAAAATTATAAGCTAAATCGAAAATATGATTCGTATATAGGGTGTTCTATTTAAAAAAATACAACTTTATGCTGTCCTAGTTTTTTGGCTCACCCTGTAGAGTCCTAAATATTTTTAAAATCTGCGTAAAAATAAACTGTATCAAACAATAAATATAGTTTCTTTGTTAATTTCACCGAAAAGGCACAAACCTACTTCATCCAATCGTTCACTCACCCTGTACAATTCAATAAAATACAAACACAATATTTGCCCGTATAGAGATTTTTAATTCATGAAATGGCAGCATCGACTGAGAGATTAAAAACGGGTGTTCCGGGAACAAAGCGGTCGTTCCTTCCTACCTAATTAATGGTTTATAGAACTTTTTTAATTAAATAAAGACTTCATATAATATGTATTGATAAATAAATATAGTCGCAAGTTTAACTGAGAGAGTTAAAGTGTTGTCCCGCTTCAAATTCTAATTATTTTGAGGTTTTTGGCGACGGCAGGCCAAGACCGAAGTATTAGTGGAGAATATTTGTTATCTTCTGATCAACCAGTAGGTTCTTGATGTCTTTCGGAAAGCACAAAGACCACTGTGAACAGCTGAAGTACCAGTGGAGACATAAGAAGACAAGAAACACAAGTAGGCTTCACTGAAAAAGCAGGTTTTTAAGGAATGATTGGACACATAGGTATTATTGCATTAAACACAGGACATAATTAATAGAAAAGGGTTGCTTTCTAACAATGTGCAAATTTTATTTAACTACAACCTGGAAATATTACATATTGATGCCAGATTTCCTGGATCATCCCAAGATTCATTCACATAGAAGTCATCCGAAATTAGACCTTTCCTTAAGAATGGACCTAATAAAAGTAAGTACACTAGATATATAAACTTTTTAGTTCACCAACTTATTTAGATATCTAAAAATTTTATAGCCAGATTCACTAAGAAGATTTAAGATTTAAATCCGATCTAGTTGCCATCAAATTTAAATCTTATAGTCGGCCAGTTTTGTTATATTACATATGTTAAGAAATAAACGCTTATATAGGAATATTAAGGAGAAAAACCTTACGATAAAGCATTGAAATATGTAAGAGAAATAGTTGTATCCTGAAAATAAGTGACATCCTTCATTTTGCAGATTCAGTAGTAAAATGACTTTTTTATGCTCGTATTTTTAGGGTTTAAAACTTGTTTGACTTATTGTTGCTCTTGTCAGTTTAAACTCTCTGCTGTCAATTTAGGGCGGTTTTAAATTCAAACCATGTTAGTGAATCCAGCTGTTAAAATTTAAGAAAATATTTTTTATTGATTTATGTAATACTATTTTCTTAATAAGAAGTACGTGATAGATATAGTGACCAAAAAAAATTGTTATGGTTGCTGAGTAATTTAAGCTCCTTTAGTCTTCTTGGCTTCGTACCCCCATTCCTCAAATACCTTGAAGCCAATTCTCCAGAAAAGTGATTTTTAAAAGGATTCTAATTGTATTAAATCAAACTTCTATATACAAGGGCGACGGGAGGAGGGAGCAAGGGGGTGCTCTTGCACCCTCCTGCTCTTGAGAGACACTGAATAAAATTTTTTTTTATGAATTTTGTTCTTAAGTAGCACATCACTATAGGCTGTGCTAAATGCAATACGTTATATCTGAAATGTATTTATATTCCACAATTTCTGGAAATAATGGATATAAATAAAGGGTGTTTTTTTTTATAGAGGTATAGAACTTTTAAATGGAATAAAACAAAGATGAATTTTTTAAATTGACATGAAATTTACTTTATTCGAAAGATAACCTTCTGGCATTATAATTTAAATATGACTTCTGGCATATGACCGCCACGGCTGGCTTGGACGTAGTCTAATCTGGAGGTCCAATTTCCGATGACTTTTTCCAACATTTGTGGCCGTATATCGGCAATAACGCGGCGAATGTTGTCCTCCAAGTGATCAATCGTTTCAGGCTTATCGGCGTAGACTAGCGACTTCACATATCCCCACAGAAAATAGTCTAGCCAATTCACGGGTCCGAAACGTGAAACTATGCGGTTACCAAACGTTTCCTTCAATAAATCAATTGTGGCACGAGCTGTGTGACATATTGCGCCGTCTTGTTGAAATCACAGCTCCTGCACATCATGGTTGTTCAACTGATGAACGAAAAAGTCAGTAATCATGGCTCTATAGCGGTCACCATTGACTGTAACGTTCTGACCAGCATTATTTTTAAAGAAGTAGAGACCAATGATTCCACCAGCTCATAAAGCACATCAAACAGTCAGTTTTCCTGGATGTAACGGTGTCTCAACATACACTTGAGGATTATCATCACTCCAAATACGGCGTTTTTGTTTATTGACGTATCCATTCAAACAAAAGTGAGCTTCATCGCTAAACAAAATTCGCTTATGAAAATCGGGATCAACGGCAATCTTGTTTTGGACCCATTCACCGAATCTACGCCTTGCTAGGTGATCGTGTGGCTTCAATTCTTGCACGAGTTGGATTTTGTAAGCACGCAAACCAAGATCTTTCCGCAAAATCTTCCATAAAGTGAATGGACACATATCCAATTCCTGTGCACGATGGCGGATAGACTGATTCGGGTCTTCCTCTACGCTACGCTCTACAGCAGCAATGACTTCTTCTCTACGCACTATACGACGTCTCTGTGGATGCGTATTATCATTTAGAGTAAACGTGGTGCGAAAACGTTCCATAATTAATCGAATTAATTTCTCTGATGGACGATTATGTTGACCTAAAATGGACGTAGTGCGCGATACGTATTTCGAACAGAACCATGATTTTCAAAATAAATTTGCACAATTTGTAAGCGTTGTTCAGGCGTCAGTCTATTCATGTTGAAATGCCAAACCAAACTAAACATAAATCACTTGACAGCTGACAAAATGGCCGCCAGTTAAAAAAGTGTTGCCAACTTAAAGTTCTATACCTCTAAAAAAACACCCTTTACAAAATAATTTATAAATTGATATATATATATATATATATATATATATATATATATATATATATATATATATATATATATATATATAAATATAATTATTAGAATGCACCAAACTCTAAAAAATGGTTTTAAAAACAATTTTAATGAAGATTGATTGTACTACTTTTGTAACTGAAAATAAGAACATTAAGGATAGTTTATTTAGTATAAAAAGTAATACATCTGAAGCGAAGGTCAAAGTTTTGTGGGTTTGGGAATTTAAGTCTTTAAAAAAAGGTCAAAGTGGGATTCTCTGGCTGCCCCTCGCTATGTGGTTTTAGGAATTTGGATTCTTACACCCTCCTGGCATTTTTTCTGTCAGTGCCTTATCTATACATTTATTAATAAACCAACTATGTTAAAAATGACTGCTTTAGGTTTGCGCTATCTATACATTTAACTTTTATGCCTATGGTTCAGACGTAAGATAGACGTAGTTTCTCGTACAACAGTAGTTGAAATAACAATCGTCAATAGCCTTTCTTCATAATTTGATAGTGGTGCAAGTAGTTTGCCACCACCCAGGGGCAGATCCAGCCTCTCTCTTTGGGAGGGGCGGTGATATCACAAAGTACAGTATGGCAAGAAAAACAAGTTGTCAATAGGGGCGGGGGGGGGGGGAGTGCAAGCAGCATACTCATTCCTAATATAAAAGGCAGAATGGGTCTATTTTCCTGAACTCAAAGCTTTTGGGAGGGAGAGGCGATCGCAAGCATACAGACTCCTATACTCTATTCAAGAACTAGAGAGAGTAATAAAACTGTTACCGAAACCTCTTACGTACCTGCTCCAGTGCCGCAGATAACTGAGAACTGCCGTAAATCTAATTATATTTCATTATATTTAAATATATTTTATAAATTTACTGCAACATAGAATTTCTGATAGTTTAATTTAATTTCTGTCAGTGAGCAAAGTACAACTTACAGTTTTTTCTTAGTGATTTGTCTTGTTTGCACTTGTTTTTATATATTATTTGAGATTAGTGAGATACCCAAAAGATATGGCTTTCACCTCTATATTTATTCCAAAATCGTTAAACCAGGGCATTTTTTCCTCAACGAAAAACTTTTTACGATGAATGTTTATGATGCCTTAAGATATCAATATCTAGATAATAATGTTAAAAGCTCTGTTGAGATATGTTCCAACATGACAGAAGTTGGAAAATCTGCTATGCACCGAATACTGAAGGAGAAAAAACGACTGGAATTGTTAGTACTCCCAAGCCACTTTCGATCACAGGCAAACGAAAACCTCGTTGGAAGAAGAGATGAAAACTGCAATTAAAGGGGTTGTATATACATTTTATTATGAGAAGCAGATCCCAACCATCTACAAAATTCTAACTAAAATCATTGAAGATCGCGATTTACCTGAAATTAAAAGAACTGATCTCTGGAAATTGCTCAGAGAACTTAATTTTTGCTGAGAAAAACCAGATAGAAAATCTGTTCTTATAAATCGTCCGGAAACTGTCCATTGGAGACGTAAATATCTCTCTCAAGTAAAAGGTAGAGTTGCTAGAAATAACACAATTAATAAAATTAGTAATTTAACTAAACTTTTGAAAGATTTTTTTTAATAAAGTTACTGCGGAAAATTGGGAAAAATCCATATAATAAAAGAATAAAACAAAATGTGAGAACTCGATGTCATAATCGGTGAGATAGAGGAACCAATTATAATTAATTTTAGTGAAGATAGTTTTACTGATTTTGATTAGGAATTAGATAGGTAATGTTTACTAGTGTAAACACAATTTATATTTAAATTTTTGTTTTTTTTTTGTATTTTATTGTTTAATGTTGTTTATATGTTTTTTTATTTTTTTATATATTTTTATTTTAATGTGTCCCACTCTTTAATTTTATATATATTTAATTCTAATTAGCCGTACGTTTTTTATTATTTTATTATTGTGTTTGTGTCTTTTTCTTAAGCGTGTAAAATTAACGTGTTTATCTTATTTTTTTGGGACTATCGTATTTCCATATATAAAAGGAAATTAAATTAAGATATCAGTACAATAGAAATAAAAATAAGTAGGTCTAATTTTAATTTCAACATAAAAAAAAGTAATTACATTTGAATCCCTTTTTAGTGTTTAATTGTAATTCTGCAGATTGTTTAAGAAATATATAAACTGAAACGTCAAATACCCTAAAAATGTTTTTAATTAATAATTAAATGACCGATAGCCCCAAAAATATTTTATTATTATATGGACGAATTTATTTTTTTAAATATGTTTAACTTTTTTTTTTTTTTGATAATGGATATTTTGTAAGTATTTAAATTATAACTTAGAATCTTTTGAGAGAATAATCCTACGTTTTAGTCTATTATTATAGACCGGTATTTTTGATTATAAAATCTCTAACCCATTCCTATGAAAAATATATGTGTCTAACAAATTTTGCTAAAAACACCGGACTGAAGAACACAGGTAGTTTGCGAAGAGAAAAAGGGTAAAAAATGATTACTACTCTCTCTAGCTCTTGAAAAACTATAGTATAAGAGGAAAAATCGGGTCCATTTTCCTAAACTCAAAGCTCTTGGGGGGGGGGGCGATCGCCCCCCCCCCCTTGGATCTGCGCCTGCCACCACCAGTTTTTGGTTATTTCTATTCTAATTTTAAGAGTTTTTCATTTTATTATACCTTTCCTCTTACCTAACGCCTAAAAATAAATAGATATGTTTAAAAAATACATTCATTCACTGTTGATAAAATTAATAATTTTTTTGATCTATATCCCATCGAATTTAATAATAACAGCTATAGCAAGCTTTCACTCTAGTAATGAAATAATAATGTGGCAGGTCTGGATAGATTTTCTCTTTCCTCTTCGGTATCGTAATTCATAATAGCAACAAATTATAAATAAAAATAACAAAAAGACAAGTTCCACTTTTCAAATTATGTTTACACCGTTGACAACTGATTTAGCTTACAGAAGAGGAAAGCTGACAGGTATTAGGAAAAAAGCGATTCTTGTCCTTATTTTTGTAATAGATTTTCTGCCAAGGTCTATTTGTAGAACAGATAAATTTTAAGAAATATTTTCGTCTGGAGCTAGAGTATGTAGTTTTATCAGAACAAACTTTTATCGAATTTGAATATAACAGAATATACTGAAAGAATAAATTTTATAGATACTGTGGCCTTCCAACAACTTTTTGAAGGCTTTGTGAACATTCGCAAATCAATCGACAAAAGCTATGTAATATAGTAAAAATAGAAAAACATCGAGAAAAAAGTCGAGCCTACTTGATTGTTATGTATCTGGGTCAATGTTAGCAAACCAACACCAAACATTTGTACATAGAAAATGTTATAAATATAAGGATATTCGAAAAAACAATCAGTCATATAGAGACTTAATTTTAGATGCTGAAATGAAAGTGGTAAGTCATATAAAAAATCTAAATAATTTCGTAGTTATATATATATATATATATATATATATATATATATATATATATATATATATATATATATATATATATATGTATATATATGTTTGTGTGTATGTGTGTATTTATTTTCATTTTCTTAACGTTTCGCCCATTATACTGAGCTTCTTCGGAAGAATGTATATTTTTATATTATCTCACATTAACCTACAATTTATAAAATATACATGAACAACATATCTTTATAGATATAACAGATGTAACGACACACGTAACATACAATAGTTAAAAGACTAAAAAGTGATATACTGAAAAACTTAAAATTATGCTAAAATAGAAATATGTATCAAAAATCATAGTGCTTACTTCGAGAAAAATGATTTGTTTCTTGTAAATGTTATATTATTGTTAAAGTGCATTTGTACTGAATGCATCAGGGATAAGCACGTTATTATTCTTTTTTGTTTTTGTTGAAATATTCATATCAAAAGAATTTTATTTTAATTTTTGTCTGTATTATACATTTTCGTATATTATATGGTTGTGTGGAATCAAGAATTGTGAGCGTAAACATTAGAATAATGCCAAGCATCACTTTACTTTTATTTTATTTAAAAACTACATTTATGTTATAAGGTTGTATATTATAAGCTCATCCAAATCGGATATTTGTTAGTTGTTTCAAAAAAACCAGCTAAAATGATGTTTTTTTAATTCTTTCTATAACAATGTGCAAAATTTTAAGTAAAAATATACAGTATTTTTTTGAACTGTGAATTTGTTTATAACTTTTTATGTTTTTTTTTTCATTGTTTATTCTCAACGATCTAGAGGCCGTCCAGCTGTCTACGGGTACGAAAATGAAAATTCCGGACATAACAAAAAACAACGAAATGAATTGTTGACCTTAAATTGTCGAAACAAATAAACAAAATTGGGGTTCGTTTTTCGTTATAAATAAATAAAACAACTCTTCGACAATTGTTGATATCGAAGTGTCGATAAATGGATACGATAGTTGAGATTTTGACGCACATTTTGAAAAAAAATTGTGTACGACCACGAGAAGCTGAGAAGGAGCTCTTTTTTTCAAAAAATCGTTGCAGATTGTTTATTAAAATTAAGTGATTATTTAAGAAGGAACTCATAGGGAGATGAGTAAACTATCGTATGCAGCAGTTTACAACTCCATTATTTCAAAATTGTTGATGTAGCAATAGTTTAAAGTTTCACCTACTCCAAGAGTCAGAAATTGAGCAGTGGTGGTGAGGGGAGAGGGGGGCGTTCTTTCAGTCTGCGGTGCGCGGAATAAAATTTTGCCGTACTTAGTACTTTTCGAATTGCGAAAAAATTGTTACAGTGGTCAACAGTATACTATTAATTACGAATAATAAAAATAAGATTGATTTTCAATGTACCATTAATATTTTTCGAGATAAAGCATGAAAAAAATAGCAACATTTGTCGATAGCATTACTATTTTTCGAGGTGCAAAATAAACTACATTTGACGGTTATATTGTCAGCGATTATCCAATCCAGAATTATTATTATTGCTTCAAAGACGATGAAAGTAATAGGAGAGAAAATAATTATGATTATGATAATAATGATAATATTGATGATGATGAACAATGTCGGCAACTCAGCGTCAAAAAAAAATTATGATAATAATTATGTCCATGATGAGAGTGATGATGATGATGAGGATAATAATGATGATGACGATGAGAGTGATAATGATGATCATAACTGTCATGATACTAATGGAACCGATAAGGGTTTCGACAATTAGTGTCCATCGATGTCTAAGAAACGGAGAACGGAAAAATATTTTGTATAGATTTAAGCTAAAAACATGAATGTTAGCAAAAAATTTTGTATGTGAGAAAGTTTCGTCCAATAAAATAAACAAAAAAGTTAACATTTGTTTTTTTGTACAATTAATTATTTGGCGACAAATGACAGTCGCAATTTGTTTCATGCTATAACTCCATAAATATTAATGGTACATTAAAAATCAATCTGACTTTTAATAATCATAATTACTAGTATATTGTTGATTACTGTAACATTTTTTTCGCAGTTTGTAAAGCACGTGCAACAATTTGTTTATTGCTGTGTTTAACCATAACTCGATTACAAAAACATACCATCCGTTATTCACATCTCGTTGAGAAACCACGAATAAAAAAAATAAAGATTCTATGACCAATATTCGGCGAGATAATCCAATTTTTCCGGCGAAACGAATGTGAAGCGTCTAAGTTACGTTTTTTTCCGCGCGCCGCAGGCTAAAAGAACACCCCCCTTCACTGTTCACTTTCTGATTCTTGGAGTAGGTGCAACTTGAGAACTGCTGCATACAATACTTTAACCATCTTCCTATGAGTTTCTATTTAAACAAACCCTTAATAAAACAATGCAGAAGCGATTCTTTGAAAAAAATTCTATCTCAGCTTCTAGTGGTCGTAATGAATTTTTTTTCTTTTTCAAAATATGCGCCAAAATCTCACCTATCACGCCCACTTATCGGCATTTCGATATCAATAGTTATCGGAAATTTATTCTATTTGTATATAATGAAAAAACCAACCACAATTTTTTTTATTTATTTCAACAATTTAAAATCAACAGTTAATTTGGTTCTTTTTTGTTATTGTTGGTACAAGTCTCGAGTTTTCATTTGCGCACTTGCTGTCAATCACTGTATAATCTCTAGATCGCTGAGAATAAATAATAAAATAAACATAAAATATTATAAACAAATTCACTGTGCAAAAAGCTGTTGAATATTTTTTCCTGAAATTTTGCATAATTATTATATGCAACAAGAGGCTTCTTTCGGTGTAGTATAAAGTTAATCTAATACATTTTTCTATTGTTTATTAATAATTGAAAAAACGGCCATTTTCGCAGGTTTTTTTGCAGTAACTAACAAACAAACTGTCCGATTTGGATACCTCAATTTATAGGTATTTTCAAAACGCAAAACTTTTGTCTGAAACTTTTTTACTAAAAACCAATAGCTTTTCCTTTAACTCGAAAAAACTGTTTTTCACATCTTAATCGTTAAATAAAAAATTTTCTCCAAAAAAGAAAATGAAACGTAAGATAGTACATAATTACTATTATCTTTCTGAAGGTTTTTACGTGGTCAGAAGTCTACTAACAATAAATTTTCTCCAGATCCTAGTTCCGCTGGCCTAATTCTTAAATGTTTATACATAATGAATCTTTATTTTATTATATAACTTTTCTAAGTTTATTGATATTGGTTCCGGGAACTCTGTATGTATGAGCAACCTAAATAAATTTAACGAATTGAGTCGGTATTTTTTGTCGATTTCCTATTACAAGGATCCACTTTCCGGTGTAACTTCCAATACTTAGTCAGTTTGAGTGCCTACCTGTGTTTTTTACTAACCGTTCGGCCAAACTTTTTTAATAAATCTGACTTGACGTAAGATAGAATCACTTTTTATACAGCATTTCGACACCTTAACTGCTGAGCAACTGCCTTAGCTACCATGATTGAGTAGTAAACTCTAAAAGTTTTGAATTGATTAGTGTAAGATTGTGCTAATTAGTTTTATTTATTTAAGTTATTTTTGTTAAGATTTTTGTCACAACTGTATTTACTTTATTTTAGGAACAGAATTTTAAATTTTAAGTCTTTTAGCAAAACGTGTAGTAGAAAGACGTAGCGGATTATTAAAAATTGTTGTGTTTTATGAACCATGGATCAGAGCTTGAGATCCGCAATAATATTTTTTGAGTAATATTATCTAGTAATATTATCAGTGAATCTTGATTGACTATCGCACTCTCAAGGCCGAATTGACAACCGAACTTGTTAGAAGGGTAAGGCGAGTATTACGAACTAACTTAAATAGTAGAAATTTGTTTAAGGAGCTCAACACGTACGCATACTCTGCACTTAGTTACTCTTTTGGAATTGTAAAATGGAGCAGGACGGACATCGAAAACCTGTAAAGAAAAATAAGAGCACTCTTAACAAAAGTCTCACGTCCAGTTTTGAAGTGTAACTAGGGACGTAGCATTTAGGAATTTGGTCTTCAGAGATTAAACTCAAAATAAACTCTTTACTTCGGATTATATATAAAAAAATAGTTTAATTAAAAATAAGCGACATTAACATTTTGGACTGTACATCATTATTACTAAATTTTTAACTTGCATTAAGATTATCTTCATCTTGACACTCTTGATGGGGGTTGTCACTAGAGTTTTACTATTTGTCGACCTGCTCTGGACTAGGACACCCTTGGGAATTTCGCTTCACTAATCTTCTGGGCAATTAACTAACTCACAATAGACTGGCTGCTCTGCATCAGATCAACTGATTCTTAAACTGATTGCACCGATTGAACCCTGTCCCAAGCATATCCGTCCTTTTTATCCTGTTTCGTTTTTTCATCAAGTCAACGAATCGTTTTCTTACCACCTCGATTCATCATGACCCGGAAAGCGACCTTGCTGACTTGGTGAATTTGCACGATCGACGGCCAGTAAATAAACGTAACATTTCATACTTAAAAGGTTATAAAATTATAAAAGGTAACGCGATGGTTATTGTTTAAATTTAAAATAAAAGGTTAGTAAAATTGGAAAATGCTAATTTATGAAATATTATGTTTTTATGTTTTTCTCTATGTGACAAAAGTACACAAACACCAACCTCGGAGTGCTATTGAACGTACAATACTTTTAATCAACGAAGAAGAGGATTGATCGATATTGGAACACAAATCAACAAATAATAAACTTCCGTTCTTATTTCCATAGGTTAGCGGGCTCTTCCACTCTACGTCGAGCAATATGCGAAGCAGATGATTTAACGCCGCTACAGCTAAAGGAACAGGATATTGTTTATTACGATCAAACAGATCAAGAGAAGTTGCAAGCGTGGTTACGGAAGCCATCTCACAGACGGCATCCAAATAATCAGGACAATGTCGACAACTTAGAGTCGAACTACTGGTTGATTTCAGGACAGAAGTCCCCGGAAACGGAAGGCTTTTTGTTACCTATCCAAGACCAGGTTATTTTGATGAAAAACTATCGGAAGATCATCACCAGAGATCCCTCAATAGAAAACGACCAAAGTAGATATGGCGGTCGAACATCAGAGACAGTCCAGCACATAACTGGAGAATGCCAAGCATTTGCCGCAACGGAGAATAAGGAAATACACGACTCAGCCCCCCCCCCCCCCCGATACTCCACCAAGAATTAGCAGATAAGTTAGATCTATTGCAGGTGGGAAAAGTGCCTTATTACAAATACGTTCTAAAGCCTGTTCTTGAGAACAACGAGTTCAAGCTATATTGGGACCGAACGATTCTTACGGATCCGACAGTTGCTCATAATAGAGCAGACATCATACTAACAGATACAATTTCTAGGCGAACTACACTAGTTGACATTGCTATACCTAACAACAATAATCTAAGGCCAAAATACAATGAGAAGATCGCCAAATACAGGGATATTGGAGGTGAAAATCCGCAGACAATGGGCAAAGAACAGCGACCACATGATTCCCAAACCAAAGAACCTTATGCAGAACATCAAGGGACTGGGCCTTAGTGGGCACCTGTATAAACCGATGCAGAAAGCAATTATCTTTGCAACCGCCTGGACCGTCCAAAAGTTTGTGGGAAATACAGAGGACCAAGTCTCCTAGGACCCGATAACATGGAAAGGATTCCCACAGAGCTTCATACTTTTGGTATCTTTGTATACCTGATATGAGTTAATATTCCTGGAGGGAGTACGAAGCCGTTTGGTTTGAAATGATAAACAATGAATCTTGTAATGGATAATTTTAAAAATCGAAATATCAATTAATGAATAACACAGGCCAACAAAATTTGACTGGTTTTTAGTCACAAAAACTCTACTACACTTTTTCGAAGGATTTTGGTGCGCTGAGTCTGAATCTTAGAAGTACATCAATGGTACAGTTAAGGAGTCACTAAAGATCGTAAGAAAGAAGATCAAACCTTAGCAGAATGAACATCTCTACCACCACGCGCCAGAACGGACTTGCTGGAATGTTGTTTGACCAATTTCCATTTAGATGAAAAGTAATAATTCTTCACCCAGGATGACAGACTACCAATGGGATCGTCGCTCTCACCGATGATAGCAAACATTTTCATGGAATTGTTCGAGGCTCTTGCAACTGAATACGCAAACAGGAAACCAAAATTATGCTTAAAACACGTAGATAACACCTTCATTATTTGGCATGGAGAAGACGAAGAACTGCAAAACTTTCTTTTTTGTTTCAACAATAACAGCCTAACCAGTAAACTCACAATGGAAAAAGAGGTAAAAATAACCAATATTAGATGTTTTAGTTCAAAGAAGTGACAGACAAGTTCGAACCTCATTCTATAGAAAATATCCACAACAGAATGATATCTTATCTACTTAATTAATCACTCAAACAACGCCAAACATGGAATTGTAAGAAACCTCATGGATAAAATATTAACTCTTTCAAACCATAACGAGAACCTAATGAATAAGATAGATCATATTAAAACTGGAGAGCCAAAGGATAGCCAATAAATCTAATAGATAAGATTATGGAACAATGCAGAAGTAGAACAAAATCGACAACGAACGACGAACAAAAATGTTGAATATCCCTTATATTAGAGGCAATTCGGAAAAAGTTAAATCAATAAGAAAAATATATAACATCAATGATGTTTTCATTTCAAATAGTTCTCTAAGAAGCCAGATTACTAGAGTCAAACCAACAACTCAAAAGGACATGAAGAATTCTGTGTATCAGATATCATGTGAATGTGGCAACTCTTTAGGTTGGTGAAGTGAGGAAAAAAGAACAGTAGGAGAACATCTACATCTAGTGGAGAAACAGAAAAGTCTGACACCGCTAACTACGCCTGGATTCATGAACATTATATAAAATAGTCTGAAGCCAGAACCCTACACCGAGAACAACCCTGGAGGAAACTGAAATTCAAAGAAACCGCGGTTATACATCGGAAACCAATTTGCTTTAGTAAACCGCTGTTAGACAAAAGAGAAGTATAGAAACCACTTTTCAGTAATTAAAAATTACAAAACTAAATGTAGCATAAATGGGATCGTAGTACAGCACGCATGATTAAACTGATCTCAGTTACACTGCACTGCAATTGCTTTTAGTAGTGTAGCTGAAGGATTTAATCAGTATCCTTTAAAAACGTCTAACCTGAGCCTCATGGTATTCAACAAAAATAAAGACAATGGAGTCCAATATATATCTAGTACTTCGCAAGAAATATTGTTGTTTACGACCTTTAAACAAACAATACATATTATATTATACAGAAATTCAAAGGTGGCAAGGGGGTTCATTAATAGTGACCTTGATAATGACCGCGACCGCGTTATTAAAGGTCATTTGAAGGTCAACTTTAAAATTTCGTGATATTTTAGAAAATCAACTTCCATTTTTGCTTGAAGACGTACGCTTAGATGTAAGGCAATAAATATGGTTTCAACACGATGGATGTCCAGCGCTTATTCCCAATTTACTCGTCAAGTGTTGGAGCTCGAATTCAACCAACGGTGAATTAGTAGAGAAGGTCTAGTAAAGTGGCCCACAAGATCGCCAAATCTTATGTCACTAGATTTTTGTTTATGGTATTATTTGAAGAGCCATATTTATAAAGACGTGCCAATAACTCGTAAAAACATGAAGCAGCGAATCAGAGAAGCTTGTGCCAAAATAATACTTGAAATGCTCCAAAGTTGACCATTAAATAATCTTGAAGGGAAAGAACAAAGTCATTTTTAACGTCACAACTAGTTGGCCCCCCAGCCACTTTATAATTTTTGTAGAAAACATTTTTCGAAAAAATGTGATCCTACTGAGATATTCCGTTGTCTCGAGATAAATGCCGCACTCTGTATATTATACATGTAACTGGTAACGCCTAGTTCTCAATACAACTCCATTTATTTTAATAATTTTTTTTTTTTCGATAAACCCCCTTTTTTGTGCACCTCCATGATCTTGACTGGCAAATTTGTTATTTAATACCTTTTTTTATGGAAACACTCCTTTTAGTCTCCTGCCAACTTCAGTATGTTCTACTATAGTTATTGGCTGTCTCTTTTCCAGTAGGAATAGAAATAGCAGGTAGAGAAGAACCCTAAACGAATATTTTTACAAAACAAAACCGTGAAACAAATGGCACATTTTATAGTCACTTTTGTACAAAAGCTATACCTTTACTAACACCCTCGAGACCAATAACAAATAAGAGGTTTTTTGGTTTCGATGCAGCCAATTTATTCCAACGAATACCCTGGGTACAATCGAAATACAGTTGTTTCATTTTTTGCCGCTCCTTTTTCTAATTTAGTTTAGTAATTTATACAGAAAACGGAAAACGTTCGAGGTATTTAAAACCTTTTGTTGCCGATGTTCTTTGTTACTTAGTCCGACATAAAAAAAAACTTTGTCGTTTTTCTTTCAGTTCTAATATAAAGATTTTAACTTTGCTTTAATAAAGATCGATGAAATAAAATATATTTTAGGGTTATATTTAACAGTATATTTACATTTTGAGATGACATAAAAATTAATTATTGAAAAAAAATAATCGACTGCAATAATGTTTTGTAAACAAGTGTCAAATGAGGTTCTTATTAAGGTGCGTGATGGACCCGTGACGAGTATGCTGCGAACTTACAGCGGGACTCCTTTGAATTTTGTTGATTTCTACTGATGTCGAGGGCTTTCGGCGGCAGGTCTCAAAGGAGGTAATAAATGCATTTGGGTTACAAGAAGTCAATTTTTTATAGTTGTATTGTTTGCGAGTAGATCGACCGAGATTCGCAGTGATCTTTTTTCTGTAGGTTATTTGGTGCGAACTGAAAGGATTTTTTTTATCTAGTAGGACGGGTTTATAACATGCTCTTTACGAAAAAATTTACTTTGCAGCAATAGTGACGACACGAGATTTTTTAATTTTTTGTTAATGAAATTAATTTTATTTAGCACGTGCATTGATTAAAAGTTGTTCATAAGTGAATATAGAGTAGTCTAAAGAAAATATCTTGAATTTAGAGACTGTAAATAATTCCAAAATTTGTGAGTTATGGACACAAATTGTAATAAAGAAAAGTAATGGATATGTGGAAAGAAATTGAGTCAGAAGTTTTGCAGAAACCAGCGAAAAGAAAATTTTAAGTGTATGTCAAATGAAAATGAACTACTGAGAATATACTGGTCTTTTGGAAATGACTGGTTCTATTTTGTTTAACAAATATTCAAAATCTAACGGAGAAATTTTGATGAAATTTCTGTAGAGTCCGCTAATATGTTGGAACTATAAATATTCTAGAATTTTCAATTTTGACCTTTTTTATGCAATGTAGTGCGCTATTATCGCCGAAGTTTTCGTTTTTTATTTAATAAACTTTTTAATAGTAAAATTTTTCGGCATGAAACTAATAAAGCAGCCGTTTATTCTTCGTCGTTAAACATGACAGGTTTATCTTCTTTGTTCACTTTGTATTAACTAAAACGCTGGTAAAAAATTTGCATGGTGTGCTCCACTTCAACCGAAACAAGGCTGCTCTTTGTTCTTCGTCACCAATAAGGCCGATTTAAGAAAAGAAATAACTTTAAACTTGGTCATATTCTTTACCAAAATTCTTTGTAAAAATCTACTACGGTACTCACTGGAGCAAAATGTACAAATCCTGATAAATAACTCTGTCTACAAATATGAATATGTCTTTATTTATTTTTACCCATTGTTGGTTTACACCATCCAAATGTTTTTAAAAATCTCCATGACATCAGGCGCTGAAAATACAAGAGTATAATCGAACCTGTAAACCTCAAAGAAGGTTCGCTGTAAGTTCGAGGCAAGCTCGTCACGGGCGCGTCAGGCGCTCGGCTCGCCATATTTGTACGCACCGTTAGAGAGTACCTGATGCTTAATGGACTGAAGCAGAAAAATTTCGGAGATACAATAATATTACCGGAAGTAGTTAGGCAAGGCGGTTTGTCGTAGGGCATCCTGAATATCTTACAAAGAGGGTATTGTTTTTTAAAATCAATATATAAAATTTTAAGTACTTGTCATGTGAGTTTGTCTGCTAATTGATCTATTTTTATTATCTGTAAATATGGAAGAACTAAGAAAAATAGATGTCTATTATTAAATTGTAAATATCTACTTTATAAAAATTTCTAGAACAAAAGCCCTGATAAACTAAGTAGAATATAAAAATATGAAAATTTGTTCATTGCAGCTTAAAAGTTCGTTGCTTGCATTATTAACCTGAAAAACTAAGCTGAACAAAGTTCGGTGCTTCATTCTTTATAAAATTTCCTCATTTTCTGATGCTAAAAGGCGCTATGTAAAATATTAGTAAAGTTCTAATCAACATATCAAACTTTTCTCTCGCAGGTTCAAGAAAATGCGCCGAATTTTTGTTAAAAAGTCATTGAAAGGTAACTTTTCTAAAAACTTTTAAAACCTAATTTAATAATAAAAATTCTAAAACCTAATTTTCTGCAAGCTTGAATATAAAGTTTTTCTATTTAGAATTGTGCCACGTGTTTTTTAAAATTAATTTTCTGTTAAAGGTGTTTTATACGAATCAAATTTTGATTTTCAGTGGCCTATACTGCTACTATATATATATATATATATATATATATATATATATATATATATATATATATATATATATATATATATATATATATATATAATATAAAATAGAATAAAATATTTGTCAATCTACATGATTCTCGTATTAAAAAGTGCGGAGCACTCCAAAGTATGGAATAACTCCGGGTCCGACAGATGGCGACAGCGCTGTTTCGTCCTAATATGGGACTCGTCAGGCCACCGCAGTCGGTACAAACCATCATCTCGCCTTTGCATCGTATAAGCCATACTTATAATCAAAATACGGCAAATACGACGACAAAGGCGACATCTCGATGGTCCACTTGATAATACAAGAACCATACAGATTAACAAAGTTTGTAAGAGAACCGTCATATGGTGGCGCGACGGTGAATTAAAACAGAAATATGTAAAATCGAGTACACGAAACGCGATGCCCAAAAGATAGGGGTCGCATTTTTCGGTACTGGCAAGCAAGCATACCGCTATTTAAGCAGCCAAAGCCACGTGCCGCACCAAACGATCCCACCATGAGAGCATCTTTCAGCGTGTTTCAAAGCCAAACAAGTAAATAAATATGTAGATAAGTTTTTGTCCGTCTAATTTAAAATAAAATAGAATAAAATATTTGGCGAAGCGGACGTGAAAATTTGTCAATCTACATGATTCTCGTATTAAAAAGTGCGGAGCACTCCAAAGTATGGAATAACTCCGGGTCCGACAGATGGCGACAGCACTGTTTCGTCCTAATATGGGACTCGTCAGGCCACCGCAGTCGGTACAAACCATCATCTCGCCTTTGCATCGTATAAGCCATACTTATAATCAAAATACGGCAAATAAGTTATTCCATACTTTGGAGTGCTCCGCACTTTTTAATACGAGAATCATGTAGATTGACAAATTTTCACGTCCGCTTCGCCAAATATTTTATTCTATTTTATTTTAAATTAGACGGACAAAAACTTATCTACATATTTATTTACTTGTTTGGCTTTGAAACACGCTGAACGATGCTCTCATGGTGGGATCGTTTGGTGCGGCACGTGGCTTTGGCTGCTTAAATAGCGGTATGCTTGCTTGCCAGTACCGAAAAATGCGACCCCTATCTTTTGGGCATCGCGTTTCGTGTACTCGATTTTACATATTTCTGTTTTAATTCACCGTCGCGCCACCATATGACGGTTCTCTTACAAACTTTGTTAATCTGTATGGTTCTTGTATTATCAAGTGGACCATCGAGATGTCGCCTTTGTCGTCTTATTTGCCGTATTTTGATTATAAGTATGGCTTATACGATGCAAAGGCGAGATGATGGTTTGTACCGACTGCGGTGGCCTGACGAGTCCCATATTAGGACGAAACAGCGCTGTCGCCATCTGTCGGACCCGGAGTTATTCCATACTTTGGAGTGCTCCGCACTTTTTAATACGAGAATCATGTAGATTGACAAATTTTCACGTCCGCTTCGCCAAATATTTTATTCTATTTTATTTTAAATTAGACGGACAAAAACTTATCTACATATTTATATATATATATATATATATATATATATATATATATATATATATATATATATATATATATATATATATATATATATATATATATATATATATATATATATATATATATATATATACATGTAGGTTGATGAATTCATAAATTTATTAATTATGTTTTTTAGATTTCTCGCGACTTTTATATGTTAGTATATATTGTAATTAAATCATTTTCAAAATAATTGATATAAAGCGGAAAGTAGTTGGGGAGACCGAGGAGAGTTGAAACAGTTTTTATATTGTTACCCATAACTTTTTAAATAAGTGATAGCATGGAAATTGTAGTTTACTAAATGAAACTTTGTTTCAACTCTCCTCTTATCGAGGTAAATTGAAACAATAGTCTAGGAGAGTTGAAACACTTATTACTTGGCAAGGAATCTGTTAATAAAAACACTGTTGTTGGAAGTAAATATTATATTGAAGTTACAAATAGCCTTAATTTGTACTATCAGTCTAACAATCACAATGTTGAGATCTTAGAAATAAAAAAATAGTAAATTATTAAAAAATAATTAAAACAAAAAGAATCTTAGTCAGATAAACAATTATGGCACACATAAGACACCTCACTTTCAGTGCATTCCAGGTGGGCCCATGCCTTACAGTCCACACATTGGATCCATTGTTCATTTGGCCTACTTCGTGAAAAAGGCTCCACGCAAACTACACAGAAGCAGTTTTCTTCATCATCACTGCTGCTATCTTCTTTCTTATTAGCTTTTTCTTTCTTTTTATTATTTTTTTCGTTGTTTTCATAGGTTTCGCCGGTTTTTTTGTTTTTTTCACAGGTTTTGCAAGTTTCTTATTCAGGTCTAATGCAGGTCTTTTTAATTTTTTACTCTTTCTTTTGGCTTCAATAGCTGCTAACTCGTCTTTCACTGGCGTGTCAGTTAATATGGCAGACTTTACCTTCCTTCTATTTTGTGTAGCAGAGGGTGAACTATGAGGGTTTTTGTGGATTCGTTTGAAGTTGAAGGGACATTCGAACAAGCAACATTTGAAGTTGTTGACATTGAATCACGAATTGGATCATCGTTTGGAGTTGGAGTTGAAACGGAGCGAGTATCTCATGCCATCAAGTTAGGAGAAACCAAGTCATTATTAGGTGTGTTACCGTGAATATTAGGCGAGTGCGATGATACTTCAACTGCAATTGTATTAATATCAGAAACTAAAGAGTTACTTATTATAGCATCAATGACCGAAGGACTTGGAGTTCGATCAACTTCTCTTTCAAGTTCAGGTGGATTTACTTGGACAACAGGATTTTCTTGCACAATTGACGGCGGTAAAGGTCGATCAGTCACTTGACTCGGTAAAAATTCGTCATCTCCAAATATTTCAGTATTGAGCGGCCATAAACCAGTCGTCCAAAATCCCGCAGTCACATTTTTTACGGTGATTGCAATGTCAAAGACAGTTTTGACAATCCCTGGAATATTATATATTGTCATTACTTTTCCCGGGTGTGAGCGCATCCAGTTGTCACATGTTGTGTTGACAGCTTTTTTCACGGGGCCAAAGATAGCTCGATCCATGGGCTGGAGTTTGTGGGTACAATGGGGTGGAAAAGTTAAAAAAATAATTCCATTTTCTTTACAGAAATTTATATTCTTGACCGCAGTATGCGAGGCGTGGTTGTGCAGCAACAAGAGAACTACATTATCTTTAGAAGGCCGGACTTGATTTTTAAAATGTTCAAGGAACAAAGAAAAATCATCTTCTTGCATCCATCCAGATCCGTTAGCTGCTCCAATGGATCCAGATGGGCCGTCACGAATAAAATGATCATTGAAACGCTTGCGTGGGAATATAAACATCGGGGGAATGCAATTTCCTATTGCATTACCAGCTAACGCTATGGTGACTAAGGTGCCTCATTCTGCCGAGGTCATGGCATTGATCTGTTTTTGACCTCGTCTTGCGATGACCCGATCTGGTTTTTGTACAGTGGTTATTCCAGATTCGTCGATATTCCAGATGTCCTTTGCTTCCAGGTGGTATTTATCGAGCAAAGAAGTATAGTTTTTGAAAAATATAATTCCACGTTGATCTTAATAAAACTGGTTGCACGAGCAATACTGGTCGCTTGTGGCATTCTCAAAGACAAAACAACGTGACGTTTCATGAACAATTTGAGCCAAACTTTACCAGTCATTTCGTTTTGTATCCAGGAAGGAGGACATTTTTTGTTATATGCCACAGCGAGTTTATACGCAAGTCTTCTGGCTTCTTTTGTACTCAACCCGAAACTGGCATCAGAACACGTCATGAGGTATTCGCACAGAGATTTTTCTTCGTCATTTGAAAAAACTGTAGGGCTATGATATCCAATTGATGGTGCTTGGGCTGTTTCATTGCTTTCATACGCTTTTCTGTTTTTTATGTATCTATAAAGCGATGTGTGGTTCAAATCATAGGTTTTGGCAGCATCACGAAGAGTTTTTTTGCGTGTGATTACTTCTTCGGCGGCTAATTCATATATCTCTTTGCTTGCCATACCCCGGTCAGTCTTCCGTTTGTATTCGTTCGGCATCCTAAAACAAAAAATACATAACCTAAGCCCCATGCACACCATAACAAACAAAAAATAATAATACTTATTTATTTTATTTATTTGGGAAACTTACAGCTATAACACAGACTGTATAACAAATTTCTACTGATAACAGTATAGTATTATAGTTGGTTACTTATCATTTTATTTATCTAAATTAAATTTACTAGTCTCGAATTTGCTAATAACATTGTTAAAACAAAACATCAATGCAAAAAAATGCCAAAGCCAAACAAATTGCAAACGAGGTAAGTTGAAAAAAGCTGTTTCAACTCTCCTAGGGTACAAAAATCAGCCGCTATTACAGTTGAGCTGACATAACCTTGTGATACAACACATTCAAGCAAAATCTTTATTACAGCTTAAATCTTCGATGAATAAGCTTACTCATAACGTATAAAACTTGGAATAAAACAGTTACTTAATCAGAATTTAGCTAAAGACAAAATTCTAACAAAAACCGGTCTCAGTTGACAGTTGAGGGCAAATTGACAAGTGCTATATTAATTCAAGCATCTTGAATATTTGTTTTATTGTGTGGTCATACACCAAAAATTTGGTATATTACCATCATACCAGAAGCCTAGTCCTGTTTTTATACATTGTACCACAATGTAAAAATGTAAAACAGCTGGCGACTATCAGATAATCAAAATAAAGTACAATTCTCTGTACAAAAAGACACGGAACTATCCTTTGATATACTGAGAAGCTGTACGCATGGTGGCTGTATCAACAGAAACTTACTGAAACGTTACAGTATAATGTGCCAATTACTTACCTCTCCGCCTCCAAGTGTTCTATCAGCAGAACTCCTCACTCGACAGTGTAGATATGCTGTAGCTCCTAACTGTACTGTAACATTTGTTATTGTATTATTGTCAAAGCCTACAGCAGCTTCAGCCCGACTATAATCTTCAAAATTTGGATGCCATAACTGACGCCATTCTGAATATTTTTGGTGTGTCTCTTTACGACCTGAAAAGAAAAACGAAAATAAATATAAAATCAAATGTTCGTAAGAATTATTAGGCAAATTTTAGTACTGATTTTAAAACTCGAAATTTCAGGAGCTTTAATAAGATGTTCCATCATGAGTTTTTGGAATGCAAACTAAAACAATTTTAATTAAGGGAAGATAAAACAAGACTTGGCAGTAGGACAAGATGATTTGTACTCAAAATGGAATATAAAATAAGAAAGACAATAGGTTTATGACAGTAATGGCCTCCCTACTCCAATTGAATTGTTATCGAAGTGAAAATTTATATCATTATTTCTTTGCTTTCCTTGCATGACAATATTTAAAACTATTTAGTAATCGCTATAATTTAAGTAATATCTCAGAATAAGTATTTATACTGAACCGTGTGTATTTCGGGAACTGGCATTACTGGCATTGCTAAGTGACATCTGATATGTCCATTGTAAAGTTTGATATTTTGAACGGCATACTTATTTAAAGCGTTTTGACATAGTACGCTCGTTGTGTTATTTACAGTAACTTCAAAATTTCATGTCGATCAAAAAAAAAATGGAATTAACTTGTGAATATTTTCGTGCATTTGTGATAGAAATGTAAATGACATGAGCATGGGTCTTCCCTGATAAGCCAAAATCAAGAAAACTTGCTGGCACACGAAGCACATTTTGAGCCATCAAAAGGTGCCATCCACCTTACAGCCCTGCTTTAGCAACCATTGATTTTTTTTTGGTTCATAAACCATGTTTGGAGGTAATATTTTTATAGTTACAAAAATACTTTTCGGATTTGTTTACACTCATGTAAAAATATATTGATCACCGGGGTGGGTATTTTATTTGATATTTCCAAAATATAGATAACGACCCTAATATTTTAAAAAATGTCTCTTAACGCTATAATTTAAAATTTTTTAAGAAAGCTTAATGAGGTCGACGAGATACTATATGTTCTATTTTGTCTATTATCTAGATTTGTTAAAGAATTCTGTGTATGTTTTGTTTTACAATATTGAGAAGTTATGTTAATAAAATTGAGAGAGATAGTTGGTCGGAGGAGTTAAATAGAGTTTCAGACGTTCTTGAAAAAAAAAACAGATCATTATGTGGTTTTGAAACTTTTCGAGCACTAGGTTGATTTATTAGAATGATAAAAGTACTTTAGGGTACAAAGCAACTATTTCTTCCCAAAAAAGAAGCTCAGAATTCATATTTCATATGGAGGGAGGGCTTTCTGAAATAAGAACGACTGATCTAAGATCTAATGCATATTAGTTCAGGTTAGTGGTAGATTCTATAGAACCGAATATTCCTTCTATGCGAAAGTAGAGTGAGTGATGAGCAATTTGGATTTAGAAATGGTCTAGGAACCAGAGAGGCACTATTTTGTATGTGCGTTCTCCTACAAAAAAGTTGTGAATTCCGAAAGAACATCTACGTCTGTTTCATCGACTTTGAAAAGGCATTCGACCGAATACAACACGATACACTTCTTGAATGTCTACAAGCAGCAAGTCTCGACCACTACGATATAAGACTGCTAAAACATCTGTATTACAATCAAGTAGTCTCTATCCAAATTAAAAATAGTCGTACTCAAAGCCTACCCATCAAATCTGGAGTAAGACAGGGTTGTGTTTTGTCACCCTGTCTTTTTAATGTACACTCTGAAGAAAATTTTAGGGAGGTTTTGGATGACAGAAAAGAGGGAATGAGACTGAGTGGAGAAGTAATCAACAATATTTGATTTGCTGATGATACGGCGGTTCTTGCAGAAAGCATCGAGGATCTCCAAACATTAGTAAATCTAGTCAATGAGGCGAGCTGCCGAAAGGGCTTAAAATCAACATCTCAAAAACAAAGTGGATGCCTGTTGGAAAGATTAATGTAGATAAATGTAAACTTTGGTTCGACGAAGAGAGGATAGAGCATGTAAACCATTTTAGATACCTTGGCAGTTGGTTGAATGTGAATGGGGACTCAGATGAAGAGATAATACCTAGAGTTGAAATATCGCGTAAGGCCTTTATGACATGGACACCAGTTCTATGCAACAGGAACCTGTCAATGCATATTCGTAAGAGGGTCCTGAGATACTATGTATGGTCTATTCTGTTATACGGTTGCGAGACATGGACACTAAAAACCACAAGGCTAAACAAACTGGAAGCTTACGAATTGTGGTGCTATCGTCGAATCCTAAAGATATCATGGGTTTCGCACACTTCCAGTGAGGATGTTCTCAGAATGATGGATACAGATCGACTGCTCTTGAACGTTATAAAGAAGCGGAAAACAGAATACTTCGGCCACATTATTAGAGGACCTAAATACCATCTACTTCGCCTTATAATACAAGGAAAAGTGGAAGGAAAAAGATGGATAGGCCGAAAGAAGCTTTCATGGCTACGTAACATCAGGTAGTGGTATGATTGCACGGTGGAGGAACTATTTCGCGCTGCAGCCGATAGAGAAACATATCAGGAAATTGTAAACATGATGACCACCAACGTCTGAATACGGACATGGCACCTGAAGAAGAAGAAGTGGTAGGTGAAAGCCGCATAGACATATATATGTCATCCGGCGAGAGGTCGGCAAAGCCGCATTCAGTGTTGCATACTTCCTTCCGATCTGTCCTTTGCACAAACAGATGCATGTCGGACCACTGATGACTCTAGTAGGGACGAAACATGTACCTATGCCATATCACTGTAGCGGGGAGGGTAAGTTTTGATTTTCTTCTCGATATGGTGGTACAGGTAGGCCATAATCTCGATGGTGGTGGGATACGATAAATTGTGTTCTGTAGCAACACGGAAAGGATATGATGGAACGAAGCTTGCATTTACTGTTCGCATTTTATTGTATATATATATATATATATATATATATATATATATATATATATATATATATATATATATATATATATATATATATATATATATATATATTAGCTATTGTTTTTTTAAAGCATGCTGTGTAGTCTCAAATATTTTTTAAAATGTGTACATTTAGTAACTATATATTGTGGTAAAAAAAGTTTATTGATCAATTTTATTTATAAGTCATAAAGTTACTCCCATCAATTGTTAAGTCACCCGACACTACATTAGTCATTGATTTTGCTTAACTTGGTCAAGAAATGTTTCCATGTCATCAACAATTATAAAGGTTAATCACCAAAGGGTAACCATACACAAAACTTTTTCTATTCTATTAATATATGGGTTTTATTCAACTCTAAACTGCCCCATTTTCCCCTATTATGTTCTTCTCTGTGCATTAAAGTTGATAAAAAATATGTATAGAAACTCTCTTTATAATGTAAATATAAAATCAGCCTATCAAGTTTTAACATCGATCGTTAAGTCTCGTGTTGGATATTTCAGTCTATTCACTGCGGAAAATTGAACGATAAGCAATTTTCACCCGATAAATGCCAAAAAGGAAATTACCAGATTACTTTACATACCAATTATATCGTAACTTAAATTTGCAAATTGGAAAATAGAGCTGTAACCGAGTACAATGATTTATTACATTTCCTTAGCTTCTTAAAATTAAGGAGATAGGCTTTTCAAATTTATACTTATGGAAAAGTCGGTTGTGAGATTCATTTTTGTTGGTAAAAAATATTCTATGTAGTGATTTTTATCGGAAAAATGCATCATGTACCAGAGCGTGGCTTTTGCTTAGCTCAGTTTCGAATAATGAGTACAAGCAAAGCAGAAGAGACTAGCTACGCCCACATATATATATATATATATATATATATATATATATATATATATATATATATATATATTGGATTACCCAAACTTCACAGAAATGACATACCACTACGTCCTATTGTATCATGCATACAGTCACCTTTTGAAAACCTATCGAAATTCTTAAAAATCATCTTACAAAACATAATCAATAAAAACCAATACTATATAAAAGATTCGAGGGACTTTAAAAACAAAATAAAAACTATAAATTTACCTAACGACTATATACTAATTTCCCTTGATGCTGTGTCTCTTTATACAAATATTTCTGTAGAGTTTGCAAAACAACTTACTTCAAAAAAGTGGTATGAAATTAGAAAATTCACCGATGTATCGTTGAATGAGTTTTTGGAAGCTAATACTTTAACCTTAAGGTCAACATATTTTGTATATGACAAAACTTTTTATAGACAAATTGAGGGATGCGCAATGGGTGCTGCCCTTTTAAGTCTTATCGCACAAATAGTGATGGAAGACCACAAATAAACAGTTATAAATCAAATTAACACTTAATCTATTTAATAGATGCAATAATAGGCTACAATTCACCATAGAAATAGATCAACAGAATAATATTAATTTTTAGACCTCATTCTGCACAATACTAAATGGGAATGGAACATAAAGAAAACTTGGTCTTCAAGATATCTACATTATAACTCGATGTATCAATTATCCCAAAAAAAAGCTCTGATACTTAGTCTTGCCGATCTTGCAATTGAATTAACCGGTCCTGAATTTAGATCAAATTCCATTAAAAAAGCAAAGGAAGCACTTCTAAAAAACAATTACCCAAACAACCTAATTGAGTCAATATTAAAAAAAAATAAACAGATTTTATAATAAAGGTGGTAATTTCATAAAAAGAAATAAAATTAATACCCAAAAATATCTGACGCTTCCATACGTCAAAAAGCTTTCGCATAACTTATAAAAAATATTTAAAAAGGAAAATATTACTATATGTCACAAAGCTCATAACTTACTAAAAAACAATTTTTCCAAATTAAAAATAAAAATTCGAATTGACAAAAAGATTAATATCGTATATGAAATACCATGCAACAATTGCAATTCGGTGTATATAGGCTAAACAAGCAAATATTTAAAAAAATAGAGTCAATGGATATAAATTTGACAAAAAAAAACTAAACAGCCCTAACTAATCACATGACGGAAACTATCCATACATTTAACTTTGAAAAAACCAAAATTTTAAAAACCGAAAATCCCAATAATAAACGAGAATTCTGTAAGATGATAGAAATCCAAAAAAACAGAAACGTTATCAACTCAAAAACTGACACGAGACAATTAAGTGAAATATATAATAATTTATTTAAACAGAAACTATCCATATGTTTTAGCAAACAACCACCTTTTTGTCACCTTTACGTATATTATCCTTATCTATTAATACAGAAAAGTAAAATCACAATTGAAAAAAGTTAACCTTCCGGCATACAATTCAGTCAAATTTATAATTTTAAAGTGTTTGTGTTTGTTCTGTCTCCGCTTGTTTTATTATTTTGATGTTGTGAGAGTTGCAATTAAGCAATTAAGGTAGGAAAATTAATACCTATAATAGCACGGTGTCAAACAATATTTTTTACGGTATTATATATATATATATATATATATATATATATATATATATATATATATATATATATATATATATGTCCGAAATTGGTGACGACAGCAATGCAATGTCGAAAATTACGAGATTTAAAGGCGATTAAATAGAGAAAATTTTAGGCAATTCATCAGTAGGTTATTAGAGATTTTGAGATATTAAAAAAAAATGTAGTAAAATGTTACATTTTCTTAAATCGGCTATAACTCTTTTATTTCCAAATATTTTTTAAATTTGTAAACGCTTTCGTCTAGTCAATTTTGACGCAGACTACGTCTATTTAGTCAAATTTCGGTTGTTTTTCCTTATGCCCGCCGTATTTAATTTCCTCTATAATACTATGTGAAACACTAATGCAAAAAACAACGTTATAACCAAAAAAATAATAAAAACATTTTTTTAATGAAAGTTTAACACAACACCCAAATTTTAAATATTTTTTTTACTTAAGAACAAATTTAAACTAATAACAACACCTCTCCACAAGACTACGTTATTGATTGTAAAAATGTTATTTAATGATAACAAATTGCATAGTCAAACTAAAGTTCAAAATGTCTACTAGTTTTCTGTTTGAGAAATTTCATGCCTTCATGACGATCAAATTCATATACCTCATTTTCCACACATCTCCATAAACAAAAGTCTAAAGGTGTTAGATCCGAAGACCTAGCAGGCCAGCACACAGGATCACTGGTGGAGGTTATTTTTTCACCATAAGTCTTCGTTAAAAATGTTTATATTTCCCTTGAATTATGTGAGGGGTAACTGTCTTACTGAAATCATATATTATCAAACGGAGAATTTGGCAGAAATAATTTGATTTTGTCACATTGCAAGATATATATATATATATATATATATATATATATATATATATATATATATATATATATATATATATATATATATATATATATATGTATATATTTGTCTTGTCAATGTTTGGCCAATCAGACGATTTGTTAAAAATAATGGAGAATACTAAAAAAGATTTTGTTTCTATTTTTTGACCGTGTAGTTATTAATTAGTTTTTACTTTTTTGGGTTTCGGTCATATTATTACTTTATAAAAGAATTAACACATGTTTTTTCTGACGTTTCGGTTTATTTTATTGATTAATCCATCTTCAGAGAATTACTGTAAATATGAAAAGGAATATGTAAATTTATGCTATATAAACTGAAAATTTTACTTTCTTACCTAATGTTAACAGGTGGTTCACTTGTAAGTTTTTCAAGTGAACCACCTGTTAACATTAGGAAAGAAAGTAAAATTTTCAGTTTATATAGCATAAATTTACATATTCCTTTTCATATTTACAGTAATTCTCTGAAGATGGTTTAATCAATAAAATAAACCGAAACGTCAGAAAAAACATGTGGTAATTCTTTTATAAAGTAATAATATGACCGAAACCCAAAAAAGTAAAAACTAACTAAAAAAGATATGTGGTAATTATGGCAATATTAATAAATACATTTCGAAGATAAATAATTAAAGTATCTCAGGAAAATGCTAATCATTTAAACCCAAATAGGATATTTTTGAACCATCATTCTTCACCACACATTAAAATCAAATGGTACTTCCAATTTTCTTGATTCGCTTAATTGCGGGTTTTCAAGAGTCCAGTAATGGTGATTCTTTTTATTAAAAACTCGGCAATTATTGAAACGTTTTTCATCTGTCTATAAAACTTTATCGGAAAAGGCAAGATTTCCAAGACATTTAATTATAAAAGACTCTCATATTAAAAAAAATCTTCTTGGTTTATAAGGATGGTATTTGAAAATATAATGAAGAGTTGATTTTGGATTATTAACTTCGGTACCAGCAATTCTTGTAGACGACGTTGGATTGTCATTTATTTTTTAAATGTTTTGGAACGAAATTTTTCGAAACCACAAAGCCAACGCTGTCATTTAGTTTATGGTTCTAAAAGTACATTAAGTGGGGCGAAAATTTTTGAGGTTGCATTTTATATTGTAGCTAATATATACACTGTAAAAAGAAAATCCATCAAATTTAATTTAAAAGTCCTGGAAGCAAATTTCACAAAAGTTTATTAAATGCATTTAATGTAATGCATTATATTTAATAATTTACATTCATCTAAATTAATTTATTTCATAAAATCTAATGTAATCATATATTAAATTCAAAGTTTGATCATTACCTTTTAAGGTGTACATTAAATATATAACCAGTGTTCATTGAATTTGAGATATGTTATCATATATTTAATGCACCAACATTAATGTGAGTTCGGAAAATTGTGAAATTACCAAGAAAAGGTGGAAAATTTTTTCCATGGGTAGTCTACCGCCATCTGTGGGCCGGTTTCGATCTCGTTGGTTCCCGTCAGTACGGGATAGATATGTACAAATCATCGTAAGAAAATTGAGTCCTTTAAGCAACTTATAACAGACTAAACAAAAAGTTCAATACAAGTTGCGCCATCTCCCGGAATCTCATGTAATGTTCTTTGAATAATAATATAAATTCCGTAGCTATTAGGGTATATGGGAATTAATTTTAATGTACAGACGTTGAAATATCTTTTCCGTTACTATATTGAAATTTCAGATACGATTTAATCAAATTGAATGTACAGCAAACTGATGTTTGAATGAATTGTTTTAAATTCAAAGTAAATGTAAATTATTCACGATTTGGGGTAAAAAATCATTAAATCTAATGTAGAATATACATCAAATTCACATTAAATTTAAGGTTATTTTTAACAGTGTACTAGTGTATTAGAAAAAATTAAATTATTATTGGTTACAATTCGCCCATTCAGTGAGTATCTATAGTTTACATGAGAGCTCAACAAGAGACTAGTACTTTTTTTACGTTTTTCTCGAAACTACGCTATTCAAACTGATAGACAAGATATCTCAAGATCTACTTAACCAATTTCGATTAAAATATAACCACACATTCTTCATAATATTATCTAAAACATGGCTTATTATTTTTTTGAATAGATGCCCCGTTAATTTTTCATAAATCTCTAAATTCTAATAAAAATGAGCTGTCATTTCAACAAAAACGTTTTAAATTTTTTTTCTCTATGCTACATCTTAGCTTTTATCTTTCTAAATAAGAAATTTGTTTTTTATTTTTCAAACGATGCCTGACAGAGAAAAAAACTCCACCATCAGCAAGGATTTTAAAAAGAGGATCCGACTTGACGGCTCATATCTGCGTCATATCTTAAATTATTTCATTCGCTTTTTCCAATTTATTCATAAAAGTACTATGTATATATATATATATATATATATATATATATATATATATATATATATATATATATATATATATATATATTTAGTTGGTTATTTTCTTGGGAGTATGGTTCATTTTTATAATTGAAACTACATATATAAAGTAGTCATACTTATTGTACATATATTTTATATTTCAGGACGTTTCGATTCTTACGAGTCTTTTTTAACTGAAGATTTCGGCGGATTCTACAAAAATATACATTTTTAATATTATTATATACGGAATAACGGGTTAAAAACTTACCATTAAGAACAGAGATTTTTGTTTTAAATAAAAATTAATTACATCACAAACCAATTATAATCATACACTTTCTTGTATATTAACTTTTCAATAGTATTTTTAAAAGTCCAGCTAGAAGAATGGACACTACATTTTTAACCCTATAACTGCGTTGACTTGACTGAATGTGGAACCCAGATGGTGTATGTTTAAGGTACTTTAAGTGGCGCAAAAAGTTTGGGTCTTTTAATTAAAGTGATATCTTTCTGATAAAATATCGTGATTTAATTTAGAAGAATTGAAAGCGGAGAATTATTTTTATTTATTGTTTTATTTATTTTAGAAATTGCCTTATATTGGTTTATTTTAATAAGATGAAATAAATTTGATTCAAATTATTAATGTCTGTTTTATCGTTTACGGCATTCGGATTTTTTTTATTGCGATCATTTCATAAAATTCTCGTTTTCTTTTGTTGGTTTCAGTTTTCAAGATTTTTGTATTTTCATAATCAAAGGTGTGCTTGTGTTTCATTTCCTGTTTTTTTTAGGGCTGTAATATTTTTTTTTGCCATATATGTCCATTTAGATGATTTTGCAGATACTGACTAGTTTGGCCGATATAATTCGATGGACAATCCTCGCAGGGTATTTGGTAAACAACATTTGATTTTTTGTTTTTTAGAATATCACTTTTTAATTTGGTGAAATTGCCTTTAAGTAAATTATGACCCTTATGACTAGTGGTTATATTATGTTTCTTAAAAAAAGTTTGAAAGTTTTCGGAAAGTTTTGGTATGTATGGCAAGGAAAGATATTGTTTTTTGGTTTTATTGTCTTCTAAATTTTCTGTTTTAGTGTTTCCATGTTTGTATTTTTCTAGCCCTTCTTTAAAAATTTTATTAATTAATTTATTTAGGTAAGAGTTTGACATAAGGACCTCTTTTGCTTTTTTTATACAGTTGTTTCTAAATTCGGGACTACCAAGGATGATGGCTCTATCAGCTATTCCAATTATTATTGATTTTTTTGGGCCATGAGGTGTTGGGAAACAAATACCCTGTTTGTCCATCGAATTATATCGGCCAAACTAGTCAGCATCAGCAAAATCGTCTAAATGGACATAAATATGACAAAAAAATATTACAGCTCTAAAAAGACACGAAATGAAACCCAAGCACACCTTCGATTATGAAAACTGAAACCAACAAAGGAAAACGAGAGTTTTACGAAATGATTGCAATGAAAAAAAATCCGAATGCCGTTAACGATAAAACATACATTAATAATCTAAATCAAATTTATTTCAACATATTAAAATAAACCAATATAAGGGAATTTCTAAAATAAATAAAACAATAAATAAAAATAATTCTCCGCTTTCAATTCTTTTAAATTGAATCACGCTATTTTTTTCAGAAAGATATCACTTCAATTAAAAGACCCAAACTTTTTACGCCACTTAAAGTACCTAAAACATACACCATATGGGTTCCACATTCAGTCAAGTCAAGGCAGTTATAGGGTTAAAAATGTAGTGTCCATTTTTCTAGCTGGACTTTTAAAAATACTATTGAAAAGTTAATATACAAGAAAGTGTGTGATAATAATTGGTTTGTGATGTAATTAATTTTTATTTAAAACAAAAATCTCTGTTCTTAATGGTAAGTTTTTAACCCGATATTCCGTATATAATAATATTAAAAATGTACATTTTTGTAGAATCCGCCGAAACCTTCGGTTGAAAAAGGCTCGAAAGAATCGAAACGTCCTGAAATATAAAATATATGTACAATAAGTATGACTACTTTATATATGTAGTTTCAATTATAAAAATGAACCCATACTCCCAAGAATATAACCAACTAAAAACATATTTAATGGTGCAAGAAAAATTAGTTCCTATATTATATATATATATATATATATATATATATATATATATATATATATATATATATATATATATATATATATATATATATATATATATATATATATACAGTGCCTTCATTTCAAAACGAACCATCCTTAATAACTTTGTTAAATAGAAAAATTTAAAAAAAAGAAAAAAACACGTCAATTTAGATATACAGGGGGAAGTTTAATTTTGCATTTGTTAAAAGTCTGTCAATCACCTCCTCATCTCCAGCTAACCTCACTTTGATATGTCAAATGGGAACCCCCACCTTGTGACACATCATTGTAAGCAGCATAAAATTGTCTATCCAACCGTATAAAAAAAATTAAATCGGTTGACGTACAAGCGAACAGTGTGCAAAAATGTCTTGTAATAATGCATAATATATCGGCCTCGAACTTTAGTATGTCAAATGATTACCCTATAGTGTGATACATCATTTTAAAGGGCATACTATCTCCTATTTAGCCAATAAAAAAAAAACAAAATCTGTTGATGTACAAGCGAATAGTAAGAAAAGATGTGTGGTAATAATAGACACCTTATCACATTAAACTTTATTATGTCAAATGGCTACTTCATAGAGTAAAATATTATTTTAAATTTAAAATAAATATTTTTTTAAAATAATAAACAGTTAAAATATTTGCGAGAAAAAAACTAAGCCTGTTTTAAAATTCATTGCAGTCTAATCAATCTAGTGTATTTATTTCAATGATATTTTTTGCGGTACCTGATAGGTACAAGAAATCACTGCAATAAATAAAATTTTTAAGATCTTTAAACACCAGTTGTTTATTATTGTTAAAATTGTCATTGTGACGCCTAGTTGAAACGTGAATATAAATGGTGTATACGCTAGCCGAAAGAATAGAAATAATTTTTCTCTATGGAGCTGAAGATCGGTGCGCTCGTAGAACCGCCAGAGCATTTAACGAGAGGCATCAAGACAAACACGTGGGCCATAAATATGTACTCGAATTGGTACGAAAGTTTGAAGAAACGGGATCCGTTTGTAATAAAAAATCTATTGAGAAAAGGGTTGTAGATGAAGCATGCCAAATCGAGGTACTAGGACAGTTTGCAATAGATCCAACTTTATCCATCTCAAAGGTCGCAGATTTAACCAACATTTCTGCTGGCTCTGTGCATAAAGTGTTAAAACAAAATTAGTTTTTTCCCTACAAAATTCAAATTCTTCAAGAACTCGGAGAAGACGATTTTGATAGGAGAATTCAATTTTGCGAATTAATGTGCCAACGAATTGACGAGGACCCCCATTTACCTAAGAATATCTGCTTTAGTGATGAATCAACTTTTTTTCTAAATGGACTGGTTAACAGACATAACTGCAGATACTGGGATAATGAAAATCCGCACCTTTTCCGAGAAGGGCATACTCAATATCCCGAAAAAATTAACGTGTGGGCAGGAATTTATGGCAATGAAATCATCGGGCCATTTTTTTTGGAAGATAATTTAACTGGGCAAATTTATTTAAACCTTTTAGAAAACACAATATACCCTGCCATTGTGCAATCTTTAGAAAATCAAATGGATGAAAATGCTGTTATGGTACTAAATGAAAATAATTTGCATTTCCAGCAAGATGGAGCTCCCCCGCACTACGCTTTGGCAATTCGAGAGTGGCTTGATGAACATTTTCCAGGGACGTGGATTGGCAGACGTGGTGCAATTGAATGGCCAGCACGGTCTCCAGACCTAACCCCTCTAGACTTTTTTCTTTGGGGGTATTTAAAAAGCAAGGTTTATAAAACCCCACCTGAAAATATTGACGATTTAAAAGATCGAATTGTTCGGGAATGTAGAGGAATTAGCAGAGAAACCCTTGCCAATGTTCGTGGGGAATTTCAAAATAGGCTTTTTTATTGTCTCGCTAATAACGGCGCACATTTTGAACATTTAATAAAATAATTTTCTTCAACTGAATAAAACTGAATAAACTGCTTATATTTAACACACATTTTTACATCCTAATTGCCTATAACGTCTATTAACTTAATTTTTTTTGACATCATTGGATAGCAGATCGTACGTCCTTTAAAATGATGTATCACACTATAGGGTAATCATTTGACATACCAAAGTTCGAGGCCGATATATTATGCATTATTACAAGACATTTTTGCACACTATTCGCTTGTACGTCAACCGATTTAATTTTTTTAATACGGTTGGATAGACAATTTTATGCTGCTTACAATGATGTGTCACAAGGTGGGGGTTCCCATTTGACATATCAAAGTGAGGTTAGCTGGAGGTGAGGAGGTGATTGACAGACTTTTAACAAATGCAAAATTAAACTTCCCCCTGTATATCTAAATTGACCTGTTTTTTCTTTTTTTAAAATTTTTCTATTTAACAAAGTTATTAAGGATGGTTCGTTTTGAAATGAAGGCACTGTATATATATATATATATATATATATATATATATATATATATATATATATATATATATATATAATATAGGAATTAATATATATTGTCAAAAAATTGTTATTTTTATTCCCATTTTTCCGAGCGCCCAGGTAGTGTTACCTCTTAAATTAATTCATTGATGATTTCAGATGACAGAAATTATTACATAATATACGTAATAGTCCTAAAATACCCGCTGTTTAATTTATGAGCTCAAAATGTATATAATTCAATTTTCCAACATTAATGAACTACTGTTAGTTATTTCAAATTATTCACTTCATTCAGAGCAGAAAACGAAACGATAAGCAGTTTCACCAGATAAATACCAAAAAAGAAAATCAATAGATAACGTTACGTGCCAATTATGTGATAGCTTAAAGAGAAGCTGAAAATAGAGCAGCGAGTTGTGAAAGAGTAAAATGATTTGTTACTTTAACATGCCCATGGTGATTTAAGTTAACAAATAATAATACATTCATTATTATAGTTTTTTAAATTATTTGACTTCGTTTCTTATATATTTTAATAAGGAGCAAATACAGCATTTTACCATGCATTTCAATATAAGGAATTTTAACAATTATTTGGGTAGGTAATCAGGAAAAATATTTCTTAAAATTACACAGTCATAAATATATTTTCTAATATTTGTAGAATAAATAAAATTTTACGATAATAATCAAAATGTTTGGTGACATTAAGAATTTTAATTTTTCATGCTAATAACAATATTTTGTTAAGTATACGATACGATAAGTACTTAGCCTCACCGCCCGGTGGCACCACTATCGTGTAGTACATACTCGTAGACGGCTATTGTCAAAATTTCAGCCGAATCGGACTCGTAGTTTTGTTTTGACCATGTGTGGAATCGGGCGTGTTCCGTTGATTTTAGAAAAATTGAAAAAGAGCAATATCGGTCGGTGATTCGATTCTTGTTTTTGGAAGGGAAATCGCGCAGCTAAATCAAAGAGCGCTTGGATGCGGTGTACTGTGACTCTTCTCCTTCGATGGCGACCGTCAAAAATTGGTTTAACGAGTTTCAACGTGGTCGCACGTCGGTTTTTGATGAGCCACGCCCAGGTGCCCCGAAAACGGCTACCACAGAGGATAACGTGACAAAAATCCACGATCTCGTATTGGCAGATCGCCGATTGAAGGTGCGCGAGATAGCTGAGACAGTAGGCATCTCAAAAAATCGCGTGGGTCATATCTTGCATGAAATTTTGTGCATGAGAAAGCTACCGGCGTGATGGGTGCCACGTTTGCTCACTCCGAACAACAAGCGCAACCACTTCAGAGCAGTGCTTGACACCATTTAAGCGCAATCCGAAGGAGTTTCTGCGTCGTTTCGCGACCGTCGCCGAAACACGGATCCACTGGTACACACCAGAGACCAAGAAACAGTCGAAACAGTGGACTTCACCCGGCGAACGTGCTCCGAAGAAGGCGAAGACTGTCCTATCGGCCGGAAAGATGATGGCCACCATTTTCTGGGATTCACACGGTGTGATCTACATTGACTACCTGGAGAAGGGCAAAACGATCACAGGGTTCTACTATGCCGAATTATTGGGCCGATTCAACGCCGAATTGCAGAAAAAACGGCCCCATCTGGCGAAGAAAAAGTTCTCTTCCACCATGACAATGCATCGGCCCACACCTCCGCCGTCGCCATGGCCAAATTGGTTGAATTGGGCTACGAACTGCTGCCCCTTCCACCGTATTCTCCAGATTTGACCCGAATGAGGAGGTTATCGCCGCCACGGAGGCCTACTTTGCAGACCTCCAGAAAACGTATTTTTCAGACGAATTAAAGAAGATGGAGCATCGCTGGTCAAGTGTATCGAGCTAAAAGGAGACTATGTTGAGAAATAAATCGCCACTTCTCCAAAATTTTCGTTTTTCTTATGTAGGCTAATTACTTATCGGACCGTCCTCGTATTTTTAAATATTTCGGCAGAATATCAGGGTCCATATCCTCGAAAGCGTGATGTGAAAAGTGATGTGAATGGCGATGTGAACTGTCACTTCATACTTTTGACCGTAAAAGTCGTAATCTTGAAAAGGAAATGCTACCAGATATGAACGTGCTAAAATTCGCTAAACTAAAAGAATAAAATGGATGACAGATTGAATTCAGCTGTCAGACTGAAAATATCCGCAGTATGTTTTGTCGCCATTTTACGCAAAAAATAGTTTTGATACGTCAAATTAACCGTCAAAAGTAAAAAAAATAGTGTTGTGTTTATTGTTGTAAAGTTATCGATTGCCATTAAAATATTTGTACTTTCCCTGGATTAAATTTATTTTAAATCACTTAACGACCAAGAAATATAGACCAAGCCATCAGTCAAATATTTTTGTGTAAATATAGACCACAACATTATATTAAATTGACAGTCTAGTACTGTTAAACAAAAATGCATACAAAGAACCAAATACTTAAGGATTCTAATATATGAATAAAAAGGGATATCAAGAAAAATAGCAACTCATCTAGGGAAAGTAATATGCTGACGTCAATTGGAATATATGCCCCCTGTATACGGTAATTGCCATAACCAGCATTAATAAACCTTGAAATGGTGGAAATTACAACGCTACGTAGTACGACTAAAAGCCATCATCCCAATCTAATATGGAAACGATCCAATCAGTTATTTATTGTATGAACTCACAAAATATCGAGCCTCTTACTGCAAGACGTCCTGACAACTAAATTTAAAAGAAAACGTGAAACTCTAACAATGATGGAGAAACTTTTTAAGACAAGGGACAGAAAACAAAGGTAAAACAGAAGACGTCCATTAAAAATACTGGCAGATCTAACCTTAAACTTTTAATATAGTTTTTTTTATAAATATTTGTAGAGACTTGAAGATCAAATATACAATAAATAAGGTTTTAATGCTGAAAAACCTCATTCTTTGGTCTGTAGGATTATATTTATTTATCCCGATAAATTATAATCATAATATTTATTTAATTGTAGTGTAGTATAGTGTTTAACACAGTCTAACGAAGTTAAATGCTGCAGTTAACATTATTTAAATCTAAATTTGTTATTTATTTAAATAAAAGTTTCAGATAGTTTATAAATTGTTATTTTTCAAATTTATTATAACTTGCGTAGTGAAAAGAATTATGTTAGACTTTACTGTTTAAAATTAAGATACTCGGCTGTTATGAACACAAGTATTTATGTTAAATCCATAAACAGAACTAGCTGTAGAAAAACATTTTTAAATAGCACGCTCATACAATTGAATTATGAACAGAATCTCCTGTCATAATTTTATGTCTGTAATTTCAAATTTACTTAATATTTTCAAGACATATTCAACTTTCTAAAGATATTTTACTTAAAAATTTTGAAAATATTAAAAATATCGGGGTACTACTTAATTAACTGTTTATTCAAAAAATAAAACGTCTTTAAGAAACGGTTCGTCAACATATTACTTTTTTTAATGATGAGTTATGTTGAACAATCAAAAATAAAATATTTTTTTTTAATACTAATCGCCAAATATGTCATTTAACGACTGACATTTCATTTACGCATGTTCCACCGTTCGCTTTCCTTCCACTGGGCGAACAAGGATATGAATGATGAACGCGTCAAGAATACACATTCGCCACCCTTTCACCGTTTACTTCACGTTCCCCAGTTCGAGGATACGGCCCCAGAGCATAACAATTAAAACAAGACAAAAGAGTTACACAACAGTGTTAACTTTTCGTTATAAAACTATTTTATGAGGGCACAAAATTGTCGGTCACACATAAGCTTTCTTTAGGCAGACCAAGATTTGAGAACGATATCAGATTGTGTTGGCAATTTCAAGACCCAAGTTTTCGGTACAATTGACAAATGACATTTCTTAGTTACCAGTCTTGATCTGCTTTGTTTTCACCAATCCCTCAAAAAGATTTGTACTACCAGTGCATTCAGGTGAATACTGAGTCCACCAGATAAATTACCATTCCGCATAAGAGCCCCACTGATTTTAACTGTCTTTCTCTCAATTTCTTAGACAAAAACTAATGTAGATTTGTCTGACGTCTATATATATGAGCAGTCCGTAATTTTAAATGTGTCGTACGAGATCACTGGTATAAATGGCAAACCGTAGGGTCCCAGAATCGAGCCCTGAGGCTCACCTGCGCTAACCATGAAATAGTAATGCCTAACTTAACACGTTGTACTTTATCACTTAGAAAACTTCGAACTAACCCTATATAAAACTAAAAAAAATAATTTTTTTATCGCCAAAACTTCCCGAATATTTTATAATTTTTTGACTTGCCTCACTACTCAGCTTGACATTATCTTATACTAATTTTTCGAGTTTTTGAACAAAGGTCGTTCAATAACTCAACTCTTTTGTTAGATCTTTAATATCAGTAAGTGGAAATTGATTGACTTTAAACAATTTGTAACCAGCTGTGACATTATTCCCTGAAAGAGGTTTAATGACGATATTTAAAATCTTTCTTATAACCTTCATAATAACATGACAGAAGGCAAGATAAAATTTAATGAATAAATTGTAAATCAAATAAAACAAGTTAATGGAGACCGATAGAATCATAAATAAATATTGTTCTACATTAAAATAGGTTTTAATGTTATTTGTTTTGCTTTTGGAAAGGTGCCAAGAACGACATGAAACTAGGACGAAAAATAAAGCCCATGATATGTTTAGTTTAGAGAATACTAGAATATTGCGAGTAGGATGCAATGGTTAACGCCCTCTTCAAAAATTACGGACGATAAATAATAAAGATAAGCAGCTTGCTAGAGACGTATGTTTTAAATATGACTGCTGGTAATAGTAATAATGAAATCAAAATTAGATCTTAGTTGCATCAAATTGTCCAAATTTAGCTATTGATTTTATCAAAACTGGTTTATACATCTATGTTTTAATTAATCTACTATTAAGGTAAATTGCAAAATATAGGGTTGAAATTTTGTACTTTCCGTTACAGTGACGCCGTCGGGCCATTGTGGGCTAGTAAGTTGCCTTGTAATTGAGAGAGCTCCGGTTCAAGTAGCATCGATGTGTAAGCGCATATTTATAGACGAAAATGTATATAAATATGGGGTGTACTACAAATTATCCACTGCCAAAAAAAGTATTATTAAGTATTACTCAGAGATGTAGCGGGTATTTGAATTCTTGCTTTACTAGAAAATTTGATTCGTCTTTAATTTATAAACTTAAAATTTGTTAATTTTTAGCTATAGTATCTTAATTAATTCTTGGAATACATCATCAAAGTTGTGATTTGGCAAGTTATCAAATGTAAAATAAAAAATTGCAACTCGTTCTAGAATCTTGGAATACATGGTAAAACTCTAAACTAGTTACAAACTTTTCTACATTAAAATATAATTGAAGAATAAAATAATAAAACAAAGAACACATTTGTTCTATAATAAAACAAAAAAAACGAAAAAAAAAGAAGAAAATAATAAGTATATTAGAACGGCTTATACGAATACGGAGAAAATAAAACACATTTTATCAAAACATCATATAACCGTTTGTCATAAAGCACAAAATTTACTGAAAATTTTTTTATTCCTTTAAAAAGTAAGGCACCTAAAAAGAAAAAATTCGACATTATTTATTCAATATCATATCTAAACTGTCCTAAAACTTATATAGGAATGACAACGCACTACTTAGACAATAGTTTGAATGGTCAGAAATATTAAAAGAAATCTTCAACTGCATTACACAAGCACGAAATCCAAATAAAATATGAATTCGATTTTAACAACCCCAAAATGTTAACTCAAGACCCAAATTATCATAAATTAACTATAAAAAAGTGATAGAAATTTAAAAAAAAGGCGTACAAATATACCATCAGCTAATTAACCAAAGCCAAAATTTCAAAAATAAGTAAACAGATAAATAGAAAAAGTCATGAATTTATTGTATACCCTGTACTAATTCTATAAAATATTCCAGACACTGTACTCGTATATAGTAAGAATATAAAGAAAGAACTACCCAAAGAAATAGGTCAAACAGTAAATTCCATCCATCAATCTATTAATATTTTCTAATGAGAGTTATTATAAACTTCTGAACATCATATATATATATATATATATATATATATATATATATATATATATATATATATATATATATATATATATATATATATATATATATGATAGCTTTTTGTTTATATGTAGATGTAGGGTCCCTGTTCAGAAGTTTATAATAACTCTCATTAGAAAATATAGAAAATATTAATAGATTTAGAGAGGTAATATGTTTTTTTTCATTATGACTGTGGTATTGCCCTTGTCCGCTTTGGTTATTATTAACTCTGGTATTGCGCTTGTCCGCTTTGGTTATTATTAACTCTGGATGCGCTTTGAAAAATTTTTTTGTTTTATGGAAAAGGTTTCTTAAAAAAGTGTTATTGTAAATTGATTTGTAGGTGAAATTGGTAAGAACATTAGTGACACATAAAAAGGATGTTTTCAATATTAGCTAAAAGTTTTTAGCGGTCAAGAACCTTATCTCGATTTAGAAAAAGACTAGGACCATTCGAATTTAATCTTTAGATACCGAAATATACATAATAAGTCTAGAAGGGGCTATGACGTCGTCGACAATAGCCAAATCGATGAATAAACTATTCTTGAACATTGTCGATGACATCTGCGGTTATGTTTCGTCCTTCTTTGTCTGTTCGGACTTTTAGGGCTTCTAAATTGTTGGTCTGGGTCAAGTGTATCTTAGTTTTTAAGTATTCTCACAAGAAATAATCAAGGGGGTCAAATGTGGTGATATGGCTGGCCACTCAATTATCCTTCTGCCAGAAATATCTAGAAGTTTTTAAGTTACGAATAATTATATCACACTAACTGTAGCGCTTAGATTGAATATCTCTACTACGGGATGGGCAAAGTGTATTAATTTTCGCAGCTTTTCGAAAAATTTTATTAACAATGAATATAAGTGTAATAAAAATATATAGCAATTAGGTTAATAGATGAACTACCTTAATTCTAATAACTTGTTTCTGATTTCCTTTTTAAGTAGACTATTCTTTTACGAAATGGAAATTAGTTACACATGAAGATAAATGTTGTATAATATGTAATAAAAATCTAGCTTAGTCATAAAATTGCGTTGATATATAAATTAATTTTTTGAGTTGACAGACTGTGTATCTACTAATTTTTTTTTTATTTTAATAAAAGATAACCGTATTACATTATATTAGCTTAATATTTCAGACCTAGTGGCATATGTTTGTTGAAGTCTCCCTTTTTTAATATAACCTTTCCATTCTAATATTTCAAGTCTATAGGGAAATATGTAAAAAATATGCTTATAAAGACCCCTATTTACATTGTAAAATATTTAGATAAAGTAGAAGGTATTATAATATATTAAGTTTTCTTTAGAGCAAAACACTATCATAAACTTGTATCGACTAAATGTAAATTTGCATAATATTACAATAACCTACCGCAACCTATTTACACTATCGCTCTTTAGTACATAACCGTAACTACTATATTGGATGAGTTGCAGGGAGAAACGTGACGTTGATAACAAATGTGTTGGAGTTGGGGAACCTAAGATTCTTAGTACATATAGTATGGAAATTAATTATTTTGTAACCACTAATGTTAGTTTATAAAGTATGCAAGAACAATAAAGACGGGACGGTCAGAATTTCGCCACTCTAGATTCACATTGATGTTACTGACAGCAATCGAACTTATGAATATTAATTTGCTGTAAATATTGTATTAGATAGACATAGAATAAAGCTGAAAATGTCGAGAAAAAAGGTCACTAGAATTTCTATGGACTCAAACTGCGCTATAATTAATAAGTTTGAATGAAAATTGTTATTACTTTATCAATGTTCTCTGTTCGGCCATACGACTATGTGATCATTTTCATTTATTTTAAAAACAAATGACAAGACTACTTATATTTTACCATGTATAATCACTTCTCCAAGTATCTTGATGCATTATCCAAACATCCTGTATAAAAATTTCCATACAAAACAAAATACCAGTAGAAAATGACATGACGAGATGGAAACAATAAAGTTAGATTCAATCCAATAAAAATCCACGTTAAAATTTGATTTTTCTGGAATTGTCTTTTGTCGCATCTGTAAGATGAAATAATCTGGGGTTTAACTGAAATATATCGTAATTATCAAAAAAAGAAAATTTATATTTATTTATATCTATATATAAATAATAAAGTTTTGAGAAAAATTAATATAGGACAAGATTATTTTAATAATTTCGAGAAGTATTTAAATTCTTTCATTTTAGGTTATTGTGACAAAATTAATTTTGCCATCTTTGTATTCTATAAATTGCAGTTATTTTAAGGTGAATATAAATTTGTAAGGGGAAAAAAATTAACTACAACTTAAATTTATTTTATATTTATTAACTTAAAATATATTTCGCTAAACGCAGGAATTTTTTTGAGCTCCCTGTGTATGGAATCGGACGATTCCAATGGGCCATCAAACTTAAGCGTAGACTAAACGGTAGTACCATTGTTAATATTTTAAAACAAGTTTGTCAGTGAAACTTTATAATTATTTATTTATCGTTGGTCAGGATCACAAAGGGAGTGTACTTCGTAATCTGAGCAAATTTTCTCATTCTAAAGAAACAAACGAATATGTTAATAAAATCGCTTCAATGTCATATAATTATTTGTTTATATATGCAGAGCTTTCTTATTTCGACCATATTTTTACCTAATCGGCAAAAAAATAAGAACAAGTTAAATGTGAGACGGATAAGAGAGCAAATAGGTATTTTTTAATAGTCTCAGACCGGAAACTTTTATTGATACAAAGATGTAGAATAGTGTGCTTAACTTTCTACTTTGTAAAAAAGTTATGAGTCGAAGATGTTTGGGTAAAATCGGGAAAGTACGAAAAATTAAAATTCTCGAGAAGGAAACCACCCCGAGGGAGCGTCGATATGTTACAAATACTATTCTGTTGGTGGGGAGATAGCGATTTGGTACTAAGGCGAATGAGCCGGGGGAGGTCTCGAGGGTTGTAAAATTGGGTGTTGCTTTCAAAAAGTAATTAACATCTATTACGGTTACTTAGTTAGAAGCGGTACGTTTTGAAATCTGCTAGAGAAAATTACGTGTTATACAAATAAGCGGTTTGTTCTAAAGGTTTTAATTTTTTAATTTTAGGTTTATCTTCGGGAAAGTTAAGGAAAAATTCTCTAACCAATCAGCTTAAGAAAGGTTAAGATTGCTAAGACTGCTACTCTACTTTTATCATAGATTAATTTCTTTCGTCCCTACTAAAGCCTATCAGCACGTTGCTGTCAAATTACATCAATTAACAGAAAAAGAGTAGCCTTCTTCCAGGAGAAATATGAGATATTGGCGCTTAATTCTTCCATATAACATTAATACGATATCAAAATAAGTTAAGACAACTTTTCCGATATATGTATGTGATAACAATAATGGTGTTAATATCTTTATAAAACAACCATTCTAATATTTATTGTGCAATACTGAGTAAAAGTGTTATATGTAAAATATTTCATAAATCAATTTTAATATACAAGGGCAATAAGAAAAGTTTACTTCTCAATATTAAGATGAAAGATTTTTTTTTCAAATTTCTGAATGAGAACAACTCGGGCAGAGCTAAATCTGAATTATATCACTGATAGTCCAGTTTAGAGAAATTACACTAGCAGAGAATGAGTTAAACTTTAGTTGCTGTGTGAATAGCAGAATATTTTATCGTAAAGAAAACGAATTTTGTCAAAATAGTTAGTAGTTGAACACAAAATAAGTAAACAATGTAGACATTAATTACTTTTCATCGTTTAAATTAATTAGAATGGGTGTTTGTTGTGGAAAATTTTGCTCTGATTTTAAATTTTCATAGCAGTTTTTTTGTAACAGGTAATGTTTTCGTGTAATAGGATTAGTAAAGTGATTATTTTTATTTAAATTATTAATAGCCAATATATATATATATATATATATATATATATATATATATATGAAGTAAAATACGAACAGTAAATGAAAACTTCTCTCCATCTTATCCTTTCTGTGTTAGAGGTTGCACAGTTAGAACAAATTATTATAAAACGCAATTTATCCTATTCCACCACTATCGAGATGATGGCCTACCTATACCACCATACCGAGAAGAAAGTCAAAACTTACCCTCCCCGCCACAGTGATACGGCAGAGATACATGTTTCGTCTCTACTAGACTCATTAGGGTACCGGCATGCATCTGGCTGTGCAAAGGACAGATCGAAAGGAAGCGTGCAAATACTGAACGCGGCTTCGCCGACCTCCCGCCGGATGACGTATATATGTTCATGCGGCTTTCACGGATTCCTCCGGCGGGAGGTCGGCGAAGCGTATTTTACTTCATTCTATACACGGAGCTGCATATAGTTCTACGTTTGCTGAATGTGATTTCAGCACTACAACGGCATAATGTGGATATATCCACTGCTATTGCATCTCACACGGAGGAATCCGTGAAAGCCGCATGAATACGCCATCCGGCGGGAGGTCCGCGAAGCCGCGTTCAGTATTTGCATGCTTCCTTCCGATCTGTCCTTTGCACAGCCAGATGCATGTCGGTACCTTGATGAGTCTAGTAGAGACGAAACATGTATCTCTGCCGTATCACTGTGGCGGGGAGGGTAAGTTTTGACTTTCTTCTCGGTATGGTGGTATAGGTAGGCCATCATCTCGATGGTGGTGGAATAGGATAAATTGCGTTTTATAATAACTTATTCTAATTGTGCAAACTCTAACACAGAAAGGATAAGATGGAGAGAAGTTTGCATTTACTGTTCGTATTTTACTTCATTCTATACACGGAGCTGCATATAGTTGTACGTTTGCTGAATGTGATTTCAGCACTACAACGGCATAATGTGGATATATCCACTGCTATTGCATCTCAGACGGAGGAATCCGTGAAAGCCGCATCAACATATATATATATATATATATATATATATATATATATATATATATATATATATATATATATATATATATATATATATATATATATATATATATATATATTAATCTAAATCAAGATGTAGTTTTTTACTATATTATGTTTGAGGAACATCCCTTTTTAATGTCTAGCATATTTCGGTTTAATTTTTCTTGTAAATATTTTTCCATTGTAGAAACATCTTAGTGGAATCGCTCATTGTGTTTGTCGCTCACAGAGCCAAGATTTTCTGGAAGGTTATCCAAGTATGGATAAAGAAAATGTATTTTTACGGACTTACATCCTAGAGCTTTAGAATTTTGTACCTAATTTTCATATTGTCATAGGTCCTTTTCATAAACAAGAGGAATCGAAGGTTCAATATGAAGAAGTATGGCTTATCAATTAAGTTTTGAAGAATCTATAAACAACCTCCATTCCTTAGGATCATTAGTAGCCTAACTAACTCAGTAATGAAACAACACTAGAACAATATACTAAATTGCTTTTTGTGGAGAACAATTGTTGAAAGTCTTGTTCCCGTCGGCGAGAAAAAAAAAGAGTTTAGTTCCCTTCTCACGGAAATTTCAATCCTATAACCTTGACGCCAATAATTGTGTCCATTTCTTTGACAAGTTTATATCAGAAACTAGTTAACTAAGCTCAGACTGATTGATGCCATGAGCTTTTGTAGACGTTCCACCAAAATCTCGGTCTTTAATGTCGTCTTCTTCTTAACTCAATTGTAAATCTTCATCATTCAAATTCATTAATGTAAATTTCAATTTTTAAGTATCGTTGGGATTGGAAGCTCGTCGCTATGAGAAGAAGCTGAAGGAAAGTCTAGATATTTAATGGTGTATTTCCTATTGCTTGTGATCACAGTAATTTGTGTAATACAGAAATAACAGTCCGTGGAGTAATTCTTTGGTTTTCTTTATATTATTGGAACTAAAAATACAATATCGCGACTTTTTATTAAGCTAAGTACTAAATAATATTACACAAGACGTACAGTCAATATGAACAAACCAAGATTTGTCCAGATCATCGATTTGATATCCGAAATAAAGTGCACATGCCTTTTTATCAAGGAAGAAATAATATTCCTGCTTTGGGACTTCAAAGTTAGTGTAAATTTAATGCCGATAGGATTGAACCTATGTAAAAAGAATTTAGAAAAGTTTTTTAAAAATGTGTACTAGTCGGAGGCAAACATGTGGATTAATTATTTCTTTATTGTTTGAGTTTCACAGTGTAGCTTAAAAAATAATTATATATATATATATATATATATATATATATATATATATATATATATATATATATATATATATATATATGTTCATGTGGCTTTCACGGATTATTCCGTGTGAGATGCAATAGCAGTGGATATATCCACATTATGCCATTGTAGTGTTGAAATCACATTCAGCAAACGTACAACTATATGCAGCTCCGTGTATGAATGAAGCAATATGCGAACAGTAAATGCAAACAGTAAATGCAAACTTCTCTCCATCATATCATTTCTGTGTTAGAGGTTGCACAGTTAGAATAAATTGTTATAAAACGCAATTTATCCTATTCCACCACCATCGAGATGATGGCCTACCTGTACCACCATACCGAGAAGATAATCAAAAATTATCCTCCCCGCTACAGTGATACGGCAGAGGTACATGTTTCATCTCTACTAGACTCATCAGGGTACCGATATGCACCTGGCTGTGCAAAGGACAGATCAGAAGGAAGCATGCAAAAACTGAACGCGGCTTCGCCGACCTCCCGCTGGATGGCGTATATATGTTTATGTGGCTTTCACGGATTCCTCCGTGTGAGCTGCAATAGCAGTGGATATATCCACATTATGCCTTTGTAGTGCTGAAATCACATTCAGCAAATGTACAACTATATGCAGCTCCATGTATGAATGAAGCAAAATGCGAAATATATATATATATATATATATATATATATATATATATATATATATATATATATATATATATATATATAATTTATTTATTCTCCTTTTAGGCAGAGAAAAGGAAAGAATATATACAAGCAGTTTATTTTCTGCAAACCACGTCATGGTCTCGTCAGTGGAGCTGTATCAGACCAAGAGCAACATTCGCAGGAAAGAACTGATATATGAAATATAAATTCCAAGTTATGTCGGTAGGATATTGCAAACCTGCCGCTTACCGACCTTGATGTTAAGACTGAAAAATATCGCCAGTCGAACGACATCTATGAATCACCGGAGTAGTGAGAGGACCAGAGTGCTATTTGCAGGACATTAACTGTGTGTTTATATTCTTCTCTTTTCTCTGCCAGAAAAGAGAATATATATATATAACAACTATTTAAATACGCCAGATAGATTTCTTTATTTCGTACTGAAATTTCGATTTTTTAACAAATTTCTCACTACTCGGATCATTCATAGATGTCGTTCGACTGGCGGTTTTTTTAATCTCAAAATCGAGGTCAGTAGGTGGCAGGTTTGCAATATTGTACCGATATACCTTGAAATTTATATTTCATATATCAGTTATCTCCTGTGAATGTAGCTCTGTCTGATTCAGCTCCACTGACGAAATCATGAGATGGTCGAAACTTGTATGGAGAGAGGATCAGACTGGTATTTAAATGAAATAAACTCTTTGTATATATTCTTTCCTTTTCTCTATCTAAATGGAGAATACATATATAATAACTATTTAAATACGGTAGATATATTTCTATATTTCGTACTGAAATTGTGATTTTTTTAAGAAATAAATTGAAGAAAAATAAATTTTTGTGTATTTTTCCTTTAATAAATTATGTTTATATTTCGAAACAACTTAGTTAAATAAAATTTGAAAAAACATTACAAATAACAGTATTTCAGTTAAGATTAACTATAAATTTTTGAATATTTTGAAAACCTTGTATAGGTATCATGAATTTAATTACGAAGGTAATCAAAATTTATTATCGCGAGTAATTTTTCCTCGAAAAATTAAAAATTATTAAGTTGACAAGTTCGGTACACCATCTATAGACACACTGTGTGTACAATTAAAAAAAATTGTGCCCGGTGGGCAACTCTTGTAATTATATTTGCCTTTAGCATAGCAAAGTACATAAGAAACAGCTAAAGTTATTCATTTAACAAAATTACTGTCGACCAGTGTTATTATTGATTTTAAACGAAACATTTAGGCTACTAAATAACTCTTCCTTTTAACGATATTTAATATTTAACTGAACAAGCAGAACATAAAATTTAACAGGGCAAATCAACATTATAATTAAATCTCGAAAGCTGTCATTTTCCTAAATGTCACGTTTTAACTATCGGCGAAAAAGTTTTAAAATTGACATTCATTTTATCTAATTTGCATAAATGTATCGAGTTTGCCAATTCATGTCATTTAATTTATTCTCCCATTCTCCTTCATGCAGAAAATATTAAACGTGACTTTTTGAAAAAGTTTAAAATACCGCAAATAAATTAGAAATTTTAATTAAATTTATCGTCTTTATATTGTAACGTCACGTTTTTAAAACAATGTAATAAAAAAAACAGTTTTAGTATAAAACAGTCTCACAAGTTGATGTAAATCGTTACAATTATTATATCGAATGATTTACAAATTCTTAGCCAATGTATCATTTCAATCTAACAGTATATGACATGTCGTTGCTTTTATAACAGGATATCGTAGGAAATCTGTAGACATTTTTGTATGGTCACTATTTAGGCAGAATACGTCTATTTGGTTCTTCATCTTTATTTTTTCTTATGACCGCCCAATTGGATTTTTTTCTCATGAAAAAGTACTTAATTTTTTCTATAAAACTATTTGAAACACAAATGCAAAAACAACGTTAAAACCTAAAAAACTAAAAACACTTTTTTAATAATAATAATAATATATTATAATAATATATTACGAACAATTTTAGTACAAATCTTCAAATAGATGATGATCTAATCTAGACATATTTAAGATCTCAATATTAAATAATTCTACACCTAGGTAACATAATACCTGTATGTGCACAAAATCAATAATATCATATTAATTTCAAAAAACAACCATAAAAAGAAAACATAATGAATGAATATAATACTAATCAATGGAATACCTACATACTAAACAAATCTATACACTAAGTAACCTATGAAGATTTTGTCAAAGAAAAAGTTTAAATTGATCAATGTTAGGAAAAATATATGTTCTGCAAAGCATACTAAATTTTTTCACATTGAAGATTGTTCTTATACTAATCGTGATAATATTGTAGAACTTGGACGCCAGACAGTTAACAAATCTATAACTAATGTTTTTATTATTATTTGGTATCCTTAGATGTCTATTCATTCTACATTTCGTTTCATAAGAGTGACTCACATGATTTTTGTATTTCACAGACTTATGTACATAAATACAAGAAAACAATATATATATATATATATATATATATATATATATATATATATATATATATATATATATATAATGAAAGGACATCAAAAATTTGTTCTGAATAAAGAAACCTAGTAGAATATCTTTTTTTGTTCCAAAAAATGACCTTTAAAATGTAATTTTGTACTACGTTGAGTTGTTGTAACGAGTTTGGATACAGGCCACCTCAAACAATTATTCCATATCTAATTAAGGATTCTACTAATGTTTTATAAATATTTATCAAAAGTTGTCTAGTGAAAATGTTTCTGTTGTTGTTTATCAATTCTAAAATGTGCTGATCCCATTTTAGATTTTTGTCGATTATTATACCCAAATATTTTATGAATGGTACATTATTTAATGAATATTTAAATATTTGACAACATCCAAATTTTAAATAATTCTTTTACTTAAGAATAAAGTCAAATTCATAACAATATTTATTGATCTTGAGTGTACTCTTTCAAAAGTATTAAAAAGTCCTAACGAGAAACTTTAAAATTAAGTCAAGCTAATTCCTTGATAGGCTAATTTTAATATTTTTGTTTAGTATGCTTAGAAACCCGAAACAATTTTTTTTAGTGCGTCTCAATGAACATTTTTACAATAGAATTAAAAAGTTTGATAAGTTAGAGCGTTATTTGTACGCCGAACGACAATCTCGAAGAACTTATTTTTATAAATTGGTTAGAAACTTACTTGAGTTTGGTAGTTTCGAAAAATCTCATCCAAAAAATTATATGGACTGCAAGAGAAATATCTTTGAATATTTTATCGAGCTCACCATTCTAAAATCAACTGTACATAAAGTTTTAAAAGGTACTAGATACCATTCTTCTAAACCAACAATTGTACAAGGACTTCAAGAAGATGATTGTGACCGGAGAGTCGTGTTTTGTAACTAGTATGTTGGAAAATGTCTAAAATATCTCGCCTTTTCTAATAAAGCTTTATGGATTGACGAAACACATTTCTGCAACTGCGAAGTTTTTAAAAAAGAATCACCATTGCTAGGCCCTTGAAAACCCGCAATTAAGCGAACAATAAAGACTATAAGTCCGATTTGGTTTTAATGTATGGTGCGGAATGTTCGGTAAGAAAATAGGATATTTCTTAGGTTAAAATGATTAGCATTTTTGTCAAAGGTTTTAATATTTTTTTCAAAATGTATATATTAATATTGTAATAATTACTATTAATCTTTTTTAATATTCTCTATTATTTTTAGCAAATCGTATGACCAAACATTGTCAAAAATATCCTGAAATGTTACCAAATCAAATTATTCCGGTCATTCGATAAGCTCTGCCAAATGATCAGTTAGATAATGTGTGGTTTCAGCAAAGCGGTTATCTAAGACATAATTCCAGGGAAGAACAAATGTTTTTAATGGACACTTTTGGTGAAAAAATATATTCCAACAGTGGTCCTGTATGGTGGCCTGCTAGTTCTCCAGACCTAACACCTTTAGATTTTATGAGGATATGTGAAAAATGAGGTATGCGAATTTGATCGCCTCGAAAGCAAGAAAGTTCTTGAACAAATAACTTGCAATGTTCTTGGTAATATCAATGGAATTACCGTTCATAGTATAACCAGAGCTGTTTTGAGAAAATATCAACGGTGTATTGAGAAACATGGTAAATATTTTAAACCTTAATATGACTACGTAGTTTGTAGTTCTTAAATAATGTTTTTACAATAAAAGCGCAGTCTGGAGAGGTGTTTTTATTAGGTTTATTTTGAAGTAAAAGAATCATTTAAAATTTCGGTGTATTCAAATATTTAAATTTTTATTAAGAAAGTGCGCTTAGTCTTTTTTAGATTATTTTTTGCTTTAGTGTTTTACATAGTGTTACAGAAAAATTAAGTACATTTCGATAAGTAAAAAATCCAGTATGGCGGTCATAAGTAAAAATGAAGATGATGGTTGTAGAACACCAAAACATCGTAACTAAAATTTGACTAAATATGCTTATTTTGCGTAAAAATGGCAATATAAAAGTCTTTACAGGTTTATAACCGATTTAAGAAAATGTAACATAATTTTTTCTTAACATCTAAAAATGTAAAAAACGAGGTCCAACGCACAAGCACCTATATTCTACTGACATAATTGCTTAAAACTTTTCCCATTTAAAGGCATTTATATCTCTTATAGTTTTGAGAATGCAAGGCTGTCATCACTAATTTCGTATAAAAAACCAACTACAACACATATAGTTATCCGGTCAAAATCTAAACAATCTTGGCAAATAAAAGATCTTCAATCTTCAAGCCCTATTAAATAGATTAGTTAACTTTCCATTAAGCAAAGAAAACTTTACAGATTGAAAAAGACAATAAATACAAAGCAAAATTTATAGACAGTCTCCTAATAATGAAACATAAAAAATTACTAAAACCGAAAATTTATAGCAGAAATATAGTGAAAGACCATAATTTTAAAGCAATAAATTATAGTTCTAAATTTAGTACCAGAATCGGCAATATATCAAACAACTAATGATGTAAAACAGTAAATGTCAATAAAGAATATTTAGACAAGATATTAGTAAACAAGAAAGATAATATTAATAAATTGGACAGATGTAAAATAAATTGTAGATTATCCAGCTGTAGGTCATAGTGGGAGAAAAATTATTACTAGACTGAAAAAACATAAAAAATCCATGTTAAATGATGAAAAATCCAGAGGTATGTCACCACATTGCGTTGAAAATAATCACTTTATTGATTTATGTAATACTCAACTCCTTTATTCGGAAACAAAAGTAAAAAACTAAATTTACAAAAAAATTAGAAATTAAAAAATATCTAAGAAACAATGCAGATATAAACAATAATAACCAACAAAGATTCCAAGTTACCATTATTTTAGACAATACTTATAACAGCTAGGAACTTTAATAATAAACAAAAAAAAGCTATAAAAGTAGGTAGATATTATCAAACGAAACTTGTTTTAACTTTAGTATTGTTCAAGTATGCACGAGAAAGCACTAAAAAGGTGAAAAATGTGTAGAGCAATACTCAATTCAAAACTGGAACAGTAAAAATCAAAAAATTGTATTTTTAATCACCATTATAGAAATAGTTTACCAAATAATTGCTTGACTTTCCATAGATCTAATAGATAAGAGAGAGATATAGGGGAATATCAATTTGTATTTATTAGGGTGCCCATTTTGGTTAAAGTGTGGATACATGATTGTCGTCAAATCAAAATGCAGCCTTATAATGGATCACATGGAAAAAGCGTGTAGTTGTTTTTTCCAATATTTTTAATATTACTTTTATATCTGTAAAAAAAAGTGTAAATAAAAATTTGTATTTTCTCTTCGACTGTTTAAAGAAAGTTTAACTATCTTTATATGTTTCCGTTACCTCATGGTGTCATCGGTTGAACTGTTCACAGAAAACAAACGCCTATTTAAAATTACCGTTACATCACTTGTCAGTAGGATCTTGCATAAGTTTTAAAAATACTTTTAATTAACAACATAATATATTTTTTTAAATGTCAGGTAAGAATCAAATATTTTGTTCTAATTTTATTTTCACATAATTCCAACAATATTTTCATAGTGTTGTAGCAAATTCGAAGCATTATATTTAAGTAAATCTGCGAATGTTCAATAATAAATACAGCTCTTTGAAGTAAATGTCAATGAAAATTTCTATCTGAAGCTATAAAGTATTCTTTGAACGTTCTGTAGGCTTTATGTAATACTAACAGGTGTGACATACTTCACACGTGGTAAATCCTTTGATAATAAAATTTCTTGTTAAATGAGTTGTTTGATAATAGAGTCAATATTGAGATCCCATTGTGATAGGAAGATTAGTTTTATGCCCTTATTTTTTAATAATACATCTGCTGTTCCAAAGGTTTTTATTGGTTCATTTTTAAATAATTCTGAAATACTTCCAGTGGCCTTGAGATAACGAAATTTGGTATGGGACTTGTAAGAGGGCGTGGCCAAAAAACTATATTGCACAATAAATCAAATAGTTTAGTTTTGAGTTATGAATAAATAAATATGTAATTATATATATATATATATATATATATATATATATATATATATATATATATATATATATATATTATTCAAAGCCTTCGAGTTTGCCCTGTGAATTGTGAAGATCCAGGTATGTGGTTGGAGAAACGCTGCTGTTTCGATAAAATCTCATTCATCTTTTTCAAAGTGATCTGGTTTGCAGGTTGGAGACAAACTAGGGCCCTATTCTCGGACTGGGGAACGTGAAGTGAACGGTGAAAAGGTGGCGACCGCGTATTCTTGACATGTTCATCATTCATATCCTCGTTCGCCCAGTGGAAGGTAAGCGAACGGTGAAACATGCGCAAATGAAATTTCAGCCGCTAAATGACTTATTTAACGCACGGATTTCAAAAAATAAAATTGAATTGAAAATTTTTATTTTATTTTTGGTTCTTCAAAATAATCGCATTAAAAAAAATAATATGTTACGAACCGTTTCTTTAAGACGTTTTATTTTCTGAATAAACAGTTGAAACGTTAATTAGGTGGTACCCCGATATTTTCAATATTTTCAATAAAATATCCTTAGAAAGTTGAATATGTCTCGCAAATATTAAGCAAATTTTACAGACATATAAAATTATTACAGAAGATTCTGTTCATAACTCAATTGTATGAGCTTGCTATTTAAAAATGATTTTCTAGGGCCAGTTGTTCTTATGGATTTAACATAAATACTTGTGTCCATAACAGCCGAATATCTTAGTTTTAAATAGTCAAGTCTATCATAATTGTTTTCACGACAAAACTTATAATAAATTTGAGAAATCACAATTTGTAAGCTATCAGAAACTTTTATTTAAATAAGTATCAAATTTTATATTTAAATTATGTTAACTACAGCACTTAACTTAATTAGACTGCGTTAAACACTATACGACACTACAATTAAATAAATATTATGATTATAATTTATCGAGACATATAAATATGAACCCTATAGACAAACGAATGAGGTCCTTCAGCATAAAAATATGTATATTTAAAGTTAAATGTGAGATCTGCCAGTATCTTTAATGGACGTCTTCTGTCTGGCCTTTGGTTTCGGTCCCTGATCATAAACAGTTTCACTATCATTGTTCAAGTTTCAGGTTTTCTTTCAAATTTACTGGTCAGGACAGAACATCTTGCTGTAAGAGGCTGGACACTTTATGAATTCATACAATAAATAACTAATTGGATAGTTTCCGTAGTGGATTGGGATGATGGTTTTTAGTCATACTACGTAGAGTTGTAATTTCCACCGTTTCAAGTTTTATCAGTGCTGACTTTCTGCAATTAGTGTCAGTATATTACTTTGTATATATGATTTCTGCTTTTCTTGATATCCCTTTTTCTTTGTATATTAGAATCTTCAAGTACTTGGCTCTTTGTATGCATTTTTGTTTAACAGTTCTAGAGTGTCAATTTAAGATAAATTTAATCCAGGTAAAGTACAAATATTGTAATGGCAATCAATAACTTCACAAAAATAACAAGACCACTATTTTTTTTTTTTTTACTTTTGACCATTAATTGAAAGTACTAAAACTACTTTTTGCCTAAAATGGCAACAAAATATACTACGGACATTTTCGGTCTGACAGATCAATTCAATCTGTCATCCATTTTATTTTTTGGAATTCTCCGGTTTTAGCACGTTCATATCTGGCAACATTGCCTTTTCAAGAATACGGCTTTTACTGTCAAAAAGTTCACATCGCCATTCACATCACCTTTTACATCACAGTTTCGAGGATAGGGGCCCTGATACTTGCGGGTTCTAGGCAACTGATTTTGTGTACTCGCTGCGCCTTGTGATTGGTTCATTGGTTTCTTTTGACCAATCAAGATGCCCGTTTCTCTGTGTGTGACGGGACCATTTGTTTCTTGTATCTCGTGATGTTTTTTGTATTTTCAACGAAAACTTTTGTTGGCTTGTTTTTTGGGGAAATTTTGGGTTTTACTCGAAAATTTTCTATGTTTTTTCCAGATTGTAATATTTGTAATATATATATGTATATATATATATATATATATATATATATATATATATATATATATATATATATATATAGACTTAATTTTAAATGGTTAAAATTAAGTCTCTCTCTCTCTCTCTCTCTCTCTATATATATATATATATATATATATATATATATATATATATATATATATATATATATATATATATATAGAGACTTAATTTTAAATGGTAAAATGAAGGTGATAAGTCATATAAAAAATCTCAATAATTTCGTAGTTATATATAACTATATATATATATATATATATATATATATATATATATATATATATATAAATATAAAATACTGGTAAATATACGTCCCGCTTCCGATGATTAATGCCTGTTAATATATCCATTGATGTTTTAGTTGTAAACTAGAATATGCTTCGAAACTTGCACACCACATTTTGGCGAACATCCATATAACAGGTCTTTGAAACTGAAACTTCTTGTTATCGAAGAAAACTAGATATTCTCTATTACAAAAGTACATAAACGCCATTAGTGCTAAAGTTATCAAACAAGCGCAGTGCAGTATTAATGCAACAGGGTTACTGATATAAGTTTCAGAACAAACAAACACATTAAGATAAAAATATATTTATACAATACCAATTTGGGATTTTATTTTATTCATTTAAAATCTGCAGTTTTCAAAGGCTGGTAATATTTTTTCTTTACTGTTTAATATTGTTTTGAGCATACTAGCAAGTAACCCGAAATATATAGCTAAAATCAAAGTGTTGTGATTCTGCTTGATGTTTCTTTTCATATTGTACAAAAAATAATAAAGATCAACAACAAATTATCTTTCCCTAAGGTAAACTGAATTTAAAAAACTCAGCTTCGAGCTAAGAACACATTATAAAACTCACATCCAGTGCACATGCAGAAACAATCAGACGTCCTTAATTGTTATACTTTTCATAATTCGTAGAATTTTTTATTCGACTTATCGAGGAATTCGGTTTATAGAAATTTCATTCAACCGGGGTCTCATCTATAAGAACATATTAAACTTTAACTAGGTATGAAAATAAGTTTGGTTTATCGAGGAATTCGGTTTATAGAAATTCAGATTATAGAAGTTTGTCAGAATTTGAGTTTTAATCTTCTATCAAAGTAAAATTAATTAGTAACCATCAAATATGCAGCTCGCGACAGTTTCTCAAGTCAGAACAAACCCAGTATTTATTCAATTAAGAATGAATTTATCGTTAGTATGCTGGCAGCTGGTAAAGCTTAGATGAGTCACTTGGTGTATACATAATCCGAAGACTAAGCCATTGACACAAAAAAAAATAAACGATACTGGATATCAAATTGTTCCCTAAGGCAAAAAATAAAACTACATCAGCAGAATCCAGTTTTGAGTATATGATACCAAAAAGATAAAACTGTATGGAAGTACCTTTTATTTTTTAAATAACAAATCAAAGTAAAAAATAGGAATTTCTCCTGGTTTTAGTGTAGAATTAAGAAAGAAGTTTGACGAGTACGGGTGAAATAAAATATGCCAAGCAATACAAATTTTTAATAAAGAACCGCTTTGAGCAAGTTGAAAATCATGGTTCTTGGGTTTGGACCATGTCAAATTGGAATTATTATCCGATGTTTCGCCTACGATTGCACGAGGCATCTTCAGGGATCTTTACTCCACGAGATTAGAACACCAGAATGAATTCAGTGAATTCAATTGAATCCACACCTAAGAAACCAAAGCTATGGCTCAGATACGTAGACGATACTTTTATTATTTGAAGTGGAAACGACGTAGAACTTCGAAACTTCCTTTTTCATCTCAACAATATCAGCCCAACTATTAAACTCACTATGGAGAAAGAAGTAGAAAATAAATTACCATTCTTAGATGTCTTGGTTGAAAGAAGTAACAGAGAAATTCGAATTTCGGTTTACAGAAAAGCCACGTACATAGGACCATACCTTAATTATTTATCTACTCACTCCAACAACATCAAACAAGGAATTATAAGAAATCTCGTAGATAGAGCCTTAGCTCTCTGCAACTCCAGCGAGAACTTGATGAAAGAGATAGATTACATTAAAAATGATCTGACAGCCAACGGATACCCAGTATATCTAGTGGATAAATTTCTAGAACAACGCAGAAACAGGACAATATCGATAACGAATGAAGAACGAAAATCAGTTTTGAATATCTCTATGTTAAAGGCATTTCAGAAAAAGTTAGAAGGATAGGAAAACGATATAAAATCAACGTTGTTTTGAATTCAAATAACTTTCTGAGAAGTCGGCTAGGGTCAAACCAACATCTCAAAGGGACATGAAGAACTGTGTATATCAAATACTATGTGAATGTGGCCATTCCTACGTTGGCAAAACAAAGAGACCTCTTGACGTAAGGATCAAAGAACACCAAAAATGCACATCTCGAGGAGAAACAGAAAAATCTGGTGCCGCCAACCATGCCTGGACTCATGAACACCACATAAAATAGTCTGAAGCTAAAATACTACACCGAAAACAACATTAGAGAAAACGGAAATTTAAAGAAGCCGCGGTTATACATCAGAACCCGAGTTGTTTTAGTAAATCATCTAGTGTGGAAACCACTTCTTAATAATTGTAAACTAAAACTAAATGCAGCATAAGAAAATGGGATTTTGCCATAGCAGGCATGACTGCACCCATCTCAGTCACTGCATTTACTTTTAGTATAAATAGTCATGTAGCTAAGGGATTATTTAGTTTCACTTGAAAACAGCTAGAGATAACTACCAGCCGAAACGTCGTTAATATTCAATGGAAGTCCAACAGATATCTACTATTTCGCAAGAAACATCGTTGTCTATGACCTTCAAACAAATAACCATTAAATATCTCAAGAATTCCTTATCTTAGGTATATGAAACCTAACGGTAACTTATTCTTATTTAGCCCCCGCATAATAGAGTAGCAATATCCAGGGTATTCCAATCAAATTTTGACAACTTTGGAGCGAAACTTTTTTTTGAGTGACTATGTATACTTAACAATAATTTTAAGATGTGGTGCCAATAGATCTACACATTCCTCATTAAAAATTTTTTAAAATATTTTATCGTTCACTGTAAATAAATGTGGTGCGCCACCTTGTATATGTACATATAGAACAGTAATAACTTATAGATAATGCATTTATATGCGCTTATTTTAGTGATCAAGCTTAGTACCCATATCCTTTATATTTAGCAGTAAAAGATTTTATATTTCTTTATATTGCTTTTTATGAGGTAAATTCTATATGTTGATTTATTCTATGTAACATCAATTTTATAGCCCTGCTTTCAGTATTAACAAAATTTGTAAAATCACTTATACCTATAACACGTAAAAGGATGAGTGTAAATATTTCTAGTCGGTAAAAGCTTTTGGCTACAACCTGGAGATTAACTTTAGGTTCCCTGTACACATTCTATGAATTATTAATTAGTATAGGATTATATTTAATGAAGCCCGCCATACATGTTAAGGTATACCGGAAAGACCTACCTGTTCAGTTGATCTGCAAAGGTAAATCGGAACGTGTATGTCAGACGCAAGAGGCCAAACTGCACAGGTGTGGCGACCGAAGAAGAATCGAAAATAATTTTTTTTGTACCTGCGCAGGCGCGCTGGCCGAAGCATGTGTGTTGGAATCTTCGGTATACCGGTGCAGGTTTCACTTCAGTGATGGCTAGACGAATCTGTTATATTTACTGGATTGATCTGTTAACTTTACCTCGATTGATTTTACTGATTTTATAAAATTGATTTGAATAGTCTAGTTCATCATGTCAGACCCGAAGAACTTGAAAAATTTATAGAAATATATAGATCGGAGTGTTGTCTTTGGCGAGTCAAAACCAAGGAGTAATAGGATCAGGTGAAGAGAGATGCAGCTTATGAGAAGATGTTGATGAAGTTGAAGGAAATTGAGCTTGATGCTGTCAAAAATTGGGTAGGAAAAATCAACAACTTTCGAAAATAATTACAATTAGTAGCAATATTTTTTATTTTACTTCTTATTTTTATTTTTAAGAATACATTTGTCTTGGCATGACATATTTACTTCATTCATGAGGTAGCAACAAAAATCTTCTCTAAGATGTTTAGCAGCAGACGAAGAAGAAGAATATTTTCCTGGTTTTGACGGTTTAATGGGAACATTTTTGATCCTGAGGTATCCGAATTTGTACTAACAATACTCCCGTCATCATTTTCTTCATATGTACTCTTTGGAGGTGCATAAGAAGAGGATTACTGTTCTATAAAAAAAAACAACTTTTTAATTTTTTAGTTTTCTTGTTATAATGTTGCTTCATTGCAACATTATTAAAAACTAAAAAGTAAAGACTTTAATCCCGTGAAAGTTCAAGAAGTTTTACAACTGCTGGAATTATGGATAACCAAAAACTATCTTCAATATAATAATTAATTTTCTAAACAAACATATGGTCAAGCGATGGCTCCTTGTTAAGTTCACTGCTAGCAGAATTATTTATGTCAGAAGTCGAGAAATCAATAGTAAATTCAAAATATGGAAGAACATTTTTGTTTGGTATAAATATGTCGATGATATCCTGGTATATTTTAAGGGAAGAACTTAATCATATTCTCAACCATTTAAACTCCATAGATCCCAAAATAAAATTTACACTAGGAATAGTGGAAAATAATTCAATAAACGTCTTAGATTTACAAATTTCAAAAACAACCACAAAAATGATACAATTCAATATATACAGAAAACAAACTTACACTGAGAGTTCAGGACTTCCTTCAATGTAAAACACATAAAATAGTCAATTTCCAAAGAAAATCTAGAAAAAAAACTTGACACAATCAAGAAAATCGCAAATAACAATGGGTATTCACGGTCTGAAATAAATGCAATTATTTAAAAAAAAAATTACCTTGAATTTAATATATCCGCAGACGAAAAAGCAAGATACTAAGCAATTCCGAACTCTTACATTTTTTGGAGCAATTTCTAGGAAAATATCAAGCATCCTTTGCAATACAAATATAATATAGCCTTCAAATCTTCTAACCAATTATCTAACTTAAATTTTAATGTTAATGACAAACGTAATAAATATAAAAAATCAGAAGTTCATAAGTTAAAATTTAATGAATGCAATAGCTGTGACATTGGACAGACAGGAAGAAATTTTAAAACTAGATTTAATGAACACAAATCCTGTACTTAAGAAAAAAACGTCTAATTTAGCACATCATTTTTTAGACCCGGGATTCAAAGTATTATAAACGAATAAAATTAAACCATCTTTCTTAAGTTTAGGATCAAAAACCTGACATTACAACGGGCTATTTTAAAAGTTTAGATATTTATTACACCATCTGCTATCCTATATTTATATATAAAAACAAACTTAGTGACAAACAACAAAGTATAATCTTGTTTATAATACATTTTTGAAATGCAATATTGTCACAAAGTAACGGACGAATCCATCACTTTTTTGAAGATGAAATTATATCACCTATTGAATAATTTGTTATGAATATTGACGAGCTTCAGTCGCCTTGGTAGGGTCTCTTATTAATTAGTTAAGGGCAGTATATAGATTTTTTATATTTCTTTCTTGGTGCAACTTTCTACATATCAAATTTCAAATTTCCACAATGTGAAAAATAATCTTAAATTTAAAGTAAGTTTCATAATTAAATTTAATGATTTTATACCTTAAACCGTGAATAACTTAAATGTACTTTGAAATTAAAGCTTTTTACATTAAATTTGATTGAAGGTTACCTTAAATTTAGCGGGGAATAATCGAGCTTGAGAATTTGATGATGTTCTCATACGACGATATGATGCCATTATCAACTTTTGAACACATTTTTTAAGTATGTTTCAACAAAAATTCGTAAATAATTTTGAAAGAAATTTTACGTCGTTTCTCGTTAAAAAATTGCCCCCATAAGTATTAAATATCTTCGTCGACTGCACAATTTTTAATTTATCACGCTATTAAATTGGGTAATTGGTGAAAAACTGCTGATAAATTAATTATCTGTCACTTTTTTTTTTTTGGTAATGAAAGCGAATTTTATATTTTCTTTGTAGTTTCTTTCGAGATAGATTTTTTTTATTAAAAGCAATTTGTTTGTACATTGCCAAAGTAATATTTCTTTATTAAAATCACATTTTAAAATTAAATTATCCAAATTATTAAAGATATAATTTTCGGAAATATTATTAACACTTTTTTAAACCATTCAACAATGTTATTTAACTAATAAAATAGTTTTAACGTCCTAATTACCAATATAACTAAAATAGCTGACCCAAAACTACCATTAGTAATGGGTATTAAACCAAGTGAACAAGCTTTATATTATAAGGACAAGCGTGCATTGCTCTAGTTAGGAATCAAAAGCACTATCCTATCGTTTCAGTATCCCAGTCCTCTACTTTCCATTTCGGTATGGATATTTGAAATCCTTTTTGTCCGTGGCCTTCTTCGTTTTGTCCATTTCCAAACCTTTAATGGTATCCTTTCTTCGCTCATTCGTTGTAAGTGTCCATACCATTTAAACCGTTTTTCAGTTATATCGTCCCTTATCGTATTTTTTGCTTCCATTCTTTTTCTGGTGGTTTCATTTCTTACATAATCACGTAAAGTTAAACCGGAATATATTCTCCAGTATATCATTTCTGTTGAAAGAAGTTTTTGTGGCATATTTCTATCTGTGACCCACACTTCTGACCCATATATTAGTACAGGCTGAATCACTGCCTGATATATCCTTCTTTTTGTTAGATTCTTACTCCACAAGATTGGATATAGTGTTTTAATCAGATTTTTTCCTTTTCCTATTTTCCTTTGTATATCTTTATTATTTTTTCCATCTTAATCTATTGTAACTCCTAGGTATTTGTATTGTCTAATGTTTTTTATTATTCCGCTTTCTGTTTCGATGTCTTGTCCTGTGCCTCCTATAGCCATGTATTGTGTCTTTTGTATGTTTATCTCTAAACTCCATTTAGTGAATTCTCCGATGAGTTTATTTATCACGTAAGCCTTCAGCAAGAACTATCTGATCGTCTGCAAAGAGGATTGTATACAAGTAAGTGTCCTCTATCCATATCTCCATGAGGCTCCATTTTACTCTCCACTGTTTTAGAGCGCTGCAGAAATAAATTTTAAACAGGATTGGAGAGAGGCAGGAATCATGTTTAACTCCTTTTGTTTGTGAGAAAGCCTTAGAAGTTTGATTTCCGACCTTAACAACCGCTTGTTTTTCTCTATAGAGTGTTGTTACGGCGTCTATATATACATTATTTATGCCTGCTTCTTTAATTGCGATCCATAATTTCTGCAGAGGGACGGAGTCAAATGCCTTACGAAGATCTATAAAAGTAGCGTGAAACTCCATTCCTCTTGCTAGTCTCTTTTTTGCCAACTGTTTTATTATAAATATATTGTCCACGCAGGATCACCCAGGTCGAAATCCCTTTTGTTCTTCCATTTCCGTAGCTTCTACGTCTATTCGGGTTGCTAGGACTCTTTCGTAAAGTTTTCCAACAGACGATGTCATCATAGGCCCAGAAATATTCATTAATGCAACCGACTTTGTCCGATTTTTCGAATATTTTGCAATAAATTTTCAGTAACTTTTGTTCTAATAATTTTTTCAAAACGAATGCTAATAAGAATTTGCTCTTCTTTTTATAAGGAACAAAAAACTATTTAGAAAATATTTTGTATCTCACGTAGATAAAATGTTATAAGATTTTAAGTTATTAAAAAACAATAAAATTATTAAACTAAGTAGGGTGCTAGCTTTTACTTGATAGAAATCCATATTCAACGATGAATAAAAGACGAATATTTGTCAAATTTCCACTATATTTAACTAAAAAACTAACACTGTAGCTTCATCAGAAGTTCTATTTTAAATGACAAAATATTTGGTTACTTGAAAAACTTATATCTATATTTACAATAATGAATAAGTGTAATACCCTAATTTACATTTTACTACCTATTATTTAAATTATTGGGAAATCCACATTGGTTTTTGTTAAAAGATATTTAGCAGGGGTGAGGAGTCATTACTAAAGTTTTAAATAAACACTCTTATGGAATTTTTCACAAACCCACACATACGGATACAACCATATATAGAACCTCATCTCATCCAGAACAACATAAATTAGCGACTTACCATAGTTTTATTCATCATCTTGTTAGCATTCCCTTATCTGAACAGAATTTTAATAAAGAATTAAATTGGGTTAAACAAGTTGCAGTTAACAATGGTTATTTACCATCAATGGTCAACTCAATTTTAACAAAAAAATTAGAGAAGAAAGCCACACAAGAAGTTTATCCTATAGCATAAGAAAACAAAAAACGCAACTTTACCGCTTTAAGATATTTTGGTAAGTCATCAATTAAAATTAAAAAGTTTCTGAATATAAAAGATATTGGGGTAGCCTTCAAAACAAATAATTCAATAGGAGAACGCTTAAAAAATTATGAAACAAAAGAAATAAAAATAACTGGTCTGGGGTCCATAAACTTAAATGCGGAAGTTGCCCAAAAGTATGTATAGGTAAAGATCATTTAAAAAAAGGATTCAGGAACACAAAAATAATTTTTTACACAATAAAAACAGTTCTTCATACGCAAATCATTTAATAGAACAAAATCATCAATAAGAGGATAAGTTTGAAATTCTCCATGTAGAAAAGAAAGTTTATAAACTGAATTTCTTAGAAGCCATAGAAATAAATCGATTAAAGAACACAGGTAATCTATTAAATGACCAAACAGATATCAACACCTCACCCCTGCTAAATATCTATTAACAAAAACCAGTGTGGATTTGCCAAAAATTTAAATAATAGCTAAAAAAATGTAAATTAGGGTATTGCACTTATTCATTATTGTAAATCTAGGTATAAATTTTTCAAGTAACCAAATATTTTGTCATTTAAAATAGAACTTCTGATGAAGCTACAGTGTTAATGAAACGCGTCAAGTTTTTTAGTTAAATATAGTGAAAATTTGACAAATATTCGTCTTTTATTCATCGTTGAATAAAATTATTAATAACAAATTGTCCATAAGTTTTTCGAAGAAGCACCATCGTGATTCTTGTTTAGCACCCCAAAAAACATAAAAAAAAACTTGGGTGCATTCGGGGACCTCCATCGGCCATGAACACCTCAGTGGCTACTCAACTATATAGCTTGTGCCAAGAAGTATGGATTAAAATACGGTTCCAATTGAGTAATTAAGTTTTTACGTTATTTATAACTAATAAAAACTCTGTTATTGTTTATATATTGGTATAGATTGCTATTTATGTTTAAACTGAAATTTTCATATAAATTAATATCATCATTTCTTGTAAGAAGTTAAAATAGGCCATTATTGGCATTTTTTACATAGGTACTAGATATTTTTTCATTTATCTATTCTGTGATAATTTGAAACTGAAATGGAAATATTCCATGAAGTAAAGCAAATTTTCCTGCTGAAAAAACGTTTCAATTTCTTAAAAACTGGTTCATATCAACACTATATGATCAAGAAAACAGAAATTCCTAAAATAAGATACTGTGTGTCAGCACTCTACAGGACCTCCCGCGGGAATCCCTACCCTATTCTCTTGACCTAAAAGTTACGTTACGTAAATATTTGAATTTTATTTTAACTTTGCCATATTTGGATTGTGATCTACATTCAATTTACATTTGAGTTACATCATAAATATTTATTCACGTGGACATAAATAGTCGTCCCATTTTCATTTTGCTGCCTGCGCGCGATCATCGTATTGATCAGCTGGCATTTATCTTGTAGTGCGATATTTCCCGTTGAGTTATGGATGTAAAGCACGTCTTTTAGCCTTTAAATTAGGTTCGTGAAGGCCCCTTTTTATTGTGCCTGGATTTATACGAGTTTTCTCTGAAATCCTTGCATATTAAGCCCTGATGTCGTTTGTCATAAATTCTAAAATAAATGGTGTCGTTTGAGAAAAAAATGCCAGTCACCTTGCGGTGATGCTAAATATTTTTGCTCAAAAATACCAAAGGATGATTTATTATGGAACATATAATAGAAAAAAATATTTTTAAAATAACTAAGAATTTTATTCCCTTAAATATACCTGGAGTTAGAAATAAAAATGTACGTTTTATTGCGAATGTCTGGGTTAGTAGTGTTACAGATCTATTTTACTTTTGTTACATAGGTTAAGTAAATATTAGCTTCTCGCCTCAGCTTTGCTACCCTTACAAAAAATCTAATAGCAAATTTTTTAAAGGTTACTTTCATATATATATATATATATATATATATATATATATATATATGTAATTTATTTTTGTACCTTAAACCTTTGTTAATATTTTTCTGGAATTCTCTCTTGGGTATAGGTTTTTTATTTGAAAATCAAAAAACGACAATTTTTCTGACGTTTCGCTCTAACAGTGAGCTTCCTCAAAGTTATTTTATATTCATGTCGAATCTACAAAATTACAAATTTTCTTTTCAATAAAACATGTGTCACAGAAATTATCCTACAGAACTATTACATTTATATATCCAAGTTAATTAAAATTAATAAAACATATTTTACAACAGTTTAAAACTAAAATAATACGATACAACACGTTAAAATATTGAAAACTATAAAAGAGTACATACCTTGAAAGTAGCTTTGTTCGAATGTTAAAAATAAATTCAATTATTAGAACCTGGTCTGCAATTGATGTGGATATATTACTTTTTATAACAGCAAAAAAATAGGAAAAAAGATTATTATTTAAAAAAAAAAATTGTCGGCTAAGCGGACATAGATTATTAGTCAATTTTACTCTCGTAGTAAAAAGTTAAAAAGTGCGGAGAACTCTAAGACAATGGAAAACCGCCAAGTCTGGAAAAGGACGATAATGCTGTTTCGTCCTCATTTGGGACTTAGGTCATTGCGACCGATACAATCTATTATCTTGCAGGCGTGTTCCATCTATGTGATGGCGCGATGGTAAAATAAAAATAGAAATATATAGATACACAAAACATTCTACCCAAAAAATAAGTTATCGTCTGACTATTTTTTATGACCTTATCTAAAATCACTTGTTTACAACAATCGTCCCAGTACTTGGACTCATCTGAAAAACAACAATCCTCAAGGTGTCGTCAACATACCCGTCGATATGATGGAAAGAATTCAGTAAAACAAAAGAGATAAATCATCGTCCGTAAAACTTTAAATAAAATAGAAAATTTTCGGCTGTGCGGACATAGATTATCAGTAAACATACATAATTCTCGAATTAAAAAATACAAAGAACTTCAAGGCAGTGGAGTCCTCATTTCGGACTGATTAGGCATTGCATCCGGAATAATTCATCATTTCGCAATCGTGCCCTATCTACTGCTTTAAACTGAAAAACAGTAGACAAGACACGAATAGCGTCATCTGTATCAGATGCAGCGGTCTGAGGAGTCCAAAATGAAGACAAAACAGTGCTATCATCATTTACCGGACCGGAGCTTCACTACTATCTGGGAATTTTCCGCACTTTTTCATATGAGAGCAATGTTTACTAATAATCTATGTCTCCACAGCGGATATTTTCTATTTTGTTTTAAAATCTTACGGATGATGACTTATCGCTTTTGCTTTGCTGAATTCTTTCCATCATATCGACGGGTATGTTGGCGACAGCTTGACGAATGTTGTTCTTCAGATGAACCTGAGTTCTAGGATGATTGCTGTAAATGAGTGATTTTAGATAAGGTCATAAAAAATAGTGGCATCGTACTAAATCAGGCGACCGTGCCGACTAGTGTAGATTGCCCCTCGAGATGAGGCGTCCTGGGAAGTTATTGCAAAACAGTCATTGATACACATACTGTGTATGACGTGGCACCATCCTGGTGGAACCCTTCTTCTCCCACATTCATCTTGTTGAGTGTTAGCAGGAAAAACTCCTGAATCATATGAACATAATGGTCTGAAACTGACCGTTCGTTTTACACAGACTAATTATTCTAACTCGCGAAAATGTACACCGAATAGTCACACGTTGTTAATGTAGGGAATGTTGATGAAGTTATCTGGGATTATCAGGACTCCAATAGCACGTGTTCTGCTTATTGATAGATCCCGAAAGATGAAAGTCAGCCTCATAACTAAATAAAACAAGTGTGTCTTGAGGCAAACCAAAAAGCGCCTCACATGCATTTTTACGAGCAACAAAATAGCGTGGATTAAGTTCCTGCGCCACAGCCAATTTTTAGGGATGAAATTTTAGTTATTTATGAAGGATCTCACAGAAAATACAATCCAACAGCAACTGCATGTTTGCAGGCAGAGCACTTAGGGGATCACAAAACAAAAAGTCAATGATTTGGGTTGATCTTGTTGTTCGTGGAAGAAGACCAGGTTTTTTCTTCACATCGCCAGTTTGCCTAAAGTTGTTTACCCTTAAAACAATCGGATATCGGCCAGGAACATGACCACGGGGCACATTATAGAAATGGGTACGGAATACACATTGAGTGGTGATGATTGAACGACCGATAGAGATTTATGCCTTTGGCAGCGAGTGCGCGCTCTACTTTCCATCCAATTTCGAAAATCTTACGGCAATTTTGAAAATGCAAAATGGTTAATCTAAAATGGCAGCTATATTTCTCAACAGAGTTGATAAAAGGAGTTACTGTTATATCGTAAAGCAACTTTAATTTTTTTATTGCTAAAGGGAAAGAGGACAAATTTCGTATCTAACAGTATAAATAACTTGATGGGTTAAGTGGTATTTGGAGATAATTTTTTGATACATCTCATAGTAATGTAAAGGTTCACCTTGAGAGTTAATCTTGAAGTGCTTCTCAAGGTCAAATTGATTTTCTTAAATAGGAATCTATGTAATACTCATATGGTTGAACGGAGAATATTAATATATAATTTCTGACAAATTATTGCATATACGCGTAGGTTGAGACAATGAAAACAAATTATCGCGAAAGAGCTAAGTATTTAAGACAGTTCTTAATAAAATGTATTTACTTTAGTTTGTTAATGCTTTATATACAATTTTCTCTTCTTTATTGAGGCGTTTATCTATTTTTTACTGAAATCATGAAAATCACCGTTTTTTACTTAAAAATTTAATTTACCAAAGATGGTTGTTAGGCGATTACTTCTTTCATGTCTAAGGCAAGAAATTTCCGTTGATTCATTTAATGAAACAAATCCTAAAATCTATATATACGATTTTAACAAAAAGGGCCATATTAGATAAAGGTACCTGATGTAAAAAAGTATGCTTTTGGTATATTTTAGGTCACGTGTCATAAACATAAACTTTTAGAACACCTACTATATCAATAAGCCTTTTAACTAACTTTCCATTCATTATCTATTCTACAGGTCAATCAAATGTTTTCATACATTTTGTCACGTTTAATATGATTTGTCTCCCACTTAATATGTCATCTGCCACCCGCTAGACTGATCACCGCCTACGCAGCAGCTACCAGCGACTGGTTAAAAGCTTTAGTTGATCACTTTCAGATGAAATGTAGACGGATAACAGGGTTTTCTGGTAACTGTCCTGCTTATCCCAAAGATCTTGAATTAAGGAATATCAGGCTTGTTTTCTTATCTCCCGTGACGAGAAATTTGCAACTGATGGATCATAGCAGTCCTCAGACAAAGTTATAGGGCAAATAGACGACCCTGCTTACAAAAGATCCTTGAATTGTTCATGATATGATACTAAACATTGCAGCTGCATAGAAAGAAATTAAGCCCCACACTATACAAAATTGTTTCACGAAAGGACATTTCCGAAATAGCGAAGATAAAATCGTGTTGGAAGAAGTAGAATCCGCGATACTGAAGAATTTTTCTGGATATTATTCCATCGATGACGACGTTGCAACTTACGAAGATTTTATTAAAGTTGTGAATAGCACCCTAAGTGATGGTGATGATATTTAGGAAATGAAGTCTCCAATTTCGACAAAAGCTCAGGTTTTGTCAGTAGTTGACCATTTTAGAATTTGAAGCATTAGGTATCTTCTTGGGTGATCGCGAAGATGCACTTCAAAAGTTAAATTATATAGAAAGTCTTGTAATTACTAATGTATCAAAATCGCATTGTCGAACAAAAATAACGAATTCCTTTAAGTAATATATGCAGTAAGCTACTTCAAAATATCATGTTTATAACATAAATAAACAAAATATTTACATCGTTCCCTTCAGAATCGTTTTAAGGGGGTTTTATTGTGTTTGTAAACCTATTTAATGGTTATAATATTTTATACAATACATTAATATCAAACCATGTATACCTACAAAAACAATTTTTTATATCAAAATAGATCACAATCTAAATATCGTAAAGGTAAAATAAATGTCAAATATTTACTTTATGTTGAAGACTAGAATAAATTCTGGCTAAAAAAATAAAGGAAACGATCCCTTGGAAAAAATATGATGTGAATTTTAATGTATAATTTTAAAAAATCTGGGAAACGTAGAATTTTTAAAATAAAAATGCTTGTGCTAAAAATACACCCTTAGGAATATCGGGAACTGAAATCTGCCTCAATTTATCTTATTGAGTTAACAAAATTGAAGTTGGGGTTCCGCTCATTTAAGGCTTAAACTTAATAAATATTTACACTATAAAAATTATTATATTTTTTGGACTTATAAATGTAAAAGTTTTAACTTCTAATTGACTTACACGGTATGACTTCAAAACTCGTCTAGATTTATAACAAATGATATAAATTGACAAGTGCAACCATAAGTCAGCAAACTTTTGAACCCTTGAATAATTGTTGGAAATCATGGTTCTTGTGTTTCGACTGTGGAAAATTGGAATTTTTATCCGACTTTCCGCCTACAATTGCACGAAGCATCTTGAGGGATCTTTACTTTACAAGACGAGAACACTGAATTACCATCATGGAGCAACAGCCTGGTATTAATAACCGACTGGTGATTAGCGGACCGTGATCCAGCTTTACAACAGATTTCCACATGTGATGTAGACTGTAACCTGTATCCCTATAAATATTATTTGGGTATTTACAAATATCGATTGATGACACTGATGCTAGTATCTTAGTTTTTTTTTAGATTAAAGTTGTTACGTGAGCTGGCGTTCAATTACTGCGGATAGTATAATTTGTTTCATTTTTATACATCTTTCATGTTCCTTAAGCCTAGTGGATATAGACCGTCCTGTTTCACCTACATATACTTTACCACAAGAGTAAGATATCTTATAAACCAGAGTGTAATGGTATTGTATCCTTTGGCCGTATGGTACAGATAACCTCCATAATTTTCTGGATCATCTACATCAACAACACTACCATAAAATTCACTATGGAATCTGATTCAAGTGATGCCCTTCCCTTTCTCAATTTTCTAGTACAAAGGAAATATAATAGCAAATTAGTACATTCTGTCTACAGAGAACCAACACACAAATCGATATCTCAATGCAACGTAATCCTTCTCAAGAACAATCTGTCATTAACTGTTTGGTACATGGTGCTATTTCAATAAGTGACAAACAATTACTGAAATCAGAAACAGGAAACCTAACTAATACTCTAAGAGGTAACGAATATTGTGCTTAAGATATTATATGTTCTATTAGTAAAAATAAAAATCCAATTCTTCAGCAAAGTGTTATAAATGGATACTTATGGACAGTGTTGTCTTAACTTACATATACGGAACCACCGACAAGACCGCCAGATTGCTCCGAAAATCAAACATTCGGACAATTTTCAACACATAAAAGTTGGACAAGCACCAAAGAATGCCATACCATTACAAACAGAAGGCGTTTATAAGATACCATGCCCTTGTGGTAAAGTATATGTGGGTGAAACAGAACAGTCTATATCTACTAGGCTTAAGGAACATGAAAGATATACATATTAAAAAGATACAAATTTTACAGTCTGCAGTAGCTGAACACAAGTATTGCTCAGGCCACACCTTTAATGTAAAATAAACCAAGGTGTCCGCTTTCTTTAAATGTAAAATTAGAGAATCAATCGAAATATGTAAATATCCAATAATATTAATAGTCTACATCACACGTGGAATTCGATTATAGGGCAGGATCACGATTCCGTATGAATACCGGGCTGTTACTCCTTGATAGTTATTCAATGTTCTAAACTCATGGAGTAAAGATCTCTGAAGATGGCTCGTGCAATCGTAGGTTAAACGTCAGATAGCAATTCCAATTGGACACAGTCTTAACCCAAGATCTTTGATTTCAAACTTGACCAAAGCCGTGAAAGCTTTCGTTTTTCATTTAATTCATTGGTTGATTGAATAATATGGCAGGTTAGACTTGAGAAGCTCTTAAACTGCAGACAGTTGGTTGCCTTAATCAGGTGGTTCACTAATTTACCTTCTGGGTAAAACTTTCAGGACTGATCGATCTTTGAAGGAGTCGTCTGTGGGCGAGAACTTCGTATTCGAAGATGATGTATGAGACTGTGCCTGTGGCCCGCAATGTAATTCCAGTGGGCCCTGTGTTGATAGTTCATCCATCAAGATCAGGGGCGGATCCAGCTTCTCTCCTTGGAGGAGCGGTGATATCAGAAAAGTACAGCATGGGGGAAGACACTAGCAACATTTCCATTTCTAGTGTTAAAGGCGGGGTCGGGTCTATTTTTTTGAATTTGGAGCTCTTGGAGAGGGGGGGCGATGACAAGAAATAACAAGTTACCGACAGGGGGAGGGGAGAATGCAAGCATCATACACATTTCTAGTATAAGAGGCATAATCGGGTCTATTTTTCTGAACTTAAAGCTCTTGGGGAGGGGGGTTATCGCGATAAAAACGAGTTGTCAAGTTTAAAAATAATAAAAATACAGTTGTGATTTGTGTTAAATATGTCAGAATTATCTATATTTTCTAATGTATGCGAATTATTAAGAAATCACAAGAAATAAATATTATAAAAACTTTTTATTTTAAGTTTATTACCGAAATATTATTCTATGCCATAAATACTTACTAGTAAAATAAATTTCCTTCCGACGTCTATGACAAAGATTAAAATCGTTTTAACACTTCACACATCCAAATATCTATTGTTATCCAACCCAAATAGTCCATTATTATAGACCGGTATTTCTGATTATAAAATTTCCAACCCATTCCTATAAAAAATATATGTGTCTAACAGATTTTGCCAAAGTCGCCGGACTAAAGTACACAGGTAATTTGCGAAGAAAAAAAAGGGTAAAAAATTATTAATTACTCTCCCTAGTTCTTGAATAAACTATAGTATAAAAGGCAAACTTGGGTCTATTTTCCTGAACTTAAAGCTCCTGGGGGGGGGGGGCGATCGCCCCCACCGCCTCCCTCTTGGATCCTCACCTGAGAACCTACAAAACCATTTTCAATGATAAATATTTGTTTTTGTTTGTTATTCCCGAAATAAAAACGAATATCCTCGTACATTTACTAATGAAGCTGACGTAAATATATAGATGTTTTTATATTAATAACAAATTTTAAATCTTTTTCGGCTTGCTAGTTTCTACCATTATTCATATTTTAATGTAATTAAATTTTGTTAATGTATATAAATTTCATTTTCATAAAGTAATTTTTTATAGTTAAAGCCGGTCCTGTAATAAGTTCAAATTAACTTTATCGTAACACTCTTTCGACGTTTGATTAATGACGAAATGCACTTCACGTCAATAGCATGAAATTGATAACTTAACTGGAATAAAGGACAGACAATATTTAAATTACCATTGGAAATTTCTGACAATATTGTTAATGGTAATAGACATATTGACATGATTAAAAATAAATCGATATTTACAGATGAAAATAAAAACATGTAAGAATAAATAAAAAATAAGATAAAAGAAATAAATCGTTATTAAATAAACGCTTAGAGAAACGATATCGACGTTTATAAGATATAATTCCATGTTTCTATATTTTAACTTACCTTTAATGACATTATTTACAGAAACAAAATTAACATCGACTTTTTTACTGCTGACTAAATTACTTATTAGGTTAGAATTAATGAAGTTTTATAAGCTAAATTTGTCCTGATGATTGATTATCGTTTTTATATATTAATTGTATGTACCTTTAGAGCTAATATCGAAGAAATTTTCCTCTTTAAGGTAGTTTGTCGGATGTAATCGTACCCAAAAGTATCACACGCCAATCAATATCTTTTATACGATACGTCTTCTACTTCTATATAGAATTTTTGACGTTGATTACATACTTTCACACAAACGAATAGTATGTGAATAATGAAACGATTATTCGACAATACTGCTTATACGGGTGCGCATGATAGATAATAAGTTAACTACTAAGTTTATTTTAATGCTGTTTAAGGTATAACCGAGTTTCTATATATTTTTTTGAAACTTTGGGCAATTCATAATTTTTTCCGTTAGACAGCGAAATTATAGAAACCATGTCCATCTCGTAGTCGAGATAATTAGTAAATAATTTCACAGTTAAAAATAGTACATACGACATAGTGGCGACATCTCGAGGGATCACTCAATAACACAAGAGCAACACAAATCCATACACATATGGAACTAAATATAAAAAAGGGCAAGGGAGTCAATTTACATTAAAAATCACAGTTGGATAGGAGTAAACCCATTGAGGTGTGTACAGTGTAGCGAAACTTCGTGTTTGAGTAGATGCAGTTTTAAATGTAACCAATCAGTTTATATTTAATATCGATAAGAGATACAACCTAATTGAAATGTCGTACAAACAAACAAAAAGAAAGATAAGGCAAGTCTGATAACTATATTTTAGTCTTCTTCCTTCTCTTTTATTTAAGACAACGTCTTGTTTTTCTGCTATATTAAGCCTCCTGTGATGTAAATGTCCAACATTCGTACCATCGTTTTGGAGGTCGTTCTTAGCCCATTTTGTCCATCGATCGTCGCCCATTCTGTCCACATGGTCCCTCAAATATCTGCGCCTTGACCTTATGAACCGTACCACATCAGGCACCTTGAGCTCTTCCCTTATTTCGAAACTTCTTATTTGATCTCTTAGGGTTACTCCTTTGATTGTTCTTAACTTTTTCATTTCAGCCGTTCGTAGCATACTTTTTATTTTAGATGTTTCGGCTCGAGTTTCCGATGCATAAATTAGTACTGGTCTTATCACAGTTCTGTAGATGCGTACTTTGCTCTCTGTGGACATATACTTATTTTTCCAGATTATGTCCCTCAGGCATCCTGATATCCTTGAGGCCTTGTTAGTGTGTGCTTTGACTTCCTGGTATAGATCTTTACTGCTTGATACATCAACTCCCAAGTATCTGTAAGACATGCTTTGTCTGATAGGATGGTTTTTCACCACCAATTTGCATCTGACAGGATCTTTTGAAATTACCAACGTTTCGGTATTTTCTGTAGATATTTCCATATTTAAATTTTTTGATGTGGTCTGGAATCGGTATAGTAGTCGTTGCAGATTGTTTTCATTTTCTGTTGACAGTAAGGCGTCATCGGCAAAACATGAGATTTTTAAAGATTTTCGTCCCATTTTGTATCCTCCATTGACTTCTTTTACATTTTGAATTATCTTGTCCATAATTAAATTAAAGAGAAATGGACTCATACTGTCGCCTTGTCGCCCGTCATGATAGGTATTTCCTCTGTTACTCCTTATTGTGTCTTTATGCGTGTTTTATTGTTTTTATTTAGCTCTTCAATTACCATAATATAGTTGTGGTTAACGCCATTTTCCTGAAGTATTTGCAAGACGTCTTTAAGTCGAACTCTATAAAACGCTTTTTTAAGATCCACTAGGCAGATGAAAAGACGTTTATTGTATTCTATCGATTTTTCAATAGTCTGTCGGATAATGAAAATCGCATCAACTGTCGATCTGTTCTGTCTAAACCTGTGTCGTTCTTCACTTATTGCAATTTTACTCGTTAGTTTTGAAGTCATGATTTTTGTTAATAATTTGCTTGTACTGTTTAGTAGTGTTATTGTTCTATAATTGTTGGGGTTATTTTTATTTCTCTTTTTGAAGATGGGTATAGTCAGGCTGTTCCTCCACTGTTCTGGAATACTGCAGGTTGATAGAATTTTGTCGAATGGTATTGTTAGTGCTTTTTCTAGTTCAAGGTCCCCACATTTAAGCATTTCATTGGAAATATCGTCGGCTCCCGGAGCTTTTCTATTTTTCAGTTTGGTCAGCCTTTCATGTACGTCTTCTATTTTTATGTTCTCGTCTTCCATCATCGGATTTACCTTATCTAAATTTATTTGGATGTCCTCATTATTATACTCCTGGTTATTGTAAAGGCTCTGCATGTATTATTTTCAGTTTTCTGCTGTAATAGAGTTGATTACTACTTCTTCGTTGACTTTTTTTTCCTATTTCTTATTACGTTCCAAACTTTCCTTTGCTCTCCGTATAAATTCCTTTCCATTTCGGTGGAAAACCTTTCCCAGCATGTTTCCTTTAGGTCTTTAATCGCGTTATTAATTCTATTTCTCACGGCTTTATATGCTGAGTATTCTTCTTGCGTTCTTATATTTTTGTATTTTAAGTATGCTTCCTTCTTTTGTTGTGCCAATGCCTTTACTTCTAAAGTGAACCAAGGTTTGTTGTTTCTTCTCCCATTTATGTTTGTTGTTCTGGTACCGAGTGCTTCTTTTACACTATCAATTATACTTATCTTGATTTTGTTCCAAGCATCACTAGGACTACCTTCCTCTATTATTGGATCTAGGGCTAGTTTCTCTTTCAGCCTATTTTGGTATAGCATTTTTGTTGATGAACGATTCTATGTTAAACTTTTCGATGTATATTGGAGGCTTTTTCTTTTGGAAGTTGGCTTTGAATCAGTATTTGCATAGTACTAAGCCATGTTCTGTTCTGACGTTCGCAGATGTTAGGGTTCTTACATCTAGAATTTGGTTTGGAAGAATTTCCCTATTAGTTATGAAGTAATCGATTGTCGAATTGAATCCTCTTGTGTTGCCAAAAGTATACTTGAGCTGTTGTTTGTGATTATAAAAGGTGTTATTTATACGAAGCTCGTTATGTGCGCCTATATTTATTAGCATTTCTCCGTTGTTATTAATGGTCTCTTAAATTTGTGTATTATACCCGGAATGGGAGTATTCCCTATTCTAGAGTTGAAGTCACCTATTATGAAAGTTTTTGATTTTTTTGGCCGTCTGTCTATTACTTCTTGGAGTTCTTCTGGAGTATATTTTAGTCAATCTTCAAAATTATCTATGACCTTCAAACAAACACTGTAAAATTCTATGCTTTACACCAGTCAAAAACTTCTTATAAGTTCGCATGCGGCTTTTAAGCTATAAAAAAAAACAAACTTTTTTGGTCAATTTTTTTTCCATATCCGATAATATTATATATTTCATAAAACATAATTTTTTCGAAAGAAATATTTCTCCAAATGTATGTTTATTATTTATGAAATGAACTCAAAGCTACGATTATGTCGAATAATTTGAAGATAATAACAGAGCATTGATTTAATTCCGTATTATTTATTTTTATCAAATCGTATGATCGTTAGACCTATAGTGGATATCGTGCAGCTTTGTAGAGAATTAAATGACAAAACGGTCAATTAAATATTTAAAAGTTAGGCATTAGCACTAAAGGAAAATGAATAATATTGAACCTTTTGATTATATGTCGCTATGAAGCTAGATGACATTTAAGCTAATAAATGTATTTTTTATTGAATTAGAAATTTTATTAGTAGCAAGAAGTTCTAAGTTGTGACAATATCGAGGCAGCTTATAAATATTTTATGTTTACTTTAGTTATATAGGGTTTATAGTTTAAGAAATAAAACTCTTAAAAATCATATCCGCAATATTCACCATAATATTATATGAAAATGCCAAGATACAAATTTTGGCATTACATTTTTAATTAAATAAAAATAAATTAACCTTTTGCTGACAATCTTTTGGAATTTTAACTTAACTTGGCCAGTTCCAAGTACCTAAAAGTTGTAATAGAACACAAAAATTTCAACTGGAATTAAACCTTAAGTCATCGAGGCAACGTACATATTACGATGCTATTTCATTCTATTCTCACCAATTATAAATCCAGAATGGGACCAAGAGATTGAATACAATTCAGAACAACTTTAAAATATACAATAATTACATTGTTTGATAAATTGGGGCTCTCGTGATACATCCAGAGAGAAAATACGTAAAAAAATGTAGTAAATTTTACCCTGGAGGGCAAAGTTACTCTCAAAATTTACACTTATGATATAAAAGACATAACTATTGCATTTACAAGGTAACAGATATCATATATTGACAAAATTAAAGAAAAATTAATCAATAACGATCAAAAAAAAAAACATAGCAACAATCGGCCTTATAACCCAATATAAAACCTAATAATAAACTAATGTAGGCAATTTAGGTATTAAAGAGATTTAAAACATTATACTATGACCAGATTCAAATTAGACATTAAACTTACTCAGTGGTAAGAATCTATTTGGAGCTTAAATCTTTATAAATCAAAATTATATGAAGAATCTCAAAGAATGGAAAATATAAATGTGGCCCCCATTTTATATATAAGAATCAAAATTGCGCACCATGTTTCTTCTTTTGGACGTCAACAAAAAACTTTAAGAGGTGAAACGTTTGACAGAAATTACTCTCAGCAACTACAATCGACTGAACGAAATTTATTAAATAAGCCAGTTCATCAACCTTGACATTTTCGGCCCAAAATTAAATAAGTTTATTTTTAAATTAAATAAATATATTTTCCATCAGCCATTGCCGATGGACAATAAGTTACCTGTTCAATTTTCCTCCCAAACATTACAAAACAGAAATTTATGCAGCACAGTCTCATAAAGATGACTGAGAGGATATTCTGTTATGTAAAATAGCCCATTTATACAAATCTGAAAGTGACAAATAACCTTAACCTAAAAATAATATATACAAAAATCTACGGAATTGTTCAAAATAATTTCAAAAAAATGGCCATAATAAGCGATAAAAAACAAAACAATTTCACTCGAACAGCAGGAAAACCAAGATCTATCTGAAAAAAGGTAACAGTAAATTCAGCATCAATTTAAAACAATCACGCACAGTGTAGTAAAATATCAATAATAATAGTCAAACTGATAATCAAATATAACTTAAAACCGTACTTTGTAGTGTAAGAATGTAGGTAAAATTTACCTAGACGTTGTAATCGAACACAAAAAATTAAACTGGAATGAAAACTTAAGTCATCGAGGCAACGGACATATTATGATACTATTTTATTCTATTCTCACCAATTATAAATCTAGAATGGGGCGAAGAGATTGGATACAAACATAAGATAAAAATATCCGAGCTGGGAAAGAAATTAATAAAGAAATAGAACAACGAGGACTCGTAAAAGCAAAAATTTGAACGAATTGCCTTTATTCACAGGATTTATGAGAGGTACTAAATGACAAGGATATGGTGTTGGCCCATAATGAGAGTATTTTCAACAAAAAAGGTAAAAATAATCGAATTAGCCATTGTTAACTTTAGCTGAAATTTGAACCGTGATAAGCCAGAAGTAACAAAAGTTGTTCGAGCACGAAGTATATCGAAGCAGTCACCTGTTTTTTCGAAAAAACCATTCATCGTGCCTTCAGAGCATCACAAAAATTATCAGTTCAGAATGATTTATAACCATTTGTTTGCCGGAGATTTTTGATGAACTGAGGAATATAAACCGAACACGACGAATCAATATGAGCTCTCACACATCGACTCAAACAAGTAAGTTTTTGAACACTCAAAAGTGGAGTTGATGGATTATCTGCCATAATATGGAACTACTTTCTATTTTAACCGCTTTTCTATGTATTATCGATTCGGAAATTGGATAAATAAATAAAATAAATACATAGGAATTTTTGATAAAAATCAATAAATAAGTAAATAAGTAATAAATTTTAAAATACAAAAGATTCCAAAAAAAAAACACAAAAAATAAATTAATATATAAAAATATATATAAACAACTATATATATATATATATATATATATATATATATATATATATATATATATATATATATATATATATATATATGTGTGTATATAAATCTTTGAAATAGTCAAACAATAAACAAAATTCTAAAATAATTAATATAATTTCTCATGCCAATAATATATAATAAACTTCCCGTAAATCTAACACCTAAATGTCATATTCCAGCAAAGCAAACACTTAATATGGAAATAATATTGCTTGTAGTTTCGGAAATTCTTAAAGTCTTTATAAAATTGTCATTTTCAAAATTAAAACCATCAAATTTGCTCATGTTACAAATAAATACTGGTCAGGGTTGACACGGTGTTGAGCCCGCCCCACGTTGACCCTTTTACAGCCCTAGAAACGGAGAGGAACAGTACGCCGATTCTGACTAGTGTAAATGTCCAACTACACTAGTAACTTTTCAGCTACTGGTTGGTCATTATGAATAACCGAACTCATAAATTAAAATGGAAATCATTGTATACACTTTGGTTGACGAACGTTTAGATAAAAGTTAATTTAATTCCGACTGTACTATTAAGATTCTGCTTTACTTTTCTCCTCAGAGTAAATTGATTACTAGCTTATATATAAATAAAGACGTTAATCTATTCTACTGAAGCAAGGATTTCTTTTATAAAATGCAATTCGGTTGAAAGCTTGCTGAGACCCAACTTAACTGTTGCTTCTATATGTATACTGGTGGTTCGCAGTTATAATAACGCCAACGTTTCGAAACAATCGTTATTTGGGACCTGTGAGGGCTGAAAATATGCACAGCTGTGTTACTTATATTTTGTATATATATTTTTATAATGTATGTAATGTATATTATATTGTATATGTAGTTAAGAAAGTATGATATGTAGCCACATATTTTGTATGAATAAAGATATTTGAAAATCAATAAAAAACTATACACTCAGTATAAATAAGATTTTTAGTCTAAAATAGTTAACTTTAAAAATCGGTTTATTGAAATTAATATTGCGAATTTTACTTAAAATTTGAGCCTCTTGAGAAAAATTTTATGAGCATATATATGTTTAATTTGTAAGATCACTATGCTGTCAGCAGTTCACAACTTGGGGGCGTGCACTTCATAGGGAAGAGGGAGCGTAATTTTATCATTTACAGGAAGATGTTGAACTTGTAATGGTATATCGAGACCAAGAACGAATGAATAAAATAAATTGGGTTAAAATTTGAAAAAAAAGCAAAAGTCGGTCCGATTAAACCTGTTATGGAAACTTGGATCAGAAACACTGAAAGGTTGAGGAACTCTGGCCTAAATAATTTTGTCTATTTTTAATTCATTTATCCAAAGTGAATAGCTTAAGTCAGTTATTGTGAATCTGCTGGCATAGGTAAAAATGTTACATCTCCTTGGTGTATTTTTATGGAAGCTATACAACTCTATTAGGAAAGTTAATCAATAACATTATCTTTTTTTTCTGTGTATTACATTGATTTCGTAATTAAGGAGGAAGGCTTCTAATTCCAACAAACTTACTAATTTTAGATTTATTTGTAAAACAGTAAAACGTATCCAAATTAAAAATAAATTATTAAAGAATATGAAATAATGTAATAATTTATCCCTTTGGAAACAAGAATCCTGACTGGGTCAAAGATTTAACATATCAACGTGTATGCCCCTGTAATTCCATCTAATGCGGCATCTTAATACGTGGCAAGAAACGTCCCTCAAAGGGATTTTGAGGTTAAGGCCTTCCCTTACCGCAAGTACTCAAAGAAACTTTGAAATACCACATATTTCTTTGTTCGATTAGCACGAAGTAAAATTCTGGAAAATAAGTTAAAATAAATATAAACGAAAAAGTCCTCCTCAAACTAGTCTCAATTATTGATCAAAAAAATTTTTGTACATACCCAAATAGTAAATAGACTAATATAAACGTACCCATCAATAAAAAATAGAGAATTATATATAGAAAAAAAATATAGAGTTTAAAAGCATAACTGAGGAAACAAAAAATAAACGGTATAAACCAGATTTGGAAAAACTATCGAAAAAAATGGTGGCCCTAAAAGCTCAAAAGAACGATCATCGCCGACAAATAATCGTATTAAAAGAACTACTTGTAAGTGACATCAAAGATCACCAGAGCCATTTTAAAAATATTTGTAAAGACCAAATATTCAACGAGGAAAAATAATAGAATGAATATAAAACTTCCCCGAAAGAACTTTCGCAAATCACTGAAGATATATGGCGCCAGAAGATGATACAATTTTAATGTAAGAAATCTATTTTAACAAAGCAATGCAAACTGTTTAATGACTAGTATATACTACAAAACAAGATTGAAAATATCTGGAAAAATGCCATTTTTATACTGTCTTACAAAATAGGTGACAATATGAATTAAAAAAACTACACACCTAATTCTATTTCCCTTCCAACACAGTTTTACAAATAAATTAGATCAGTATCGACCAGAAGAATATAGGTGGGTCAATCTTAAATTTTCTAAGCTCCAAAGACTGACCTACATATGCATTATAGGAGCTATGAGATACACCTCCACAGTAGTCATGGAAATCTTATTAAATCCCCCTCGGTGGCTGAGGTGAAATTGCGGGCACACAGGCTGGAACAAAATAAGGTCTGGTGGACTTGAACTGCCCTCGGACATACCAGCATCAGTCATGATATCAAATTTATTACTGGAGATAAGCAGTGATATCATGGTAAAAGACACAATTTTACTAGAAATAAACCTTTTAGATTGACTGCAAAACAAGATCAGATCTAACACAGGATAAGCTAGAAATTTTGTCAGAATACAGCGAGTTACTCCTAGATTCAATACAGGTGAGATAATGGGGCAATACATCACTGTATTCCAGGCGGAAATACATGTAAAGATTATGTCTTCAAGACAATCTAATGAGAAGTTATAGAGGAAGGAGCGTTCTCACCATATAAAATCTAAACTGTCTGGGACTGTCTTTAAAAACTAATCGTTCCGGCACACGAGATCACACATGTGTGTCAATCAGGACACGAGGACATCCTAAACAATGAAAAACATGAGCAAGTTGCGAAACAAGGGTCTACTATCACATTTATTGGACCGGACTAGTATTTGGTACACTATTTGAAGGTGAATATACTATCAATACTAGAGCTAGTGAAAACACATTGCATTCATTCTACACGAATAGGAAACAATTGCCGAGCAAACTACCTGGTAAACTAAGGGAGATGACTTGCATTTAAGCAGGAAACTCATTAGGCTGATGATAGGACGAATAACTCACTGCTGCAGATTGAGAAATTTTTCTACATACAATGGGTATTTTAAAACGAAGGACCAGCATGTGATGAAGGGGACAAAACAGCCACATAAACCATCTTCAAACGTAACGCTTTAATAGGTTTAAGTCTTGAAGATGTCTTTAGTAGACTAAAGATACCTTCACAGACTAATCAATCCTGAAGCTCTAAATCCAGAGGACAAATTAATGAACAGGCAACTTGTAGTATAAGGTACTTACACTCTAAGACAATATTGTTGCTTGCGGAAATGAAAAACATGTTTTCGCCAACTTTGGACCCCCTCCATTTGTTAATGCAAATTATTTCAGGGTCCAAAACTATATAAGCATTGACCCTGACTACAACTTACTTCCCATCCTGTGGTGAATTAACGCCATAAATATCGTCCACAAACTGGAGTATTAAATAAATTTAGCAGTGGTGACTTCTTAAGATTCAACTGATCATTCAAAATGTTATGTATTTTATTAAGTTTGGTAATTTAAAAATTTTCTAATAAAGTCAATTTTAGGTTTTTATTTTCGGTAGGTAATATTTTAAAGGGTTTACTAAATATGGGATTTTCTGTCCAAAGGTGTGTTGCGTAAGTTGAATTGTGTTTTATATTAAATATTCTTTTATATGTTCTTGAATCCTAATATTAAATTTAATCAATGGTAATACTTCGAACCACACAATAACTCACTCGATGAGAATCAGACGAATTGAGAAGATGAAACTAAAAAGCGTTGCGTAATCAAAGGTGGCTTGTTGGAAATTTTTTTCTCACTATACATGACATTGTTAATGTTATTCTCAATAACAGCAAGACCCCTAATCGAACGTCTTGAAGGTTAACCCTTAATAAACAATAATTCGTAATACAATTAGGCCTAAAGCCTTTCCGTGTAGAATAGATCATTTATTATTAACGAAGTATACACAAAGCTGCCATTATAAGCGATTTAAAGACATTAATAAAATATCGTGAATACTGTGCTATGCTTTGTGTTTTCCTATCAATTTGCTTAATCATTATACAGCCATTATCGTCCCTCTCTACTTAAATGCGATCAACAATCCGGGAATGTTCTTTCAGATATTTTTAAGAGATCGTTATTTTAGCAATTGTAATGTTTTATAATAGATGCAATGTCTGCCAGTCAAAATTAGGTAAAAATAAATTTTAATAACTTTTAAATAATAAGAAATGATATGAGTTGGTTTATTTTCAATTAACACAAAATATGATAAATATATATCTCAAAAGCTTATCTAGTAAATTAGAAGATTTGTTCTTAATAAAATAGTAAGTTATTTAAAAAGAAAATATATTAAAACTGATAAAAAGTGATATGTATTTTACCTACAGGGCATACGGTGTTAACCTCCCTTTTAAACTTTAGATTAAATTTTAATTTAAAAGCAAGAAGTTTATATTTATTAATTTCAACTTTATTGCTACATAATAAAGTAAAGAATCGTGCGAAAAGTATGATTTTTAAATCTGCGTTCCTTACAAATTATTGATATCAACGTTATGAGAAAAATACCAGCTTTCGAATGGTGCGTGGCAAAATTACTCAAGTAAATCATATCATCTTGAAAATTTCGTAAAACCGAAAATATATGGTGAAAAAGTTATTATTAGTTAAATCCCTTTGAAGCTACTAAATTTTCCATTCGCTATTTTTGCTGTAAATTACTCAATATAGGGTTTTTAAGGTCTCAGAGTGCGAATGATAAATTAAGTTTTCCAATATCCAAGATGGCGGATTCAAAATGATGGACCATGATTTTTTAAAGCTAATATTTTTCTTTAAAAATACTTACTGGGGGGTTTTGGTAATTCTAAGCACGAATCTGTAATGAGAATTTCAATTTCTCAATATCAAAGATGGCGGATTCAAAATGGGTGACCTACTTTTTTTTAGTTAAGCATTTGCTATAAAAATACTTATTTGGGGGTTTTTAGGGTTATCAGGAAGTAGTCAAAAGGCGAAGGGTTTTTTTGGTATTATTTGTGGTCTTTTATATTTTTTTTGGATTTTTTAAAAATTTTTTTTTTAGCAATCATTCTCAGAGTACATTTAAAAAAATTACCGTGAATGTCAACGGGTTAACAAAAACACGCTTAAGAGCTAAAATAAAACAATTGAATAAAGAATTGCTCGTTTCTAATTCTAAAAACTCTTGATCAAAATTTATCCACTATATGCTACGATCCAAATTTCATCTTAGCTTTTGCGCTCTTCTTTTTTTGAAATCTTAATATGAGAATGTCGATATATTACAATCTTTAGAATATCTTTTTATAACCATTTCTTTTTGTTAATGGGTATAAAATAGTACTTTTTTATTTTCTGCATTTTAACTTCTCAACTAGATTTCCTTCCAAATCAACAAGATTACAAATAAAGAAAATAATTCAGATGTATCAGTTAGTACTTCAGTTTTAGTTACTATGAGAATCTCGGAAACAATAACAAAGAATGAGAAGATAAAATAATTTTAAAATAGGTGTTCACGGTTTAGACATTTTTTTATAACTAATGCACTAAGAACATTGCAAACAAAAGAAATATATCGCCCAGGCTATGTGGGTTTGAAAGCTTTGGTTATCAGTTTATCGAAAAAAATCGGTCCGCTAACCTGTCTGCTGCGTTGGGAACCTGGATTTAGCTGCACCTAAGTTACGTGGGCTACAAGAAAAAAAAAATAAAAACAAAACAAGGAATTTTAAATCCTTATGACAACCTCTTCGACGGTGCATCCTGGGTTCGGCTGATGTCAGAAGTAATTTGCGGTCAGGGATTTTTGGGGTAGCTGAGTACAATCCTCTCAATTCGGATTCATGACAATTGAATTTCTAATTGTAGATTCGTTATCAGCGACCCTAAAGGGGCCTTAATAATTAGCCTTTAAAAAGATGAAGGCAGCTTTTTTAAATCCACCATCTTGGATATCGAATAATTTAAATTCTCGTTACAAATTCTTGCTCAGCGACCCCAAAACCGCCCAAGTAAGTATTTTCAGAGCAAAATATTAGCTATAAAAAATTAGGGTCCACCATTTTGAATCCGTCATTTTGGATATTGAAAAATTAATATCCTCTTTACATGTTCGCACTCTGCGATTTAACAAACCTTCCAGTGAGTAAATTTAAGCAAAAATAGGGAATAGAAAAATGGGAGCTTCAAAGGAATATAACTAATAATAACTTTTTCACCATTTATTTTCGGTTTTTCGAAGTTTTCAGGATGATCTCATTTAATGAAGTAATTTTGCCACGCACCATTTGAAATCTTGTATTTCTCTGATAATTTTGAATTTTTTTGTAAATTTTTTAATCACAGAAAAAATGGGAGCAGGGGTATTCCACACTCTTTGAAGACGGTGTATTAATGAAATGTTTTCAAAATGTTCAAAATTTTTGTTATGTTTCATAATGTTAGTTATGTCTACTGACTTTTCCATTCATTTAATTAAAATTCTACAGAGAACCACAACACGGAACCAAATGTACTGTTTTATTATTGACCGAATATTATCTCTTTAAGTTTTTTATTGTCTTTCATCAAATTACAATAATCCTTAATAGTTTAAAACATTGTGAGTTTCCGCATGTTGGAAATTAAAAAAAAATAAATCATTTAAACACGGCAAGTGGTATATAAATACTTTTTTTTCCTTACATACACCTAAAACTATTCGAAAAAAATATGCTTTGAATTTTTAAACACAAACAACCAAAAATGCACTTCACTTTAATGTACAGAATACTAATATTTGGGAGAAAAATTGTAAAACAAATTTAACACAGTATTATGGGTACCTCTGTTTAATTAATAAGTTACATATATTAATCAACCTACAATCTACAATTACATACCTCAGAAATTTAGTTTAACAAAACCGTCGAACTCGTTACCCTGTGGAAACGCTGCTTTTAGATTTTCCATACTTATATACATAAATAATATAAAGCTTCTTATATCAGCCGGTATCGATGTGACTAAGTGTCTTCATTACCTAATAACTTCTACAAATTTGCGTCACTTTATTCTGTCTTTTTTCAGGTTTCTAGGTTGTTGCTCCGTACACCCCTTACTTGTCAGTCAGTATTTCATCAATCCTTTAATCTTCTTTTAGGATTTTTCTATCTCTTGATTGTTTGCCACACCATACCGACTTGTTGTTTATCGTCCATTCTGATCAGGTGCTTATCAAATCTTAATTTCTTTCTTTCGATAATCTTTTTCAACGAATTGCCCTTAAGTTGCTTTCAAATTTCTTCCTGTCTCCTTTTATTATTGTTTTTATTTTCAAAATTTTTTTCAGGTTTTCATTTCAATGGTTGAACTCTTTGCTCTAGTTTTTCTTTTAACTCCCAGTTCTAAGTCCATATATTAAAATAGCTTACATTTAAATTTTTGTTATTTTGCTTTTTCAATTTAGAAACTTTCTAGCTATTGCACTATAGGTTCTTGCTGCTGTTTTTATTCTGGTTTCTATATCATCCTTTAGTTTCCCTTTGCTGTTTATTATTACTCTCTTTTTAAGTTTGATTAGCCTTTATCCGCGACTTCGCGTAAAGCTTGGGAAATAAAAGTGTGTTGAACTATTTTTTTTCTAAATCACATGTTGTCCAACTATCTTTCTATGAAAATACCATGAAAATAAGCTTAATTGCTATTAGATATATTCAATTGTTGCCCCATATCATTCCTGACCATCTTCATGTCTTTATCTCTAAAGATTCATCGAAATCATCTCAGTCGTTTCAAACAATAGCCGATAAAGACAGACAGACAGAAAAAAGCAGCTCATATTACACTTAACAATATCTTCTTCATGTCTGTAAATTTCCATCGAAATCGGTTCAGTCGGTGTGAAGAATAACCCATACAAACAGATAGATAGACAGAAAAAACAGCTTTTATTATTCCTGACAACATCTTCTACAGACCGAAAGGCAGACAATTTATATTTATATTTGTAGGTTTAATATAAATTTGAAGGTCATAGAGAACGATGTTTTTGCGAAGTACTAGATATCTATTGGTCTTCAGTTGTCTTAATTCTTGTTAAAGATCACGACGTTTCGACTAGTAGTTATCTCTAGCCCTTTTCAAGCGAAAAAATATCAATTGTCCTAACTTGATAATCATTAGAGATATAACCTAATCGAAACGTCATACAATCAGACAAAAATAAATAATCTTTCAATATCGTCAACAATCTTTCAACAAAACTTTTCTTGCTGAAACGCCAATAATTAAAATTTATTATTTTTTTATAATTTTAAGAGAAACTGTATTATTTTTTAAAACTTTTTATTAAATATAATAGATACTGATCATATTTTAATTTAAATAAGAATATATTAATCAATATTATAAGGAAATTTTACTGTCTAAAAGAAAATAAATCGATAATAATATAATTGACAAAGAATGTTATTAAAATTATTATTAAATTTCACACCAGCTTTTTGCTGTTAAAATATTTTTTGAATTCACTTAAATAGCCTTTTTTATGTCTGAGGATACTGAAGCTTATAGACATTTCAAAAATGAAATGATAAAGGAGGCGACATAAAAGTTGTTTTTCATCACAACTTTCGTGCAAATGTCTAACAAAGTTACAGAGCCGAAGAAAAGCAAGAAAACATTAACTTTTTTCTCTACAACACCCACTTAAGTCTTTGTTAAGACTCTTTTCATGCGAAGAAAAGAATTTTATATACATGTATAATAGAAACGTGAATGAAAGTATGATTTGTACAGTTATTAATCATTTTAAGTTTTGTTGAACACGAAAAATATTTGAGGTATAATTTGATTTCTTTTAGTAATAAAACTATATTAGCCAGTGCAAAACTAATTGCAAATTTTTAAAAATGAAGTAAACTAAATAAATTTACAAACGGCTTCAATCGAAAAAATAGTAAGTATTTGTTGTTAACTTAAATATAATTTTTTATTAAAGTGTAATACATCATTGAGAAGATCAAAAAGGTTCTTTTCAGAGCAGTTAAAATTAAGCATGACAACCCTAAGATGACAAAAAGTTGATAATGTTTCCAGGTAACTAAAAAGTTTAAATTAATATTTGACTAAACAAATACATTTTTCGTAGATAGTAGTACAAATATAGCTTTTACTGATTTAAAGAAGAAATGAGAAAAAAATAATTTAAAAAGGAAATAAGCCAAAATTCAACGATATACATCAAAATATTTGCTATAAAATCAGTGGAGCAAAAAAAATTGTGAACAAAATACGATTAATTCTACGTCCACACAAAATTATAAAAAATAACAAACACGTTTAAGAAAATCAATATCTTAAAAATTACTAAAAATCACTAAATTTTAAGAGATCCACAATAATCTGTAGGATATAGTAAAAATTAATTTACATGACTTATTTGATCATCTAGGAACTGTAGCTCTTCTACATCGCACATGAAGTATTTGGATTGCCCATACTAAACGCGGAAATTATTTACGCTTTGTAAAATCTAAAAAAAGAAAAGTTCCATGCTCGATGACATTTACGTGGAAGTACTGCAACTCGTTTACACCCGAAAATTATGCAAAATTTTTAATGGTTATATACCTGTAGCTTGATCAAATACCTTCATTGCTATAAACAAAACCAAGCGCTCGAAGATGTAAAGATCACCAACATATTGGGTTGGCAAGTGTGTTTTTTTCCACCCTTTCGATATTAGTCACATTTAGGTTAATTTAGAAACAACTTGTGCCTAATTTTGTTTATAGCTGTTAGTTCAATTTTAACATGAAGTGCTAAAAAAACGAAAATTTTTTGCATATTTTGCTTTTTTATTTTCGTAAACTTCGTAAACTTCGTAAACGAAAGAAAGCTGTTAAGACTCCCAGATAGATATGTGAAGTTTATGGTGTTGATTACGTATCAGAACGGGCGTGTTTGGTTTAAAGAAATTCATTCTGGAGTTTTTTCGCTCAAAGATAATGTACTGATCCACTTACTGAAATTGATGATGACCAAATCAAAACTGTAATTGAAGAGAATCATCATATCGAGAGATTGTAGGGAGATATTCCACACAACAATTGAAAATCAGATTAAATGTTTAACTCAGCGATTCAATATTTTGTTTCAAGATTGTAGACAATGTTGAAGATTGACCAAAATGTGGTTGTCGGACTTGTATTGTCTTTATTTTTGTTTGTTTGTACGTTTCGATTAGGTTGTATCCCTAATTGTTATCAGGTATATACTGAATGTTTTATCTTAAGGCCACGAGCTTACCATGTGTCCATTAAAGGGCGAAGTTTTTGCTTTACTGTACACCTCAATGATTAGATGTTACAAAGTAATGATGGCTAAAGATTAGGTATTTGAATACTGTGTTTACTGAAGATTCCACTATTATTTTTCATGTACGGCTGCTTCAATAAATTTTCTTTTTTCCTGTTGTGTTTTCCACATATAGTGTCGTCGCTTCATACCATTTCATATGGTGTTGTTTATCCCAGGCGTGTTTTGCAGTACCAGATCTCCTTTTTGGGTATGAGTTTTATGTTCCTTAAGTCTAACTTCTAGTGGACGTTCGGTTTCTCCAATATATATTTCAACACACTCACATGGAACTTTGTAAACACATTCTTTCTTATCGTAGTTTTTAGTATTGCTTTTTATTAATTGAGCTCTGAGTCTTATCTTCTTCGAGGTTCTCTTAATATATGAAATTGTAGAGCAGGAATATATTTTTTGCAATCCAATATCCTTGTTCTAAGGATATTTATAACATCGTCAATAAATTTTAGAGGATAACCATTCTGTTGTAAATCAGATTTAATATTTGCTACCTCCTTTTCAAATGAATCAGCATTATTGCATATGTATACAGCGCGATTATGGATGTTGGAAGCATCGTACAAACAAACCAAAGTAAAGTCCAACAACTACATTTTAGTGAACTAATATTTGCCATATAGATCCCATAAGCAATGAAACCGTTCCTTTCTTGAAAAAGATAATTACAGGTGATAAAAAATGGGTCATATAAAGTAACATCATTCGTAAACGATCATGGTTCAAGCGTGATGAACCAGTACAAAGCACGTCTAAATCTGATGAAGTATTGCATTTCTTAGACAATAATGTAAAATGATTTATTGACTAGATCTGCATATCCCTTTCGTTATTCATCCATCTGAGACCTATTCTACCAGTTTCTCTAACCCTGTTTATGTCTCGCTCTATTTTCAACTTCTTCTCATCTTCGTGCGACTATTTTATGTATTTTTATTATACTTCGCTTCCAGCTATTATTCGATATTCTGGCAATATTATATCGATCTTTTCTAATGGGTAGCTAGTCTACTTCTGGTTCTATTCCTTATTGTTATTTATTCTTGTTTTATTCTTTTCCACAGTTCTGTATTGTGTATTTTGTTTAGTCAATATATTTTCAAAATTTTTCTCAGTGATTAATTCATAAGGGTTCTTAATGAGTTGAGTGCACGACGAGTTGAATAGAATTGGACGTCGGGGGCAAATCTTCTATCAGAGAACACAGTAAACATATATATATATATATATATATATATATATATATATATATATATATATATGTATATATATATATATATATATATATATATATATATATATATATATATATTATCCAACATATTCAGCTTCATAAAATATTTCAACTACAATCAGCAGAATAAAATTACATTTACAACCGAGGTGTTACCTATATAACTATATCTTTGCCAAAAATATACAAAGCTACGCCTACCACCAGATATATACATATATATATATATATATATATATATATATATATATATATATATATATATATATATATATGTATATACATATATATATATATATATATATATATATATATATATATATATATATATGTATATACATATATATATATATATATATATATATATATATATATATATATATATATATATATATATATATATATATCTGCAATGAACTATAATTGCCGAAAATTCTTACTTTGTTCTTTCAAGACTGCTAAAAAAGCGCGCGTAAATTATAAAAAAATTTGCTGCAATGCGGAAAACATATACTGCAGGCTTATTTCGGTTATGATGTATTAAGTACCAGAGCTCGGTCGTGCGAGGCGCTTGCGAGTAGACTTCCCTCTGCGCGCCATAGAGGTGGCGCACCCATGTAAGCGGCAGAAAGCTATTTTTTTTTAACCGAAATAAATAATTGGGACGTAATTTTTTCGTATGGCATTTGATCGTATCTTGCAGACGTTAATTCGAACTTTCCATTGCTATCAAGAAAATTGAAAAAAGTTCATTTTGGTAAAAGTCATTAGCATTCAAAAATGGCAAACATTATATTTTTTAATTCTTTAGCATCCATTTTCTCTGAAACTAAGCGTTACACGTAAAATTTAGCAGGAATCTTTTTTTCTTAAAATCATTCGAAGAAGAAGACCCAATTATTTTTTTAAAACGATCTTATGATCACCCGGACAAATTTCCAGTTTAAAAATTATTGCTCAGGGACTCAAAACCATTAAAAAAAACTTACACGGGTCCATATAAATTAAAAAGGCCACTGCGGACCCCCTGACTCCTACACTATAAGGTAATTGTTAGTTTAACAGAAACTATTTTAAAGTTATATGTATAAATCTCCACACCATTCTAGGCTAATAACAAGAAAGCGTCACTTCTCTCTTTATATGTATAGTGGGGAAAGTTTTAAGTATAAATCGTTCTTGATGAAGACATGATGCGACGCGTCCGTTCGCCATATTGAATGAGATATACCTACAATATCTTGCTTTTTATATCCACATCAAAAATATGTAAAGTGTCAATCCACTTTTATCTGATATTAATAATACTACTACTATTATTCCCATTAATTAAATTAGTTAATTAACGAAGATCTGATAAAGAGTATGAAAACATCGCGTGCATTATTACCCACCATAAATGTTCATGACGCTATGTATCAACGTGACAGACTAGATATAGCATATACAGGGCGGCGCAATTGTGTAATAAACTACCCTTTCTTCTTCATTTTTCAAAAATTTTAAGAAATGTTTTAATAGATGTTGTATAGTATGAATATCTCCACAATCTAAAAATATTTTTAATTATACATGTTGTTTCATGACAGCGTGACGCTAAAAAATGGTCCTTTTTTATTGGGACATTCTGTATATTTTTACATATTTGGATTCTCTCAAGAACTATCCGTATGGTAGAGTATCAGGTTTTGAATTTTATTGCAGAGTTGCCAATTCTTTCAAAAAATTCACCAAATTTTGATCTTATATATTCTACTATACTCTTCAATCTATTACATTGTCAGTTTTACAATTTTTGAATGCGCCAAAAAGTTGAACTACCAAAATTTACGCAAAGCTTAAGCCTTTTTGAACATGAAGTTTTTCAAAATATCAGTTGTTGGGTTATTTGAAAATAAAGAAACTTATTGCTTTATATTGTTAATGGTATAAAATTCACAATATTTCTTTCTTTTGTTTGACTAGGCAGTTTTCAATTAGATTTTTTTTTGGGTTTTACTCATAATATTAGTTCATATGGAATTATTACATGTTTTTGTTTTTACGTTTCGGTTTGTTTTATTATTTAAATCATCCTCAGATTATTCAACTGTAAAAAGGGACAGGGATTTGTATTTTGTTAATATATAAATTGAAATATTTTTTTCTTCTCTAATGTTAAATAAGGGTTACACCTAAACTAATAGATATTTAATTTTTTTATATAAAGAAACTGGTGAATTATTTTGTAAATTTTTAGTCCATTTCATTGGGTGTTTGAAAGTATAAAGGTAATGAGACATCAAACATTATTCAGGTCATTTGTATTCGTTCTAAAAATAATATTATAGCATACTGTTTTGATGTGGATAATTTCTTTAATAGATTTTTTTTTGTAATTGTTTTCTGTATGTAAAATGCCAACACTATTAAAGTCGATATTATGTAAATTATCCATTACATGTTTGGGGCTGAGACAGTTTTGTTATAGTTATTATGATGTCTTCTATTGTAATTTTTGGTTTTGTATTCTGTTTTTTAAAAAAACGGACATATATTTGGTTACAATCTAAACAAATGATCTTGTAAATTATATTCGTTTGTTTGTTTATCTTCAAGGACATCGGGTTCAATTTTCGTATCAAGGCTCTTATTAGACAGTTCTTTACCTATTTGTATATCTTGTGGTTTTAATATTTTTTTAATCGAGTTAGTAATTTTTGGTATATAAGGCAAGGATACGACGAAACGTTACTTTTTATTGGTTTTATATCGTTATAGAACTTTTTTACTCGACATTTTATTATGGGTTCAATAAGTCCTTTTGGATAATTGTTTTTAGCTAAAGGGTTTTTAACTTTTTTTATATTTTATGGTCTATATTTTACATGGAAAAACTTGATTGCCCCATCTGTTAATGACACAACAACTGTAATTTAGTGTTTTTCTGACTCTATCGGTTTTATGTATTAGTTTGTTTTGTACAACGGTTAGCTTACTTTATCTATTTATTTTTAAGTTATCGCCTTTTTCACATTCCCTTAAAGAATTTTTTTTTCATTTCCGCAAGGACATTTTTCGCTCTCTCTAGAAGCCCAACTTGATCTACTCCTAGACAAAAGCCTTTTCTAGTATCATCCATTTTGATCTATTTTCTGCAATCCGGTGCCACTTTCTACCTGCTTTTTTTTCTTCTATCCATCTTTTTGAGGGTCTTCCAATACTTCTTTTTGGAAGACCTAGGTCTCCATTGCAATATATGTTGTATCCACCTTATATAGTCGTGCCTAGCGTCGTGTGCCACTCAGGTCCATTTCAAGGTAGCAATGAGTTTTATCACATCCTCCATTTTCGTGCGTCTTCTTACATCTTTGTTCCTTATTCGGTCACGTAGTGATATTTCCAGCATAATTTTTCGCTATGTAGTATACAGTTTATTGGCTGCTTTAACTGCTAATGTGGTTGTCTCTAGTCTATAGGTCATTACTGGGGGAAAGCAGAAGTCAAAAACTCTTCTTTTCAAATTATTGGGAATATCGGGGCTCCTAAGAGCCTATCCCAATCTTCCAACGGCTACCCATGACACTCTTATTCTTCTATTTATTTCCGCTTTTTGGTTTTCTTTCCCAAGTCTAATTAGATGGTCTAAATACACGTATTCCTCGACTCTTTGTATTTCTTTGTTTCCTACATAAAGTAGCGTATCTTCTGGAGACATTATTTTGGTTTTTGCTAGGTTCATGCTTAATCCAACTTTCTCTGAAGCATTTTTCAACTCAGAGAGCATTTTCTGTACCTTGTCTAAATTTTTACGTATTAATAACATCTAACAGTGTTAAAGTAAAGAGTTTAGGGGAAATCGTATCTCCTTATCGCACCTCCCGACCAATATTTATCTTCTGTGTTTCTAGGTTCTCTGTTACCTTTACTTGCAGTGTGGCCTTACTGTAAATCTATTTTAGAAGATTTTTGTATCTGGAGTCAATCCTTGCATTGTCTGTTGCTTGAAGTATGACCCATAGCTCGATAGGGTCAAAAGCCTTGCTATAATCAACAAATGCTATGTGGATTTGATCAACAAATATTCAGTGCATTTTTTAGTTAGTGATTTGATATTCTCTATCTGCTTTGTTGTACTAAATCCCTTTCGAAACCCATCTGGTTCCGGAGGTTGATAGAAGTCAAATTTGTTAGTTAGTCTATTAGTTATAAGCTTTGTAAGCAATTTGTATGGATGTGACAGAAGACTTATGGGGCGATCATTTTCGATGTCTAAAATGTCGTCTTTTTTTGTACAGAAGAATGACTCGGGCGTTTTGTCAGTTATCAGGGATTTTACCGTTTTGAAGACATTTATTCAAAAGAATAAGCATTGAATGTAGCATTGCAGACCCTCCGAGATCCAACATTTGTTTAGATATACCATCTTCACCCGGGGCAGGATCAGATTTCATTTGTGTCAAAGCATCTTTCAACTCTTTGATGGTGATGTCAGATATTTCTTCTGAACCAACATTTGTAATATTGAGGAGCTTGATGTCTGGTTTTGGGTTAACTGTAGTGTTCAAATTTGAGTAGAGCTCTTTTACTATGTTGGCTACTTCCCTGGGTTCATTTTTTGTTCCTCCTTCTTTATCTCTAAGTTGGTTTATATTGCGTTTACAAATCGAGTTTATGGTATTTTTGTTGTTTTCCATGGTCACGCGTTCACCAATAATGGCTTAAACCTACTTAGAACCAGTTTTCAAGTAACTCCTGCAGGCACCGATTAGAAAAAGGTGTGAATTTTAAGTAAAATTTGTTTTATCTAACAATCATGTAAAGTATTTTAAAAACACTGATTCCCTTAGATAATATCTGTGAGTTTTAACTATTATATCACTTTTGTTCCTATTTAAATATTTTTTTTTTTGAGATCAGAGATTTTATACTAAATATTATTTTCGTAAATTATTCAGCGTGGCCATTTTTTTCATTTTAAAAATATTATTTTTTTCCAACTCCCTCTACTCCTTCTATTTTTACCAATAATGGAGATAGCTCGTAAAATGATCGAAAAATGAATATCGTATACTTTTTGTACCATAGGCAGCCAGTGGTGGCAGGTTTCATTGTTATATCAACTTGGTTGTACCGTTATAGCATTGGATCATAGCACTAGTTTTGAGTAATTGCGGTTACGCTCTCCAAGTACTGCTCGTTAATTTTTGCATTTTTTTGTTGTTGGCAACAATTTTCGGTTTGGTATTATAGCTGAGCTCGGTCCAGAGTTACACCTCGATATTTGGGTATGAATCAGTGTTCCATGGGGGTTTTCTCTCGCGCGATTTGTAGTTTTCTTGTCGTCTGTTTGTGTTTTAGATGAAAAAAGTAGGTCTGGCCTCCGATGGTACTCCTTTTAATAGACATTAAGTTACTTGAAGGTTTCGGATTGCCCTTATTTAACGGTTTTGAAATTGATGGCTTGGAACTATGTGTATCCACTGGTGAGGGTTGGTCGTTCGAAAATATATTTAAGAGCGTTGGAGCCAAAACGCTTCCTTTAGGCAGTCCATTTCTCAGTGTTCTCCAGCAGTTTTTCCTTGGAACTCTACAAAGAATCTGCAGCTTTGAAGGAGACTGTTTATTCAGCGGGCAAAATTGAAGTCTGGTCATATTATGGACATTCTTAAAGAGCAGTTTGTGGTTAACCGTATCATAGGCTGCAGTGAGGTCTACAAAAACAGCAACTGTGATTTTACATATAACATACTGTGCTTGACGCTTCGTCATTTCCATGTAAGCCTTTGTGTCTTGGGACTCACACTCTAACACGACTTTGTTTTTTTTTTCTCAGAATTATAAGTTCTCTTTGATATTCCCAAACCAGTTTAGATCAACTGTTGTACTTGAAAAATATGTTTAACGCCAAAACCTTCAAATAGCACATTCATGTCATTATAGTAAAGAAGGTTTATGCTAAAAAAGCTAATAAAATTATTGTAGCAGTTTTTTAGAACCCGATTGTTTTTTTGATGCAAAAAACGAGGCTGTGCTTGTAATTTAAAAAAAAAATTCATGTCGCTTACTAAGTAACTTAAAAATTGAGCTGGAAAATAGAAAACGCTCGGGTAACTGCATCATAACCAAACCCGCATCTGCGTGGGAATCTTTACAAACAAGTCGAACCAAGTATTAACTCCGAAACTCGAGTTAAACTAACAACGACGCCCACATCAATATTAAGTACTTACAGTTTAATTTTCATAATTATTACTTGGGCCTATAGTAAGAAACCTTGTGAACCAGTGTAACTAATGGTAATCCATTTAAATGTACAATAGATTAACTTGACCAATTAGAGGTCTATACTCATACCACTAGATTATTAACATTTAAACCCTCATTATTGAATAAAGCAACCGAGTATCTAACACAACAGGCTTACATAGAACATACACATGTATATTCCATTAAGCCCTTAATACCAGCAAATGAGCATATGCAAATGTTAGATCTGCACAATAGTTGCAACTGAGATACATTAAACTGGACATACATTGACACAATAACCCTGAATTCCCAATTCAAATTTTATATTGCCTAAGGCGAACTGTTAATGACTTCTGTCTAGTACTATACGTTGTAGATGTGTATAAAACTGACCTAATTATAATTTTACATTTTAAGACTAAAAGTTAAAATGATTTTACAGCAAAAATGGTTGATAAAGTACCAGTATGATAAATATATTAATGGGTTTGTCTCACTTAATTTAATTGAAATGTTTTATTGTAAGTGGAGGAATCCTTATCTGTGAGACTATGGTTAGAAAATTAAATAAATGTCTTAGGCTGAGATAGTTTTATTTTGAACAAATTGCAATAATTGTTGGTTCAAAATGTTGAAAGTAGAAGGTGGTGCTTTACAAAAAGAAAAATTATAGATATGTTATTTCATTACTGGTTTAGCAAGCAAGTTCCTATGTCAATTATTTTGTACTATTACATGAAGAAGAAGAGGACTCAGGCACGGATCCAAGGCGGGGGGTTGGGGGGGGGGTCGATCGCCCCCCCCCCCAAGAGCTTTGATGTCAGGAAAATAGACCCGATTGTGCCTCTTATATTATACTTTATTCAAGAACTAGAGAGAGTAATAAATCATTTTTTACCTTTTTTTTTTAGTCCGATGCCTTTGGTAAAATCTGTTAGACATATATATTTTTGGTTAGAAATTTTATAATCAAAAATACCGGTCTATAATAATGGACTATTTAGATTGAATAACAATAGATATTTGGAAGTGTGAAGTGTTAAAAAGGATTTTAATCCTTGTCATAGGCGTCAGAAGGAGGTTTATTTTATCACCAAGTATTTATGGCATAAACTATTATTTCGGTAATAAACTAAAAATAAAAAATTTTTATTATAATATTTTATTTCTTGATTTCTTAATAATTCACGTACATTAAAAAATATAGACAATTTTGACATATTTAACACAAATCACAACTGTATTTTTATTATTTTTAATTTTGGAAAAGAAACCGTTTTAGGTACATTCAGACTAAAACGTAGTCTTATTATCTCAAAAAATTCTAAGTTATATTTTAAATTCTTACAAAATACCCATTCTTAAAAATACAAGAAGTTAAACATATATAAAAAAATAAATTTGTCCATATAATATTAAAATTATTTTGGGGCTATTGGTTATTTTATTATTAATTAAAAACATTTTTAGGACATTTGACGTATCAGTTTATTTATTTCTTAAACCATCTACAGAATTACAATTAAAAAACTAAAAAGGGATTCAAATGTAATTAATTTTTATATGTTACAGTTAAAATTAGACCTAATTATTTTTATTTTTATTGCACTGACATCTTAATTTAATTTACTTTATTATATGGAAATCCGATAGCCCCCAAAAAATAAAATAAACATGTTAATTCTACACGCTTAAGACAGAGACACAAATACAATAATAAAAAAATTACCGGTAATTGGAGTTAAATATATATAAAATTAAAGAGTGGGATACACTAAAATAAAAATATTAAAAAAATATATACACAAAATTAAACAATAAAATACAACAAAAACAAATATTTAAATAATAATTTATGTTCACACTAGTAAACATTACGTATCTATTTCGTAATCAAAGTCGCTCAAATTAATTATAATTGATTCCCTCTATCTTATCGATCATAAGATCGAGTTTCCACATTTTCTTTTATTCTTTTATTATATGGATTTTTTCCAATTTTTGTAGTAACTTTATTCAAAAAAAATTCTCAAAAGTTCAGTTAAATTACCAATTTTGTAAGTTGTGTTATTTCTAGCAACTCTACCTTTTACTTGAGAGAGATATTTCCTTCTCCAACGGACATTTTTCGGACGATCTATAAGAACAGATTTCCTATCTGGTTTTTCCGGCAAAAATTAAGTTCTGTGAGCAATTTACAGAGCTCAGTTCTTTTAATTTCAGGTAAATCCCGATCTTTATTGATTTTAGTTAGAATTTTGTCGACGATTGGGATTTGCTTCTCATAATAAAATGTATTTACAACTTTTTTCATTGCAGTTTACATCTCTGCTTCCAACGAGGTTTTTCGCCTATCTGTGATCGAATATGGCTTGGGAGTACTTCAATTCCAATCGTTTTTTTCTCCTTCAATATTCGATACATAGTAGATGCCGGAACACATCTCAATAGAGCCTTTAACATTATCATCTAGATATTGATATCTTAAGACATCATGAACATTCATCGTAATAAGTTTTTCGTTGAGGAAAAAATGCCCTGGTTTAACGATTTTGGAATAAATATAGAGGTGGAAGCCATATATTTTGGGTATCTCACTAATCTCAAATAATATATAAAAACAAGCACAAACAAAATAAATCACTAAGGACACATTGTAAAGTGTACTTTGTTCACCGATAGAAATTAAATTGAACTATCAAAAATTTTATTGTTACAGTAAATTTATTAATGCTTATAATATTTAAATATAATTAAATGTACTTAGATTTACGGCAGTTCTCAGTTACCTGCGGCGCTGGAGCAGGTACGTTGGAGGTTTCGGTAAGAGTTTTATTACTCTCTCTAGTTCTTGAATAGAGTATAGAAATGTGTATGCTTGCGATCCCCTCCCCTTCCCAAGAGCTTTGAGTTCAGGAAAATAGACGCGATTCTCCCTCTTATACTAGGAATGTGTATGCTGCTTGCATCCTCACCACCTATCGGCAACTTGTTTTTCTTGTGATCGCTATCCCCCTCCTTTCCAAGAGCTTCAAATGCAAAAAAATAACCCGACCCCGCCTTTTACACTAGAAATGGGAATGTTGCTGGTGTCTTCGCCCCCCCCCCCCCTTCGATAACTTGCTTTCGCTTGCGATACGGTACTTTTGGGATATCACTGCCCCCCCCCCCCCCAAAGAGAGAGGCTGGATCCGCCCCTGAGAGGACTTTTGTTTGTTATAGATGAACAAAGAATCTACTTAAACCACCGAGTTTACCATTAAATTTTATCTCACATAAACATTAACTTTCGTAAAAAAAAAATGGTAAAAACATAATGTATCAAAGCATAGTATATTTGCTTTCCGCTAGATGGCCGATACGCTAAGGCACGCTACACCAGTGAACGTAGATAAGAATGACTTTGTTATATAACGTTCATGAACATTTCAAAAGCTCATATAGCTGGTATAAAAAGCTAGTAGACAAATTTTTATAAGCCCAAAAATCACATATTGTCTTCTTGGTTCGAGCCTCAATATGATCATTCCAGCTCAATCGCGAATCCACAATTATTTCCAGATATTTAATTGTCCCCTTTTATTGAAGCATCCTTTCTCACAATGTAGAGTACCACCTTGGCCTCGTTGGGGTTTATTCCGAGCCCTTCCCTGTAGCACTATCGTTCCGCGATCCCGAGGACCCGCATCATTGGTCCCTCTAGGTCCCCGATATCGTGACGAGAACACAAAATTACTAGGTCTTCGGCGTAGGCCTATGTATATAATCTAGCGTTATTCAGTTCACTCAGCAGGCTGTCCATCACAAGGGTGATAGATCTTCTCCCTGTGGACAACCCTTAATTGACAATGCTTTAACAGTTTCATTGTTAAGTTCAGCATATATTATTCCGAGTGAACATTGTTACTGTCGGTTCAGCGCCTCGTCACTGTAGAGCATCACATATCGAATCGTGAGATGAGTTGTCAACCGCCCCCTCGATATCGATAATATTATACAGCATATATTCGTTTTTTAGAAAAATATGTAGAGAAATATTTAAACAATATATAATCATATCACACTATGACTTTTCCCGTATGTTAAATGTTGCATTTTTTATATTGATTATTTCGTCTATGAGATGGACAATGTGTCTGAAAACTATTTCAACAATGAATATCATTTCAAAAAAATATATACAAACTCGAATAGCCGATTAACAACAACAAAAGAAGAGTATTGCTTTTGTTTCGGAGGGAACAAGTCGCAATAATTTCGTTTAAATTTTTCGAAACTATTTAAACTGAAAAAATAAATCAATGTTTTTTGCTGCTTCGATATTATGAAGACAGACCTTAAATCACCTAAATTCTTGTACTGTATCTCTACCGAGATTTGACACGTCTAAAGAGAAGAAATTAGTGATTGAATGCTCCAATATCATTCGCAATATGACCGATTCCACATAGTGATGACATTCCGATTCCAAAACAACCAGAAATAATTTTCTTCGATTCTTAAGAAAATAGAATAATCGTTCATAACTTAGGTACAACAATGATATCAGAATATCCTGATTTCGTACGGAGTATTTTAAATTCCCAGTCAAATTTTATAACGGAAGCTAAATTAAATGATTCGTTGAAATTCTTTGACTTGCCAAAAAGTAAAGTGAAGTTATTAGGATCAACACTTAAGCTAAGAAATTTGTTGGGGCCCAATGTGAAGGAAATATATTAACGACCAGTTCGCAACACAAAACCTGTTTCAAATTAGAACTCATATCAATCTTGATAACGCAAGTTAATAAAAGATATATCAAAAATATTGGAAATTAGACCATTTTTCCAAAAAATTTTGAGGTGTGAGGAACCAATATAGGAGTAATTAGGTATACGTGTAGTGTAACTATGTACAGGGTGAGTCAACGATTGGATGAAGTAAGTTTGTTCCTTTTCGGTGAAATTTACAAATGAACTATATTTATTGTTTGATACAGTTTATTTTTACGCAGATTCTAAAAATATTTAGGACTCTACAGGGTGAGCCAAAAAACTAGGACAGCATAAAGTTGTATTTTTTTAAATAGAATACCCTATATACGAATCGTATTTTCGATTTAGCTTATAATTTTAAATCTTTTTTATTGAGGGTTTACTATAACAAAACTTTATAGTTTCTGAGATAATTAAGTTTAAAGAAAAAAAGTCACATTTTCAAGCATCAATTCAAATAACGTTTTCAATTTTGTGACAAATATATTCAAATTTGGAATTTAGCAAGGCCAAGGACAAGTTAACATAATTTTTACCTAATATTTGCAATAAAAGCTACAGGGTGTTGAACACATCGGCTCAAATTTGAACAAGTTTAAATGAATAAATATCTTTTTTTTTTAAATGGTACACCCTGTATATTTTTATGTTATTTAATGGAGTAATAAAAACCCTAAAAGTTTTGTTCAATACATCCTATACCTATTTATAATAGTTTTTGAGATATTTCAGTTTTTCTTATTTTCCATACTTTTTTACAGAAATAGTCTTCATTATCATAGTAGCCATGTAAAATAATAAAAAGAAACTACAGAAACAAACAGAATGTGGTTAAATATGATGAAATACATTATTCGTTATATTAAAACGGCAATAGTTTAATTAAACATAATGTGAAAAAATTAACACAACAATAACGACAAGGCAAATACATTTTTACTTTTATACTAAATTGAAACAAAAAAATTACCTATTAAATACTGAGATTAATTATTTCTTTTTAATAAGTGTTCGAATAAACGACCCTCTTGTGCAATGCACAAATTTAGTCTTTTTTGCAGATTTTCTCGGATCCTGGACAAAATTAGTGGCGTTATTGTTCTACAGGTATCCCTAATCCTGTTTCGTATATCTTCCACTGTTGTTGGTGGATTAACATACACCTTATTTTTAATATAACCCCATAGGAAGAAATCTAATGGGGTGATGTCGCAAGACCTTGGTGGCCACTCAATGAAACCCCCACGTCCAATCCATTTTTGCGGAAATCGTTGGTCCAAAAACGCACTAACTTCACGATGGTAATGCGGAGGCGCACCATCGTGCTGGAACCACATACTGTCGAGCTCATCCCTATCGAGACCTTGAAGCAGTTGGGGTAGTTCTTCTTGTAGAAAGTTCAGGTAACTATGGCCATTTAGTGGTTCATTGAAAAAGTGGGGTCCATTAATTCGATTATGATGAATACCACACCAAACATTTAATGACCAGTGGTTTTGATGTTGCACCTCTCTAATCCAAAATGGGTTTTCTGTGGCATAATAATGCATGTTGCGTCTATTTACGGCACCGTTACTTCTAAAAGTAGCTTCATCACTAAACATTACCTTGCATAATAAATTTGGATTTAATTGAATCTCCGCATTTATTGTACGACAAAAGTTTACACGACTTTCAAAATCCTGTCCATACAATTCTTGGTGTAATTCCATGTGATATGGATGATACCTATATTTCTTGGTAGTACGATTAGCGGTGGATTGTGATGTTTCACATAATGCTGCTAACTGACGGCTACCAATATAAGGATTCTCCTGAACATTTAACAATACTGGTAGTTCTTTTTCTTCATTAGTTACTGGTTTGTTGACCACTTTACGTTTTGGATAATCAACAGTACCAGAAGAATCAAATCTTTGCATTAAGTTTTGAAAAGTATGGGTATTAGGCTGGCGTCGATCAGGATACTTCATTTTGTAAATTCTTTGAGCAAGAAGGCAATTTTTTTGAGCCTCTCCTATTGTATAAATCATATCTATTAACTGATTCTTTGGAAAATTCATTTTACAATATAAGATGAATGCAAAAAAACCAAACTACACTACATAAAAACCAAAAGAAGCGATTGCGGTTATAAATATGACACACAGAAAAATGTTCTTTTACATTGTTTTTGCCATGGCTACTATGATAATGAAGACTATTTCTGTAAAAAAGTATGGAAAATAAGAAAAACTGAAATATCTCAAAAACTATTATAAATAGGTATAGGATATATTGAACAAAACTTTTAGGGTTTTTATTACTCTATTAAATAACATGAAAATACCATTTTAAAAAAAAGATATTTATTCATTTAAACTTGTTCAAATTTGAACCGATGTGTTCAACACCCTGTAGCTTTTATTGCAAATATTAGGTAAAAATTATATTAACTTGTCCTTGGCCTTGCTAAATTCCAAATTTAAATATATTTGTCACAAAATTGCAAACGTTATTTAGGATTGAATTGATGCTTGAAAATGTGACTTTTTTCTTTAAACTTAATTATCTCAGAAACTATAAAGTTTTGTTATAGTAAACCCTTAATAAAAAAGATTTAAAATTATAAGCTAAATCGAAAATGCAATTCATATATAGGGTGTTCAATTTAAAAAAATACAACTTTATGCTGTCCTAGTTTATTGGCTCACCCTGTAGAGTCCTAAATATTTTTAAAATCTGCGTAAAAATAAACTGTATCAAACAATAAAAATAGTTTCTCTGTAAATTTCACCGAAAAGGCACAAACCTACTTCATCCAATCGTTGACTCACCCTGTACAATTACTTAAATATTTACCTCTTATCATTTGAACTAAATAAAAAGACACTTCCTATAAAATGACAATTCAACCTATTGCACCTTATATAAGGGAGAAATACTAATATGTATTCGTTATTTGAACTGTACGACCCCAATACGCCCTTTCTCCAGATACACTTAAAAAAGATGGCTCTTGGTTTCTCAGACCCCACACTACAGTTTCAGGGAATACTAAGTATTAATAAACTTTACTTGAATAGGCCCCTTTGTGACGTAGTTTCTATTTCCCTTCTTGTTATCTAACCACTTTACTTTGTCAAGTAGTCCTCCTTTTCTCCAAATCAGTTTCATAAAAGTTAGGAACGTTGGTTTCCTTTCTTTTCCTAAATGCGTTAACTTCATGAAGCCAAGAGATTTAATGTCTTTGGCAAGTCTAGGAAAACCTTTTGCATGCCGCTCAATATTTGTCATTGTTATAACTTTATAGCAATATAGTCGGAACATACAGGATGTTCGTCATAGAATTCGCATTTTTATAAAAAATTATACCGGGTATCTACCGGGAAATAATTAGGTCTATATATGGAAAACTATATAAAGAAAGATTTTGAAAATTTGACAGTATTTAGTATACGTGTCGATGGGGACAACACGGCTAAAATAATTTAAAGATGGTTGTACTTCCGGTTATACCGGAAGTAGGTGTCAACTGCTTATGATTCTATATATTATTTCATTTTTGGATTCTGCGCAAAATTCTAAGCACATTTTGAATATCATGTCCTATACCTGAGAATTTTTGACATATTTAAGTTTTTATATCAATAATTACGTTTACAGGCCCTAAAATAATTATCAATTTTTCCTGTAAGGAAGCATTTTTTTTTTAATTTGGGTTAGATTCCTTATTGGAAAGGGCCCACATTATTAGATATTTATATTTTGATAACCAATAATACAGGGTGTTCTAAAAATAAGATCAAATATTAAATTGAAGGTATCGTCAAACTCTCAAATTTTTTAATTTAATGTTATTTGGCAATAAAAATAAGGGTAAATTTGTGTTTTTCTATGCCGAAATTTTTTAGTTTTCGAAATATTGCCAATTTAGTGTTTGTATATGGTAATTTTCTTGAGGATTTTTAGTTCGGTTATAATATTAGTTGGCTGTGAGGTTTTACTCCTAGCTGGTTACATTCTGGAACTAAAAACTTGCCCGCGCGAATCCAATGAGGGTGATAGCACTCTTTCCTACATTTAATTTCGAATGGGGACTATTCATCTATAATAGCAAACTGGACCTTACTTAGGATTCCAGCAGTAGAAAGGGCTAACCCTTAAAAGGACATATCGATCATATAAAATCTTACCTCTTATTTTCAAACGGGGTTTTCTTTTTCTCTAAAATACGTGGAGATGCACAGCAGCCAGTAGTTTCAAGTTACATGATTACGGGGTAATAATAGACTATCCTTCCAAGACGCGGTAGACCATTATTTTAATATCCAAGAAAACCGAAATCTTAAGTGGTTCCTATAAATATCGGCAAGAACTTGGATCCTTAGTCTCAGAAGGCTAGTCTAGCCTATGTTAGGTTAAGTTATCTGATTGGCCAGGCCACATTATTCCTATTAGTCTACCTTGTGTCCTTGACCACCCAAATTCAAAAAGGGCAAGAATTATATCGTCCCGGTATGGTATGCATTTTCGGCCATCAACTCAAATGTACACAACACCAAGATAATGATCAAAAGTACCCACTGTCGTGAATTAATTAGAGATAGCAAGACGCTTTTAATTACTCCAAACTATATTATCCAACTAAATGATCATTATTCAAACACAACTCCAGGAACATGGTTCAAATATTGTGAACTTAAAAACTCAATATTCCTAGAAATTAAAATGTCACGGAATTCCAATTATTATGGCAGATAAAATAGTTAAAGGGAATAAAGTACATAAAATATCAAATATAAATTTCAGAAGAGGCTTGATTTGTTTATATATAACTCAGAAGAGGTGTTTTCTCCAATATGATTCTATATTATACGGACATATCAAAATTATCTTCTGGCTCTTTATTTTTTTATACATACTCAAGGCTTCTAAGGTCCTGTAAAATTGTTTAATTTAGGAAAAACTAGTTTGCACATTCCCAATATCGTCGGTTGCCACAGTGCGAGGGAGGAAAAAGCGTGAAAGCAGCAATCTCTTCTCTTTCTAATTAGCGACACACTGAACCACATGGCTCCAAACGCGCATAATACTCTATGTCTGGTTCAGTGCTTCGCTGATTAGAAAGAGACACTATTACTGTTTTCACTCTTCTCTCTCCCTCGCCCTGTGTTTCTTAAATCAATGGTCAAGCCATTCAGTAAAATAAGTCATATTTACCACAGGACAGAAAGAAATGGAAGATTAGGTTAAGCAGTGACAATAAGTTTCTTAAACCACTAAATGTCAAAGTTACTTCCTAACCTTAGAATATTTCATGATTGTCTCAATAAAAACCAAAGAAAATAGTTAATAAGAGATAAGTATCAAGTGCAAATGGAGAATAGCTTATTTAAACTTAACTGTAGGCCATAATGCAGATAAAATCCAAATGAAAATATGAAAATAATAACCAGATAAAATAAATTATGAGAAATGCTATTGCTTACTTAAACAAAATATGGTGTAGAATTTAATATTTAGTTATTAGGAAATTCATGGTCTGTTCATACTTCCAAAAATTAATAACTAACACCAAGAATTATCACTAAACTAATACTTACACTAAAGAATAAAAATGCGTTATTTATACTTCAAAATTAGTGAAAATTAAGGATGGTCAATCAAAATCGTGCATTCATATTTTGATTGAACATTTTTCCTGCTCATCTGTGGTTATTCAATTTTTTATAAAGTGTTTCGACTATTTTGTGATAGAGACTTAATTGGTCGTGTTTGTCTATGTTATTTTTTCTGTTTAGATGTTTTTGTCAATTTTATCATTTGCCGAAAGAAGACATGGGTTAGGGGTAGTAAAAATTAAATTAAGAAGTTAGAAGTTGAAATTGTTAGTTCCTAACTTTCAGTTGTAACTGTAAAGAAATGAATGTAAAGTGTGTAATTTATCAGGTCGAAATGGAAATAATTTCCGTTTTGTAGTGTAAGATAAAAAAAATTTTTTCATACAAAAAATAAATTTTATTCAATGATATATATTCAATTTTTGTTTAGTGACTTCTGTTATCGTTCTTGTATCTCGATGAGTCCTCGTTCACAGAAATCTTGGTCCTTTTACAAAAAGTGAACCAAGTGCGATTTACGGTCATTACCATTTGTGAAAGTTTAAGCATTTAAAGATTTGCAAACTTCGACATAAATTGTAATCAAATGATGCCAGATCAGGGCTGTATGGGAAATGCGACATCACTTCCCAACTAAGCTTCACTAATTTTTCACGAGTTACTAAAGATGAGTGAGGCTTTTCATTATCAGGATAGTACACAATTCCTTTTCGATTTGTTAGTTCTGGAAATTTTTGTTTAATTGCTACATTCAGTTTCATTGCCTGTTGACAGTAAAGATCTGAACTGATAGTTCGGCCTCTTGTAGGTAGCTCAAAAATACCTTTGTAATCCCACCAAATTGACAGCACGTTTTTTTGGACCCAATTCAGTGTTTAATATGGTTTGTGCTGGTTCATCATGCTTTAACCATGATCGTTTCCAAATGATGTTACTGTAGATGATCCATTTTTCATCACAAGTAATGATTTTTGTCAAAAAAAGGTCGGTATATTGATTAGTTGTTTTAAATGTATCTCTTGTAATTCATGAGGCACACAAATATCGAGTTTTTTAGCGTGTTCAAACATTTTGAACGATTTTCAATTGTTGTATGCGATAAACTTAGCTTCAAACTCTCGAATATATATATATATATATATATATATATATATATATATATATATATATATATTGTAATTCTTTTCAATTATGGCTTTGATTTGATGATCATCAATTTCATTAGGTCATTTTAGAGAAAAAAATCTCCAGAAGGGAATTTCTTAAATCAATTCTGTTATATAATCAACACCATAATCTTCACATGTCTCTTTGTAAGCCTCAGAAGCTTTATTTCATTTACGAAAATAAAAAGTAAAATTTGCCAAAAATGTTCACTTCTACATTCCGTATTAAAATTGAACCTAAACCAACAGCTACAAATAAACCATAAGACTGACACAAGTCCCTCAAAACAATTACAACGCTGTCTGTGTGTGACAATCAAAAATACTTTCTTGCCGACTTAATAACTTGCTAGTAAAAATTGTTAATATAAAGTTTTAGTCTTAGTTGTTAATTTTTGTAAGTATGAACTAACAATAAGGTAAGACAGCTTAAGTAAAAAATTTAAAAAATCACCATTACAATCTAATCTAATAGAAAAAGATGAAAATTAATTAATTTTGTACAACTCTTTAAATGTAATGTAATATTACATTACATTTTTATGTTTCTTACAGGTACTTTCGAGTTTTGGCTATTTCCTTTCTTTATATTTTGTCGAAACTTATCTTACATAGAATTTCACTCTGTTAGCATATTTTTCTCTATGTATTGAAAATAGTTTGTTGCTATCGATCGATGTTCGTGTTCGTGTTTACTTTTAATTCTCACGCTCTTAGACAAACAACCATTAAAACCAAAATCATTAAATAGTTTGGTTTTTGGAGTGTAAAATTTGCGTGTCTGTTTCTCAAAATTATTTATATACGAAATAGTAGTGATAAAACTTAAGTTCTATGATGTATTGTTTAATCTATATTAATTTAAGTTAAAATGGGCTGTTTGTTGAATGACAAGCTTTTATATCGGGTCTCAACAAAATTATTATCGAACCTGGCCTTTTCAACAACGGAATGTATAAATTTACTATTATAGGATGTTGCTTAGTTAATTTAAATGCATATTTTCAGTGCTCAAAAGTATGTCATATTAATTTAAAGGTTAAGTTCATCGGTTAACTGAGTTTATATATATTTCCTTGAATTTTCGGGTATTCATTACTTTTCCGTAAGGATGTAAAATTTTAGATACCGTGCCCATCTCATAGTCAAGATAATCAATTTAAAAATAAAACATTTAATATTTTGATAGAAAGTATAAAATTTCTGTGTGTAATGTTATGTTTTTACGTTAATTTCGGCTAATAAGTCCGTTTTGTTCAAACAAACTAGTTTTTTGAAATAAGTTTTCTAACTCATCATTTATACATATACAAATACGCTTGCATTTAGGTGCAATTGACACTATAATATACATTTAAGGAAAAAAATTGTAATAATATATTTTGTAAATCGTTTAAGTTGAATAAATTGAAATTGAATTGAAAAAGTCAAGTTAAAATAGGTTTCTGTTATTTATGTCGATACAAAGAGTTATAGATGTGAAGATGTGCAGTTACATTCATAAAATTTATTTTACTTAAGCTTTATCATTCTTTATGGCCGTAACATATTAAATAATATTATAATTTAAGTACCATTTTATATTTAGAAGTCGAGTGAAATTAATGAAAGGCAAACGAAACAGTAATATTTTGCCAGCAATATTTCTTTTTTAATTTTCTCTCGAATATTTTATGAACGTAATAAAAATGATATATGCTTTTAAATAAGCGTCATTTCCGTATTTTTGGGGTAAATATTTTATGGTTAACTTAAATATGGTTTAAATATATTCAGCGACATGCAAAAATTATGCGATATAATATGGTTTTTTTTTTATTTAAAATCGATTTGGCTTTGGCTAGGTAATTCTTAATACGGGATGTTTCCGAAGTAATGTGCAATACCAAAAATTTTCTTGATTTATTGAGGTCATTATTTGAATTTTGGAATTGTCATTTATCGGATATACCCACAATGTTTAAGGAATTATCTCATGTATCTAGATTTAATCACCTTAATCAGTGGTTCCCAAAAGGTGGGTGGAGAATTTTTATGGGGGTACCTGGTTATTAATTTCAAAAACCAATATTGAATTTAAAATTTAAATGTGAAATATCAATAATATATTTATGCTTGGCAACATTTGAAATGTGCGTTATAATCAGTGGATAGCTGATGCACGTTCAGTTAGTCCGAGCATATCAATATCAATATATAAATAAAAAAAAGAACAGAGAACAACAACACATTTCTTTTAATTTAAGCGTTATATCGCCAAAAATCTGATAATATGAGAAAAGCAAGATAGAGATTGCTACACTGGTATTTATTTGTTGGCGCAAAAAAGATAGAAAGGCTGTCTTGAGCGAGCAGAGCAGGGTTGGAAGCTAGAGGCGGCACCAGTTAGCAAGTACCGAACTAGCCCCTATGCTGCAGAGTAGGGGTGGGTAATTTTTTATAGGCGCCACCGAGTTTCAGCCGGGTAAACTCGGAAACCCCCCACGTTGTTAATAGGGCCTAGCGTCCAACCTAGCTCTATAGCTTGCTACACCAAAATAATAAAAATAAATATAATTAAATTAAAAGAACACAAAAAGCGGTGGGATAAATGAAACTCATTGATAATAAAAATAAAGAAATGCTTATATTGATACTCTAGTTTTGTTGATGTCGGAAGTCCTTCTATTGTGGAATTTAGCCAAAGGGTGGACTGCCATTATATCCCTAAGGGTGGAGATGATGTTTTCCTTGAACCCAAAGGGTAGATCCGATTTGTGTATCCCAAGGGGTGGATACGTTGTTTACTTGACCCCGAAGGGTGGACCAGAGTTGTGTCCCTAGGGGTGGACTTAATGTTTACTTGACCCCGAAGGGTGGATCTGAGTTGTAGCCCCAGGGGTGAACCCTAATTTAAATAAAATAAAAAAAAATAATAGCAATGCCTGTAATCCCAATAAAGCTAGAGTAAACGACTAAAAATTTAAATAAAAAAAATTATTACCGCCAAATTGTCAAGAAACCACATTCAAAAATTTTAAAAGACATTAAGGTAAACTACAAATTCACGAGAAAGGAAATATTCAATTAAATCGCACAAGTAAACAATCATTTAAAGTAGTCGCTTGCTTTAACTATTGAGTTGGAGTAGGAGTAATTATGTGTCAAAAATGTACAAGTGAAATCTCCAGTACGACTCCAGATTTACCCAAAAAAAAAACAAATAATCAAGCAGTGATCAAACAACAGGTTCACTACAATAAGAAAAACTACTTATACATATATAAAAAAATAATCAATTCATAATTAAATTTACCGATAAATATTAACCTGCAATACTTAGGGACTGAGATCAGTGAATTCTTAGATCTTTCACATTAAAAACAAAAATTGCTTAGACTGGCTAAAATAAATGCACAGTTAATTAATTAAAAGTCAACCAATAGAAAAAAAAAAGAATACCCAAAGTAAAATCACAATTTCACCAGCCTAAATGTGAAAAGCCATGATCTGCAATTTGACACTGACTTTTAAATTAAATTTTCGCAGCAACAATAATGGATAAAAACAAGATATTCCAGATAAAATCACAAAATACTGGACCATTAAGTGAAAAGTCAGGATGTATTACTTCACATTATCATTTAAATAATAAATAAGTTTGCAAAATCTACAGGAAGTTATAATTTCACTATACGAGTCAGTTTCTAGGACCTAAATATTGTAGTCAATACACAAAAAAAACATTTTACTGGAGTCAACTGTAAGTTACGAGGCCATGGACATATCACGATGCAAAAGAACTTTAGAACTGTCAATCAAAAACCCAAAATGGGGCCTAAAGAAAATATACAGACAAGATATTGAAATATAACTAACAACAAATAAATTTGTCCAAAAAATATGGACATTGTGATACGTCCCGGAGGCAAAAATAATGCAAAATATGGTACAAATTACAAATGATGATAAAATTACTCTCAAAATTAACTGTAACTGATGGCAAATTATAACATTTAGGCACTGCATGGCAGTAAATATTACAAAAAAAACCCAAAAACTATAAAAAAATTGCTGAATTAAATTTTACAAAAAGATATAATCGGCCCAAAAATCCCAAAATACAACTTAATAAGATTACACGTGGTTAATTTAAGGTCTAAAAGAGACTTAAGAGTAACATACTACAGTTAGTCTTAAAATAGGCTAAAATGTACTCGTAATAATCAATTTTGAGCTGAAATCCTTTAATATTAAAAAAAACTAAGCAGGCTCGTTTTAGCAGTAAATAGTTTAAAGTCTCTTATCCGATTTTCCGGGGGTCAGACTGATTCCTGAGATAATACCAAGGGCCAACAAAATCCCTGTTTCCAGGGTGTACCTCGATAGTTAGCCCAAAAAAATACACACAAACCACTACAACGCTATCGAGGTACCCAAAGTGAAATTTTCCATCAAAATCCGCAGGATGGCGGCAACAAATCAGGATGGAAATACAAAATTTCACAGGAAAAAGTAGGATTGACAGTTAAATTCTCGCCATTTTATAGAAAACCCGAAACTGCGCTGTACGAGCTTCTTTTTCCCTCAACATAGGGCGCGAGACAAAAGAGACCTTAAACCAGTGGCAATTCCACAAAAGCAATGACAGCTCAAAATAGTGGGCTCAAACGGCATTGCTAACTAATAAGTCGTTGACATTTCCGACTCAAAATTAAATAGGACTTCATTGTCGATTCCTAAAATAGGAAATAAGAATTTTTCCTCAGCCATTAACAACACGGTATTAGTTATTCACCCAAATAAGCTCCCAAAAATTACCACAGATATAGCAATCCAACAAGCAACGGCTTAAAAGAATGCAAATTGCCTAAACGTCAAGTAAAAAGGTCACATAACCCCAACAAAAGGAAAACAAATCCTAGAAAATATTACAAATAAAAATTCGGGAAACTTTAATTAAAATGGATAAATGTAACAATTTAATTGAAATGATCAGAACAAAAAAAAAAGGAATAATATGTTATAAAAAGGTAAATAATAACATTCTATTTGAATATAAATAACCTAAAACAGTGACGTAGAGTAGCCGACTTAAAAATTAAAGTTCTGAATGAATTTTAATTAGGCTGTATTTTTTATAGGCAAATTACTGAAAGAAAGAAAATAATTAAGTTGGGAAGAAAATTTGCAAGGGAGTGAAATTTGGAATGGCTCGAAAAGCAATAGGACTCAAAAATGCAACGAATATCAGGCTGTTATACGAAGGAGAAATGCTTAATAACAATGATATAGCGCTGCCCAAAACTTGAATATTAGCCAAAAGAAGGTAAAACTAACCAAATTAATCATAGTAAATTTAAGATACATTTTTAACCGTGACAAGACAATCGGGACATATCATTGTATGAACACTAACTTTCTTTTGACTATAGTCAAAATATTATTTCATTGGTATTCGTCCTTTAAAGTTTTATTTACATGGTAATTTTGAGAAATCCTGATTGAATGATGAATTTAAAAGAGAAAATTGTTATATATATATATATATATATATGTATTTATACGGCTTTCACGGATTCGTCCGTGTGAGATGCATTAGCAGTGGTTATATCCACATTATGCGGTTGTAGTGCTGAAATCACATTCAGCAAACGTACAACTATATGCAACTCCGTATGTAAGTGAAGTAAAATGCGAAACAGTGAATGCAAACTTCGCTCCATCATATCCTTTCTGTGTTAGAGGTTGCACAGTTAGAATAAACTGTAATAAAACACAATTCATCCTATTCCACCACCATCGAGATGGTGGCCTACCTGTACCACCATACCGAGAAGAAAGTCAAAGCTTACCCTTCCCGCCACAGTGATACGGCAGAGATACATGTTTCATCTCTTACTAGACTCATCAGGGTACCGACATGCACCTGGCTGTGCAAAGGACAGATCGGAAGGAAGCATGCAAAACTGAAACTCGGCTTCGCCGACCTCTCGTCGGATGGCTTATATATATTTATACGGCTTTCACGGATTCGTCCGTGTGAGATGCATTAGCATGCCTGCTAATATATATATATATATATATATATATATATATATATATATATATATATATATATATATATATATATATATATATATGTTATGTATGTATGTATATATATATATATATATATATATATATATATATATATACATACATACATACATAACATATATATATATATAAGTTACTTGTTATTGTTTTAAAATTTATCACCAGTAAGTATGTATTATTTTTATTAAATCCTGGACGCACAAACATTCTAACCTTTATATCTGTCGCAAGTGTCAAAATGATTGACACTTCGTACATAATAACCAGTCATTAAAAACACTAAGGAACAAATTTCAACTCTTTTTTTGTTTCATGAACAAACCCAAATAAACAGCCCAGGAACTGAAATTACATTTTGCTCGAAAATACAAAAGCACATTGGCGACCATAAATTTATTTATATTTAAATTTGGCTAATACAAAACAACTGGAGTGTTTCGTTAAAAGGTATAAAGCAATAAAGCTTCACGAGTTATTACAAAACAGGACTTTAATTTGAATATTTTAATGTTATTACGGGAAATTGATGATAACACAAACATATTAATCCGTAAAGTTGTTTTCTTTTTAAATCATGATTTAGTTTAAAAATACTGTAAATTATTCAGATAGTTTCTGTTTAATTCTTTTTCGTCTTGCTTCTTAATCCATATTTGTCCACTCTTGGGCATAAGCCTTCCTCAAACTTTTTCACATTTCCCTATCATGTGTTTATCCGCTATTCGTCTAATATCGTTTTCGCGATACCTTGCTTGCTTGAACCGCGGAACCCGTGGTTAGTTTGGTTTCCGGTGTCGAATAATGCAACCTCTATCCTTTGAGTAGCAGGGGCCTTTTCCTCGAACTGGGGAACGTGAAGTGAACGGTGGAAAGATGGCGAACGTGTATTCTTGAAATGTTCATCATTCATATCCTCGTTCGCCCGGTGAAAGGCTAGCGAACGGTGAAACATGCGCAAATGAAATGTCAGCCGCTAAATGACATATTTAACGCACGCATTTCAAAAAATAAAATAATAAAAATTTTTATTTTATTTTTGGGTCTTCAAAATAACTCGTCATTAAAATAAATAATATGTTGACAAACCGTTTCTTTAAGACGTTTTATTTTTTGAATAAACAGTTGAAACGTTAATTAGGTGGTACCCCGATATTTTTAATATTTTCAAATTTTTTAATAAAATATCCTTAGAAAGTTGAATATGTCTCGCAAATATTAAGTAAATTTGAGATTATAGACATATAAAATTATTAGAGGAGATTCTGTTCATAATTGAATTGTATGAGCGTGCTATTTAAAAATGTTTTTCTAGGACCAGTTCTGCTTATATATTTAACATAAATACTTGTGTCCATAACAGCCGAGATACACAATTAAATCTAACATAATTCTTTTCACGACGCAACTTATAATAAATTTGAGAAATCACAGTATGTAAACTATCTGAAACTTTTATTTAAATAAGTAACAAATTTTATATTTAAATTATATTAACTACAGCACTTTTTAATTAGACTGTGTTAAACACTATACGACACTATAATTAAATAAACATTATGATTATAATTTATCCGGACATATAAATTTGAACCCCACAGACCAACAAATGAGGTCCTTCAGCATAAAAACCTTATTTATGATACATTTGATCTTCAAGTCTCTACAAATCTTTATAAAATAAAAAATATATATATTAAAAGTTGAATGTGAGATCCGCCAGTATCTTTAATGGACGTCTTCTGTCTGACCTTTGGTTTTGGTCCCTGGTCATAAACGGTTTCTCTATCATTGTTCAAGTTTCAGGTTTTCTTTCAAATTTAGTTGTCAGGACAGAACATCTTGCAGTAAGAAGCTGGATATTTTGTGAATTCATACAATAAATAACTGATTGGATAGTTTCCATAGTGAATTGGGATGATGACTTTTAGTCATACTACGTAGAATTGTAATTTCCACCGTTTCAAGGTTTATCAGTGCTGTCTTACTGCAATTACTGTCAGTATATTACTTTGTATATATGATTGCTGTTTTTCTTGATATCCCTTTTTCTTTATATATTAGAATCTTAAAGTACTTGGCTCCTTGTATGCATTTTTGTTTAACAGTTCTAGAGTGTCCATTTAAGATAAATTTAACCCAGGCAAAGTACAAATATTGTAATGGCAATCAATAACTTCAAAAAACTAACAACGACAGCACTATTTTTTTTTTATTTTTGACGATTAATTTAAAGTACCAAAACTACTTTTTGCCTAAAATGGCACCCAAACATACTACGGACATTTTCGATCTGACAGCTTAATTCAATCTGTCATCCATTTTATTTTTTGAAATTCTAGGGTTTTAGCACGTACATATCTGGCAATATTGCCTTTTCAAGAATACGGATTTTACTGTCAAAAAGTTCACATCGCCATTCCCATCGTCATTCACATCATCTTTCACATCACACTTTCGAGGATAGGCCCAAGTTTCGTGTATCGAATTTTGATATATGTCTTTTTTAATTCACCGTCGCGTCATCTTAAGGCGGCTTTATTCAACATTGTTGGTTTGTGTTACTCTTGTGTTATTGAGTGATCAATCGAGAGGTCGCTACTGTGTCTTGTTTATTGTTTTTTTTAATTTTAGAATCTGTCTATAGGGCACAGTTGCGACATAATTGTTTGTACTGAACGCAATGGTCTGATGAGTCTCATTCTAGGACAAAACCGCGTTGTTACTTTTCGGACTCAGAACTTCTCCATTGTCTTGGAACTTTTCGCACTTTTTAATACGAGAGTAATGTTTATCAACAATATTATGTTGTATCCGTCCAGATGAATGAATTTTCTGTTGTATTTTGAAACTACACGGATGAAAACTTCTCTCTCTCTCTCTCTCTCTCTCTCTCTCTCTCTCTCTCTTATATATATATATATATATATATATATATATATATATATATATATATATATATATATATACATACATGGATTCCTCCGTGTGAGATGCATTAGCAGTGGTAATATCCACATTATGCTGTTGTAGTGCTGAAATCACATTCAGCAAACGTACAACTATATGCAACTCCGTATGTGAGTGAAGTAAAATGCGAAACAGTAAATGCAAACTTCTCTCCATCATATCCCTTCTGTGCTAGAGGTTGCACAGTTAGAATAAATTGTAATAAAACACAATTCATTCTATTCCACCATCATCGAGATGGTGGCCTACTTGTACCACTATACCGAGAAGAAACTGAAAACTTACCCTCCACGCCACAGTGATACGGTAGAGGTACATGTTTCGTTTCATATATATATATATATATATATATATATATATATATATATATATATATATATATATATATATATTCTTTTTATGAGTTGGTTAGGAATGCAGAAAACCCTCGATATGACCGCAACATTACATATACTACTTTTAATGATTTATTTTATTATTAATTTAAAATCATGACAAATGAGAAATAAACCAACAACCAATAATTTGTTTATCATAATCAATTTCCAGCAACAACATCAAAATATTTAAATTAAATTTGTAATAACTCTCAAATTTGTATTGCTTCACACCTTTTAACAACGCCCTTCGGTTCTTTTGTTTTAGCTTAATTTAAATTTAAATTAATTTATGATTGTCCTTGTGCTTTTGCAGTTGCATACAAAACATAATTTCGGTTTTTGTTCTCTTTGGTAAGCAGTCATTTTCATTTTGCAGCACAAAAATACACAATTTTTTTGTATTTCATGAATTGGTATACGCAATTTAATAGGACAAATTTTAAGGATTTTGAAGGATTACTAAGCGCTTCAATGTCGAGTTTTTAAAAATTTTAAAAATCTATTGTTAAGAGACTAAAAGGGGGAACATAAAAATTACAGCGACCTACGCGGAGGACACTAACACCCAGCCATCCCATAGCAAAGGGTGAGGCATAATCCCAACACTGTTTAGTCATGACCAAAGGAGCGGCGCATATGAATTAAGAAAACGAAATGTGCACAAATCACTTTTACAAACTGCAGAAGAAGCTGTGCATCTGTCTCTATAAACAGATACCAATTACGTCAACAGATCCAAGTTAAGTACCTGGGAATGCATTTTGATCCTCAATTAACCTGCTAAAAAGCATATATTCGCTAAAAGAACAACTGGGTCTTAAGCTAAGTAATTTCTACTGGCTAATTGGGCCAAGATCAAAACTGTCTTAAAAACTATCTGGTGTTATAGTATCCAGGTATGGGGAATAACAGATAAGAAAGATGAATAGCAAAAAATGATTGAAGAACTGGACAATGAAATTTTAAAAATAGGATTAAAAATGAACTATGACAAAACGAAAGTAATGACAAATCAAACTGAAGAAATGGTTATAACGGTCGCACAAAGGAAATTGGAGGAAGTGTCAGAGTATATATATCTAGGTCACATAACCACAACTAAATAAAGACAATAAAACTGGAGAAGTAAAAAGAAGAGTAAGATTATGCTGGATATCATTTGATAAACTCTCATACGTCCTAAAAAACAAGAAATATCCTCAATTTCTAAGAACTAGAGCGTTCAATTAATGTATACTACCTGTCTTAACATATGGAAATTTACCAAAGAGGTTAAAGATAGAATCGCCAAAACACAAAGAGCAATGGAGAGACAAATGCTAGGTATCAGATTAATAGATATAAAGAAGAACACATGGATATAAGACAAAACAAAATAAGCGATGTCTCGACACAAGCAGCCAAGCTTGAATGGAAATTCGTCGGTCATACTTTAAGACACAAAGACAATAGATGGAATAAAATAATCCAAGCCGGACAAAGATGAGTACAAACCGCTCAAGATAGAAAACAATGGAGAAAACAAGAAAAGACCTATGTCAACACAAAGATGTATGATTGAGGCTCATTAGATAGATAGAATACTTCTTCAAAAATTGGTTCACTGGGTACATTGAAGAGCAGGAGAGACATAATATATTCTTGTCTCATGTCTCTCTTAATTTCAATTTCAAGACTGGTTTTCCTGTTGTTATTCTTAAGTTTCTGTTTCATAATTTTTACTAGCTTTTCCTGCGTTATGTTAAAGAAAGCATTTTCAAAATAACAAATATGTATATTAATATTTATATCCATACATCTTCGTGCTAGTACAAACCACGCTTTTCTCGTACCTAGTTGGTTTCTGAATCCAAATTATTTCTTTTTCTATTTCTTTTATTAATGTGTCTATCTTTTTTTACTATTTAAGAACATCTTGAGTACAGGATTTTCTTAAAGATATTGTTCTATATTGATTACACCTTGCAGTCTTTTCTAGTTTCTGGGATAAACCAAGGGATACAAGGTATCCATTGTCTTGTGTATGTCGTGTTTTATATGTTGAGTTGAATAAATCTAGCAGAATATTCACAGTAGTATTAATCATACATTCAAAAATTTCAAATGTTGTTTGTTCCGGACCTGTTGCTTTTCTATTTTTGCTGTTTTTTTAGGCAGTTTTTATTTCTTTTTTCAATATTTCCACAATTTCGTTATCTTCAACTTCAATTTCCATCTATCTTCTCTTATTATTTATTATATTCTATTCATTTCTTTAATTATCGTTAGTATCCAAGACTTTCTTCTCTCTTGTATACTTAAGTACCCCCTGTTTTCTTTTTCTATTATTCCAAGTAATTTTATTAAGTTTTAAACTGCCCTATTTTCTTTGATATTCTTTTATTTCTTCACATTGTTCTTTCAACCAGTCTTCTTTAGTTTGTCTGATTTAATGTTTTATCTATTTATTTATTTTCCCTTATAATTCCGATTATCTCTGTTTCTGAACTATCGTCTTTTGCCCAGTAAGTCTAGGATCTCCTCTATACGCACATCTTATTGATGTTAAAACTTCCTTTTTACTTTTAATTATTTTTTTTGGTTATTAAAATTCTGAATATCTTTCAGTGAATTATTTTAGAGATTTTTTTTAATTGTGCGTCCTTTGTTTATATCATCTCTTAAACGTTTAGTAATGACGATATGTGTATTTTCTGTTCTTACTAATTTCATTTTGAGTCCAACTCTGATCTGATCCTATATCCGTAATTGTTTTTTTTTTGTACAATTGTCCATCCTTTGTTGATATCATATCTTAAACGTTTAGTAGTGACGATATGGGTATTTCCTGTTCTTCTTCTTACTAGTTTCATTTTGAGTTCAATTCTGATCTGATCCTATATCCGTACTTGGGTGTGTTTGTGCCGATATCATTTTATTTTTCTATTTTTGTCTAATCAATACGTAATCGATTTTGTTTCTTGCAATCTGTTTCTCTATAAGGGTAAAGCCTGCGTTTGATTGATTTCAACAGAACTGGATTAGTTTACTCCCCCTTCCAGTCCGTAACCACCTGTTTCTTTAAATCTTCTTGGAGGTTTTCTATATCATTACCTGGTTTGTCGACAGCTGGAACATACACTTGCATAATGTTTATTTTTGGGTTACTTGTGTTTAGTTGTATAATAGCAATTCTGGTTAAATATAGTGTGAAATTTGTTACTAATTGGTTGACATTTTATTTTTAAATCACCCTAGCAGTGTGAACTATATTAACTTCCTGAATAGTATATGGTTTTCCTAGGCACAATACTGTACAGTGGTTTTAGATTGTCTATAAATAAATTTCGTTGTTTTAGTCGAGATATAAACTCGGGACGTTTGAATGACAGGCTGCCACGCTACTATATCACGCTCGCCACTTTCTATTAAAGGCATCCAATAATAGATTTTGTACACAGTGCAAGAGAGGTATAAATATATACTTAAACAATTAAATATTTCGACTTTTTTAGAAAATCAAAATCGATTAGTTACGATACTCTGTTTTAATTAAATCCGGTCCTGCCTATATCGTTGCTTATACAATACCCGGCACGCAAACTTCCAATTTTGCTAAATCTGATCAGAAACCCCGGAACCTTCGAATTTTAGGTACGCACATCGATTATAGAAAAACAGTGTTCAGCGGACGGGGACATTAAAAGGTCGACACGAAATACAATTACTCCGCGTTCACTTTTCGAAAATGTTGTAACTCAGCATGAGTTACATTAGAAACTTGACTATTATTAAATTAAATTACCGTTAAGTCGCAAATAGGGGGAAATCGGATACGTACATCTAGAAGTAATATGAATTACTGGGAAATAATGACGGGATAGTCGTTATTAAAAGATTTCGAGGTTTACTACAAAAATATATTTCATCAAATATATTAACTTATAATATTAAACAGTGATTTAAGAACCATTGAAAACTAAACGTGATTAGTTAGACCTGTGATTTCTTGGAACGGATATGTTATTTGTTGTGAATAATCAAACAATATCGATTAACTTTTTAATTCATCATTTTATATCTAATTAAGCATCCTATCGTTACATCTATATTAAAAAAATATATGACACACAGTTCTACAAAATGTAAGATGTACTTTTTACAAAATTATACATATTTCAATATTATAGTTTTCGAGATATTAATTTAAATTTTTACTCTTCACTACCATACTCAAAAGATACTTTTTTCAATAAAATGATATTTTCCTATTGTAGACTAAAATTATTTAGTTTTGATTAAATTACATATCAACAAATTGTTTATATCAGAATGTGAAAGGAGCAATTTGATGTTCTAAAAATAATATTAAAAAATTATTTAAAATTAGTAAATTTCCGACTTTAGTTCTTTATAGAAATGATAAATCTTGCTTCAGATACTTTCATCAGGGAAGAGTAAAAGAAATTTAAGGGAAATGATAATTTGTTTCGGTCAGTTACGATTGTTGCAGAATGTTACATACCCATTATCGACCCACTTTTTGTTTAAGTTCCTGAGCTTTTTCCCAGCATTTACGAGTTTGAAGCAGGGGCGGATCCAGCCTCTCTGTTGGGGGAGGCGGGGCGGTGATATCTCAAAAGTACAGTACGATAAGCGAAGGCAAGTTGTCGATGGGCAGGGGGAGACACCAGCAACATTCCCATTTCTAGTGCAAAAGACAAGGTCGGGTCTATTTTTCTGAATTTGAAGCTCTTGGAGAGGGGGGGGCGATCACAAGAAAAAAAAAGTTGCCGACTAGGGGGGGAGAGAGGATACGAGCAGCATAGGCATTCCTAATATAAAAGGAAAAATCGGGTCTATTTTCCTGAATTCAAAGCTCTTTCGGGGGGGGGGGGGCTATCGCAATAAAAACAAATTGTCGACAGGGGAGGGGAGTGCCAGCAGCATACACATTCCTAATATAAAAAGCAGAACTGGTTCTATTTTCCTGAACTCAAAGCTCTTGGGAGGGGGAGGGGCGATCGCAAGCATACACCTTCCTATACAATATTCGAGAACTAGAGAGAATAATAAAGCTGTTACCGAAACCTCCAACGTACCTGCTCCAGTGCCGCAGGTAACTGAGGATTGCCGTAAATCTAATTATATATAATTCTATTTAAATATTATAAGCTTTTATAAATTTACTGCAACAATAAAATTTCTGATAGTTCAAATTAATTTCTGTCAGTGAACAAAGTGCACCTTACAGTGTGTGTTTCGTGATTTATCTTGTTTGTGCTTGCTTTTATATATTATTTGAGATTAGTGAGATAGCCAAAAGATATGGCTTCCACATCTATATTTATTTCAAAATCGTTAAAGTATGGCAAACCTATTACGATGAATGTTTATGATGCAGACGAAAAACATCGTTGAAACAAGAGATGGAAACTACAATATAAGGAGTTGTACATACATTTTATTATGAGAAGCACATCCCAACCGTCGAAAAAATACTAACTAAAATCAATGAAGATCGGGATTTACCTGAAATTAAAAGAACTGAGGCTCCGGAAATTGCTCAGAGAACTTAATTTTTGCTGCGAAAAACCAGATAGGAAATCTGTTCTTATAGATCGTCCGGAAAATGTCGGTTGGAGAAGGAAATATATCTCTCAAGTAAAAGGTAGAGTTGCTAGAAATAACACAACTTACAAAATTAGTAATTTAACTGAACTTTTGAAAGATTTTTTTGAATAAAATTACTTCAGACAACTGGAAAAAATCCATACAATAAAAGAATAAAAGAAAATGTTGAAACTCGATCTCATGATCAGTGAGATAGAGGAACCAATTATAATTAATTTGAGCGAAGATAGCTTCACTGACTTTGATTACGAATTAGATACGTAATGTTTACCAGCGTAAACACAATTTATAATTTAAATTTTCTGTAACATGTAAAAATTAATTACATTTGAATCCCTTTTTAGTGTTTACTTGTAATTCTGCAGATGGTTTAAAAAATAAATAAATTGAAACGTCAACTGACCGATAGCCCCAAAAATTTTAATATTATATCGACGAATTAATTTTTTTTTTATATGTTTAACTACTTGTATTTTTGACAATGGGTATTTTGTAAGTATTTAAATTATAACTTATAATTTTTTGATAGAAAAAGGCTACGTTTTAGTCTGAATGTGCCTTGAACGGTTTCTATCCCAAAATTAAAAATTATAAAAATACAGTTGTAATTTCTGTTAAATATGTCAAAATTATCTATATTTTCTAATGTATGTGAATTATTAAGAAATCATAAGGAATAAAATAATATTATAAAAACTTTTTATTTTAAGTTTATTACCGAAATAATCTTCTATGCTATAAATACTTAGTGATAAAATAAACCTCCTTCCGACGTCTATGACAAAGATTTAAATCCTTTTTACCACTTCACACATTCAAATATCTATTGTTATCCAACCCAAATAGTCCATTATTATAGACCGGTATTTTTGATTATAAAATTTCTAACCCATTCCCATGAAAAATATATGTATCTAACAGATTTTTCCAAAGACACCGTACTAAAGAACACAGGTAGTTTACGAAGGAAAAAAAGGGTAAAAAATGATATATTACTTTCTCTGGTTCTTGAATAAACTATAGTATAAGAGGCAAAATCGGGTCTATTTTCCTGAACTCTAAGCTCTTGAGGGGGGGGGGGGCGATCGCCCCGCCCCCTGTATCCGCGCCTGGTCTGCGGGCAGGAAATAAATGGACCGAAAAAGCAATAAAACACAAATATTAAAAACAAACACTAATATTGTTTATCATTCTTAAGTTTGAAAAATTGGATATTTTCAAAATTATTAAGTTAATTTTATTCTTGTTCGTAGATCACTGAATAATAAAAATTTAATCTAAATGAAATACAAGGTCGTTTTAAAAGTAGGTTATACTAATTTCTTAAAAAGTACATAAAAAAATTTTTTCAAGAATTATATATCGAAGAGTACCTATTAAACTTATTTTCCTACCTAGCCGCCTTGTTTTTCAACACATTTTAGGTACTATGGTAAAAGTTTTTTTTTAATCTAGTGAGAGTCCATTCTGCCAGCATACTGGTTAGCAATCTTCTTGTTTCAAATTATCCTCGTTTGTGAAGCGTTTTCTCCGTCACTTGGTGCAAGGTCATGAGAGTAAGGCGTATGTCCGAAAGGATCCCATCGAAACTCCTCAAACTGTTTTTGTCAACTTTTTACCGCCTTTCTGAGATTTCGCAACACCTTAAAATAGCATGCAGTTGTGATCGTGGTTCTACGGGGCAGGTAATTGATCAACAACACCACGAATAACACCACAAACTTCGCAATCGGTGGTAGGAGCAAGTGGAGTCTCCATAGTTGCTGGACCCTGAATGCCGATTCGATCGATGCACGCGCATAGAGATTTTACAGTGCTGCCACTACACTCAGATGCAAATTCCCTGAGATTCCCAGCCTTTTTCTACCAACCACTCTATTCATTATAGGAGAGTAGACTTTTTACAAATTTCGAGATGGTTTATCTCAACAAGAGTGCACCGATGAATTTAGTCCTTTATACGGCCATGGAGCACCTACAAAAACCATTAGATATCGTTGGTTTAGTAAATTCAATAATGGTCGCCGTTCGTTCATAGAAAAGTCGTGTGAAGGTCGTCCAAAATCGGTTGTAGTGCAAGAAAATATCGATGTTGTACGTAAACCGTAAGAATAAGGCATTCCTGAGCATTAGTAACACCAACATATACAATATTAGGTCAGCAAGAAAATAATTTCGGTTTCATAATATTAAATAAAACGCATATTTTTAATACAAAGCGTGAAATTTAATCAGTTATAAATTTTTTATACTCCATGATGCCTTGATCATAAGAACTTCGGTTATCAACAAAAAACTGCTATTTAAGCTCATCATCATCATTTATGAAAGTTTTAGTTCAAACTTCGAAATAAATAGTAATCAAATGGTGCCAGATCAGGATTGTATGGGAGATGCGACATCACTTCCCAACCAAGCTCCAATAATTTCTGACGAGTTACTAAAGATGAATGAGGCTTCGCATTATCGTAATGGAACACAATTCCTTTGCGATTTATCAATTCTGACTACTTTTCTTTGATTGCTTCATCCAGATTCATTAGTTGTTGACAGTAAATATCTGAATTAATCGTCCGGTCTCTTATGTATGTATGTATGTGCGTAGAGTTGAGAGTCTGTACACTACGACCTGGTAGATCTATTGTGCCTCCCTACTACTGCTACTACCAAGTCCTTCAGACCTATTTTTCTAAGGAATTTCAGGATGTTGGATGTTCATTTTATTATTAATTAAATACATTTTTAGGACATTTGACGGTTCAGTTTATTTATTTCTTAAACCACTTGCAGAATTACAATTAAACACTAAAAAGGGAGTAAATGTAATTAATTTTTATATGTTAGAGAAAATTTAAATAATAAATTGTGTTTACGCTTGCTAACATTGCGTATCTAATTCATAATGAAAGTCAGTGAAGCTATCTTCGCTCAAATTAATTACAACTGGTTCCTCTATCTCACCGATCATGAGATTGAGTTTCCACATTTTCTTTTATTCATTTATTATATGGATTTTTCCCAATTTTCTGCAGTAACTTTATTCAAAAAAATCTTTCAAAAGTTCAGTTAAATTACTAATTTTTTAAGTTGTGTTACTTCTAGCAACTCTACCTTCTACTTGAGAGAGATATTTCTTTCTCCAACGGACATTTTCCGGACGATCTATAAGAACAGATTTCCTATCTGGTTTTTCCCAGCAAAAATTAAGTTTTCTGAGCAATTTCCAGAGCTCAGTTCTTTTAATTTCAGGTAAATTCCGATCTTCCTTGATATTCATTAGAATTTTGTCGATGGTTGGGATCTGCTTCTCATAATAAAATGTATGAACAACTCCTTTTAATGCAGTTTACATCTCTTCTTCCAACGAGGTTTTTCGCCTGCCTGTGATCGAATGTGGCTTGGGAGTACTAACCATTCCAGTCGTTTTTTTTCTTCTTCAGTATTCGGTACATAGTCGATTTTCCAACTCCTGTCATGTTGGAACACAACTCAACAGAGCTTTTAACATTATTATCTAGATATTAGTATCTTAAGGCATCATAAACATTCATCTTAATAAGTCTTTCGTTGAGGAAAAAATGCTCTGGTTTAACGATTTTGGAATAAATATAGATTCGGAAGACATATCTTTTGGGTATCACACATATCTCAAATAATATATAAAAACAAGCACAAACAAGATGGATCACTAAGGACACACTGTAAGGTGTGCTTTGCTCACTGACAGAAATTAAATTGAACTATCAGAAATTTTATTGTTGCAGTAAATTTATAAATGCTTATAATGTTTAAATATAATTAGATTTACGCTAGTCCTCAGTTACCTGTGGCACTGGAACAGGTACATTTGAGGTTTCGGTAACAATTTTATTACTCTTTCTAGTTCTTGAATAGAGTATAGGAATGTGTATGCTTGCGATCGCCCCACCCTTTCCCATGAGCTTTGAGTTCAGGAAAATAGAACTGATTTTGCCTTTTATATTAGGAATGTGTATGCTGCTGGCACTGTTCCCCCACTGACAACTTGTTTTTCTTACGATAGTTCAGGAAAATAGGCCCGATTGTGTCTCTTATACGAGGAATGTGTATGCTGCTTTTGTGATATCACCGCCCCCACCCCAAAAGAGAGAGGCTGGATCCGCCTCTGGTTTGAACTATAAATATTTGTTTTTATTTGTTATTCTCGAAATAGAAACAGCAACCCTTGTATCTACACAAAACATTTCTAAAATTAAAATAAACATCATTTAAACAAACTCCTCCATGCGTAAATTTCTTATTGTTCAGTCTTCTATACAAACTACACTAGTTTACCAACTACTTTACGGTTTTCTAAAGAAACTTTAGGGAAGTTTGTTTTCCTTCCATACCTAAATTTACCTTATCTATGATCTGAACGTGCGCTTCATTTACATAATGTAAATATTTTGTTGAAAATTACTAAATGTACCTGGTGCTTTTACGATACTTGTTCGTTCGATATCACAATATTCCTGTCTAATAGTTTTATAATATAAATATTTTCTTAATTCTTGATTTTATAGTTTATGTGGTAGTGAAATTTTCGGAAAATAATTTAATCAAATTTTATTTCTACAGGGTTATTCATCCTATACGGCAGGGAACAATGCGGCCAAAATAAGTGACTTTTAAAAAGTTTTACTTTTGGGATATATCGGGTCTAACATAGTTACTTTTTAATATTATTTTTATATTATACAGGCTGTTCGAAAAGCTCTGAAAGTATCAAAGTTATGTTTTTTTTTTAAATGGAACCCCTCTGTACAGGGTGAGTCAACGATTGGATGAAGTAGGTTTGTGCCTTTTCGGTGAAATTAACAAAGAAACTATATTTATTGTTTGATACAGTTTATTTTTACGCAGATTTTAAAAATATTTAGGACTCTACAGGGTGACCAAAAAATTAGGACAGCATAAAGTTGTATTTTTTTAAATAGAACACCCTATACACGACTCGTATTTTCGATTTAGCTTATAATTTCAAATCTTTTTTATTAAGGGTTTACTATAACAAAACTTTATAGTTTCTGAGATAATTAAGTTTAAAGAAAAAAAGTCACATTTTCAAGCATCAATTCAATCCTAAATAACGTTTTCAATTTTGTGACAAATATATTCAAATTTGAAATTTAGCAAGGCCAAGGACAAGTTAACCTAATTTTTTATCTAATATTTGCAATAAAAGCTACAGGGTGTTGAACACATCGGCTCAAATTTGAACAAGTTTAAATGAATAAATATCTTTTTTTTTAAATGGTACACCCTGTATATTTTCATGTTATTTAATAGAGTAATAAAAACCCTAAAAGTTTTGTTCAATATATCCTATACCTATTTATAATAGTTTTTGAGATATTTCAGTTTATATAATTTTCCATACTTTTTTACAGAAATAGTCTTCATTATCATAGTAGCCATGGCAAAAACAATGTAAATGAACATTTTTCTGTGTGTCAAATTTATAACCGCAATCGAGTCTTTTGGTTTTTACGTAGTGTAGTTTGGCTTTTTTTTTTGCATCCATCTTATATTGTAAAATGAATTTTCCAAAGAATGAGTTAATAGATATGATTTATACAATAGGAGAGGCTCAAAAAAATTGCCTTCTTGCTCAAAGAATTTACAAAATGAAGTATCCTGATCGACGCCAGCCTAATACCCATACTTTTCAAGACTTAATGCAAAGATTTGATTCTTCTGGTACTGTTGATTATCCAAAACATAAAGGAAAATCCTTATATTGGTAGCCGTCAGTTAGCAGCATTATGTGAAACATCACAATCCACCGCTAATCGTACTACCAAGAAATATAGGTATCATCCATATCACATGGAATTACACCAAGAATTGCATGGACATAATTTTGAAAGTTGTGTAAACTTTTGTCGTACAATAAATGCGGAGATTCAATTAAATCCAAATTTATTATGCAACGTAATGTTTAGTGATGAAGCTACTTTTAGAAGTAACGGTGCCGTAAATAGACGCAACATGCATTATTATGCCACAGAAAACCCATTTTGGATTAGAGAGGTGCAACATAAAAACCACTGGTCATTAAATGTTTGGTGTGGTAATCATCATAATCGAATTATTGGACCCCACTTTTTTAATGAACCACTAAATGGCCATAGTTACCTGAACTTTCTACAAGAAGAACTACCCCAACTGCTTCAAGGTCTCGATAGGGATGAGCTCGACAGTATGTGGTTCCAGCACGATATCCGCAAAAATGGATTGGACGTGGGGGTTTCATTGAGTGGCCACCAAGGTCTTGCGACATCACCCCATTAGATTTCTTCCTATGGGGTTATATTAAAAATAAAGTGTATGTTAATCCACCAACAACAGTGGAAGATATGCGAAACAGGATTAGGGATACCTGTAGAACAATAACGCCACTAATTTTGTCCAGGGCCGAGAAAATCTGCAAAAAAGACTAAATTTGTGCATTGCACAAGAGGGTCGTTTATTCGAACACTTATTAAAAAGAGATAATTAATCTCAGTATTTAATAGGTATTTTTTTTGTTTCAATTTAGTGTAAAAGTAAATATGTATTTGCCTTGTCGTTATTGTTGTGTTAATTTTTTCACATTATGTTTAATTAAACTATTGCCGTTGTAATATAACGAATAATGTATTTCATCATATTTAACCACATTCTGTTTGTTTCTGTAGTTTTTTTTTATTATTTTACATGGCTACTATGATAATTAAGACTATTTCTGTAAAAAAGTATGGAAAATAAGAAAAACTGAAATATCTTAAAAACTATTATAAATAGGTATAGGATATATTGAACAAAACTTTTAGGGTTTTTATTACTCTATTAAATAATATGAAAATATACAGGGTGTACTATTTAAAAAAAAAAGATATTTATTCTTTTAAACTTGTTCAAATTTGAGCCGATGTGTTCAACACCCTGTAGCTCTTATTGCAAATATTAGGTAAAAATTATGTTAACTTGTCCTTGGCCTTGCTAAATTCCAAATTTGAATATATTTGTCACAAAATTGAAAACGTTATTTAGGATTGAATTGATGCTTGAAAATGTGACTTTTTTTCTTTAAACTTAATTATCTCAGAAACTATAAAGTTTTGTTATAGTAAATCCTTAATAAAAAAGATTTAAAATTATAAATACGATTCGTATATAGGGTGTTCTATTTAAAAAAATGCAACTTTATGCTGTCCTAGTTTTTTGGCTCACCCTGTAGAGTCCTAAATATTTTTAAAATCTGCGTAAAAATAAACTGTATCAAACAATAAATATAGTTTCTTTGTTAATTTCACCGAAAAGGCACAAACCTACTTCATCCAATCGTTGACTCACCCTGTATATTATTGCATTTTTGAATTCTCCTAACAAAATAAGTGCCTATTTTAATAAGGTTTATAGTACCTAAACTTTAAGGATTTTTAGATAATTTGAATTTTGACAAAATCTAACCTAATTTTCCTGTTTTAGAATTTCAGTTACGTACTCGAAATTTACAGTGAAGTGTAACAATGGATCATATTTTATATTCCAATTATAATAAACTTGCTATATTATACAAGGTGTCCAAAAATTAAAACTAATCAAATCAGAAATTTAAGTGTCTGGAACTTGATTAATTTAAATAGAACGCTATACCTTTTAATATACCAGAAAATGTAGCTTTTAAATATTTATCGAATGGTATAAGGGTGTTCTATAATAAGTCTTCGCGTCTTCACAGAATAAGCCAAATAATCGTTTTCTTCACCATTTTGTGTTTTTTTAGTAGATGTTCTAATGCATCTAGTTGCCTATGGCATTTGGAAATAATAAGTAATTGACAACTATAAGAATAATAATCAGGAATATCTTTACAAATGTTGAGAAACTCCAAACGCGATTTATAGTCATCCAACGGACTATAACAGCAATAAAGGTAATAACATATTGACGATAGCACAAAACAGAAGCAAAATATTTATAGCAGATGTTCGAAATGTCGACCATCTATTTCCAAATACTTATATATTCTTTTTTCGAAACCACTGCTAACTCTGGACAACATTTGCGGGGCTACAGTACGAAAACCGTCTCCTATGCGTAATTTATATCTTGTGGTGTTATCGGGGGCGCATTGTAGATAATTTCTTTTATGTATCCACGTAAAAAGAAATCAGGTGGAGTTAACTCCAGAGATCTTGGGGGCCAATTTTGAAATCCGTCTCTCCCAATCCACCTGTTTCGAAAGTTAACATTTAATAATTGTTGAACCTTGCGATGATAATGAGGAGGAGCTCCATCCAGTTGAAGCAACATAGTTATTCTAATATTCAAAAGGACATCTTCTAATAACGCTGGAAGTTGGTGTAAAAGAAAATCTCAAAACATCAAGCCCTTTAAAGGTCCTTCAAAAAAGTAGGGTCCAATTAAGTATGTACCCAGTATTCCTCTCCACACGTTAACCGACCACCTATTCTAGTTTCTTCTCTGTATTTATGTGGATTTAAATCAGAATAGTAATGAAAGTTATGTCTATTCACGAAACCATTATTATAAACAGTACATTCATCACTAAACGATACATTATCAAAAAATTATTTATTTTTAGCCATTTTTCCTAACACTCATAAGCAGAACTCAATTCGGCTGTCAAGATCATTTCCGTGAAGCTCTTGACAAAGCTGGATTTTGACACACTTGCTTGGCTAATGTTAGTATTTTCGGATATATGATTCGGACTAATATTGAGATTTTCGATCACGAACCGAGTACACTAAAAACATTTTCTTCATCCTCAATGAGAGGTTTTCTTATAACAGGTTTTTTATAACTGACACTTCCACTTTCCCGAAACTGGTTTAATAGTCTCACAAAAATGATTGGTTTAGGATGGTTTCTTTCAGGGAACCTTTGAGCATAGACTCGAGAGACCAACAAACAATTTTAATGACATTGTCCAAGGATAAAAATAATATCAATACGCTCTTCCTTTGGATAAATCTTCATTTTGACAAAGCAATAACATAACAATATTCAAATAATTCAGTTCAATAAAAGAAGTTTCACTGTTACAAGAAATAATACCGCTATTAGAGCAACTGGCTTTGCAGACTAAACTGACAGATTAAATGAATTATCTGATGTTTCTAAATATCATAGGTAACTAGATACATTAGAACATCTATTCAAAAAACACAAAATGGAGCAGAAAATGATTATTTGGCGTATTCTGTGAAAACGCAGAGACTTAGCGAGAGAACACCCTTACATCATTCGATACGTATTTAAAAGGTACATTTTCTGGTGAAAAGTATATCGTTCTATATAAATCAATCAAGTTAAAGCCACTTAAAGTTCTTATTTGATTAGTTTTAATTCTTGGACACCCTGTATAATATAGCAAGTTTATTATAATTGGGATATAAAATATGATTTATTGTTACACTTCACTATAATTTCGAGTACATAACTGAAATACTTCTTAAGTATTTGAACCATGAAAATTAGGTTATATTTTGTCAAAATTCAAATTATTTAAAAATCCTTAAGGTTTAGGAACTATAAACCTTATTAAAATAGGCACTTATTTTGATCGGAAAATTCAAAAATGCAATAATATATAGAGAGTTTCATTTACAAAAACCAACTATGATATTTTCAGAGCTTTTGGTACACCCTGTATAATATGAAAGTAATTATAAGAAGTAACTATATTAGACCCCCATATACCCCAAAAGTAAAACTTTTTGAAAATCACGTATTTTGGCAGCAAAATTCCGTGCCGTATAAGGTGAAAATCCTGTATAATCGGTGGTCTCAGTAGCAGTGATAATTGAGAAAATGGACTTCTGGCTGTCGGGCATATGTCTTTACAAAAAAAGTTTACCGTGGTATAAAAGTTGAATTCTTCTTATAAAAGGTTTAGTTATATGTGAAAAATAACAGTCTAGTGAATAGAATAATAGGTAAAGTTGCTAAGTGGTTTAATTTAAGTTAAGTGCACTAGCAAAACTTTATAACTAAATTTGATTGTATAAAAAGTTTTGATGTGTGTTTGTTTATATTGGCAAATATTATAAAACATCTCTTACGCTGTATTCCATACTTTTAAATTCTGTCTTAAAAAGAAGAGAGGAGTCAGTACAGTGTTACCTAAATCCTAGATATTACATACATAATACATATAGTCCATAGTCTATAAATTAATCACAAATATTTTTACCAAATCGATTTAATAATAGATTAATTACGGATTCATAAATCAAATTTGTCTTTCAGGCGATTATAAAAGAAACACACAGAGTATAATGGGGAGAATTGTAGTAATGTAATTTTCTTTCTTTACGTCTGCTTTATTCAAAATTGAAATATCGCAAGCGATTGAATGCACCTCGCCATCTATCGGCATCATTCTTAACTGGAGTCGCGATTTTGTCAGATTTCTTTATTAGTATCCTTTCTCAACTTTTATATCAATAAATTGATTATCAGATTTTGTTGCAGTTTTTGGGCAAATAATGTTGCATTTTGGGATTACGCGGTATTTAACATTTAGGACCATGGTTTCAAATGTCTTTTGAAAGATGTCTGTTAAAAATTTAATTTTTGACTTTTTGAGAATTCAGCCATTTTATCTGCAACCGGCCGAACTTTCAGTCGAGAAGAATTGTTAAACTATACAATCATCAATCATCTGCGTAGCAGTGTATATATCCACATTATGCCGTTGTAGTGCTGAAATAACATTCAGCAAACATACAACTATATGCAGCTCCGGGTATGAATGAAGCAAAATGCGAACAGTAAATGCAAACTTCGTTTCAACCATATTCTTTCCGTGTTAGAGGTCGCACAGTTTGAACAAATTACTAAGGAACACAATTTATCCTATTCCACCACCATCGAGATGATGGCCTACCTGTACCACCATACCGAGAAGAAAGTCAATACTTAAGCCTCCTCTCCACAATGATACGGCAGAAGTACATGTTTCGTCTCTACTAGACTCACCAGGGTACCAACATGCACCTGGCTGTGCAAAGGACAGATCGGAAGGAAGCATGCAAATACTAAACGCGGCTTCGCCGACTTTCCGCCGGATGGCGTATATATGTTTATGCGGCTCTTACGGATTCCTCCGTGTGAGATGCAATAGCAGTGGATATATCCACATTATGCCGTTGTAGTGCTGAAATCACATTCAGCAAACATACAACGATATGCAGCTATATATATAAAAAATATTTTATTAAAGGTCCAAGAAATAAATAAAAATACCTTATATATATATATATATATATATATATATATATATATATATATATATATATATATATATATGTATAATATACACATGTGTGTGTGTATAAAAATTAATTTCAAAACGATATCGATACAAACGCTGTGATATACTCACAGACTCATCGTAGACTAAAGAAGTAACGTTGAGAAAAAACAACATTGTAAATCAACGTAGTTTGCAGAATTTAGTAAATATAATTACACCAGAATTCAAACATCAACTCGGAAAATGTCTAAAATGACAAATTGTCACTGCCGATGAAATATAACTGGAATTTTCCCAATGAAATTTTAACACAAACCATAGCTCTTCAAAAAGTGAGAAAACGTATCGCTCTGTGAAAAAGAAAATTATAATTGTCATCCTCGGAATGAAGGGTGTAATGTTCTATTTGAACACCGAGCGTCATCATCAAGAGAATGCTGCTGCATATTGAGTCCAAATAAAAACTAAAGTATTGAAGAATTCAGTATTACAAATTTTGGTGCATCCTCCGCTGACCTTGCTGTTTGTGATTTTGTTTTGTTTTCTTATATTCAAAGAACGGCGTTTCCCTATTGAGAACAAGTTGTCAGCTGGGTGAGATCAAGCAAAAGTCCAGTCAGAGATGTGAAAGACGATTTTTATTAAGGAGAGCGATACATGTAAAATTTAAAAAAAAAAATGTTAATTTCATATTGATTTAAAAATATATATATTATTTATTAAACCAATTTTGAATATGAAATCCTTAAAGTACATGTCTAAGAGTACTTGAAAATATCTTTTTAAATTTTTCAATACAAAATGGCGACAATGCGAGAGAATGACAAAAAAACCTCGAAACACGCCTTGTGTAACTTAACGTTTTTTCCGGTGAACCTGCAACATTCAGAAAAAAAAAAACATGTTAATGAGATATATAGTTCATAGGTTAACCAGTAAAGTTTAGAAAAAAAAATGAAATTTTTGCATTAATTTTAGTTTAAAAAAAAATCGATTATTTTGCAAAAAAATCGCTTTTTAAACATTAATAAACAAATTATTTTTCCGAAATTACAAAAACATGTACATTCAACTAAAAGATAATACTATTTTGTAGATGTGGTATAAATTTGAGCTAAATCGATAGAAGATTTTTCGAGATATTTTGCACAAGAGTTGAAAAAGTACTACTTTGAGAAAAACGCGTTTAAAGTTCGCGGTAGATAAAAATCATTGATTATTAGTTGTTATTGTAACTTACTTGTTAGTCAGCGATTCCAGCTCCTTACAGCAGTCCTTCAGCCACCTCGTGCATTTCATTAGTGTGATTTATAAGAATTTGCCTAGAGATTGGCTAGTTTCCACCTTCATTCCTCTTCCTAAGAAAACAAATGCTACCAGATGCTCTGATTACAGAATTATAAGCTTAATGAGCCATGCGCTGAAAATCCTTCTCAGTATCATTCACTCTCGAATATATAGAAAACGTTAGCAATGTTCAGTTTGGCTTTAGAAATGGACTTGGAACACGAGAAGCTCTATTTTCTATGCAAATTTTGATACACAGAGCTCGGGACGTAAATTGCAATGTCTATGCATGTTTCATGGATTTCGAGAAAGCATTCGACAAAGTGCAACATCACAAACTGCTTCAAATATTAAATGAATCTGGTATCGATGACAAGGATTTACGCCTTATTAGAAACCTTTACTGACAGCAAAGGGCGACTGTACGTGTAGGCAACAAAACATCACAATAATTTACAATAAAACGGGGAGTTCGTCAGGGCTGTATTATATCGCCGACGTTATTCAATACGTACTCGGAAATGCTGTTCAGGGAAGCTATCAGTGGAATGAGAGAGGGCATAAAAATTAATGGTGAAAGCATTAACAACTTAAGATATGCAGACGACACAGTTCTGTTGGCCGATAATGCAGAGGATCTGCAAACACTAACAGATCGCGTAGTGGAAGCCTGTGAAAGATACGGCATGAAATTAAACTGTAAAAAGACAAAAATCCTTAGAGTAAGCAAAAATGACGAAATACACCACCAATTTAGAGCAAATAATGAAACTTTGGAAACTGTTGACAAAGTTACGTATCTAGGATGCAGTCTGGACAGAGAATGGGACCACTCACAGGAGATTAGAGCCGCATAGAGAAGGCGAGAGCTGTCTTCAACCGCCTCAGAAAGATCTTGTGCAATATGCACCTGAACATTGATATAAGAACACGAGTCTTGAGATGTTATGTAGTTTCAACTCTTCTATATGGAGTGGAAGCCTGGACTTTGACAGAAATAACATCTAAACGACTGGAAGCCTTCGAAATGTGGTGTTACCGCCGCATGCTCAGAATTTCATACATCCATCGTGTCACAAATAACACCGTGATGCAACGTATGAAAAAAGACCCAGAAATTATGCGCAATGTGAAAATCAGAAAGATATCATACTTAGGGCATGTAATGCGCAATGGGAAATACCAACTAATTTAGTTAATTTTGCAAGGTAAGATAGAGGGTAAAAGAACTCAGGGTCGTCGACGAACATCGTGGCTGAGGAATATCAGACAATGGACAGGAATGACGACGGTACATTTATTTAGAACAGATGTCAATAAGGTCATATGGGCCAATGTGATTGCCAACATCCACAGAGGATAGGCACCAACAGAAGATAAGAATTTGGAAGGGATACACAACTGGAGAACCGCCCATAGCGCCGAAGAGAAAGTAGGCAGGGACGCGCGGCAGGTGTGCTCTACCGGCTGGGGAACGCCGCACTGCCTATAACTAACTGTAACTCGAGAACTAATACGAATATCGGTTTAAAACTTTTTTTTGGCGTATTCTGCAGAGCACTTAGAACATTTTAACGTAATAAAAAAAAACTGTTTTATTTGAGAAGTTACATGTATTGCCCCCCTTAAAAACGAAGAATAGCGTTAAATATGAGAAAAAATAAATCTCCCAACTTGCGTAGCGACCAACGTATATTTTGGGTTACCAATAGGAATCAGTTTTCCATTGGCTATTTTTTAGAGACGCGTGCAAAATAAGAATATTGACTTTTATTTACTTGCTAGCCTGCCTGCCTCAGATAAGTACAGTAAACTTATTTTTCACTCTATAACGGATAACTTCTGTGAGAATACGTAAGTCTTCAATTTTTTAGCTTCGATAGAAAATTTTCTACATTGTTGAAATGACAACTGTGAAAAACGTATCACATTTTCATTTATTGTGTAAGCTATTTATAAAAAGGATATCGCACCTAAGAAATTGTAGAAAAAAGTGTACAAAGATTGACAACGATATATAAATCATATTTTCAAATCTTGAAGGTAATTTTTTTTGTCTGAAGTTTGAAAAAAATTTATTTAATACACTGATTTAAGGTTTATAAACAAACCTGACATGTGGCGCTATTTGTATTAGTCTGGTGACAAAGATCTTTATCCCGTAAAGGACTAAAGATGAACCAATAAAAATTTAATCTTCTTTAAATACACCTTTGATATCAAGCTAGTTTAATGAAATCTCATATTCTAGTTAAGGCAATAAAATTCGGTTTGGTGGCTATTATGGTTGTATTTAAATTTAAACACCGATAAATATCCCCTTAAACCTTAATCAACTCCACTTAAACAAGCTCTTTTATTACCTTAGTTTTCCATTTTCCTTCCTTCTATCCTTGAAGCTATTCTCGCGAACACTTTACATTTTATTAAAGTTAACAAAGTTGCTTTTCTTGCTTTTCTGAAACATGTCTTGTCTATGATCTTGACTTCAGTGGTGAGTAGAACACAAGCTTAATAATTTAAAGATTAGTCGCATTTTTATGTTTTATCACAGAAGCGTTACCAAAGAACAATATTCTGTGAAGCCCATGAGAATATTAGATAATAAAATTGGGATTATAGATATATATATATATATATATATATATATATATATATATATATATATATATATATATATATATATATATATATATATATATATATATATATATGTTGTGCAAATAAGTGCTCAGACTCAGTTTGGCTTGAGACACAAAGAGAAGAAATTAGACACAGAAAGTATAAAGGATGCATTTTAATGGTTAATATACCAGTATATTTAATTTAGAATAGGGTAGAATTAGGTGCAGGCATGAATCCAAAGAGGGGGGCGGTGGGGGGCGATCCCCTCCAAGAGCTTTGCGTTTAGGAAAATGGACCAGATTTTTCCTTTTATACTACAGTTTATTTAAGAACTGGAGAGAGTAATAAATCATTTTTTACCCTTTTTCTCTTCGCAAACTACCTGTGTTCTTTAGTCCGGTGTCTTCAGCAAAATCTGTTAGACACATATATTTTTCATAGGAATGGGTTAGAAACTTTATAATCAAAAATACCAGTCTATAATAATGGACTAAAACGTAGCCTTATTCTCTCAAAAAATTCGAAGTTATAATTTTAATACTTACAAAATATCCATTGTCAAAAATACAAAATGGTAAACATATATATATATATAAATATATATATATATATATATATATATATATATATATATATATATATATATATATATAAAAATAAATTCGTCCATATAATGTTAAAATATTTTTGGGGCTATTGATCATTTTATTATTAATTAAAAACATTTTTAGGGTATTTAACGTTTCAGTTTATTTAAACACTAAAAAGGGATTCAAATGTAATTACTTTTTTTATGTTGTAATTAAAATTAGACCTACTTATTTTTATTTCTATTGTACTGATATCTTAATTTAATTTACTTTATTATATGGAAATACGATAGCCCCAAAAAAATAAAATAAACATGTTAATTCTACACGTTTAAGAAAAAGACACAAATACAATAATAAAATAATAAAAAAATTAACGGCTTATTAGAATTAAATATATATAAAATTAAAGAGTGGGACACACTAAAATAAAAATATATAAAAAAATAAAAAAAACATATAAACAACATTGAACAAAAAAATACAACAAAAACAATAATTTAAATAATAAATTGTTTTTACACTAGTAAACATTACGTATCTAAATCGTAATCAAAATCAGTGAAACTATCTTCGCTTAAATTAATTATAATTGGTTTCTCTATCTCAGCGATCATGAGATCGAGTTCTCACATTTTGTTTTATTCTTTTATTATATGGATTTTTCCCAATTTTCAACAGTAACTTTATTCAAAAAAATCATTCAAAAGTTTAGTTAAATTACTAATTTTGTTAATTGTGTTATTTCTAGCAACTCTACCTTTTACTTGAGAGAGATATTTACTTTTCCAACGGAGTTTCCGGACGATCTATAAGAACAGATTTTCTATCTGGTTTTTCCCAGCAAAAATTAAGTTCTGTTAGCAATTTCCAGAGATCAGTTCTTTTAATTTCAGATAAATCGCGATCTTCATTGATTTTAGTTAGAATTTTTTAGACGGTTGGGATCTGCTTCTCATAATGAAATGTATATACAACCCCTTTAGTTGCAGTTTTCATCCCTTCTTCCAACGAGGTTTTTCATCTGCTTGTGATCGAATGTGGGTTGGGAGTACTAACAATTTCAGTCGTTTTTTCTCCTTCGGTATTCGGTACATAGTAGATTATCCAACTCCTGTCATGTTGGAATGCATCTCAACAGAGCTTTTAACATTATTATGTAGATATTGATATCTTAAGGCATCATAAACATTCATCGAAATAAGTTTTTCGTTGAGGAAAAAATGCCCTGGTTTAACCATTTTGGAATAAATATAGAGGTGAAAGCCATATCTTTTGGGTATCTCTCTAATCTGAAATAATATATAAAAACAAGCGCAAACAAGATAAATCACTATATATATATATATATATATATATATATATATATATATATATATATATATATATATATATGTATATAAAAAATATTTTATTAAAGGTCCAAGAAATAAATAAAAATACCTTATATATATATATATATATATATATATATATATATATATATATATATATAATATTTTATTAAAGGTCCAAGAAATAAATAAAAATACCTCATATATATATATATATATATATATATATATATATATATATATATATATATATATATATATATATATGTATATATATAGGTATTTTTATTTATTTCTTGGACCTTGGAATATTTTTTACTTGTTTCTTTTTCTTGAGATTATAGTCCGCTCAAAATGAAATCAAAATGTAATGGTGGTGTAATACTCTCTATATTTTACATTTTTAAAACATTAATATTTCGGTAACTGGCCATCCAAAACGCAAAAGAAGCCTTAAAAATTAACAATTATCCCGAGAACCTTATAAATAACCTTTTCAAAAAAAGAATTCACAAATTTTATAACGAAAACTCATCAAATACTAAATTAAAACAGAAACACGAACAATAAATATCACTTCCGTATATCCCGACACTCTCCGACAAATTCCAAAATACGTTAAAAAAGCATGTCGTAACGGTCAGTCATAAGGGACACAGACACATCCTCTTAAAAAATTGCTATAGTAAGTTAAAATCAGAAATACCAAATGATAAAAAAACCACACGTTTTCTACAGTATCACATGCAAAGACTGCAAAGGCGAATATATAGGACAAACAAGACAACATTTAAAAAACCGATTAAAAAAAATTAGAAAATGTGGTCAAAAATTCCAAAACTGGGCATATTGGATGAATTATTCATACGATTTACAAAAGTAATTTTCATATAATTTTTAAATTAATATTAACTGAATTAAATATAAACATAAAAAAATTTATGTTTGTGTCTGACGGGGCGAAAAACAGCTGACTTTAACCCACATCAAAGTGAAGGCGAAATTTTCCATAATTTCCATTTCTGTAATAATAAATGTAGGTTTCTATTAGAAATAACAACACACGGGCCTTGAATTTTTAAAATTTTTAAGTTTAATCTCAAGGTCAAAGTCAAGGTCACTCTCCTACATCCTCCTTCGAACCCTACAATCCCTGTATTGAACATTTTTATTTATCTCATGAATTTTGGATAATATTTGGGTGTTTTTTAATGGGACACCATGTTTAACGTAAGGATACTGTAAAATTAAATACATATGTGATCTGATGAAATCGGCAGCGTCGCACCCTGGATGACCGCGCGCTCTTCGTTGCGTTGTATCTCATGAAATTAATGATGTCGCTTCCATAGTTTCAATATGTCTGTCTGTCCGCTTGAATGTTATAGCCTTATAGCTTTGATAATAGTTAATCTCTTGCAACAAAATTTTGCAGAAACATGATTTTCTTTAGACCAAAAACAGATTAAAGGCGAAATTGAAAAAAAAAGGATGAATTATATGAAAATAAAGGACGAAAAAAATGTATTTATAAATGCCTCCCTTCAATCTAACTTTCTTAAGGTAACTTTTAAAAATTCAGAAAAATTTTTATAGTAGTTTTTCCTAAATGTATGTAACGAAAATTATCACTGATATATTACATCAAATAATTAGTGAGATATAAAAAACTCTTACGCCTTTAAAAATTCAATTAAATATGCATATAATATTTTTTATTTAGTTGTCTTATTCACGAAATATAAACCTCTAAAATGGCTTAGAATTTCCCATTATTTTATGAACATGAATTTTAGTGAGTGCGCCGGACAAGAAAGTGCTTTGTTAAAAGGATTGCAAATTCTCTGGGGCTCTTTGATATATAAGAGCGTTTGATTGAACACTAAAATATATATTTCATAAATTGTTAGCTCAATTTTGACAATTGTTTTGTTATTTATTTGTCTGTTTAATATTTACTACAATATTTATATTGGTTTTATATGAGATTTTTTATACTAAATTCTGCCTTAATTTACTTTTGACAATTGTGAACATTGCTAAGCCCCGTTTCCTTTTTTTTTTTCAGAACGAACCACGAAAAATTGCTTTGAAATACATTGAAGTGTTATAAGGATAAAAATAGAAGATCTAAATATATTCCAGGCATTTCTGCTAAATTATATATACAAAACTCGACTCTCTTTGTGAAGTTACTTTCGGTACCAGCTATTTTACTGTCTGTACATAAAGGTGCTTTTTCTTCGCAAAAATATAATATTAAGGAATTTATTATCATTTCATATAAATTATTGCCTTTTTTTAATATAGGTATTTTTAATCTTCCTTTATATATTATGTACAAAAAGGTGTATATTTTTTATCTTTATCTTTATTTTTATCAGCCGTCATTTTCCGAAAAAGCAATTTAAATATGTTGGCTTTCTCCGCTTGAAAACATAAAAGAAAATGAAAAAGAGAGTAAAAAGGATTTTTAAATTTAGATTTCCATCATTTCCAGGTTAGTATCTTTTACAGTACAAAAAAATCTAATGTCCTATTTGTTTAAGTATTCTTTTGATGCCGAAATTTGATATTTTATTAACCAGTGTTAGAACAAGGAAACTCATTTTCGGGAACAATTATTTTATTGTAAAACTAGTCTAAGTTGTCAACCAAGTTTTGAATCTTAAAAATACAAGGAGAAAAAAAATTGGAAAATTTGATAAATTTTGTTCATTTCTCTATATTTCTTTTACCGATTTTAAGGCAGGCACGGATCCAAGGGGGGCGGGGCGGTAAACATTACGTATCTAATTCGTAATCAAAGTCAGTGAAGTTATCTTCGCTAAAATTAATTATAATTGGTTCCTCTATATCACCGATCATGAGATCGATTTTCCACATTTTCTTTTATTCTTTTATTATATGAATTTTTCACAGTTTTCGGCAGTAACTTTATTCAACATACTGTTTCAAAAGTTCAGTTAAATTACTAATTTTGTAAGTTGCGTTATTTCTAGCAACTCTACCTTTTATTTGAGCGAGATATTTCCTTCTCCAATGGACATTTTCCGGACGATCTATAAAAACAGATTTCCTATCTGGTTTTTCCCAGCAAAAATTAAGTTTTCCGAGCAATTTCTAGAGCTCAGTTCTTTTAATTTCAGGTAAATCCCGATCTTCATTAATTTTAGTTAGAATTTGGTCGACGATTGGGATCTACTTCTCATAATAAAATGTATGTGCACCTCCTTTTATTGCAATTTACATCTCTTCTTCCAACCAGGTTTTTCGTCTGACAGTGATCGAATGTGGCTTGGCAGTACTAACAATTCCGGTCGTTTTTTTCTCCTTCAGTATTAGGTACATAGTAAATTTTCCAACTCCTGTCATGTTTAAATACATCTCAAGAGAGCTTTTAACATTATTATCTAGATATTGATGATTAAGGTATCATAAACATTCATTGTAATAAATTTTTCGTTGGGGAAAAAATGCCCTGGTTTAACAATTTTGGAATAAATATAGATATGGAAGCCATATCTTTTGGGTATCTCACTAAGCTCAAATAATATATAAAAACAAGCACAAACAAGATAAATCGTTAAGGTCACACTATAAGGTGTACTTTGCTCACTGACAGAAATTAAATTCAACTATAAGAAATTTTTTTTGTTGCAGTAAATTTATAAGAGCTTATAATATTTAAATATAATCAGATTTACTGCAGTCTTTAGTTACCTGCAGCACTGGAGCAGGTACGTTGGAGGTTTCGGTAACAGTTTTATTACTTTCTCTGGTTCTTGAATAGAATATAGGAATATGTATGCTTGCTATCGCCCCGCCCCAAGACCTTTGAGTCCAGGAATATAAAACCGATTCTGCCTTTTATATTAGGAATGTGTATGCTGCTCGCATTCTCCCCCTATCGGCAACTTGTTTTTTCTTGTGACCGCCCCTCCCCCTCTTCAAGAGCGTCAAATTCAGAAAAATAGACTCGACTCTGTCTTTTACACTAGAAATGTAAATGTTGCTTGTGTCTCCCCCCCCCACATCAACAGCTTGCTTTCGCTTGCCATATTGTACTTTTGTGATATCACCGCCCCCCCCCCTCCAAAAAAAAAAAAAAAGAGGCTGGATCCGCCGCTGTTTTAGGGTTCTATTACATGATTCACATAATTAATTTTTCTATACAAATGTTTGTTTGCTGACATATATAACACAACTGGCGAAAAATTAATCTTGCTCGCATTGTCAGATGTATTAAAAACATAAAAAATCAGAAAAATTCCTTTTAGTAATAATTCAGTACAAAAAAGAATTGATGAAATGGCTAAAGGCGTTGAAATGTTATGCGAATACTTGAAGACATACACATTTTTCAAGCAGCTCGATGAGTTAACTCTAACAATTGGCGAAACACTATCTCTATCATAGTTGCGTTTCATAAAAGAAGAAAAAGTCTGTCAAGAAGATTTCATTCTGCTTCACACAGAGCGTTTTTATGGTCAGTTTAACTCAGTACTAAATTTTCTTGAAAACAGAAACGAAAAGCTGCAGGTCAACTTGATTAGATTCAAAAATGACATCACTTATTTGACAGACCCATAGCAAATATTGAATAAAGTAAGTGTTCAGTTAGAAGGTGATGAGGTGAATTTAATTAAAACAAAAAAGTCATAGCTGCTTTAGTAGGGGAAACTTCTTCTGATCAAATGAAATCTCAAGAGAAGTGTATACAGTTACTTTTCAACATTATTAGCGTCTGCAAAGGAGAACATTTACTTACTACCACCAACAATTAGATGTTTTTCATGCTGATTTCACGAAGAAGTTCTAGGATATTCCAAACATGAACATACCGGGTTGGGTTTGTTTCATTAACTTTAAAATTTTATAATTTTAATTAATGCATTTTTGGTCATTAACTCAAACATTCTCCCTAACCTAAGTTTAAAAATGTGTAAAAACAGTATTTTTAAACTTGTATTCCCTGCAAATTATTGAAAGTAAAGCTCAGGGGTTGTGAGGAAATGTGGGGTTTGAAAAAAACAGTATCAAATGAAAATTAAAAGAATAATAAATATTTTATTAATAATAAATATGTAATGGTTGAAATAAATTGATAAAAACTTTATGGTTAATTTATCAAATAGATTGAGCAAAAGTTGTAATATAACCTGTAAAATAAACTCAAATTGCTTTAAAAGTGATCAAGAGAAATAAGAACTCTTTTTACACCAACTCAGTATATAAAAAGAAATAAGTGATCTTTAATTAAGGTTAACTATATAGTTTTAGATACAGTTATTAAAAATCTGTAACTTTTAACCTGTCAAAATTAACAAAAATATTCAGGTACCAAAGGTTACAAAAGTGATAAGAGAGTTGGTCATACGTTAGCCAAATACAAATATAATAGTATGTTATAACAGATAAAACTGAGTCTGCTATTTTGCCAGTTATATTAAATATATCCTAAAAAAAAGGATTAAGGATGTGTTAGGTAATTAAGACGATTGCTTCAAGAGAATATATAGCTAAAGGTAGTTTAAGATAAGTTGCCTTCTACTAAGACACGGTAAGACAAGAACGTGGAATATTTGAACTCCTAAACTTGGAACAGAATAGCAGGTGGAATCAAAATTCTACAGGTAAACTTCAAATAAGTCAAATATAAAATGTAAAAAATTAACAAGGACTAGATTGGAACTCCAGTATTCTTTTTAGTATGGCTTAGGCCCCATACGTTTCGTATCATAAAAATAATATAATTTACACAAATATGGTTCCAAACTGAATATAAGCTAACTTCGTATTTTCCCCCCTATTGATCAACTTTATTAAATATATTATTTTTTGAATACGGCTTCAAATGGCCATGTAAAATTCCCTGATCTTTAGATCTATTTTAATAAAGCTAACCCTCATAGTGCAAATGATTCAAGATGGAACATGGTCTAAGGAACGTGACGAAATTTAATCAGGAGATATCAACTCGATGCCATTCTTGTTGGCAAACTTCCTAATTCACTAAAATGTATTCACATTAAACTAGGTGCCTTAACAGAGAGAATTTAATTGTCGAAACGGGCCGCTATATATATATATATATATATATATATATATATATATATATATATATATATATATATATGCATTATATATATTTAAAGAGGAGGTATATATTTGTTTCTTAAAAACTAAGCATTATTAGAGATATGTTTAAATAAAATTTTTCGCCCTTATTTAGAAACACCCTATATATATATATATATATATATATATATATATATATATATATATATATATATATATATATATATATATGTGTTATGTCGGATATTCTCACGGGTGTGATGTGTAATTGAAGGTTTTCGGGCATCCCGTGTATGTGCTGAGTCCCTCTCAGGACTGGAAGGCAGCTGACGTTTCGGTGGAATCTCATTCACCATTTTCAAAGCTCACTGTATGGCGTCTACGAGCGAACTGACGCCTGCGACTCCGGTGCTGTCGGTCCCGTGAAAGCGTCGGACGCGTTCGTTTTCCGAATGGTTCCGACCCATCAGGTGGCGTGACCTGCTGCGCGTCATCGGCCCTGTTGCCAGTATTTGGGGTTGCGTAGCCGGGTTGTAATCTGTTTCGTTACTAAGTGGTACTGGCTGATGTTTTGTGAGCAGATTTTTCCAAGTATTAGGCACACGTTGGCTATCATCTCTGCTATTTAAGTTGTTGGGCCTCTTTGCAATTTCAATGGCTTCCCTTATAACTCTTGTGGACAGGTTTTCACATCTAGATAGCATTTTTGTTCCCGATAAATTTATCTTATGTCCTGTGTTTAACCAGTGTTGGGCCAGAGCAGAAGAAGTTGTTTTTTGCTTGACAGCGTTCACATGTTCGTCCCTTCTGGCGCTTATTTTACGGTTGGTTTGGCCTACATAAGACGAGCTGCACTCTCCGCATGGAATTTCGTACACTCCCTGGTTTTCTAGAGGGATTCTTTCTTTAAGTGTTGGCAAGAGATCTTTTACTTTACGGTCTGTGGTGAAAATGGTTTCAATATTGTGTCTTCTGAGAATTCTTTCATTCTTGTCTGTGGTGCCTCTTATATAAGGAATAAAAGCTTTCGAGCTCTTTTCTTGGTTTTCGCGATTTTTTGGGGCCAAGTGTTTGTTTTTTAGAGCCTTGTCTATATGTTCTTTTTTATAACCGTTCTTTGTTAGGGCGTCTTGCAGTATGTTCATCTCTTTGTGATAATTTTCTGGATCTGTAAGGGACTGCGATCAAAACGCAAGCGATTTCACTACTGCAAATAATTGGGCGGGGTGGTGATGTGAATCGGCGTTGAGGTACCTGTTGATGTGAGTGGGCTTTCTGTAGACAGTGTGCGAAAGCAAGCCATCCTCTTTTCTTTTCAGTAGGATATCCAGAAATGGTAGTTTTCTTTCCTGTTCTGTCTCCATGGTGAATTTAATTTTGGGATGTATACTGTTTATGTGTTCCAGGAAACTTTTGAGATTTTCTTCCCCATGTTACCAGATAACGAATGTGTCATCTACATAATGTAGCCACAGTCTTGGTTTGTGTGGTTTCACACTGCCTTACAGTCCTGAGAGGGACTCAGCACATACACGGGATGCCTGAAAACCTTCGATTACATATATATATATATATATATATATATATATATATATACATATATATATATATATATATACATATATATATATATATATATATATATATATATATATATATATATATATATATATATATATATATATATATATATAGGTAGATAAGTCTTTATTTATTCCAATAAAGTATCACTTACAAAAGCATGCCGAAAAAAATATCATTACTGCAATAAACATCATAATAAAAATTGTAGTTCATTCTCAGCTGTAGATAAATAAAAAAAAATGAAAAGGAAAAAAACCTCAATAATAATTATACAGTTCTAAATACTTTCCTTGCTTAATTCTATCAAATTAATGTAGTAAAAACAAAACAATTAAAACTTAAGATAAAGGAGAATATTATAAATGAAAAAAATTCAAATAACAGGGAAACTTACCCACATTTAAAATTTAATGAAACATCCAACAACAAAAATTCTACTTCGAGACAATGTTGCCTTTAACACGCTCATAAAACTATTCTAATGTATAGAAGGCTTTTTTACACAAAAAGATTTTTAGGACACACATTAATCTATTTTTCGGTAGTAAATTAGTACATTTTCAGCTAAAGAATTAAAAACTTTTATTATAGAAAACTCGAAATTTTTCTGCAAATAACTAAAGTTATATTTATCAGAAAGCAGATTTGTTTTATTTCTGGTAATGTAGTTATGTTTAATAGATGCACCCTCAAAAAGATCCCTGTTATCAATAATAAACATCACCGAATCCAAAATGTACATACCTATAACCGTCAAAATAATGTTACTAATAAAGATATTTCTACAGCTTTCTTATTGTTTCATTGCACCGTAAACAACTTTTATGTAGAATAAAAACTCTAATAATATCACAGGCATTACCTCAAAATACCAAACCATCTGAGTCGAGACTGTATAAATGCATGGTAAGCCGACAGAGCTGCATCGATTCCAACTTTCTCCGAAATAATTCTTAATGCAAAACATACTGAGATATTTTAGTGGCAACTCTGTTAATGTGCGCCCGCCAAGTCCAATCTTCTATCCATGCTTAATCCCAAAACAACAGCGCTCTCAACTGATGTTATTGTTTTATCCTTAAATGTTAATGTAAATAGATTATTTAATCTGTTGCCAAACATATGCACTGTATCTTGGCAACATTTAGCGACAGGCTGTTGGACCGAAAGTACCCATCGAGAATGTCCATCACAGATCGAACCTTCCTCGACAGCAACTTCGCCGTGCTTTCGCTGAAAATACGCGATGTATCATTAGCATATAGTACAGTCTGCCCTTCAGAGATTTAGGGTAAATCATTTGTATAAAGAATATACAAAAAAGGTCCAAGTATGGAACTTTGAGGGACGCCCTTCTTCATTTTAACCCTCTGAGACATTATAGCCCTACCATGGAGATCAGACTCCACTACACACTGAGTCCTATCAGTCAAATACGATCTTATTAATTCCAGAGCATTACCCCTGATACCATACATTTCTAATTTTAACAATAATGTTTTATGATCCATAGCATCAAAGGCTTTAGATATATCCAGGAACATGGCCAATGTTTGGATTTTTTATTTAGTGGTTCTAGTGAATCTATATATATATATATATATATATATATATATATATACATATATATATATATATATATATATATATATATATATATATATATATATATATATATATATATATATATATATATATATATATATATATATATACTAGCTGACCCGACAGACGTTGTCCTGTCTTAACTATGAATATTCAATTCGAACTGGAATAAATGTATCTATTATCTATTTATTTATATATATATATATATATATATATATATATATATATATATATATATATATATATATATATATATATATAAATATATAAATATATATATATATATATATATATATATATATATATATATATATATATATATATATATAAATGAATCCCTATGTCCCTTGGTCACAACCATCACTTGAGAATGATTTTACTGATTTCCTTCATCTTTTAAAAAGTTTTCTAATACTTTGTAGAAGGTTCTTATGGAATGAAAATTTGAAAATTTTATAAAATATAAATTATCGACGTCCACGCGAGAGAAGCCGCGGACACCAGCTAGTAATAATAAAAATATTTTTTATTTTAATGTTTTTTGATACACAACATTTTTAGTTCTGTTTTGTGGCGCGTAAATAAATAGTGCTGATGGCTTTCCGACACAGGAACAGGCCACATACAGTTGGCCATGTGAAAAACATATATTTTCGAGATTGATGCCACAAACACTTAATGACTGCCCCTGCGATTCATTTATCGACATTGCAAATGCAAGCCGAACTGGGAATTGTATCCGTTTAAAGTCCAATGGCATATCGTTCGCGATCATGGGGATGCGTGGAATCAAAACGTCTTCGCCTTTGTACTTTCCTTTTAAACTTGTGGCCTCGAAGACGTTGTCCATTAATTTCTTCACCGCAAGGCGGGTGCCAATACAAAGACGTGGTTCGTTTATGTTCCGCAACATAATGACTACCGATCCGACTTTTAATTGCAGAGTATGAAGTGGCAATCCGGGCAATTTCAGCGAATTTAAAAATTCCGTTGGATAGTTGACAATATCATGTTGGTTAGTAACGGAATCAAATGATTTGTATGTCATCAATTCCAGCTATCTTATTTTGAATCTGAAAATTAATTTCGTTGACATCGACATTTTTTGCTGCCAATATAACACGTTCGCAATGTGGATACACAACGTTCATTCATTCAATAGCCATGATTTGCTGTGAACTGTAATCGATTGCCTCATTATAATTGAATACAGCTCGATGGGGATTAAACGCGACATTTCTACGTTGTTGATTTAGATTCCATCGATTCCGTTCAACTTCTTTTCGCGCTTCGCGTTGCTCGTCAGTTTGATTTGCTCGTATATGTCTTTGACTTGCAGAATTGTGAGTTTTGCGTTCTATGTTGGTACGTCTAATTGGTGGCATTGTAGACCCTCTTTTCAAAAAACTCACTGAACAAACTGAAAACTGGATAAATGTTCCGATCGAATCGACTATGCACTAAGAAATGAATAAAAAAATTTTTGATCGATCTCTGCAGTTATTAAACGATATTTACGGCGCGCGAACTGTCAATTGCAAACCAAACTTATACTGTGTGATTTGTGTTTATAATCTCTTTATAAATATTTATTCTTACTCTATGTTAACCTTACTTGTCTTGCTTGTCTGTATTTCTGTTGCCACTAAATGCCAAAAAATCTAAATTGTTCACAGTAAATCTTTCCCTACAGCTCAAACCGTCTATTTTAATTTAATCTACAGTCCACACAAAGCTCTCCGTCGGCTAGATTTTTTTTCGGTGCGCGAACTGTCAAACGCAAGACCTGTCATCATACGCTTGAGGTTTAAATAGTTGTCAACTTTTCGTACGCAAGAACTATCATCATACGCTTGAAGTTTAAATAGTCGTCAACTTTTCGTGTAATTTTCCAATTTTATGCGCAATTTTCTTTAATTTTCAATTTTATGTGCAATTTTCTTAAATTTTCATTTCGTAAGAACCTTCTACAAAGTATTAGAAAACTTAAAAAAAAAAGATGAAGGAAATCAGTAAAGTCGTTCTCAAGTTATGGCGTGACCAAGGGAAATAGGGATTCATTTATATATATATATATATATATATATATATATATATATATATATATATATATATATATATATATATACATTTCCATCGTTTCTGGGTGCGTTGTTTCTTTTATTGCTTGCAGAATTTCTTTTTATATCAGACTTACAAATGACTGGCTAGATTTCTGAGATTATGTATCTAATTCTAGTTCTAGTTATCTCTTATTATTTTCTGATGGTTTTTGTTTTGCTTGATACAATTCAGGGTAGCGGATGATATTTATAACATCATCTTTAGTGTGTAATGTTTGTGTCTTATAATATGATTGTGTTTGATTTTATCAAAATTGAACGAACAACATTTTTTAATAGCGGGGTTTAAATGTGACTAATAGTAATAGGATAAATACTCAGTCTATAGTACCATAGAAATCACTAAATATGAATCACATTGGTGAAATATTTAAATATTTAGTCAAAATATTAAAATAAATTAATCGAGCAATTTGAGTATTGTATTACCAAACCTTCTTTAGTATATTTGTGTAAAATTCATTAGAACTTTCCCGCAACGTATAATAATAAAATCCCAAAGTTAAATGCTAGAATTAAACTCGTCCTCTAAAGTAAACCATAATAAGTTCTACAAGTTAATTTACATAAATATAACTGTCTTAGTATTACGTCAGTTTTCCTTTTGCTTGTGTTCCTAACTATTTTAGAATTTCCTGCACGAAATTTGAGAATTAAACTTAATAAAGCTTGTCTCGTTTCCTCAAGGTTTTCCTGTTGTCATGTGTCGATTATCGAACGAATTTTCTTAACAGATGGTTCTTTGGGGGATTGAAGAAAAGTTTAGGTAAACCGCTTTACCTTCTTTAAAGTTGAATAAATGTCTTTTAGGTGTATTTGTTTATATATGGTGTTTTTTACAGAATTTTTGTTTGCAGGGGAATTTAGAAGCACTGCTGATATCACTGACAAAAATATTATTTTACGAAAATAAGTAGATTTGGTTGAAACACGAAATATGGCATTGAATTTGTTCAATTAGCTCCGTATGAGATGCAATAGCAGTGGATATATCCACATTATGCCGTTGTGGTGCTGAAATCACATTTATCAAACGTACAACTATATGCAACTCCGTGCATGAATGAAGTAAAATGCGAACTGTCTTTTGCACAGTCAAGTGCATGTCGGTACCCTGACGAGTCTAGTAGAAACGAAACATGTGCCGTATCACTGTGGCGGGGAGGGTAAGTTTTGACTTTCTTCTCGGTATGGTGGTACAGGTAGGCCATCATCTCGATGGTGGTGGAATAGGATAAATTGTGTTCCTTAGCAATTTGTTCAAACTGTGCAACCTCTAACACGGAAAGGATATGGTTGGAACGCAGTTTGCATTTACTGTTCGCATTTTACTTTATATATATATATATATATATATATATATATATATATATATATATATATATATATATATATATATATATATATATATATATACGGAGGAATCCGTGAAATCCGCATTAACATATATATATATATATATATATATATATATATATATATATATATATATATATATATATATATATATATATATAATAGGATAAAATCTTGGCTAAGCGGACGTGAAATTTGTCAATCTACATGATTCTCGTATTAAAAAGTGCAGAGCATTCCAAAGTATGGTAAAACTCCGGGTCCGAAAGATGACGACAGCGCTGTTTCCTCCTAATATGGAACTCGTCAGGCCACCGCATTCGGTGCAAACCATCATCCTATAAAACTGAATTTAAAATCAAAAACAGCAAACAAGACCACATAAGCGACATCTCGATGGTTCACTTGACAACACAAGAACCACACAAATTAACAAAGTTTGTAAAAACCGCCATGTGGTGGCGCGACGGTGAATTTAAACAGAAATAAATAAAATTGAGTACACGAAACGCGCTACTCAAAGGATAGGGGTCGCTTTATTCGGTACTAGGCAACCAGGCTTACTGCTAATTTTAGCAGCAGAAACCACGTGTCGCACCAAACGATCCCCCCATGAGAGCACCGTTTAGCGTGTTTCAAAGCCAAACAAATAAATAACTAAATAGATAAGTTTTTGTCCATTATGTGGATTCACAAATTTCACGTCCTCTTACCTAAGATTTTGTTCTATTTTATTTTAAATTAAGGCACTTGAAAATGCCAAATGAGATTTTGGCGAAACGTCGTCAAAACGATTTTTTGAACGAACGGATTGAAACGAATAATCAAACCATATATATATATATATATATATATATATATATATATATATATATATATATATATATATATAACCGTTAAAAAAGCTTTTTATCAGTATATATAACGTGTTTCACGGTGACAGCCCATTAGAATATCTTGGGAAGTAATATGATTTCAATCCTGCAAATTTGTATAATGGAGTTTTCGGCGTCGCTGTCTTCAGATAAAGTAACAGCAATCTTGTACGACTTCCGGTTATATAAGAAGTTGTCTGAAATTTATTTACTTTAAATGAATCCTCCTGTATGTTATATTTCTTGTATTCTTTTCTTCATTTCCGATAATCTTTAGTCAAGGTTTTCCCAAATTTGATAAAAAAAAAAATATTTTTTCTAAATTTTGATCAAAAAATGTATTTTCTAAATTTTAATCGAAATTTTTTTTTTCAAATTTTGATCTTTAATGAGGTGTCGCCTAAAATTGAATATCGTTTCAAAAATAAAATAGTTAAACTGGGATTTCTGGTTGTGGCTTTAGATATTATTGTGCTCGATAATAAATTGTCGCAAAATGACATTTTAGAAATAGAGAAGTGGAAAAGTAAAAAATTTTAAAAAAATTAAAGAAATTTAATTGTAATAAATAAATTGTAAAATCGTTTGGGATCCGAATGATTCAATCGTGGATCTCATCTTTGTTAGATGATATGATTCTTAAGAGTAACCAGGGATCCATTCGAGTTTTCTTAAATAGCTATTCCTTGTCAAACTATCCAATACATCTTGGAAATCAGATTTCATTTGTTAAGCTGCGATACTGAACTTCAGTTTTCGGCATCCCGTGTATGTGCTGAGCCCCTTTCAGGACTGTCAGGCAGCTGAGGTTTCGGTCAAATCTCATTCACCATTTTCAAAGCTCACTGTACGGCATCTACGAGCGAACAGTGAGCTGTTTGGAAGAGAATCGCCATTGGACACTGCAGAATGACTCATTCCTTTCTCCTTAAAAACGAGGATCCCCCTCAATGTCCGTCTTGTCCTTCCCCTTTATCTATAAAACACATAATTTCTGACTGTCCCTCATACAGAAATGCTAGAGAGAGATATCTAACTTCTAATAATTTTGCGACAGTTGGGTCTTTTGATCTGACTAAAGCCAAACGCTTATTGTGTTTCTTGAGGCATATTGATCTTTACAGTAAAGTTTAATTGATCCCAATAATCTCTACAGTAGGCGCTAAATGGTCTGAGTTACTGACGCGCCTTTAACCTTTAAACTAACTAACTAACTAACAAAAATAGAATTATATTACACCGAAGCGATTGTGTAGAACATTCTGAAAGATGTGGACTTGCTGAACATGTAAACAATCACTTACATAATATAGATTATGGGTCAGTGAGGATACTTTCAACTTAGTCAATTATTGCCAAGAGGCTTTTCTTAGAGATGACCTTCATCTCACAAGAACCGAAAAGCTTAAATAAAAAAAAACGATATTAAACATTTAAATGAAATATATTCTTATGTTTTATCGTTGGATAACTAGATAAAGCTCCACAAATATTACTAACAATAATGATTACAGTTTTCTATAGAATTTAACGAATTAATAAATTCGGTATGGCTGACCAGGCATTGCATAATTAGCTTTAATAGCAATCTCACCCTAATAAAATTCAATAAAATAATTACTAAAAGTAAACAGCCCCGCTGACGCCTAACAATTTTCCTATCCTAATAATTTCAGCATGGCTGACCATTTACTGCATATTTACCTTTAAATGCAGTTTTATCCTAACACTTAATAATAATTGGGTAAGGTTGGCAGCCCTACTGACAGCTGACAAATTTCCTAACCTCATCATTCAAACTCATTTTACATTTACATGTGACTCGGGAAGGAACGAACAAAATGGTTCCACCTGTTTCTTATTATTTTTATTTTAAATTTTGAAGTCAATTTTATGTAATAAGTTGTTGTAAGTTTGCCTGTGACCCTAGTTTTTGGTCTATTTTACGAATGTACATTGTCATAAAATCATTTAACATCTTAGTGAACAACCTCAAATAAAGACGTAAGTTATTTAAAATTTTTGGGTAAAATTATCTCACTAATTTCCTTTTTTTTTGTAACTATTGTAGTCTCCCGGTAGATGAAAATGATAATTTGAAAACTTGGATTAACTTTAAGGAGTACTCTTTCACTTACTGCACACCCCAATATGAACTTCATCATCATCATCACACAGCCTGTAGCGTCCACTGCTGAACATAGGCCTCTCTCAATAGTTTCCAATGTTCCCGATCTTGTGCTGATTGAATCTAGTTTGTTGCAATTCTCTTGATATCATCAGTCTACCGTGTTGGAGGTCTGCCCCTACTTCTAAATGCCTGGAACCTAGGACGCCACTCTATAATGCGTTTAGTCTACCTTGCGTCTTCCATTCTCGCCACATGTCCGGCCCAGTTCCATTTCATATGTGTTATACTTTCTGTAGCATCCTTGATCTCTGTTCTAGTTCTAATAATTACATTTGGAACTTTATCTCTCAATGTTATTCCCAATATCGACCTCTCCGTGGCTCGCTGAATCACTCTAATTTTTTCTTAGTGAGTGTTAAAGTTTTTGCACCGTACGTGAGCACAGGGAGCACACACTGTTCTTTCTTTTCAAGCAAATCGTTATATTGCTTTTAAATATGTCTTTTCTCAGCTTGCCGAACGCCGCCCATACTAGTGTTATGCGTCTTTGAATTTCGCAGGTCTGGTTATCTCGGTTTATTCTCAGTTCATGGCCTAAATATTTATAAGATGTTACATACTCGACTTCAGATTCGTTTAGGGATATGTTGCTACTTGGAACTAAGTTTATCATACATTGAGTTTTTGTACGGTTAATTTTTAGACCTACCACATCTGACGCTGCACCTAGTGTCTTTAGTAACTCTTGGGCTTCTTCAAGGTTGTCAGAAATCAACACGATATCGTCAGCAAAGCGTAGGTAGTTTAATCCTTCACCATCTATATTGACTCCCATGTTCCCCCAAACTATTTTTTAAACATGTATTCTAGCAGCATTGTAAATAGTTTTGGTGAGATGTTATCACCTTGTCGTACGCCACGTTCCATTCTAAATGTAGATGTTATTTTGGAATGGACTTTCACACTTGCTGTTGCGCTATTATATATATTCTTAATTAAAGCTGCATATCTGTGGTCGACTCTACAATCAGCTAGTGCAGCAAATATTTTGTTTTGGTCCGCTGAATCGAACGCTTTCTCGTAGTCCACAAATATTAAGGTCAGTGGTTTGTTGTACTCCACTGTTTTTTCTATGAGCGTTTTCATAAATAGCAAGTGGTCGTTTGTACCATAACCGGATCTGAAACTTGCTTGTTCTCTAGGTTGGTAGAAATCTAATTTGGGAGTCAATCGTCTTGTTATTATTTTTATAAATAGTTTGTACATGTGGAAGAGGAGACTGATTGGACGGTAGTTTTTAGGTCGGTGGGATCTTTTATGCATGATTATCATTATGGCATTGTTCCATGAAGTTGGGATTTGTCCGGTCTCTAAACATCTATTAAATAAGACTTTGAGAGCATTTATTAATTTTTCCCCTCCTGCTTTAATACTTTCAATAACAATGCCATCTTCTCCTGGGACTCTGTTGTTTTTCATTTCTTGTAAGGCCACTTCAATTTCTGATAATGAAATTTCTGGTATATCTTCTGAGCCTTGATTGCAAACATTTGGAATGTTTGTTAGGTCATTGTCAATGGTGTACTTTTTGAATAACGCGCTGTAAAAATCTTCCACTATTTGGAGTGTTTTTTCTCTGTCTGTTGTAATTGTACCTGCTGCATCGCGGAGTTTATGAATTTCTTTTGTTCCTTCTGCCAGTTTTTTTTAAGTATTTTAAAGCTTTTATTCTGCTCAATTTCATCGGACATGGCTTCCGATTTGTATTTTCGTCTATCTCTTCTTATAAGCCTTGATATTTCTCTGCTAATTTGCCTATATTCTCCTGAGTTCTTCTGTTCCATTTTTCTTCGTCTTTCAATAACCTCTTTTGTGTGTTGACTTAATTTGTCAGATGTTTTATTTTGTTTATTACAAAACTTTTCTACAGCGTTTTTTAGGATGTTTACTATTTGGTTATTTGTTTCCTCCAGGTCTACGGTTTCCAAAGTTTGGAGTCCGTTTTCAACATATTCTGTGTATTCAGGGAGATTTTCTGTGGTTCTCCATCTTCTTAGGTTCTTTCCTGTTACTAGTTTGGCTCTTTCCCTCTTAATATTTATTACCATTTTTCCTCTCAGAGCTCGATGGTCACTACCTACTGAAAACTTATTAAGCACACTGACGTCTTGGATTATTTCTTTTCTACTCGATAGTATGTAATCTATTTCGTTTTTAGTGACACCATCTGGGCTTGCCCATGTCCACTTTCTACTAGCAGGTTTTTTAAAAAAGGTATTCATGATGTAGAGGTTATGTTCCAATGCGAATTGCAGTAGTCGTTCGCCTCTTTCATTTCTTGTATCTATTCCGTGACAGCCTATGGCTATTTCTTCCTCATCTTCTTTTACTCCTACTTTTTTACAATATGAATATATATATATATATATATATATATATATATATATATATATATATATATATATATATATATATATATATATATATATATATATATATATATATATATATATTGCTACCAGTGTTTCAACTATTTTACCAAAAATAGAGTTATGTTTAGCCATTATACTTTACTTCCTAATAATTCTATAATAAATATAGAGAGACGTCGCTTTTCCTTCTTTTTTCGAGACGTAAAAATCAATATCTTGCCATTTTATTGGTGACATTTTTAATCTACAGTAAAATTGTGTGCCACTAGACAAGTTGCGTGCTGTCACTGACGTATAGTTGAGTAGGTAATTAAAGAAGTGCGTCATGACTTTGTTGTAACATTTTAATTTTTCTTGTGACGCGTGAAAATTAAATAAGTTGTTAATTTTATTTGAAAGAACTACAATAATAAGTGTAATTTCCGGAATCCAACTTCCTGCCTTTTTTTATCCATAAGTACATTACTTTCAAAAATTCCTAAGGTTATAGGACATAAAATCTCCGAAATAACTTCAATTTAGCTAATTTTTTTTTGAAGAGGTAGTAAACACTAAGATAAATTAAGAAATAAATGCCGACGGCGCCGCTTGGGGTTTAGAAAATGCTTTATATAGTTCTTTTATAATGCTATAAAACATGGCCTTATACCTTGTAAAATATAAAAACTTAATCAAATTTTCGTTATTAGGTTTTTACTTACAACCATAAAAATCTACTTACATTTATTATGACATTTATTATGTTGAATATTGTGAACTGGTTTAGTCAAATCTTGTTATTATTGTAAAAATTTTGTTCTCTTGTTTATTAAAGTTAAAGGAACTTTTTTTGGTTAATATAAGTTCCTGGAAGTGCAATAAAATTATTTTGATATCACATTTCCACTGTCTTCTTATTTTTATATCTAAGGAGATAAATTTTAGGTACACATTCCTACTTTTTCTTAGTTTTACATATAGGTACTTTTACAAAACTCGGACAATTTCATGTGTTCCAGCATAATTTAAATAATTATGAAATGTATATAATCATTTGAAGATAGATCTTCAAAACATGGGTTTATGAGTGTTGTTGGATAGATGGGGCTCATTTTCAAAGCAACTGGCTACGTGGAACCCAAATCCGAGATCATGGTTGGACGTAATGTCAGGATTTTGAGATATTTGAAGTTATGTACTCGAAAATATTTTTGTCTGTTACTTTTAAGGTTATGTGCAAGATGCGTAAACTTTCGGTTGTCTTTTTTCTAATTGCTTCATTTAATACTACTTTTATTCTTTAAGCAGAGCTATTGAGCGGTGATCTAAGACTTTTTCTTGCAAAGTTAAGGCTATTTTAAATACAGTTTAGCAGGTTTTTAGAAACCAATATCGCTTTTGCAAATTTCGATCCGCCATTTTGAATGTATCATTCTAAAAATAAAAATTTTTATTTCTGACATAATATTCTAATGAGCGACTCCCGAAACCCCCAAGTGAAATTTTATAGATATCAACATAATTTTTTGTAAATTTTGATTCACCGTTTTAAATCCGCCATCTTGAAAATGAAAATTTGAATTTTCTGACTTTGTATTCATACTCAGCAACCCCTGAAACCTATGAAGCTGAAGCTAGCGGCCGGCGGCCAAATCGAGATACAGCGCACTTATCAAAATCACATATTTAAAACATCATAAAATCCACATTTATTAATAATATTCTGTGATTTTTGATATTTGCGTTTCCTACAACTTTCTCTAAGTACCTAAAAAGGTTATATAATTTATTTTTCAAAAACAACTCCATTGATAAGGGTTAATTTATTATATTTAATTATATCATACAATCCGTATTTATTTAAATTTTTTAAGGATTAAGCTTCTAATCATGTCCTCTAAACACCAATATGGGTTTCTTAATTTATTCCCCCAAGAACCCCAGCGACCAGAGTTCGGCCTTTATTTTAAATGTCTCATAAAATGCACAATTATTATAATAATATCCTTTAGACACCTCTATGGGCTACATAATTTGTGTGCGGCCAAGGTTCAACCCTTATTTTAAAATTGTCATAATTTTCAAAATTTTCGGTGATTTTTTGCAAATAAGCTTATAATAAAGTTCTCTTAACACCTATAAAGGTCACATAATCTGTTCCCCTAAAATAACACCGCCGGTGGTATTTTGAAAAGGTGATAAATTGCACGTTTTTCAAATTTTTTTGGTGATTCTTGGCAAATAAGTTTAAAATAAAGTCCTCTAAAGATCTACATATGTCTTATAAACTGTTCCTCTAAGATAACCCCAGAGGCCAAGGTTCAACCCGTGTTTCAAAACTGTCATAATTTACACATTTTTCAACATTTTTGGGTGATTTTTGGTAACTAAGTTTACAGTAGTGCTCTCTAAACGCCTATATGTGTAACATAATTTGTTCCCTTAAGACCCCAGTGGCCAGAGTTCAGCCTTTATTTTGAAAGGGTCATAAATACCTCATTTTCTAAAATCTGTCGGTGGTTTTTGGTAATTAATCTTACAATAAAATCCTCTAAACACCTACATAGGTCTCAAAGTTTGTTTCCTTAAGACCTCAGCGGCGAAATTGTTCTAATTTTCAATTTTTCGGTGATTTTTAGTAATTGATCTTATAATAATGTCCTCTAAACACCCATATGGGTCTCATAATTTCTTCCCCTAAAACAACACCAGCAGCGAGAGCTCAGCTTTTATTTTAAAAAGGTTATAAATTCCACATATTTCAAAATTTTTCGGTCATTTTTGGTAATTAAACTTATAATAATGGCCTCTCAATATCTATATGGCTTACCTACCTTGTTCCTTTAAGACAATCCCAGCAGCCAAGGTGCAACCCTTATTTTTAAATTGTTCTAATTTCCGCATTTTTTAAAACTGTTGGTGATTTTTGGTAGCTAAGTTAATAAAAATGTCTTCTAAACACCTCATTTAGAATTAAGGGCTGAACCCCGACCGCTGGAGTTGTCTTGGAGGAACAAATTAAGGAATCCATATAGGCGCTTAAAGGACATGATTAGAAGTTAGTTACCAAAAATTGTTGAAAAATTTTAATAAATATGGATTTTATGATATAATTAAACATAATTAATTAACCCTGATCAGTGGGGTAGTTTTTGGAGAACAAACTGTATAGGTACTTAGAGGAAGCTATAATAAAAGTAAATACTAAAAATGACGGCCTCGTTAAAAGCCCCAAGTACAAATTTTCGAGAGAAATGTATACAATAGAAAGACTTATGCCTCAAAGGGTATTAATCAACCAACATTAGTGAACGTGAATGCTCATAACGTTGTTGGAATATATTTCGTAAATAAATATATATAATTTCACAAGCTAAAACTATAAGTGACAGCTCAATAGCCTATTTTGAAGGGTGAGAATGATATTAAATGATGCAACTAAAAAAAAGACCAAAAAAAATTTGTTCATCTTGTACATAATTTCGAAAGTAGTCAGAAAAAAAGTATAACCCCAAATATCTTAAAATGTAGACGTGATAGGCCAATCCTGGTCAATGATTCGGATTCTAAGCAGTCAATTACTTCTAAAATAATCCCCAGCTTCCTAACAATAGAACCTTGTAGACAAGTTTCATTAATACAAAAAGAAATGCTATAAAGGCATAATAACAAATATTATAACTTAAATTAAAAATATTTAAAAAATCATTCTTACATACCTAAAATGTCAATTCCTTGCCATCAAGACATATTTTCATATTATACTTTATAGTTTTAAAAATAATAGGTTATATAGTTGTTTTCGGTTTCAATATATTTTGTTGCTTTGCGAAGTGTAAGGAATCAACAAAACTTAAAAAAATAAATAATAATATTTATGTAGTTAAAGTAGAATACGCAACATCAAACATCAGTTCCTTGTCCAATATGTCGTTTGAAAATGGGCCATCTCTTTGAAGGTTCAAAATCTAAGTATCACCTTTTCAACATAAAGCAATCACTTGAAGTTAGCAGCAAATGTCGTTATTTGCTTCTTTGCAAGCAAGCTATTTTGAATTCATTGTTAGCGGCGTGTTGACCACAAGTGTTGGGACCATGAATATCTAAGTATCTTGGAAAGCAGTTTTGTTGTAATTTAGTAGTGGTTACTTGATTACAGAAAAAACTAGTCAAAGAATAATGTAACCAGTACTTACCTAATGCTAACTACACCAGCTCGTCTGATGACTAAGCGCAACCTCCTGTTCTTGCAGAAAATAGAGCCCCAAATTCTAATAATCCCCGGAAAATATTATTTATCATCAATAACAGAAAAAAGCCAGAAAACGAAGTCAGAAGTATAAAAATTGAGACTTAAAAAGGTTGACAACTTATCAAGATACTGACTAAAATAAAAATGAACGCATTGAACTAAAAATTACACTTTGATTTGGGTTCAAATTCGTATAGTTTATCAATATTGATGGTAAAACAATCGCATTAGTAATAAAATATTAATCTTTTAATTAAATTCTTTTATTTCCTTAGTTCCTTGATAGAGTTAAAGCCAAATTTGACTAAAACCTCGATTTCTGCTAAAATACTTTATAAAGTGACTCCTCTTCCCACACAGTATAACGAACTTTGATCCAAAATATTATGAAGGAACATAATTTAAAATAAAAAATATGTAATTGAAATTCATCCCCTGTTACCCGAGTTTTATACAAATATCTATATGCACATAGAGGGTGTACAGGGTGAGTCAACGATTGGATGAAGTAGGTTTGTGCCTTTTCGGTGAAATTAACAAAGAAACTATATTTATTGTTTGATACAGTTTATTTTTACGCAGATTTTAAAAATATTTAGGACTCTACAGGGTGAGCCAAAAAACTAGGACAGCATAAAGTTGTATTTTTTTAAATAGAACACCCTATATACGAATCGTATTTTCGATTTAGCTTATAATTCTAAATCTTTTTTATTAAGGGTTTACTATAACAAAACTTTATAGTTTCTGAGATAATTAAGTTTAAAGAAAAAAAGTCACATTTTCAAGCATCAATTCAATCCTAAATAACGTTTTCAATTTTGTGGCAAATATATTCAAATTTGGAATTTAGCAAGGCCAAGGACAAGTTAACATAATTTTTACCTAATATTTGCAATAAAAGCTACAGGGTGTTGAACACATCGGCTTAAATTTGAACAAGTTTAAATGAATAAATATCTTTTTTTTTTAAAGGTACATTTTCATGTTTTTTAATAGAGTAATAAAAACCCTAAAAGTTTTGTTCAATATATCCTATACCTATTTATAATAGTTTTTGAGATATTTCAGTTTTTCTTATTTTCCATACTTTTTTACAGAAATAGTCCTCATTATCATAGTAGCCATGGCAAAAACAATGTAAAAGAACATTTTTCTGTGTGTTAAATTTATAACCGCAATCGCTTCTTTTGGTTTTTGTGTAGTGTAGTTTGGTTTTTTTTGCATTCATGTTATATTGTAAAATGAATTTTCCAAAGAATGAGTTAATAGATATAATTTATACAATAGGAGAGGCTCAAAAAATTGCCTTCTTGCTCAAAGAATTTACAAAATGAAGTATCCTGATCGACGACAGCCTAATACCCATACTTTTCAAAACTTAATGCAAAGATTTGATTCTTCTGGTACTGTTGATTATCCAAAACGTAAAGGTCAACAAACCAGTAACTAATGAAGAAAAAGAACTACAAGTATTGTTAAATGTTCAGGAAAATCCTTATATTGGTAGCCGTCAGTTAACAGCATTATGTGAAACATCACAATCCACCGCTAATCGTACTACCAAGAAATATCCATATCACATGAAATTACACCAAGAATTGCATGGACAGGATTTTGAAAGTCGTGTAAACTTTTGTCGTACAATAAATGCGGAGATTCAATTAAATCCAAATTTATTATGCAAGGTAATGTTTAGTGATGAAGCTACTTTTAGAAGTAACGGTGCCGTAAATAGACGCAACATGCATTATTATGCCACAGAAAACCCATTTTGGATTAGAGAGGTGCAACATCAAAACCACTGGTCATTAAATGTTTGGTGTGGTATTCATCATAATCGAATTATTTGACCCCACTTTTTTAATGAACCACTAAATGGCCATAGTTACCTGAACTTTCTACAAGAAGAACTACCCCAACTGCTTCAAGGTCTCGATAGGGATGAGCTCGACAGTATGTGGTTCCAGCACGATGGTGCGCCTCCGCATTACCATCGTGAAGTTCGTGCGTTTTTGGACCAACGATATCCGCAAAAATGGATTGGACGTGGGGGTTTCATTGAGTGGCCACCAAGGTCTTGCGACATCACCCCATTAGATTTCTTCCTATGGGGTTATATTAAAAATAAGGTGTATGTTAATCCACCAACAACAGTGGAAGATATGCGAAATAGGATTAGGGATACCTGTAGAACAATAACGCCAATAATTTTGTCCAGGGTCCGAGAAAATTTGCAAAAAAGACTAAATTTGTGCATTGCACAAGAGGGTCATTTATTCGAACACTTATTAAAAAGAAATAATTAATCTCAGTATTTAATAGGTAATTTTTTTGTTTCAATTTAGTATAAAAGTAAATATGTATTTGCCTTGTCGTTATTATTGGGATAATGAAGACTATTTCAGTAAAAAAGTATGGAAAATAAGAAAAACTGAAATATCTCAAAAACTATTATAAATAGATATAGGATATATTGAACAAAACTTTTAGGGTTTTTATTACTCTATTAAATAACATGAAAATATACAGGGTGTACCATTTAAAAAAAAAGATATTTATTCATTTAAACTTGTTCAAATTTGAGCCGATGTGTTCAACACCCTGTAGCTTTTATTGCAAATATTAGGTAAAAATTATGTTAACTTGTCCTTGGCCTTGCTAAATTCCAAATTTGAATATATTTGTCACAAAATTGAAAACGTTATTTAGGATTGAATTGATGTTTGAAAAGGTGACTTTTTTTCTTTAAACTTAATTATCTCAGAAACTATAAAGTTTTGTTATAGTAAACCCTTAATAAAAAAAATTTAAAATTATAAGCTAAATCGAAAATACAATTCGTATATAGGGTATTCTATTTAAAAAAATACAACTTTATGCTGTCCTAGTTTTTTGGCTCACTTTGTAGAGTCCTAAATATTTTCAAAATCTGCGTAAAAATAAACTGTATCAAACAATAAATATAGTTTCTTTGTTAATTTCACCGAAAAGGCACAAACCTACTTCATCCAATCGTTGACCCACCCTGTACAATTTATTTGTTGCTAGCTCTGAAGTGATAACACATACGAGCTCGGTTCAATTAGAAACAGTTTCTTTTTGGGATTCCTCAATCTATCTGTTTGGCAGGTTGCCAAACTGATTATAATTTCGAAGATATTAGAGATAATTATGTAAACAAAACTCACAAAGAATAAACTTTTAGATATTTCGTAAACCTCTCAAGACTTTAGAGAAAAATATTCTAATAAAAATTATTTTTTTTTCCTATATAATGAAATTTATAAATAATTTAATTAAAATTGCAAATACCTATCTACCTAATAATGACTTGTGTTTTTCAATCTATTATAGAAAGAACTGTTTATATGCAGCCGTGTATTTTTTAATCGTTGTTTTAGACGTTTTGGCATTAAATATTCATCATCAGGTGTTATTTTCTAGTCCCACTATTATTTAAGCAATACAAAAATGATATTAAAACGTTCAGTTAATAATTTATTTTAAAATAGTAACAATAAATACTATTTACACATCGGGATCGAAGGATCGTTAGATTTGTGAACCGTTTTAAACCCAATGACATGAATATGTAATAACGGACCCGTACATTGACCAGCTCGTTCGTCTGTACTGACCCCGATGGGTTTTATATATTAGGATATGTGAAAGATCAGATTTATTTTACAGTCCCTAGGGAATCTAAAAAACAGAATTTCATTAGCTTGTAACAAAATAACCCCCAGAGTGCTTTGGAATATTTAAAAAAGGGTTTTTAAAAATGAACGATTATATTCAAGAAATAGGGAGGATTATTTGCATTTATATAAATTTTATCTATTTTATTTTGTTCGTGGTTTTTCTTAATTAATTTATTATTGTTAGGTAAATTCAGGTTATAATTAGTAATTTAAGTTTGTAAATAGTACCTAATGTCCTACTTTGTTTTAATTAATATAAAAAAAGACTAAGCATTCTTATTAGCATATTTACGGTCATACTAGGGAATAATATCGAAAGATGGACATTGAATATCAAAACGTTGAGGGAAGTTATGTCTGCATTTGAGGCAAAAAGTTGTGTCAAGAAACGGATTGAAAAATGTACGTTCATAAATTAAAGAATTGATTACGAGGAAAAGTTTTTCATAAAAAGTTTAATGAATTTGTTTTTTAAATTTTAACAGCCCTTAAAATGGTAAGTTTTTTACCTATGTCTCATATTTTTCTAGTAATGTAAGTTTTCATCAACGCTGTATATTTTTTCAGATCATTTTTATTTTACAATAAATTGTAGTGATTTTACTAAAAAACCAATACAATTTAAAACATCTAAGTTGAATAGGCAAATTAGGTACACCTCTTAACACCAACTTACTATTATTTGGCCCACGTTATCAAATTGTGGTATAACATAGAGCGCATTCAATTTAAATTTTGACTACTTTAGTTTAAAAATTTTTCTTGAGACCTAAACGTTTCCAATTAATATATATATATATATATATATATATATATATATATATATATATATATATATATATATATATATATATATATTTATATATATATATATATATATATATATATATATATATATATATATATATATATATATATTTATTTCTTGATTCCTGAACTATAGATTATATCATTTTTCTTTATTTTGTCTTTTCTTGGGTTTAGGTTCTATATTTAATAAATACACAAAACGATTGACGTTTCGCACACAGGACGAAAAACACACTTTTGATTATAACAGTACCATTATAAAAAACAAAGATATGAATTACTAAAAATTACAGATAAAGGAAATGATTGAAATTAAAAAAGATAAAAACACTGTTAACGACAGAACAGACATGGGAAATTTGAGCCACATTTACGCAAACCTAATTTAAACAAAAATATTAAGTATTCGATCCGGTCAAATAAGAATCAAAAATGGAATATCCTTTTAACCATAAAACCAAACATATACCTTATTTGTTTTTTTATGCATTGTAAAAGATAAAAAATATTAAAAAAATAAAACACATTCGCATTCCACGTATCCTCAGTACACGATGTAAAATTTAAATTTTATTTAGTAACAGAACAGCAAAATGTCAAGGTGTGTACCGGTAAAATTAAGTATTTTTAAAAAAATTTTTTAAGTGTTGACTACTGTTTTTAAGTGTCTTGTTTGTTTTTCGAAATTGTAAATATGTTTTTTATGTAATGTATTTTAATTATATATTTCTAGTATGAAAGAATTTTGAAAATGCCTTGAATAAAGGGCGAAACGTCAATCGTTTTGTGTATTTATTAAATCCTAAACCCAAGAAAAGACAAAATAAAGAAAAATGATATATATATATATATATATATATATATATATATATATATATATATATATATATATATATATATATATATATATATATATATATATATGTTTATGCGGCTTTCACGGATTCCTCCGTGTGAAATGCAATAGCAGTGGATATATCCACATTATGCCGTTGTAGTGCTGAAATCACATTCAGCAAACATACAACCATATGCAGCTCCGTGTTTGAATGAAGTAAAATACGAACTGTAAATGCAAACTTCTCTCCATCATATCTTTTCTGTGTTAGAGGTTGCACAGTTAGAATATATTGTAATAAAATGCAATATACCCTATTTCGCCACCATTGAGATGATGGCCCACCTGTACCACCATACCGAGAAGAAAGTCAAAACTTACCCTCCCCGCCATAGTGATACGGCCGAGGTACATGTTTCGTCTCTACTAGACTCATCAGGGTACCGACATGCACCTGGTTGTGCAAAAGGTTGTATGTTTGCTGAATGTGATTTCAGCACTACAACGGCATAATGTGGATATATCCACTGCTATTGCATCTCACACGGAGGAATCCGTGAAAGCCGCATAAACATATATACGCCATCTGGTGGGAGGTCGGCGAAGCCGCATTCAGTATTTGCATGCTTCCTTTCGATCTGTCCTTTGCACAGCCAGGTACATGTCGGTACCCTGATGAGTCTAGTAGAGACGAAACATGTACCTCTGCCGTATCACTATGGCGGGGAGGGTAAGTTTTGACTTTCTTCTCGGTATGGTGGTACAGGTGGGCCATCATCTGAATGGTGGCGGAATAGGGTATATTGCATTTTATTACAATATATTCTAACTGTGCAACCTCTAACACAGAAAGGATATGATGGAGAGAAGTTTGCATTTACTGTTCGCATTTTACTTCATATATATATATATATATATATATATATATATATATATATATATATATATATATATATATATATATATATATATATATATATATAAGGTTTCCTTTAATGAATTAAAGTTCCATCCAAACGGGTTAATTATGAAAAAGAGAAAATTTCCCCTGTCACCATAGTCGCAATAACAGTTAAACTAACTACTTACTCAACATGGGCTCCGTGAAGTCTGATACACTCGCGAGCACGGTGAATTGAGGACTGCTGTACTCGCCACATTAACTCAGCATTGTTTCTTATTTGATCACAATGAAACGTGATTCTCCGTAGAAGTTCCTCCCTGCTATCGAACGGAGTGGAATACACGGAGTTGTGAGGTGTCCCAGCAGATAAAAATCTAATGGTGTAAGGTCGAAAGATTGAGGAGGCCAGGCAATAAGTTGTCCTCTACCTATCCAATGGTTTGGAAAGACGTTCTTCAGGTGCTCCCACACAACACCGCTGAAATGAGGTGGTGCTCCATCGTGATGTAGTATATGTTTTGGCGGGTTACAAGTAGTAAGTTCCTTAATAAATCATGAAAAGTATTTTGGAGGAACTTCAAATTAAGTTCTCCATTCAATCGTACCAGCAGTACGAATGGTCCAATCAAAAAATTACCAATGATTCCTGCCCAGACATTAACTGATTGGAACTAATATTGATAATGCGAAACAATAATTGCAGGATGATTTTCCTCAGCCCATACATGTACAAAACCCGTCTATTTCTTCATACATGTTAGTTTTGTAAATTTATGGTATCATTTTTGGTAAACCCTACTTCATCAGGTGAGAATAGTACTTATAAAGTTTACATTATTTCGTTGCTGATTCAATAGCCAGTTTGCAAACTCTATTCTATGAGAAAAATCTTCAGGAATCAGTTTATGCACAGATATGGATATAACAGGTGTTCTTGAAGTGCTATTGTTTTCGACGTATTAAATTGCGCTGATAATTTTCGAGTGTTCGTTGAAGGAGTCTCATTTACAGCATTTAAAATATTTCGCTCTAATTCGGGCGTATATACTGTTCTTCCCCGATCATTATCAGTACCTCTTTTCCCAAAATTCCCTAAAATTATGAAGGAATTTAATAATGGTACCTCTTCTAAATGTAATCGCCTACCATTTTTCCTTAGACGTTGGTCTACTCGTTGAAATGCTTTCTGATCTGGAAGAGTAGGATAAGGATATCTGCCGTGATATAACTTCCTGGATTCCAAAGAATTGCAAGATGCAAGGCCATAAGTCAGATGCATAACTGCATACTCAATAAACGTATATTCCATATTTCGATAATTTCACCATGAAATCCAAAGATCAGGAAATTAATATCCAAATAAAGAATCAATGTGTCAGCAATGTATAAGTTGACAAGTTCTAAAATGCAGGATATTTATTTCTTTCGTACCTAATAATGTTTGCAACATCAATACTTCGTTTTTGGTGTCAATAAAATAAAACGCCAATTTTTTGCTAACCTAGGTCGAACTGCAATTCACAGAATTAGATTAAAGAGGTAAACTCTAATTTTGGATTGATTTTTTTTTTATAAAAAGGTTGAAAGTTGAACATTTGATAGGAATAAAGATGCATCTTCTATAGAAATACGCCAAATACATGAAATAAATAAAATAATGTTTTTTCAAAAATGGTTAGTATTAGCGACATGATTGAAGAATACTTAATTTTTAGTCCATAGTTAAAGGTATGGAAAAAACAAAGTTCTTATCATACAGGGCGTGAAAAAGGGGTCATGAGTGTAACAGCTAAGTCCGTCCCTGCAGCTGTGAGTAATCCATAACACTTTCTTGGATAGTAATTCGAAAGGTTTTACCTGGCATACATCATATTAAAAAAAATTAAAATATACCCGGTAGTTCAATAATCATGTGTAAAAAAACTTAATTCCATTGCAGCTCTTTGGGAGCCCATATCTCTGAAGAGAAGGCCTATACGAAAAAAGTTTATGTAAACTTGTGGTATTCTTTTTATGTATTTTTTTTTTCATATCGGGGTAATCTCTCACATTTTTCTGGACACCCTGTAGAGTTATAATTTGTGCTCTTGTTGTAAATAATCATTTAAATCATTTTAAATTATGTAAGGAATAAATTATAATAGAATGCGGGAGAGAATAAGCCCCTTAAAACGAATTGAAGGCTAACCTTTTTAAAACAAGCTAAGATTACTAATATCTGCACATTTTTTATTTTAGCTGCTCATTATTTTGCAAAAGAGTATCCTAATAAGAATGTGGTTGTCCTCCATATTTATGAATTCATTATAGCCTCCTTTCGGTAGTCCTCCTGGGATTTGCCGTGTTTCGTTTCAAGGTAGGTAAAGCTAGGATTTCGAGCGGCTCTGCGGTTTTTGGCTATTTCCTTAGGGATTAACACAGTGTCACGCAACTAAACAGGCAACTGAACTCAACTCTTTTCTCATGCTAATTTGTGTAATTTAAGATACTGTTCCGTATATAATACCATTTTTTTTTTTAATTTATTACCTTAAATTAGATAAATTTTCTTCCTCAAAATTCCATCCTTTGATAATATCAGCTTAATAATAAGATACTGAAACAGAATACTTTAATTAAAGATTTGTTTAACACTAAGTAGATTTTTTTACTTCTAATGAACGATAAATTTTGAAGTATCTTGTATAGTGCTTATATCAAGTTGTAATGGTAGTTTTTTAATATTTTTTTATCTTTCAGATAGTACTAGAGCTTTTATCTATCGACCACAAATTAAGACCAGGTTTCTTGTATTTACTGATGAATGTTGCCTTCCAAGAAGAGGTATAACAAATTTATATAATCGACGTATTCATGCTGATGAAAACCCGCATGCAATAAAGGGTGTGCATTATCAACGATAAATTAAAATTATCGTATGAACAAGGATCATTGACAGATTTGTCATTGGTCTTATTATTTTGCCACCTCTCCACATAGAATGTTGGAAAATCATTTAAAGGGTAATTTTTAAAATCAATGGATCAACAGAGAAAATTAAGCTTCTGCAAATTAGCCACTCTGCTCACTGAATTTAACGCCCATGGATTACTTTTCCTGGAAAATTTACTTATACTGTAGACTTGTAAAAACCAAAGAAGAATTGGGGACACAAATACAAAGTTCAGTAAAAATTTTATGAATAGATGCAGAGATAATGGCGCAGTTCAATTTTCTTCATAGAGATTAATAAATTAAATAAATAAAATGTTTCTGTTTTGGTTTGTTATTGACTTTGTGTGCTATTCTTTTTTAGATTAAACCGAGGCATAAAGAAGTTATGAAGGTTTAGATGAATAGACTGGAGGAGTCTCAAAATGAGATGATTTTGAAATTTAGTGTTAGTAGACTTCTGACTACGTATAAATCTTCAGAATGATAATGGTAATTATGTAGTATTTTCCTTTTTTGGGGAAAATTTTTTATTTATCAATTGAGATCTGAAAAAACAGTTTTTTTGAGTTCTAGGGAAAGCTATTGTTTTTCAGTTAAAAGGTTTCAAACAAAAGTTGTGCGCAATCCGAATCGGACAACACCTTTATTGGTTATGGCAAAAAAACTTGATAAAATGGTTGTTTTTTTCAATTGTTAATAAACAATAGAAAAATATATTGCATTAATTTTATACTGCACCAAAAGAAGCTTCTTGTTATATACAACAAGTATGCAAAATTTCAAGTAATAATATTTAAAATTTATCCTACGTTTAATTTGTTAATACCTTTTTATGTTTTTTTTTGATCGTGTAATTTCTCTTAGTGATCTAGAGATCGTACAGCAGTCTGGGGCTGTGCGAATGAAAGTTCGAGATTTATACTCAACAATAACAAGAAAGAATCCAATAAGTTGTTGATTTTAAGTTGCTGAAACAGATAAATAAAGTTTGGGTTAGTTTTTTCGTTATAAACAAACAGAGTAACCCTTCGACAATTGTTTTTATCGAAATACTGATAAGTGGGCGTGATAGGTGAGATTTTCGCGAAAAAAAAAATCTGTACGACCATTAGAAGCTGAAATATTTTTTTAATATCCGCGGCGTTGTTTATTAACATTAAGGGATTATTTAAGTAGGACCTCATAGGGAGATAATTAAACTATTGTATGTAGCAGTTTTCAACTCAGTTATTTAAAAATTGTTGATGTTGCACCTACTCCGAGAGTCAGAAAGCAGGCAGCGGATGAGGGGAGGGGAGTGGAGGCCTTCTTTCAGCCTGCGGCGCGCGGAAAAAAACCTGATATCTGAAAATTATATTGTAAGCGGTCATTCAATCATCACCCTCGGAGTGCTATTGAACGTACAATGCTTCCAAGACACCAAGGAGGAAGAGGATTGGTGGATATTGGTAAGCAGCTCGACCAACAAATAATAAACTTTCGTTCATATTTCCACAGATTAGCAGACTCTTCCACACTACATCGAGCAATATGCGAGGCAGACGATTCAACGCCACTGCAGTTGAGAGAACAAGATATTACTTCTCACCACCAAACAGACCAAGAGAAGTTACAAACCTGGCTACGGAAGCCACTTCATAGACGGCATCCAAATGAGGTCAATCAGGACAATGTCGACAACTCAGTGTCGAACTACTGGTTGATTTCAGGACAGATGTTTCCCGAAACGGAGGGCTTCTTCTTAGCTATCCAAGACCAGGTTATTCCGACGAAGAACTATCGGTAGTTCATCATTAGAGATCCCTCAATAGAAAATGACCAATGCAGATATGGCTGTCGAACATCGGAGACAATTCAGCACATAACTGTAGGATGCCAAACGTTTGCCGCAACCGAGTATAAGGAAAGACACGACTCAGCTGCTAAGATACTCCACGAAGAATTAGCAGAAAAGTTAAACCTGTTACAGGTAGGAAAAGTGCCTTATTACAAGTACAATCCGGAGCCTATTCTTGAGAACAACCAGTTCAAGTTATATTGGGACCGAACGGTTCTGATGGATCAGACAGTAGCTCATAATAGACCAGACATTATACTAATAAATAAAATTTCTAGGCGAACTACACTAATCGACATTGCTGTACCTAACAACAACAACCTAAGACCAAAATACAACGAGAAGATCGCCAAATACAGAGATCTGGAGGTCCAAATCCGAAGACAATGGGCAATGAACAGCGTCCAAACGATTCCCATAATAGAGTCAACAACAGGAGTGATACCAAAGAACCTGCTGCAGAACATCAAGGAACTGGACCTTAGTGAGCATCTGTATAAGTCGATGCAGAAAGCAATTCTCCTAGCAACCGCGCGAATAATGATAATAATGAAACAGATAAGTATTTCGAAAATGAGTGTCCATGTCTAAGAATCCGAGAATCAAATAAATATTTTGTATAGATTTAAGCAAAAAATATGTATGTGAAAAATGTTCGTTCAATAAAAGAAACAAAAAAGTTACCATGTATTTTTCTTGTACAACCAATAATTTGGCAGCAAGTGACAGTCGCAATTTGTTTCATGCTATAACTCGATAAATATTGATGGCACATTAAAAATCAATCTGATTTTTAATATTCCTAATTAGTAAAATACTATTGACCACTGTAAAAAATTTTTGGCAATTTGAAAAGCACGTAAGTATGGTAAAATTGTAATTATGCATAAAATGTATAAAAGTGCAACAATTTGTTCATTGCTATGTTTAATAATAATTTGATTACAAAAACATATCATCCATTGTGCATATCTCGTCGAGAAACCACAAATTAAAAAAAAAGTTCTACCACTAATATTCACCGAGATAATCCAAATTTTTCCTGCGAAACGGATTTGAAGCGTCCGAGTTACGTCTCTTTCCGTGAGCCGCAGACTGAAAGAACATTCACTTTCTGACTCTCGGAGTAGGTGCAACTTTAAACGATTGCAACATCAACAATTTTAAAAAAATTTAGTTGGAAACTGCTATATACAATAGTTTTACCATCGCCCTATCCAATAAGTTCTTACTTAAATAATCCCTTAATATTAATAAACAACGCCGCAGCAATTTTTTGAAAAAGACACTTGAAATTTTGCATCTTTGTTGTATGCCACAAGAGGCTCCTTTTGGTGTAATATATTTTTCTATTGTTTATTAATAATTGAAAAAACAGCCATTTTAGCATGTTTTTTTTTGCAATAACTTACGAAATAAGTACCCGATTCAGATGGGCTTTAACCTTAGTAGGCATTTTTAATGTGCACAACTTTTGTTTGAAACTTTTTTACTGAAAAACAATAGCTTTTACTAGAGCTCCAAAAAACTGTTTTTCTCATCTAAATTGTTAAATAAAAAATTTCTCCCAGAAAATAAAATGAGACATAAGATAGGCTATATAATTTCTACGTAATCTGATGTCTCCTACACAAAATTTTTTTCCAGATGCTAATTCCCCTAGCCTAGGAGGCCTAATACTGCTAGTGACATCTTAAGAGTATAAATAAGCTTTCAAAAATTATCACTTTGATACCCTGTATCTCGGAAACAGTTAACTTTTGGACTAGGGTAAAATGAGCTGGATTCTTATATTTTAGCATCAGAAATTTGCCATACTGCCTTTTAGAGACACCCTGTTGTCAGTTAAATTATAATAATATCATACGCGAAAATAAACTGAACTAGATGAACTAACTTTCGTTACAACTAGACCTGGTTTGAAACCTAAACCTTTTTAGTGAATTATGCTTTCAGAATTTAACACCAAAGCAAGACAAAAAGAGCATGAAAACATAATATTATAAATTAATATTAAAATATAAACTAACTATAAACGCGCCATGACTTACTACGTGAGGCCATCACGGAAGTTTGCGATTTCTTAGGGTGATGAATTTATGATTTGACCGTAGTTCTTGTCTTCGTATAACCTACTGCGTCGCTGGAAGGTAAAGATGAGATTTCCAGCGCCTCTGCGGTTCCTGGATATTTCCTTTGGGATTATTTCACTGTCACGCAAACGTTAGAAGCAAAAACGGCGGCAATGCTGTTTCCATGTTAATTTAGTTTAACCGAAACCCAAGACAGTTTTCTGCCGTTGTGAAAATATACATATCGTGACTCGAATCCGAAAGACTATAAAATGAAATTTTACCGATCGTTATGTAAGTAAATCAAAGTTTTATTTAACAATATTGGTCGGGTGACCTTTGCAAAATTCTTTTAGAGAAGAAAAAGAGAAAGGAGAGAAAATAGGTTATTTTTTTATAATTGTAGCAGATTCGTATAGAAACAATTGTTAGGTGCAAAAACTAACTTCTAATAATAAAAATAACATTTATTGCAAAGATCTTGGAATACTGGAGTGGGCTAGAGTATACTTCATTTATGGTAACACTTGTATATTGGCAAAACAAGTGTTTCCAATTATGAATATTACTTTTTAAATTAAGCTAAACATGAACTATATTTTTATTCTGTTTTCTAGTTTTTTTGAGTGATTCTAAAAAATCTGTAGATCCTTAGGAATTTGTGCTAGTGTTCTTTACAGAGTTTTAAGAGATAACCTGTAGATGCCCCTTTATGCTATATTCTCAACAAAATAAATCATTATATTGTGATTCAGCTCCTGTCTTGGACGGGGGGGGGGGTGTACGGCAGAGGCGGATCCAGCCTCTCTCTTGGGGGGGGGGTGATATCACAAAAGTACAATACGGCAAGCGAAAGCAAGTTGTCGGCGGGGAGTGGGGGAGACACCAGCAACATTTCCATTTCTAGAGTAAAAAGCAGGATCGGGTCTATTTTTCTCAATTTGAAGTTCCTGGAGAGGGGTGTCGATCACAAGGAAAAACAAGCTGCCGACAGGGGGGAGTGCCAGCAGCATATACATTCCCAATATAAAAGGCAGAATCGGTTCTATTTTCCTGAATCCGGCTGTTGAGAGGAGAAGGGGGGGGGCGATCGCAAGCATACACATTCCTATACCCTACTCTAGAACTAGAGAGAGTAATAAAATTGTTACCGAAACCTTCAACGTACCTGCTCCAGTGCCGGAGGTAACTGAGTACTGCCGTAAATCTATTATTTAATTATATTTAAATATTACAGGCTTTTGTAAATTTACTGCAACCATAAAATTTCTGATAGTTCGATTAATTTTTTGTCAGATGGCAAGGTACACCTTACAGTGTGTCTTTAGTGATTTATCTTGTTTGCGCTTGTTTTTATATATTATTTGAGATTAGGGAGATACCCAAGAGATATGGCTTCCACCTCTATATTTATTCCAAAATCGTTAAGCCAGGGCATTTTTTCCTCAACGAAAAACTTAATACGATGAATATATATGATGCCTTAAGATCTCAATACCTAGACAATAATGTTGCAAGACTTTTTGAGATGTGTTCCAACATAACAAGAGTTGGAAAATCTACTATATACCGAATACTGAAGGAGAAAAAACCCACTGGAATTGTTTGTACTCCCAAGCCACATTCGATTAGAGGCAGACGAAAAACCTCATTGCAAGAAGAGATGAAAACTGCAATAAAAGGAATTGTGCATTAATTTTATTATGAGAAGCAGATCCCAACCGTCTACACAATTCTAACTAAAATCAATGAAGATCGAAATATACCTGAAATTAAAAGAACTGAGCTCTGGAAATTGCTCAAAGAACCTAATTTTTGTGGGGAAAAATCAGATAGGAAATCTGTTCTTATAGATAGTCCGGAAACTGCCCGGTGGAGAAGGGAAGATTTCTCTCAAGGAAAAGGTAGAATTGCTAGAAATAACACAACTTACAAAATTCGTTTTTTAACTGAACTTTTAAAAGATTTTTTTGAAAAACGTTACTGCGGGATATTGCGAAAAATCCATATAATAAAAGAATAAAACAAAATGTGGAAACTCGATATCATGATCGGTGAGATAGAGGAGCCAATTATAATTCATTTGAGCAAAGATAGCTTCACTGACTTTGATTACGATTTAGATACGTAATGTTTACCAGTGTAAACACAATTTATTATTTAAATTTTTGTTTTTGTTGTATTTTATTGTTTAATGTTGTTTATATATATTTTTATTTTAGTGCGTCCCAATCTTTAATTTTTATATATATTTAATTCCAATTAGCCCTAATTTTTTTATTATTTTATTATTATATTTGTGTCTTTTTCTTAAGCATGTAGAATTAACATGTTTTTTTTATTTTTTTGGGGCTATCGGATTTCCATATAATAAAGTAAATTAAATTAAGATGTCAGTGCAATAGAAATAAAAATTAGCAGATCTAAACATATAGAAACTAGTTACATTTGAATCCCTTTTTAGTGTTTAATTGTAATTATGTAGATGGTTTAGGAAATAAATAAACTGAAATTTCAAATGTTCTAAAAATGTTTTTAATTAATAATAAAATGACCGATAGCCCCAAAAAAATTTTAATATTATTTAGACGATTTTTTTTATATATGTTTAGCTTGTATTTTTGACAATGGGTATTTTCTAAGTATTTAAATTAGAACTTAGAATTTTTTGAGAGAATAAGGCTACGTTTTAGTCTGAATGTGCCTAAAACGGTTTCTATGCCAAAATTAAAAATAATAATAATACAATTGTGGTTTGTGTTTAATATGGCAAAATTGTCTCGATTTTGTAGTGTATGTGAATTATTAAGAAATCATAAGAAATAAAATAATATTATAAAAACATTTTATTACCGAAATAGTATTCTATGCCATAAATACTTAGTGATAAAATAAACCACCTTCCGATGCCTATGACAAGGATTAAAATACTTTTTAACACTTCACACTTCCAAATATCTATTGTTATCCAACCCAAATAGTCCATTATTATTAGACCGGTATTTTTGATTATAAAATTTCTAATCCATTCATATGGAAAACATATGTGTCTAACAGATTTTGCCAATGACACCGGACTGAAGAACACAGGTAGCTTGCGAAGAAAAAAAGGGTAAAAAATGATTTATTACTCTCTCTAGTTCTTGAATAAACTATAGTATAAGAGGTAAAATTGGGTCTATTTTCCTGAATTCAAGGCTCTTGGGGGAGGGTCGCCCCCACTGCCCCCTCCCCTTGTATCCGCGCCTGGTGTACAGTACGACAAGCAAAACGAGTTGTCGACGGGGTCGAGAATATTCACGTTCCTCATGCAGCAGGTAGGGACGAGTTCATTTTTCTGAATTGGTACATCTTGAGGCGGGAGGCGATTGCCCCCATCGCCACCACTTTGAAACCGCGTCTGATTTGATTGCTTACAAAGTAATTTGTAATAGGCTTCGTTATAACAAAATCAGCTATTTGACAAGGTATTCAAACTATTAATTTTATCTGAATAAAGTCTAAAATAATATTGTTTGGAGGTACTGTAGCTGTCTTTTTCCTTCCTTCAAGACAAAAATAGATTTTTTGACAGTCAAATATAAAATTATTTGTTGTCTTCCTCTTCTGTTGTTTCTAGTAAAAATGGAACAAAAATGAAACGTTACGTTCAAGTTACTTAAATTATTTAGATGAGTTCACACTACGCACATCACAACTTCCGCTTTAAATGACTACTAAGCTAAGGGTGATAATTGTGAGTCATAATCCAAAAAATATTTATTTAACAACAGATTTTTACAAATTTTAACAAAAATAATTTCAGCTAACTTACCCGATAGAGTTAAATTACAGAATCTCTGAAAACGGGCATTAGAAAAATTAACGACTAGGCCTAATAGTACATAAAAAAAACAATAAAAAATATATTACAAACATCCACAACTAATGAAAAACTATTGAAAATTACGGAAAATTGAAAATCCAAAAGTAAGAATAAAATAATAATCGCTGGTGTATGGAGACTTTAGTTTGGGAAAATGATGACCTTAGTATTGCTAGCTCAAAAGTGGTACAATACCAATTAAATGAAAAATGTATTGCTCGAAGGAATTAAAGTTCCATTTAGTTTTTAAAAGAATTAAATATTAACTAATGAGTTCTTATAAGGAAATAAATAATAACGAATCCCATAGACTTTAGTACACCACCAAGGGAATTCAGTCGTCTAAGATATACTCAGATATCAATGTCTGTGGGAGCCCTTTCCATATTGTCAGGTTTTAGATGACGTTATAGTCCTCTACATTTCCCAATTTTCGGACAATTCAAGACGCCCTAAGTAGCACTTCCTTTTGCATAATCTTATACAGGTGTTTGCTAAGCCTAAATCCCTTGATATTAAGTAGAAAACTCTTCGGTACTACGCTGGTTGTTGACAGAAATATTGAGATCGTCTTGACGCTATCCATTCCTTTCTCGAATGTCTTCTTGTTGTAGTTCTCAAGAAGTATCTCCGTTATTCTCATTCCTTGCAAATTCGTCTAGCAATTGGATCTCCTGCTCTCTTCCTCTCTTTTTAGTTTTTCTAGCATTACATAGAATAATTTCACACAAAGATTTAGACCCCAGAAATGGTGTCTCTGCCTTTTTTCTCGCGAACTTGTCAACTATGTCATTTTTCTCTACCACGGTGTGTTCCGGTATCCACAGGAAGGTAACCTTATTATTCTTGCTTAGTTCGTTTAATTCTTCTAGACATTCCCATACCATCTTGGAGGTGATTATGTGAAAACTCAGTGCAACGCTGCTGCTTAAGTATCCGACATGATAATAATCTCATCTGAGATAGTTTTTTACTTTGGGGAATTGTATTTCCGCTTGGAAAATGCTTGGTAACTTACCCAAGCTTTCATGGTATCTCGTATTGGGTCCATACACTTCTATTACAGTTCCTTCCGTTGTTTTGGAGCGATACGTATACCATTTAATCGAATATCTTTTGAATTTTTCAATATTTCTGTCCCATTCACTTTTGGGACTAAATTTTGTGTCTAAGTTTTTCACAAAGCTGAACTTCTTTTTCCTTTCATCTTGGGGTGTGTCCCAGATGTGTTGATTTGTGGACAAGAGATTGCGACTTTATTTTGTGATTTCATCTCTCAACATCCTATATATTGTACTGTATGGATAGTATGGAACTCTCTCTACAAACAACAGTTTTAATCTCTCTCTCTCTCTCTCTCTCTCTCTCTCTCTCTCTGTCTCATCTCTTGATGGATAATCTTGGCGGTTGCATCGTGTCTCTCCTTATACTGCGATGCTGCAAATGCTTACATTTTCCTGTTACGTGCTGGACTGTTTTATATTTATATCTGCATTGGTGGTTCTGGTTTCTCGTTGGGATGACCTGATTTTGGATAGCTAGTAGAAGGTCTGGTTTCGGGAAACATTTGCCCTGATGTCAACTAGTAATGTGACACTAATTCGTTGACATTTTCTTGGCTGACCTCATTTGGATATCGCTCATGAAGGGGGTTCTGTAGCCAGACCCGAAGCTTATATAGATCTGGCTGGTGATAAAAAATCATGGTCCTTCAACCGCACCGGTCGGCCTCACACATAGTAACACAGAAAACTCTGCCAGCCTGTGAAAATACGAGTGTAGGTTTGTTAACTGGTAACCCAATTGCTTATCAATATCTATTAATCCTTCCGCCGTGGAATCTTGGCAGTATTGTCTGCTCAGTAGCACTTTGTCAGTAGTCTTCTAACTTTTCTCGTCAGACTTTCATACAATTTAAAAGAGTAGCTGTGAGCAGAGCACGTATAGGTATTGAGGGTCTTAAATAGATATTTAACTATTTAGATTAGTTCGCTGCTTAATGACTTGTTACTTAATTCGTTCTTCACAGTTGGATCAGTATCAGTTCCTTGTGCCTTTCCATGTCCAAATATTCATAGGTGTGTTCTGTCTCTCGTGCTGTAATGGTTTCACTGTTTTGCATCTCAAATGCTCTCAGTTGTATATTTCTTTTACTTGTGTTTAAAATGCGGAATTTATCAGAACCGAACAGCATTCCTATATCCCCGAAATAATTATTAATATTATTATTTTTTTATCAGCAAATAATTCGTATAAATTAGAAAATAATTTGAAGGTCGGGACTTTTAAGGGATCTTCAATAAAACGCTTATGAAATTTGACGAAGCAATATACACTAAATCGTATCAACATTGAATTAAATTCTGTTCTAAATTAGGCTAAATTAACATGGAGTAAGCGTCAGCGTTCCGTTTCTCGTAATAATTGCGTGACATTATGATAATCCCTTAGGAAATAGCCAAGAACCGCAAAGGCGCTCGAAATCCTATCTTTACCTTGAAACGAAACACGGTAGTCCCACGAGAACTCCAGAAACAGTACGATAATGAATTCATAACATTGAGAAAACCACACTTGTACTAGGAGATTGAAGCTAACGTTTTACGTTTTATATACGAGGGCTGGTCCTTATGCGCCACCTCTGACCTAGTTCCTATATTATGTATTAAATTTTCTTTACTGCAGACATAAGCTCCAGAGGCATAAATTTATGAGTGCAATATATTGTCAGAAGCGTGTCTGCAAAAAAAACTATAAAAAGCTACCTTCAGACACAAGTGAGGATAACTTAAGTTCAAAGGAACTCTCAAAATATTTCGATGATGTTTGAAAATGATGGTGCTGCGAAATTATGTGAAATAGAATGTCGTACAAATACAAATATGCAGGTAACTGTTACGCCCTGCAGTGTTTCCAAATCGTGTTTTTTTCGGCTTATCTGAGTTTTTTGGGATGCTGATTTCGAAAATGCAATTTGTTTTTCATAATTAAAAAAAAAATTTCAATAAAAATTTTAATTTTCCTTTATTATTATTAAATAACGATATTAAATCCAAAATTGCATTTTCAAAATTCCATTCAATGGCACTCGAACTGAAAATGTTTTAATCCCCCCCCCCCAAAAAAAAAACGCTGTTGCTGATTTAATTAGGTGAAACAGTCAATTTTTATCAGAAAAATAATTTATTATTGGTGAATACATAAGACTTCACTTTTCAAAAGCTACTAAAATTAAAATATTTTTATAATTAACTAGTGTGACTCGTCGACGACTGATCAGAGCACTCCGAGTCACAGTCATTGCAAGACATATCGGATAATTTTGCCGATATTAATAATTACGGTGTTTTGTTACTTAATTTCTTAATTTTCCTAGTTCGGAGTTTCTTAATTCAAACTATCTGTTGCTAAAGAGTTTTGGTAACCTACTCCTTCTTAAGAGTTGTACAGCCTAGTTTTATGTGTTTAGCACACACACAAGAGTAAAACATATCTAAAAGGTATAATCTACACATTCATGAGCTGATAGAATGCTTATCTGAAGGAGTTTGGATGATAAATACTCCGCGCAGCACATTGGAGCCAAAGCCATATGGATAGGATATTGAGTTCCAACTCCACCACAGACGAGTCTTAATTGACGCTAGTCTGTAGAATTTTGACTCTACATATTCCAACTTTAAGAAGCTTGACTACTGTTCCCATCTTATCTTATCATGCCTTAGTAAAAAATGACTTGTCTTAAAGTATCTTTAGGAGCATACTGTCTTGAAGAAACTGACTTTATTTTCAAAACCTAAACATATCTTTAATCTCTTGTTATTTTCAAGTATATATTTAATCTAACTAGAAGATGATAGACTCGGTTTTATTTTAAACATATTGTTTTTTTTTTGTATTGGGGTAACGTCTGACCAATTTTCTTATCCTATTTTATTAGTATTGTAACTTTTAATATCTGAATATCTTTGTCCATTTTAAAAAGTTTGACTAGTCCCAGACTTTTAATAATCGATTGTATTTAAAAGGTATAGTTAACCTGTTGTGAAAATTAAAAGAAAACTTATTTCTGTATTATATACTACAGGTTTAGTGCAAAAGTAATCTCTTGACACAAGCTCTGTTTTTCAAAAAAATATTTTGTGTCGATAGGGTTTAAAATATTTTGAACTTTTTAATTTTTTATATCGGTTATGTTATAACTTTTCCACGATTTGTTGACAAACTAACCTTGCAGAGTTTCTCCGTAATACGACCCTTTTTAAACATAGATTTGAAAATTTTTCAAATTTAAAAATAATGTCTTTCACACAATTCTAAACTTTATTTATTAGGATAACGTTAGAACTATTAAGAACACATTTGTTATGTAAATCGTAATTGGGGTAACAGAAGATGGTCATCTTGGGTGTTAACGATATTTTAGATCAAACTCCTTTTATGATTTCTAATCTTTTATTTTTACAGACTTTCTCAACAGATTTATAAAGATTGATGAAGTATGAGCCAATATTTCGATTCTAATAGTATAAAATAAAATGTCGTGGTTTTCCTTTCCCTCAGAAATTTGGAGTATATAATCTTACTAATATCGACATTGCGGGACGTAAACAAAGAAAAACATCCATCGGATTTACGCGACCTTATCCTTAGTGACTTTCGCCGGTTTCTAAAACTAAAATAATCGTGGAAAAATCTTTAGTTCATGAAGAAGTCATTACCATCATAAATCAGTGGTGTAGCGCGTCTAGACAACCTTTTTTCCAGGGAGTGCTTGAAATGTTGCACCACTGGGAATAGTGCTTAGGAATCGTATTGTATGAAAAAATTAGGTCTATTCCTTGTTCTTAAATAAATCAGGGCTTGAACATTAGGATAAAACATTTTAAACCGGCATGGTAAATTTGTAGAATATAAATAAATAAATTGTTTTTAAACTTAAATTTGTTCTTATAATATTTTTGAGAAATTAATTATTGTAAAATGTAGGGAGTTAAAATCTGACAAATGACGTAATTTTATTTTTGTCTATCTGGAAATAAAATTTTTATTATTAAATAAAAATATACCTAGTCGTCTGTCAGTCACTTGGTTTATATATATATATATATATACCAATATGTAATTATTTGTTTAATATATGTTAACAAAAAATTATTCTGAGAGAGGTCAAATGCGACCGAAACTTTAACAAATAGTTATAATCAGTTTTATTAATAAAACGGATTTTACCTCCAAGAAAGCCAAAACTTGAAAATATCGAATAAACTAATGGTAGTACAGTAAAATTTTTGGATCTAAGTATTGCCACAATTTAATTCTTCACGAAACTCATCGATTTTTTAAAATTGAAGGTTTATAATTTAAGGGTTTAGGTTAGTTCAGGTTCAGAGTCTGGGTTTGAAAGTATAAGGGTTTCGAGGTACGGATCAATAGGTTTGAAATTAAAAATTTATGGTTTAAAGCATCAGGAGTTTAGGGCTTCATATTCCCGGATTGCAGTCTATTATATAAATGTTTGTGAAGCTTAAATAAAATTTCTGCAGTCCTCATTATTTTATAAGTCTTCCTGATAATTTTGAAGGAAATATCGCCAAGTTTCAAGAAAGTTTGGGTTATTGAACAAATTTTTCCCAAAAAAGTTCTAAAACTTACACATACGTCACATAATTTCCTACCATCGTCTAACCTTAAAACTGATATTTAAGTCCATTCAAAAGAGTTTAATTAGACAAGAAGCACAACAATAAGCAGATCAAGTTTTAAACCCTAAAAATACAAAAAAATCATTATAATCATCATTATTATTTGGAGTGGAAACGACGAAGAACTTAGAAACTTCCTTTTTCATCTCAACAATATCAGTCCAACTATTAAACTCACCATGGAGAAAGAAGTAGAAAATAAATTACCATTCTTAGATATCTTGGTTGAAAGAAATGGCAGACAAATTCGAACTTCGGTTTACAGAAACGCCACGCACACAGGACAATACCTCAATTATTCATCTAATCACTTCAACAACACCAAACAAGGAAAACTTCACATCTTTATGGACTCCCGAAAATACATAAGCAAAACATGCCCTTACATGTCTTGGTTGAAAGAAATGGCAGATAAATTCGAGCTTTGGTTTACAGAAATGCCACTCATACAGGACAATACCTTAATTATGCATCTAATCACTCCAAAAATAACTAACAAGGGATTATAAGAAATCTTTTAGATAGAGGCTTAACTCTCTGCAACTCCAACGAGAACTTAATGAGAGAAATAGATTACATTAAAAATGATCTGACAGCCAACGGATACTCAGTATATCTAGTGAATAAATTTCTAGAACAACGCAGAAATAAAACAATATCGACAACGAATGAAGAACGAAAACCAGTATTGAACATCCCCTATGTTAAAGGCATTTCAGAAAAAGTTAGAAGGATAGGAAAACGATATAAAATCAACGTTGGTTTCAATTTCAATAACTCTCTGAGAAGTTGGCTCACTAGGGTCAAACCAACAACTCAAGGGACATGAAGAACTGTGTATATCAGATACCATGTGACTATGGCAATTTCTACGTTGGCGAAACAAAGAGACCTCTTGAAGTAAGGATCAAAGAACAGCAAAAATGCACATGTCGAGGGGAAACTGAAAAATCTGGTGCCGCCAACCATGCCTGGATTCATGGACACCACATAAAATGGTCTGAAGCTAAAATACTACACCGAGAACAACATTAGAGAAAACGGAAATTCAAAGAAGCCGCGGTTATACATCAAAACCCGAGTTGTTTAGTAAACCATCTTTAGATATAAAAGAAGTGTGGAAACCACTTCTTAATAATTATAAACTAAAACTAAATGCAGCATAAAAATGAGATTTTGCCATAGCAGGCATGACTGCACCCATCTCAGTCACACTCCACTGCATTTACTTTTAGAATAAATAGTTATGTAGCTAAGGAATTTATTAAGTTTCACTTGAAAATGGATAGAGATAACTACTAGCTGAAACGTCGTGATATTCAACAAATAAAGACAATGGAAGTCCAACAGATATTTACTACTTTACAAAAAAATCAATTATGTTTTTAAACCAAATTAAATCTCGAATTCACAAACATGGTTTAACTTTAAAACCGGTCTTAGTTGATAGTAGAGGATTTAAATTAACAAGTATACAAATAACTCAAGCAGGTTCTGAACCTTAAAATATAAGAAGTCGTTTGTTGGTATGTATTACCGAACCGTGAAAAATAGAAAATCATTCTAAGGCTTTATCTCTAGGTTTTTATCCTTAAATTTTCTGTATCAACATTTATTGGTTGACATATGTAATCCATAGTATGTCGTAAGCAAAACACAGCTAGTCATTTTTTTTTAATTATGAGAGAGAACTATTCATCTAATCGATTCTATGACTCACCCTGAAGGTTACTGTTTTTAATTTTTCCAGACAAATTTTTATTTTTAATATGATAATCAAAATTCAACCGGCCAACTAGAAAGATTCTGTTTAAAATTTAAAACGTTTAATGGATTTTAAAAATAGACACCTCAAATTTTTAAATAACCTCAGGTGCCTGTCTAAATAATTACTTTACTTCAAACAATCTGTTAATTAAAGCAGTCTAGACAGTTTTTATACTCCAAAGAAAATTCCTTTCATTTGCAGATGTTCGGCTTAAGACGGGTACACGAAAATATATTAACGTGTTTTCAATAACAACCTTTTTTGCAATTATTCCCATTGGTATAATTAAATTTATGATAGCGAGAGCAAGAGATAAAGTAATCGCTAGGCTTTTTATATTTAGTACCGAAAACTCAATGAAATCGACGTCCATTGAAGAATTAATGTTTTTGAGTTTAGAACATATCGTAAATAATTTTCAAGGTTTCTCCTAGTATTGCATCTTTTTATTATTTTATACTAAAAAATTTAGTGTTCGTTTTGGTTAATATATAGATAAAGGATGTTGGTAAAACAAAAAATAATAATTAAATTTCTTTGTGTTAATCTGAAATAAAATCTACTATTTAACTTCTTCCCTCCAATTCACGAACATGCTCGAAAGAAATGACACGAAAAAACGCAAAAATTAGGTTTACAATTTGTGTTGCATATATTTTTTTCTTAAATTTTTTACTCCGTGTTTAAGTTGTTCAATTATTATGAAAATTTTAATTACTAATTTATTTGCTATTACATTTACATGAAATAACATATATTCACAATATATAATGAAAAAAAAAGAAAATATATAAATTACAACACTCCTACATACGACAGATTTCGTATATACTTTGAACCACATTTAAATAAAATGTTTTTAAATATACACAAAAATGAACATGAAAAAATGTATCCGTTTATTTATTTATTTATTTACTTATAGGTCCATTATGCATGCATGTCCACATGTGAACTATAGCCGTAGTGCATCGCTAGAGCAGCCCGCGGATCTCTTCTCCGCTGCTTGTAACTTCCCATTACCTTTGCTTCGCTTGGCTTCAGACGCGAATTTATGTATATCACGCTACGTTCAGAAGTATTGTTAGCATGTTTTCATAAATATGTACGATAATCTCTATTTTCAGAATCAATTTGGTAAATTCAAATAGGGCCTATCAGGTTATTACGGTGGTATTAACAAAAACTGCTCTAAATTATTACAATTAGCCAAAAGATTAATGCAAAGACTTTCATTTCCCGCCTGTTTAAAATATATGTAACGAACTATGATTTTTTGAAACATGGCTTAGTATTGTAAACTACCGAAGACAGGAACTAAAAAAACACGTTTTTGAGCATATTTTCGTTGAAAAATCGTTCGATGGAAATCATTTTTTTGGTTTTTTAATTATCTACAATTGGTCCATTGAAAGTAACGCGAATATTCTATAATATAATCAAAGAACCGAAAAAGTCACCCTTTTTACCGTTTTTATTGTTTAAAAAAAGTCGCAGGGCTCAGTTGGATTTGGATTTTGCGTTTTAGTCATTCGTAAACTACCCTTCAAGTCATGGTGCAGGCAGTTTGCTGTTAAATTTTTCATCAAAGTTAGCATCTCTTTTTACCTTGTTGATTTGGCGAAAAGAGAGGGAGAGGGCGAATATGGAGTAGTTCTATCTGTCTCTTTCCGGACTGCGATGGGCGGTGGGCATTTAGAAATTATGGAAACGTTAGGACCTTGAGAACAGCATTGCATCCTGCCGCCAGTAGTCAATGCTCGAAGGAAATATGTACACGGTTGTTTGTTTCAAGAAGTTAACCGTTCCAAGAGCTTTATTTCTAGGTTTTTAGGATTCTGAAGAAATCCTTATAGTTTCATTATGTCCGTGAGTCTGTAACCTTCTAATTTTCTCACTATTAAGTCATTTGCGAAGAAATTTTCTGTGCATTTGCATTTCAGTAATTCAAAAACAGATTTGGGGCTAAATTGGGAAACAAAATTTAAAATATCGCCTTGCAAAAATTGAAAATGAAAGAAAAATTGTTCCTCCACCTCGTCGAGTGGTATATTAATCGATAAATCTTTGTTATTTCATTCGCAAAATATGATCATTCAAGGTAGTACTCTAATTTAAAATTTGAAAAAATTGGAATAATTGTATATATGCAGCGAAAATTATTATAATTGAGTTACGTCCACTATTTTATGAGATAAAAAAAATTGTAATCTTGTCTTTTTTGTTTATCCAATCGAAAGGGGTACCGCTTTATAGGTCTGTAAAAAACAATGAGTCAGATAATACTTTCTTTAAGTCAGCCTTTTCCCCAACTATTGTATAAGCCTCTGAAGGCTCTCATAATTATCTCCCTATTTTAAAAATGTGGTTTTTTTTTTGGTGAATGCGTCGGGAAAGAGAATTGCATGTTATGAGGGTTGCCGATAGTATGAGGCTCCTTGATATGGATGTGCGGGGTTGCGATAGGTTTGATCTACTTCTATAAGGCTTGATCGCGCAGTAATTGTCATTCAATATTTTTAAATTCTGTTGTTTTCCATTACTATTTCTATTTTGATTCATCAATTTAACATTTACCATGCCTTTAAATAGGTTTATATAGGGTGTCCGGTAAGTACCTCATAATTTCTCGGGAGCATACAGGGGAGGTCAAAATAACCCTACTTTATCATAGAAAAGAAACTCGTTAACGAAGATATAGAGCCCTAAAGGGGTACCCAGCGATTTTCCTTATCGGCTCTAAGTTTTGAACAGATATATAATTTAATGAGAGGTGCACACGTCTATTCTGTACTGACTAGAACGAATAAGTTCAAAACTGCTGTACAGATGGCTGTGGTCCACCGTGAAATAGGCATGCACCATTTCCTGGTATTCTTACAATCTGAGATAGTGCTTTATCTCTAACTGTGTTAGAACAGAGTAGATTTATTCTTATAATATAAAGTTTCCTTTAGCCGGTTGAGAACTAAGTTTCCCTTATATAACTGTAATTGATATTCCCAACTGTAAGTATCCAGTTTTGGTATATATACAAATCTCTACGAGATTATATGTTCAGATTGCGTGGAATGCTGGGAGATGGCGCCGCTTGTATAAGGTTTCATATTTTAAAAATAGACACCCCTTTTCTAACATATGTTGCTTAAAGGATTTATATCTCAGATGCTGAGATGCGCTAGCCTATTCTGTACTGACGAGAACCAACAAGTCCGAAACCGGTCTATAGATGGCGGTGCACCACCATCGGAAATGCTTCCACCCTTTCCTGGTATTCTTGCGTATCCACTTTTCGTATATAGTTAGAAAAAAGTTTTAATATTTAAGTAGGTTAAAATAATTTTGCCAATTTTTCTTTAGTTTCGAAGTTATAATGTTAAAATAGGAAATTAATTTCTCAAAAAAATCAAAAACTATAATGTTAGGAGAAAACGTTCAATATGAAAATTTTAAAATATTTTCTTAACTATAACGTAATTTTCATTACCAAATGACGTGGCAATTGTGAGTTTGACAAGCTAATTTTTAATTATCATTTTAAAAGCACTTTTTTTCAAATTGAACTGACATGGTGTTTGTTACGGTTTCGAACATAGTAACAGTACCACCAACAAAAATATAAACTCTATATATTACAGATTATAACAATTTTATACGCAAAATAAAATCTACTAGCTAAAACATTTAACGTCTATGGAAAGTAGATCTGGTTTTTGTGAATCTGGCTATTTGTACTAAATTATTTATAAAAGCTAATAATGACTGACGTGACCTTGTATATCCCCTTTTAAAAACGGCCACTAATTTATCAACATAAACAGAAAACACTTTCTTTTTATAGTAGGGTCAAACCCCCTGACCCCATTTAATTTCCCTCATTATTTTTCTTTTACCCGACTTAAGTTAAAAATTACTACCGGCAAAGTTAGCTTTTTTCGTGCAGATATCGACCTTCCCACAACAAATGACCCTTTAGAGATACATTAGATTTTAAGTACTCGTTGGGTTAAGTTACATTGGAGGCTAATAATAGACTGTACAGGGATAACTAAAAGTTAATATTATAATGAGAAACGAAAACTGAAAAAACAAAAAATGCTGTTAAAAAATAAATAAAAACGTTAGTGGCGATTAAAATATTTTACTAACAAGGAGGGTACCTGAATTGTCCGGCTCCGATTTTAATGAAACTTCAATATATTGTAGAGGGTACAAAAATAAGAAACACGTATTTTCTTATCTACGAAAATTTGTTATAACGGGGTGAAAATCGCCCCTAAAGTTCACCCTGAAAGCAGTATTTTTGAAATATCTCAGATTTTAAGTGAGATATTTTTACAAAAACAAAATAAAATAACTTATTATTTGAAATGATGGTAAACTATGGTATTTTCATCCCCAAGGATATCATTCGTGATTTTTTATTAGGGTAAACCATATATTCACGCACGTAATTTAATTTTAACAATTACGAAGTTTAATGAATTTGTTTCAAAGAATTTATTTCACGAATACGATAATTGAGGGTGAGTCACCCCAAATACATTTTTTCAAATCTCAAATTTTAATTATATCTTTACAAAACATAGTGGAAATTACTTGTTAGTTGAAGTGAGGTTATACCAGGTTATCTTACCCTATAGATGTCATCTCTCCTTACTTTTTATGAGGGTGAATCTTGTAATTCAGTCACATAATTTATTTCTAGACATTACGAAATTAAACCAAATTTGTTGATAATATTTTTTTAAGAATACAATAAGTAACTGAAGTTGACGTGTTTCAGGGGTTCCCAAAAGAAAACTAGTAAAAGAAGGTGGCAACCAAATTCGTTTTTTTATATATCCAGTTCTAATTAAGATGACTCTACAAAACAAAACTAAAATTACTTTTTATTCGAAGTGATGTTCACCTATGGTATTTTCACTCCCAAAAATATTACTTCTTATTTTTTATGAAAGTAAACCGTCATTTCATACATATATTATTCTTATAAGAATTGTCAAATTTTAATTTACATGAATGTTACATAATTAGAAATCATTATTTGTCATGAATTATAATAATTTACAGAAATGAATGCTTAACCAATGAAATAAGTTTATATTTTCTTATTAATTAAAAGACAAATTTTCAGTAAACCCTGCAACGTTCATATCAACTGAAATTTGTTGATTTTAATAATGGTTTATTAACGGCAATAAATTGTACAAATTCCATTTTATATAATACGTTAAATAAGAATAAAAAAATCTGAAACTAAACAATCACAAAATATCACAAGTCACATTAGTACCAAAAGAATAACAATTAACTAAAACAATAATACTGTCACTACAGTCTATTATGTATAAAATTCAATTACTTAAAAAATCTTTAATACAACCTTTAAATGAGTTCAAAGAGAGTATAAATGGGTCAACATTCCTAGGCAGTGAATTCATTTCCCTACTCATTCTGGACATTGGGGTGTTAAACGCATAGTTTGTCCTATGGCATGGTGAACTAAAAAGACTATGGACCCTCTGAGGTACAGAGAATCCAACAACCCCCAACAATTCAGGAGCATCAACCATAGAGTTTATGATCGTATAAAATAATATTAGGTCAAGATAGATGCGTCTATTATATAATGATAACAAGCTAATATAATCCCGTATTACACTGAATGGAACATCTTGCTTAACAGTAACAAATTTGAAGAAACGGACCTGTACCTTCTCGATTTTATTTTTCTATATTTCATAGTTTGGTGCCCAGACTGGAAATGCATACTCCAAGACTGATCGAACCATTGAGCAGTATACAGATTTAAAACACTGCACACTGCTGAAATCAGCTAGTGTGCGTTTAATAAAACCAACAAGCCTCAAACCACGGCTCGAAATACTATCAACGTGCAAGTCAAAACAAAGACTCTCATCAAATATCACCCCAAGATCCTTTATATGATCTGAGCGAGTCAGCATTGTATTGTGCAATGTATAATTATAATATAAATTTCTTTGAGAAAGTAATGGAAGAACATTTTGTTAAATTAAGTTGCATGAAATTCCAATAACAATACATGTATGAAATGACATTCTTCTTCATCTTGAGGGTGAAAATACTATAGTTTAACTTCATTTCAAATAACAAGTAATTTCCAATTTGTTTCGTAAAGTTTCTCAATTAGAATTTGAGATGTAAAAAAGTATTTGGGAGTGGCTCACTCTCTTTTACTAGTTTATTTTTAGAATCCCCTACACACGACATCTTAAGTGACTTATGGTATTCATGAAAAAATATCTTCAAACAATTCCATTAAATTTCGTAATTTTTAAAATTAATTTACATGCACAAGTACATGGTTCACCCTAATAAAAAATAAGAGATAATATCCTTGGGGGTGAAAATCTCATAGTTGAATGTTATTTCGAATAACACATAATTTTCATTTTGTTTTTAAGATTTATCTTAATTAGAACCTGAGATATCAAAGAAAAATATATTTGGAGTGACTCACCTCTTTTACCAGTTTATCTTTGGAAACCCCGAAAGACGTCAACTTCAGTTAATTATGGTATTCGTAAAAAATATTTTCAATTTTTATTAAATTTTGTAATTTTTATATTTAAATTACGAGAGTGAATAGATGGTTTAACCTTATGAAAAATAAGGGATGATATGCTTCTGAATGAAGATACTTTAGTTCAGGTTAGTTGAAAATTAGGAAAACCTGAAATGCCGCTTTTTACTAGAGTTCAGCACAACTTCATTAGGCAATGGCCATGTGTGTTTAAATTAAGATTAAAAATAAAAAGTTTGCAGTGAAAATTAAGCCTTTTGTATTTTTAAGTATGTCCTTTAAAATTCAAAAATTAATTTTTATTATCTACTTAAAATCTAAAAAAAGCAGATTCTAAATTTGACCGCTATATACTTTTTTATGTATGTATACTGCTTACTCCGATTACTAGAAATCTTTTACAACATATTATAGAAAATACCAGCTGTATCTCATATATATAATATATTATGTTTTTCATTGAACAACCTAATTTCCAATTGGTTCATAACTTACACGGGTATGACGACTTTTTGATACATTCAATATTTTGAGATCAATATTTCAAAAGCAGTTAGAGCAAACACAAGGATCCTACACAAGGGAATTTTAAGCCCTATTTTAAGATTCAAAAATATACAGGATGTTTCGTTTAAAAAAAGTGAATCTATTTTAAAAAATACAATTTTCCATAAGCATTTGTTTTCTCTAGTAACATATTCTTGCGATATATAAAAAATCCGGTAACTTATGAATTTAAAGTATTTTCTAACTCCTATAATAAAATTACCAGAGCTTGTCAAAATATAAGGAACAACACTGTAAATCTTAGCCTGTATCTTCATACATAGCAAAGCATTAACAATATAGTTTCCTTCTTCAAAAGTGGTCAAAGGAAAACTAGGAAGCAATTACTGCATTTGACGAGGCATAAATTTACAGAAAATTACTTCTGGATAACTAAACTGTTATTTCATGCTTACAGCGTGCTCTTTGTTAATAAATTGAGCTAATAAAATCCAATTACGTTCCTCTAAAGCTAATTGCTTTGTATTTTATCTACCTTAAACGTAACTAAAATTATAGATAATATATTAGGCGTTTTCTACAAAAAAAGATAAATAGTGTAAACAAAAATCGAACTCAATCATTTCAAAATTTAAATATATATATATTTATATATATATATATATATATATATATATATATATATATATATATATATATATTTTCTCTTCTATAATCTTCTATGTTATATTGTATTTCTTTGGCTTTATATATTCTGATGTGTTAATTGCCTAACATACACATTAATGGAAGAAAGAAGAAATATAAGAAGCAACAAAAATGCACTGGAACAAGAACCTAAATAAAGCTACTCTAAAAGACATAATATAAATTACTTACATAAGTGCAAAATTGTATAAATAATAATTTTATTTAACAAATGGCATCTCGTTAATCTGTCTGTAATGCTACAAATAGCAAAAATATTTTGATCATAATTTGAGGTATAATGACGCAATCTGAGAAACAGATCGCGAAAAAAGCAAAATAAATAAATTATGTACAAGTTGAAATTATTCAAAGTGGCTTTTGTGGTATCAAATAATTCATTTTCACATACTCGTACATACATACGTCCTTTCAATTATGGGGCAGAAGGTATGCCAATACCAGGCAAATGAAAATGTAGCCAACATTTTATACTATCTAGTTGAGCATAACTTCAACACGACAGCATTGATTCAGAATGAAAAATATGGGCTCTCTTCGTTGATTAATAGTGTAGATCTATTCTTATAGCTTGAAAAACAAACACATGAAAGAAGAGAAATATGTTTTAGGTTCAAAGGTTAAGCGAAATGTATTTCGACTTCTTAGATTCACCCATAATACTTTTTTAATTTTTGAAGTCGGCACCAAAATAATATCAGACAAAAGTGATTTGCATAAACAGATTAAAAATATTTTATTTGTTTTTTGCTTTATTGCTTTCTTACCATAATTTGTATATATTAGTAGTTATTTATTTCATTTAGAAATAATTTGACGCCGACTTCAAAATTTCAATGTCTTATAAAATTTTATAGTTATTTTTCACTTTTTAGCGTACTTTTAGAAGTTGGTTCAATTTTTTTATAAAAATTTTATTTTTCGATTTTTAGTTTTGAATTCATTATGATATCCATAAATTATTTGAACTAAATACTAATCGAGATTAGTGTACCTCGCAATGACTCCAAAATGGCAAAAAAGTACCTATTTTATCCAAAGTTGTAAATCATCTTAAAATGAAACACTAAAAATTCTTTGACTCTTGGAGTTATCCATATACCAGTGAAATTGTGTCAAACAAATATTTAGCCTGTCATAGCAAATCGACTATCTTAAATTTCAAATTAATTTTAGATTGGTAATATATATCCCAAAACTTTCCGATATCGATATTTAAAGAACTTGAGATGTAAATTTCTTAGCCCGATATATCTTATACTGCATATTGAGTGTATATATGCCCCAAGAACTCCGCAATATCAATTTTAGATAAAATCGTTGTCAAAAATTAACTTCATATTCGTAATAAACGACTCCGAAAATCCCGTAATATCAAATCTAAAAAAATGCGAATAAGGTAAAATTTTCAAACCACTACATTGAATCCGCCATATTGAATTTAAAAAAAATAATTTTATCGTCTTGATCTAATCGAAATTTAAATCCTTCAAAGCCCCCTAATACCAATTTTGGATGAAATCCGGAAATTTAAAATTTCTAGACCGTCATATTGCATCTGACATATTAGATTTTCTTAAAATAATTTTATATTCGTTATTTACATCCTCAAAGATCAGTCCCACATTTGAATGAAATCGAAAAATCTAAAATTTTTAGTCCGCTATGTTAGATTCGCCATATTGAATCCTGAAAAAAATACTTTTAAATTCATAATTTACACTCTCAAGAATCCTCTCTATCAGTTTTGGAGAAAATCGGAAAATGTAAAATTTTTAGTACGCCATATTAAATCCGCTAGATTGAGTTTTTCAAAAAATATTTTAAATTAGTAATTAGCACTAACAAAAATCCCCTAATACTGATTTTAAACCAAGTCGAGAGATATTGAAACTTTAAACCGCCATCTTGGATTCGCCATATTTATTTTTTTTTTAATAATTTCATATCCGTAATGTGCGTTTCGAAGAACTTCCCCATATCAAGTGTGAAAAAAATCGGACAAAATTGATTTTTTATTCGCCATATTGAAGACGCCATATTGAATTTTTTAAAAATAATTCCAGATTTGTTATTTGTGACCCCAAAAACTCCCCCATATCAATTTTGGAGAAAATCGGACAAAATTGATTTTTTCTTCCACCATATTGGATCCGCCATATTGAATTTTAAAAAAATAATTTTAGAATCGTTATGTGCGAGCCTGAAAACTCCCTCGTACCAATTTTGGAGAAAATCAAACAAAATTAAATATTTTTGTCTGCCATGTTGTAGCCGCCATATTGAATTTTTTATAAATAATTTCAGATTCGTTGTGTACGACTACGAAAATTTTTCTGTATCAATTTTAGAGAAAATCGGGCAAAATTAATTTTTTTGGTCGCCATGTTGTCAGCGCCATCTTGGATTTTACTGCACCAATTTCGTTCAAAAAAAATGTGGGACCACCGCAGCAACTTCCTGAACATAACTTAAAAAATTTCATTCAAATCGGTGCCGCCGTTCCGGAGTAATCGGTGTACATACATAAAAAAATACATAGTCGACGAATTAAGAACCGTCTTCTTTTAGAAGTCGGTTAAAAAAGCCACAAAACGGAATTTTTATTATGATTCCCCTGAGTCGATTAGAATGCTTCTGGTAATCGAGAAATACCACAACATGTTGTCGATATCTATTGACACCACCATGAAATAATGTACGTAAGAGAAGCTGTTACAGGTAACACTATTTTTCTTTAAGTGTAAACACATATATTCCAAATAGTATTTTTTTAAATCTACAATAAACCATCCGTAATTAAATGACTTACCTCAAATTTATAGCTTCAGAATGTAGAAATCGTATTTTTCTACACAGTATAAAATTAGAATATAACGAAAACACATTAGTGACAAGGTTATTTGGTAGTATATTATATTACGTTGTAACCGTAAATCCGACCTAAAATTTTATAGTCTGCGTGAGGAAAACCACCATCATACGGGTCGGATAGTAAATTTAACAATAATTATGTTATAAAATTTTAATTACTTGACTTAATTATATATGAGGTTTCTCTCATTTTATGAAAATTTGTTCTGTAAGTTATCAAATTTAAATTTTAATGATTATTTTAATATGATATACAGCGTGTAAATTGAAATTAGAAAGGCATCTAAAATTTTGAAACAAGAAAAGCATTAGTCGGCAAATGTATTTTTAACCGTCTTCTAAAAGTACGAGGTTCTCAATTCATTGCGTATGTAATTTTTTTTATGTATGTACACCGATTACTCCGGAACGGCTGCACCGATTTGAATGACATTTTTTGCGTTACATTCAGGAAGTTGCTACGGTGGTCTTAATTTTTTTTAGATTAAATTGGTGCAGTAAAGCCCAAGATGGCGCTTACAATATGGCGGCCAAAAAAATTAATTTGGTCCGATTTTCTCCAAAATTGGTACGAAAAAATTTTCGGGGTTGTACCCAACAAGTCTGAAATTATTTTAAAAAAATTCAAAATGGCGGATCCAATATGGCGGACAAAAAAATTTAATTTTGTCCAATTTCCTCCAAAATTGGTAGGGGAGAGTTTTCGGGGTCGCACATAACAAATTCAAAATTATATTTAAAAAATTCAATATGGCGGATCCAATATGGCGGACGAAAAAATTAGTTTTGTCCGATTCTCTCCAAAATTGGTATGGGGGAGTTTTCGAGGTCTCACATAACAAATTTTACATTATTTTTAAAAAATTCAATATGGCGGATCCAATATGGCGGACAAAAAAATTTAATTTTGTTCGATTTTCTCCAAAAGTTGTATGGGGAAGTTTTCGAGGTCGCACATAACGAATTCAAAATATTTTTAAAAAAATCAATATGGCGGAAAAAAAAATCAATTTTGTCCGATTTTCTCCAAAATTGGTACGGGGGAGTTTTCGTGGTCGCATATGACGAATCTAAAATTATTTTTAAAAAATTTAATATGGCGTACTAATATGGTGGATAAAATATTAATTTTGTCTGATTTTTTCAAAATTGATTGTCGCAAATAGTAATGCCCTGGTGGTAAGAACATATAGCTAGCGATCTATTTTCGACCACCGTAATGTATGGATGTTTCGTCCCGATACCGGTGGTGGACTCATCAGTGGGATTCACCGGTATTTTTCCCAGACATCCTGTTCGTCATGCTTTCTACAAAACTTGGATTCCTATATTCCAATGTGGGACAGCACATTACGAATTTGATATTATTTAAAAAAATTAAATATAGCTGATCTAAGATGGCGGATTAAATATTCTACATCTCTCGATTTTGTCTAAAGTCAGTATTGGGGGATTTTTGTTAGTGTTAATTACGAAATTAAAATAATTTTCGAAATACTCAATCTGGAGGAATCAATATGGTGTCCTAAAAATTTTACATTTTTTGACTTTCACCAAAACTGATATAAAGGGTTTTTGAGGATAAATTATGAATTTAATAGTATTTTTCAGGATTCAATAGCTTACTAAAGATTTTACATTTTTCGATTTTGTTCAAATATGGAACTGAATCGTTTTTGAGGATGTAAATAGCGAATATAAAATTATATTAAGAAAATATAATACGTCAGATGCCATATGACCGTTTAAAAACTTTAAATTTCTGGATTTCATCTGAAATTGGTACTAGGGGGCTTTGAAGGGTTTAGATTGAGATTAGTTTAAGACGTAAAAATAATTTTTTTGAAATTCAATATGGCGGATCCAATATAGTAGGAAGAAAATTTTTCCTTATTCGCATTTTTTCAAATTTTATATTAAGGGGATGGGGGGTGGTGTATTACGAATATGAAGTTAATTTTTTACAACTATTAGATTAATAAGATACAATATGAGGAACTAAAAATTTTACATTTTCCGGTTTTATATAAAATTCATATTGCGGGGTTCTTGGGGCCTATACAAACTCAATATATAACATAAAATATATCGGGCTAAGAAATTTACGTCTCAAATTCTTTAAATATCGATACTGGAAGGTTTTGGGGCCTATATTACCAATCTAAAATTAATTTGAAATTTAAGATAGTGGATTTACTATGACAGACTAAATATTTGTTAGACACAATTTCATTGGTATTTGGAGAACTCTGAGAATCAAACAATTTTTTGTGATTCGTTTTAGGGTGACTTACAATTCTGGATAAAATGGGTAATTTTTTGCCACCTATGAGTCATTGCGAGGTACACTAATCTCGATTAGTACTTAGTTCAAATAATTTATGAATATCATAATGAATTCAAAACTAAAAATCAAAAAATAAAATATTTATAAAAAAATTGAACCGACTTCTAAAAGTACGCTAAAAAGTGACCATATATTTTTATATAAAATTGAAATTTTTAAAGTCGGCGCCAAATTATTTCTAAATGAAATAAATAACTACTAATATATACAAATTATGTTAAGAAAGCAATTACAAATAAAGTATTTTTAATGTGTTTATGCGAATCACATTTTGTCAGATATTAGTTTGGCGCCGAGTTCAAAAATTTCAATTTCATATAAAAACGTATGGTTATTTTTCACTTTTTAGCGCACTTTTAGAAGACGGTTCAATTTTTTTATAAAAATTTTATTGTCTTATGTAATATTTATCTAAACAACAAGAATATAACTACTGTCAGGGCGATCGAAATATATCTAGATGGGTTCAATGCAGGACACAATCGCCTAATTCAACCATTTTTCAAAAAATTAATAAAATTGTTTTAAATTCTTGGGACTTTCTCGCTTTCTGTGGTTTAGAAGATTGAAGGCCGTGAGCTCCAGAGACTTATGAAAATGTCAAGGAAATGTTGAAAATAAAGATTATTGGATTTAGACCGTGTCAAATTGGAATTATTATCCGACATTTCGTCTATGATTTCACGAGGCAACTTCAGCGATCTTTACTCCACGAGATTAGAACATTGAATGACTATCGATGAGTAACAACCCGACTGGTGTTCAGCGAACCATGATGTAGCGTAACAATCGATTTCCACGTGTGATGTAAACTGTAACTTGCATCTCTATTAATATTATTTGGATATTTACAAATTGCTATTAATTCTCCAATTTTACGTTTAAAGAAACCAGACACTGATGCTTGCACCATAGTTTCTTTTACATTAAAAGTGTGATCTGAGCAATGCTGGTGTTTAGCTACTGCAGATTGTACAATTTGTTTCTTTTTTATACTTATTCATGTTCCTTAAACCTAGTGGATATAGACCGTCCGGATTCATCTACATAAACTTTATCAAAAGAGCCAGGTATCTTGTAAACGTCTTCTGTTTGAAATGGAATTGTGTCCTCTGGAGACTTCAAACATTGTCCAACTTTCTTACATGTGTTGAAAATTGTCCGAATGTTTGATTTTCGAAGTAATCTGGCAATCTTGTCGGTGGTTCCGATTATGTAAGGTAAGACAACACTGTCCATATTTATGACTTTTTTTTGAGGAGTTTGATTTTTATGTTTATTAACAGATCGTCTTATATATTCAGTGATTGTTCGTCACATATTGAAAGTGCTCTATGTGCCAATTAATTTATGATGGATTGTTTTTGAGAAGGATGATGGTGTGACGTTGCATTGAGATATCGATTTGTATGTGTTGGTTTTCTGTACACAGAATATCCTAATTTGCTATTCTCTTTCCTTTGTACTTATACATCAAGAAAGGGAAGGACACCATTTGATTCAGTTTCCATAGTGAATTTTATGCTAGGATATAATTGGTTTCTTTAAACGTAAAATTAGAGAATCAATCGAAATTTGTAAATATCCAAATAATATTAATAGAGATGCAAGTTACAGTTTACATCACACGTGGAAATCGTTTGTAACGCCGGATCACTGAGCATCAGTCGGGTATAAATACCGGGCTGTTGCTCCTCGATAGTCATTCAGTGTTCTAATCTCGTGAAGTCAAGATCTTTGAAGATGCCTCTTGCAATTATAAGCGAAACATCGGGTAATAATTCCAATTTGACACAACGCAAGAATCATGATTTTCATGTCAAACATTTCAGATCAGTATGGTAATTTGAAGATTAAACCTAAAATATACGTAATATATAACACTTGAAATCACTGAGAGCTCGTGACTTTAGCTTCTGTACTGTGGACTTGCTGAAGTAAATAGAAACTTCTAATACAATAAAATTTTTAAAAATGGCAGTTGGTGAGCTTGTCCTCTGCCATATTTAAAAATACCAAAAAAAACAGTAACATAATATCTTTCCTAACCTTTACAAAATATACATATATTTAAAAATAAATATAAAATACAAACTCCTTACTTGCTTGAGGTATTTTTTAATTTGGAATGGAAGGTGGCATGACAGAGCCATCCTGCACCAATTGCCATTGCGAATATTTCAAGCGAAAATATTCTTCTTCAATATCTAATCCATAATACAATTTCTGAAGTTAGAAGCTGAACAATTTAATAGTGCGATAATAATATGAATTTCCTTTGAATTTTAGCATCATTTGATCATAAAATATTGATGACCGGTCTTGAAAACTCGGTAGTATGTTGTGGCTTCTTTTATGAATTTTAGCGATTTTTGACTCTTGAGTACTATATTGGATCTATCCTATTGAATTTCGCAAATAAACTATCGTAACTTCAAAAATACATCAAATATGAATATTTTAAATCTATATTCGATAGAAATAAACTTAAAATTGTTATTTTACAACCATTCCTGTCTCAATTTATGCTTTTCCTCATCCCTAAAAGCCACATTGGGTTTTTCCAAAGAAGCCTGTTGCTATTCAAAAGAGAAATAACATGTTCCACGGTTGTCGAAATAGGAAACTGAAGTCAGCGAACTGGAAAAGAATTATTCAAACAAAATCTTGCCATGTCATTAATAGAAATGTGGCACATATATTTCAGAATTATGGCTAAAATAAAGTCTAATTATTACGTTCCTTCATAGTCAACTAATTGCTTCATACGGTAGTGATCCTAAAATTATAATTAAACCGAAAACACATTCACTGTGACAAGGTTATATGGTAATAAATTATATTAGGCCTATAAATATCTGATTCAAAATTTTATGGGTTGCGTGGGGAAACCTTTACCAAACCGCTTTCGCAGGTGTGGGGTAGTAAATTTTACAATAATTATGTTATTAAATTACAAATCTCATACTTAGATATAAAAGCCGTTTTACTTGTACGGTCACAGTGGCGGTGCTAATAAAAGCAATAAATTTAATAGTTTTTTAGTATGTTTTCTAAAGGAGCCTGAACAGTTATGGTTGCATTGTTTGACTGGTGTCATGTTTTCTATTAACTCTTTATAGAATACCCAAAAATTATGCAGTGGATGGATACTGCAATAGTGAGACCAATCATCACGTACGGGGCAGTGATCTGGAGCAAGAGAACCAGTTTGACTAATACGAGAGCTAACTTTTCGAAAGTTCAAAGGCATGTGCATATATAACCGGGGCAATGAAGACCTGCCCAATGTCCACCATAGAAGTAATCCTAAACTTCACACCCCTACACATATTTCTAGAAAACATCGCGAAGAGGGAGACTAATAAGATGATGAGAAATAAGGTCATAAAACGAAGGTCCAATCTCTTATCAAGAAATCAATAAATCTGGGATATATCCCAAGATGCAATGGAAAAGAAATTAAACTTTATGAAAAATTTCAAAACAAATTTAAGTCGCAAGAACGAATGGGACAGAAACACCATTGAAAAACTCAGTAATAAATCCATTATATGGTATACATATGGCTCTAAAATAACGGAGGAAACTGGAGCAGGAGTGTATGGACCTGGCACCAGACACTACAAAAGCTTTGTAAAGTCACCAAGCATTTTTCAGGCGGAAATTTCTGCCATTAGGATATGTATTCAATTTAACAAGGAGAAAAACTATTAATGTCAAGAGATTATCATCAGTAGGATAGTCAAGCAGCTATCAGCGCGCTGAGCTGTCAAGTTATCAGTTCTAAGATGCTTTGGAAATTCCTAGAAGTTTGACTAAGAATAATAAAGTCACCTTTAAGTGAGCACCGGGATATACCGGGATAGAGGGGAATCAAATAGTAGAACGACTCGCAAGGAAAGGGGCTGAGATATCATTCCTGGAGCCAGAGCCTTCCTGTGGAATCAGTAGCAGCGTAATGCTGGAAGAACTAAAGATAGAAAAAGAAAGCAAGAGATCCATATATTGGACGGAGCTGCAAGGTTGAGATAAGCGAAGATACTTCTGGGGAACTACGACCAGAAGAGATTCAAAGAATGCATAAGCTTAAGTAAGGACTAACTCAGAGTTTTGACAGGGGTCCTGATGGGGCATTGTCACCTGAAGGGACACCTCAAGGAGCTTGGACCGGTAGAAATAGAAGAGTGCCGATTCTGTTAGGAGGAGGACGAAACCTCCATTCATATCCTTTCAGAGTGCAGCGCTCTAGAAAACTCAAGGATGCGGTTTTTGGAATACACCAAATTGAAGAATGGGACCTGTTCTAGCCGATAAGGTAACTTTTATAACAGGGCAGCAGTAGGGGGACACAATAGATCTACCAGGTCTCAGTGTATAGACCCCAACTCTACGCACATACATACATATAGGATCCTGGTCGACATCTCAATCATTAGAAAATAAAATGCTTGTTAAACAAACACTGGTTCGATATTGTACCAGATGCGTTATGTGTACGTCTCTAGTTGGTGAATGGTCGAATATGATACCACTGGCTGGAAATGGGAAGTGTGTTTATGAGTACGGCATGCAATCTAGACATGACCGGACTAAATGAAGAGCTCCAAATGAGCCAAGACCAAAAAAAAAAAACACGTCGTGTTCAGTCTAAAAAGACACCGATTCTCATGGTTCTGATGGAATACGGCTGTATAGCCAAAAGGTCAGATATTATTGGGCATTATAACATGCTTGCGTAAAGCAATTAGATAAAAAATATTTGTGGGCAAAGAACTCGTGGATTTTGCACCATGATAACGCACCGTCGCACAATGCCATCATTATCCGTGCATTGTTGACCAAGAACGAAACGAATAAAATCCAACAGGCATCGAATTAATGCTCCTTGCAACTTTGTCTGTTCAATCGAGTCAAGAAACCACTACGGGGGAACGCGTTTTAGCAACCAAAAGTAGGTAATGGACAAATCGAAGTCGGTTCTGATGGCCCTAACAAAAATCGAGTTATGCACATATATGCATTACGTTGATGGGAAGGAGACAATATCAGTTTTGATTAATAAATTTGTATTTCGAATTTTCTGAATGAATTCCGGAAACTTCTGGTTAATGTTTGTAGTACGGTTGATTTAGACTATTCTGTTAATATTAATCTCTTTTGTATTATTGATACTGAAACTGGTCAAAAAATTTCTAAGCAAATTTTTTAACGGTGTCCTGTGGATCTGTTAAAGTTACATTATGTTTATTTTAAAGGAAACAAGCGATTCCTTTAGTCACTTCGTCAAACTCTTCATTATTTTATGAAAGCGTCCGTCGTGCACCTGTAAGACTTGTACTTTATTTTTCCAGATTCAATTATACAAAAGGAGCAGATTATTTCTCTCTTAAGCCTGCCTTTTTATCTCAGAGTCGAAGGTTTTATAGGCTGTGTTCTTTAAATGATTTCTGACGCCAATCCTATCTTTTAAGTCTTGAGATATATCACCACACCTAGAAAACTTGGACGATTTTGTGACAGAGGTTTTGTTGAGTGCTTTATTTAACTAAAATATTATCTCTTTCATAGCCATTTCTAAACATGGAATAACTGAAGTTTCTTCCCAGTATTGAACCTCATCCAGAAGACTTCTATATCAAACCCAATTTATGAAAGTTTCGTGAGTGAAACCTTTGCTTCGTGCCCTTGGATCACCGTATCCAATGATCACGGGTGAAATGATGCGACGTAACTTGTAAAAAACTAACGGACTGGATAATCTGCTTTGTTGCCAGGAACAGGTTCAAGATTTCTGGCAAGGTGACATGTCCTAAATGAGTCAGTTCATCTGGTGTTAGTTCTTCAAACATGTTTTGAAACGAACCATTTCCAAGAACTTAAACATAAGACAAACAACTTCTTTAAGCAACTTATATCAGACAAAATATGAAGTCTAATAAGAGCAGCGCCATGTCCCAGCATTTCACGCAATCTGAGTATGTACTTTACTTTACTTTATTTATTCACCTTTAAGGTCAATTTACATTGACATTTAGGTACATCACATATCCAAATATATAGTAAAATAACAATACCAAGAGGCAATAGAAGTCAAAGAATTAAAAATTAGTTATACCAAGAGCAAGCAACAAGCAAGAATAAATAACAAAAATAAGGACATACAACTTTAGTAACACACCTTTAATTTTGAGAATTAAAAAAAAATTCCTTAAAGCTATTGTCATTATTAGCAAATCAACTCAAATATTTATTCACACTTAACATCAATTAAGATTGATGTGAAGGACGTCACATGATCAGAAACATATCAAAATTATACAATATACATGAACATTAGCTATACTTTTAACGACTAGTTACCTATAATAAAACAAAGAATAAAAACGGAACACATAATTTAATTCAATCATTCTATCACTTCAAGAATCCTCAAAATATTCCCCGAGTGAGTAGAAGTCCTTCCCAATTAAATATTTTCTTAACTTATTCTTAAAGCTATTGTAGTTATTGACTGACTTGATAAGTTGAGGAAGTTTGTTGTATATACGAATCGGGTGATAACTGACAGATTTTTCAAAGTGAATCGTATTGTGCGAGATGTAAAGTGGAACATTTGCATTTCGGGTGTCATACTGGTGGTAAGTGGAACTAGTTTCAAAACGTTTAACGTTGCTTTTAACATAAAGACAACACTCAAAAGATATACACACACAAAAGTTTCTTGATTCTTAAAAACATCCCTACATAATTCTCTCCTTTTTAAATTAAATATAAATCTAATAATTCTCTTCTGTATTAGAAATACCTTATCTGTATTTGATGTAGCTCCCCAGAGAATTACATGGTAAGACATCACCGAGTATACCAATGCATAGTACACCTACAGCAATGTAATGCGTGATAAGTCATGTCGAAGAATTAAAAGAGCAAAATATGCCCTATTAGATTAATTGGCAACCTCCTCGATATGTAAGTACCACGTAGTACCGCTATCCACTCTCAGACCCAAAAATTTACAATAGGAGTCATACAAAATTCCTGGAATGGCTAAGTTATTCTTGTTAAAATATATACATTTAGCTTTATCTACATTTAAAATGAGTCTATTTTTTTCATACCACCTAGACATGTCACTAACGACATGTTTAAAGGATGCTCCAAGTTCTTCAGGAGTTGCCTCCGATAGAGCTATTGAGGTATCATCTGCATAGTCCACCACCAGACCCCTAGTTATATAAGAAAGCAAATCATTTATAAAAAAATTTATAAAAAAAAAATATCCCTAGTATAGAACCCTGAGCGACACCCATATCAACATCATACTCACTGGACTTACCGTCATTTAAAAGAACAAACAGTTTTCGATCGAATAAAAAGCTAACAATCCAATCAAGCACACTCATTCTTATACCTAAGTTGAAAATCTTATTTCTAATAAATTTGATATCGATGCTATCAAAAGTCTCTGAGAGATCAAAGGAAATAGCAGCGACATGACGCCTACCATCCATTTCTCATTCCAAATAGAACACAAACTCTGCCGCCACCGTCTCCGTTGACTTATTAAACTGAAACCGTTGACTCTTAGTAATTAGTTTATACTTGAAAAGATAACTCTTTAGCCTATCATGCATTACACTCCCGAACACTTTAGAAAATGCGCTTAAGATACTTATTGGCCGATAATTATCCGCTAAGTGTCTATCGCCGTTCTTAAAAACAGCCAGTGTTTTGCTCAGCTTTAGGCTATTCCGAAAAATGCCACCTAATATGTATATATATATATATATATATATATATATATATATATATATATATATATATATATATATGAAGTAAAATGCGAACAGTAAATGCAAACTTCTCTCCATCATATCCTTTCTGTGTTAGAGGTTGCACAGTTAGAATAAATTGTTATAAAAGGCAATTTATCCTATTCCACCACCATCGAGATGATGGCCTACCTGTACCACCATACCGAGAAGAAAGTCAAAACTTACCCTCCCCGCCACAGTGATACGGCAGAGGTACATGTTTCGTCTCTACTAGACTCATCAGGGTACCGACATGCACCTGACTGTGCAAAGGACAGATCGGAAGGAAGCATGCACATACTGAACGCGGCTTCTCCGGCCTCCCGCCGGATGGCGTACATATGTTAATGCGGATTTCACGGATTCCTCCGAGTGAGATGCAATAGCAGTGGATATATCCACATTATGCCGTTGTAGTGCTGAAATCACATTCAGCAAACATACAACTATATGCAGCTCCGCGTATGAATGAAGTAAAATGCGAACAGTAAATGCAAACTTCTCTCCATCATATCCTTTCTGTGTTAGAGGTTGCACAGTTAGAATAAATTGTTATAAAAGGCAATTTATCCTATTCCACCACCATCGAGATGATGGCCTACCTGTACCACCATACCGAGAAGAAAGTCAAAACTTACCCTCCCCGCCACAGTGATACGGCAGAGGTACATGTTTCGTCTCTACTAGACTCATCAGGGTACCGACATGCACCTGACTGTGCAAAGGACAGATCGGAAGGAAGCATGCACATACTGAACGCGGCTTCTCCGGCCTCCCGCCGGATGGCGTACATATGTTAATGCGGATTTCACGGATTCCTCCGAGTGAGATGCAATAGCAGTGGATATATCCACATTATGCCGTTGTAGTGCTGTCGGTACCCTGATGAGTCTAGTAGAGACGAAACATGTACCTCTGCCGTATCACTGTGGCGGGGAGGGTAAGTTTTGACTTTCTTCTCGGTATGGTGGTACAGGTAGGCCATCATCTCGATGGTGGTGGAATAGGATAAATTGCCTTTTATAACAATTTATTCTAACTGTGCAACCTCTAACACAGAAAGGATATGATGGAGAGAAGTTTGCATTTACTGTTCGCATTTTACTTCATTCATACGCGGAGCTGCATATAGTTGTATGTTTGCTGAATGTGATTTCAGCACTACAACGGCATAATGTGGATATATCCACTGCTATTGCATCTCACTCGGAGGAATCCGTGAAATCCGCATTAACATATGTACGCCATCCGGCGGGAGGCCGGAGAAGCCGCGTTCAGTATGTGCATGCTTCCTTCCGATCTGTCCTTTGCACAGTCAGGTGCATGTCGGTACCCTGATGAGTCTAGTAGAGACGAAACATGTACCTCTGCCGTATCACTGTGGCGGGGAGGGTAAGTTTTGACTTTCTTCTCGGTATGGTGGTACAGGTAGGCCATCATCTCGATGGTGGTGGAATAGGATAAATTGCCTTTTATAACAATTTATTCTAACTGTGCAACCTCTAACACAGAAAGGATATGATGGAGAGAAGTTTGCATTTACTGTTCGCATTTTACTTCATTCATACGCGGAGCTGCATATAGTTGTATGTTTGCTGAATGTGATTTCAGCACTACAACGGCATAATGTGGATATATCCACTGCTATTGCATCTCACTCGGAGGAATCCGTGAAATCCGCATTAACATATGTACGCCATCCGGCGGGAGGCCGGAGAAGCCGCGTTCAGTATGTGCATGCTTCCTTCCGATCTGTCCTTTGCACAGTCAGGTGCATGTCGGTACCCTGATGAGTCTAGTAGAGACGAAACATGTACCTCTGCCGTATCACTGTGGCGGGGAGGGTAAGTTTTGACTTTCTTCTCGGTATGGTGGTACAGGTAGGCCATCATCTCGATGGTGGTGGAATAGGATAAATTGCCTTTTATAACAATTTATTCTAACTGTGCAACCTCTAACACAGAAAGGATATGATGGAGAGAAGTTTGCATTTACTGTTCGCATTTTACTTCATTCATACGCGGAGCTGCATATAGTTGTATGTTTGCTGAATGTGATTTCAGCACTACAACGGCATAATGTGGATATATCCACTGCTATTGCATCTCACTCGGAGGAATCCGTGAAATCCGCATTAACATATGTACGCCATCCGGCGGGAGGCCGGAGAAGCCGCGTTCAGTATGTGCATGCTTCCTTCCGATCTGTCCTTTGCACAGTCAGGTGCATGTCGGTACCCTGATGAGTCTAGTAGAGACGAAACATGTACCTCTGCCGTATCACTGTGGCGGGGAGGGTAAGTTTTGACTTTCTTCTCGGTATGGTGGTACAGGTAGGCCATCATCTCGATGGTGGTGGAATAGGATAAATTGCCTTTTATAACAATTTATTCTAACTGTGCAACCTCTAACACAGAAAGGATATGATGGAGAGAAGTTTGCATTTACTGTTCGCATTTTACTTCATTCATACGCGGAGCTGCATATAGTTGTATGTTTGCTGAATGTGATTTCAGCACTACAACGGCATAATGTGGATATATCCACTGCTATTGCATCTCACTCGGAGGAATCCGTGAAATCCGCATTAACATATGTACGCCATCCGGCGGGAGGCCGGAGAAGCCGCGTTCAGTATGTGCATGCTTCCTTCCGATCTGTCCTTTGCACAGTCAGGTGCATGTCGGTACCCTGATGAGTCTAGTAGAGACGAAACATGTACCTCTGCCGTATCACTGTGGCGGGGAGGGTAAGTTTTGACTTTCTTCTCGGTATGGTGGTACAGGTAGGCCATCATCTCGATGGTGGTGGAATAGGATAAATTGCCTTTTATAACAATTTATTCTAACTGTGCAACCTCTAACACAGAAAGGATATGATGGAGAGAAGTTTGCATTTACTGTTCGCATTTTACTTCATTCATACGCGGAGCTGCATATAGTTGTATGTTTGCTGAATGTGATTTCAGCACTACAACGGCATAATGTGGATATATCCACTGCTATTGCATCTCACTCGGAGGAATCCGTGAAATCCGCATTAACATATATATATATATATATATATATATATATATATATACATATTTGCAGTTGGGTGTATAAAGACACCGCTTTACTTCTCGACTAATCTCATCTTGTAATATATCACTGAAAAGGCAACTTGATGTAAAATGAGAGAAAAATTTTTAGGGTTTTATTTAAAATAAGCAAGGTAAGCATCATCAATCAGTTTAGCAATGACATTAGCTTACAATTTCAACTTATTTGAACCATTAAAGATAATAAATTTGCAATTTATATTAAAAGTGAAAAGGAATCCAATTATATTCAAAAGATGTTAAAATTTAATTAAAATTCAAAATTAAGTTTAATTATGTATTTGTTTCGCCGCTTATAATAAAATACAATCACCAATTGACTGCAAGCCACGTTTAAATACGAATAACGCATAAATTTTGTATTTACACATACAGGTATAACTATTTAACTTAATTAAGCTTACATGGATTACAATCCATCCTTTTTAATGAGGATTTAGCTAATGACGTATTTATGGTGCGTTATTTATTCATTTCAGGATAATAATTACGGCATGCTAAATAATTTGTATTGTATTAAACCATTCAAAAGAAATATTGCCAAAATTATCATACAATAATTTATTATTAAACTCTGGCGACCAGTTGGTTACGAAATTAAAAGTAAAGCTCTAAAATTGAATTATGGCTTAATTTTAATCAACTAAAGCCTGCTGGAATTATCGATAAAATTATCCTGTTCCACAAAAATAAGTGTAAATTTAGACTTGATTCAATTTTCCAATAAGTCAATTTCATTTTAAAATCGAAAAAGACTCCCTTTGATGAGAAACTGAATCTAGAATCTGATTAAGAGTACCCTGATTGTTTAAAGACACCCGAAAGGGAACAAATTGAGCTCAAAACTAAGACACCCCATCTCTAATATTTCAAAATAAAACAAAATATCAACCAACTTCATAATTTTTAATTGAATATTATCGAATGACGTAGTTTGTAATTTACTATTTTCTTGTAACTGGACATTTTAAAACTACCTTATGAAACAATTGTTTCGAAATGTGATGTGAAGTAGGATACAGTTATTCTTTAGAGCTTCGTCATTAGATGAAAGATAAAAAGGCAAGGATTTTTTTAGATAAAAAAATATTTGATTAAAACATCATGAAAATTGTATGCCTACTTTGATAAGAAGGCATGCAATAGATTTATTTTTAATTACTTTTATGACTCTTATAAAGATATAGAATGATAATAAAGGTGGTACATAGCTCCTCGACTTCTAGACCAGGGCATATCTGTAAAATATCGGGGTTTTGTGGATGTAAAATGGAACATGGAGATTTAAAATAACCTGAATAACGATAATTTTGATATGCGTCATTTCAAAAAGTTGGACAACATTGTTTTTATTAATAAAAATATAAAATTAACTAAAAAAACGTTTTTTTTTACAAATTTTCTCTAGTGTAACTTTGAAAGTATTCATTTTAGAGGATAGCTGGAGGAGAAAAAAAGTTTGGTAATTAAATTAGCCATAAGATAGGGTTGGTAAGAGATCTCAAAATATATTTCCCTTATTGCAAAATAGCAATAATTAAAAAAAAGGTTAACAAAAAACAGTTTTTTAATCAACTTTTTTCGACCATTTAAATTTCTCTGAGGACCTTTATATTAGAGCAAAGAAAACTTTATGCCGCGATAAAATAACGCGCTAAAATTCGTTAGGTTCGAATCAATAGTTTTTGCACAATAATTTTGCAGTCCGATATCGTTTACAAAAATTGACCATTTTTCAAGTTTGTCTGAGTCAAAAATATCACGTTAAAGTATTTAAATTTATTTTCGGCATACTGTAGAGAACTCAAGTTTTCCAACGCTTTTTTCAGAATCAAAATCGGATGATTTGGATGCCCTCAGGAATTGTTTAAAGACATTGTTGATATTTTTGCTTATAAACAAATAGATTATCTCGGCGGATTTTCACTGGATATATCCGTCAATTGTTTTCCGAGATATAAATTGTCAAAATTAACAGCCTGTTACGGTGAATGTATTAACAATACAGACCCGATTCTTGAACCAAAAACTTTGTCTTTCCGAGTTCTTTTTTGATACAAATATCAAATGTTTATGTTATCGGAAACTTTAATAAAAAATGAAAAGAATATCACCCAAGCTCGTGAAAAATGAAAAAAAGAGGGGCGGGAAACTCTCATTTTAAAATTAAATTCGAATATTCAAAATATATATCTGAAAAAAATTTTGATTTTCTCGTCTTCTAATGGAACGATTTTGATCATTTTTTTTAAACCGATGTACCGGTAATAATGAAGCTGAAATATCATAATGCCATGTACCCATCATGCATTCATTTTGTTATAAACAAATGACGTTATTTATGCATCATACTTACAGCACACTGCACCCTATAGTATTGGACTTTCTAAGCAAATATTTGTTTATTAATGTAATTAAGGATGCTATAATGATATATATTTACTTTAATTATCAAAATTGTTTAAACAATCATTGTTTAAACAAATTGAAAAGAATCGGCATTTTATAATCAAGGAAAAAATATGCCTTTTTTTTAATGACGCAGGTTTCAGGAATGAAGCTTTAATTTTCAACCAAACTAATTCTTCCCAATAGGAAATCAAAAATTCGGGCTTAAAAATCATAGCTGTAATATACGGTGGGAAAAGAAGTATTAATATAAATTTAAATGAGCTGCGATGCTTGTATTTTAAGAAGGAAAGTAGAAAGAAAAACTTTAATTTGACACAGCTCCCGCCAACAGAATTTGCAGCTGCGCAGCATTGCTACAAAGTTTACTGTCAGGTGCAGCAATGGCTTGGTAATAATGAATTGGACCCAACATATATAATGTTGCCAGATAGTCTATTGAAAAAAATAAGCTGTAAATGTAGAAAAGGGTGTTTCAAATTATGTGGCTGTATTAATCATGGATTAAAATGATTACTGCTCAAACTGCAACGGGCAAACTTTTCTGAACTCAGATTCGAAAACTTCCTTCAACTATACCCTAAAAATTCACTATCTTTATTTAGCGCTTTAACATATTGTCCGAGTTCAATATGCAGAGATGGCAATATGATACGATTTCGTTCTACAATAGATACGTTTATAACATTATGGTTACCTGGAACTGGTGTTTTCCTAGAAGGCCATTCTTTTCTTGTCCAATGTTCAGCTTTAGCTCTGCTATTCCATAAACATAAAAAACAAGGATATTTGGTATGGCTTCCATCTTAAGATCAACGCAAATTACCCGTTTATGTTCGTCACAATTTATCTTATTCAAGACTAATGCTATTGTAGGGTATTCTTCTTTAATTTTGGTTGAATGTGCGTTTGATAGGGAATCTAGTTTATTTCCATTATGCAATAGTACACACTTCAAACTGCGTTTTGATGAGTCGATAAATAAACTCCATTCGTTTGTATTATATCTCCGCAAGCCCATGGTAGTCATCAAACCAGAAATATGAGTGCAACACACAAAATCATCAGCGGAAAAAGTCTTTTCTCCAAGTGCGGTAATACGAAACTTTAGTTAAGAAATATCTTTCTTTCAATCAGGAAGCTAGTAATTCGGAAGAAGTTTTTGATAGTTTAAGGAATTTAATTAAATAATTAAGTTCGTTTTAAAAAAAAATTCTGGCTGTAACTCGTCATCTCCCACGCAGCTCAGCTGATTCGGTTCGTCAAAACTTTCTTTAGATGTCGATGGTAAAGATAAAAATGGATTTTTTGGAATTTTTAACACGCCTAAGAGCAGATGTTGATGCAGGCGCGGATCCAAGGGGGGGGGGGGCGGTGAGGGCGATCGCCCCTACCCAAGAGCTTTAAGTTCAGGAAAATAGACTCGATTTTACCTCATACTATAGTTTATTCAAAAACTAGAGAGAGTAATAAATCATTTTTTACCATTTCTTTTCTTCGCAAACTACCTGTGTTCTTTAGTCCGGTGTCTTTGACACATATATTTTTCGTAGGAATGGGTTAGAAATTTTATAATCAAAAATACCGGTCTATAATAATGGACTATTTGAGGTATTTAACAATAGATATTTGGATGTGTGAAGTGTTAAAAAGGATTTTAATCCTTGTCATAGGCGTCGGAAGGACACTAAGTATATATGGCATAGAATATTATTTCGGTAATAAACTTAAAATAAAAAGTTTTTATAATATCATTTAATTCTCATTTTAGGCACATTCAGACTAAAACGTGGCTTTTTTCTTTCAAGAAATTCTAAGTTATAATTTAAATACTTACAAAAAACCCATAGGCAAAAATACAAGAAGTTAAATATATATAAAAAAATAGATTCGTCCATATAATATAAAAAAATTTTTTGGGGCTATCGGTCATTTTATTATTAATTAAAAACATTTTTAGGACATTTGACGTTTCAGGTTATTTATTTCTTAAACCATTTGCAGAATTACAATTAAATACTAAAAAGGGATTCAAATGTAATTAGTTTTTATATGTTACAGAAAATTTAAATAATAAATTGTATTTAGGCTGGTAAACAATACGTATCTAATTCGTAATTAAAATCGGGGAAGCTATATTCGCTCAAATTAATTATAATTGGTTCCTCTGTTTCACCGTTCATGAGATCGAGTTTCCACATTTTCTTTTATTCTTTTATTATATGGATTCTTCCCAATTTTCTGCAATAATTTTATTCAAAGAAATCTTTCAAAAGTTCAATTAAATTACTATTTTGTAAGTTGTGTTATTTCTAGCAATTCAACCTTTTCCTTGAGAGAGATATTTCCTTCTCCAAGAGGCATTTTCCGGCCGATCTATAAGAACAGATTTCCTATCTGGTTTTTCCCAGCAAAAATTAAGTTCTCTGAGCAATCTCCAGAGCTCAGTTTTTTTAAATTTCAGGTAAATCCCGATCTTCATTGATTTTAGTTAGAATTTTGTCGACGGTTGGGATCTGCTTCTCATAATAAAATGTATGTACAACTCCTTTTATTACAGTTTACATCTCTTCTTCCAACGAGGTTTTTCGTCTGACTGTGATCGAATGTGGCTTGGGAATATTAACAATTCTAGTCGTTTTTTTCTCCTTCAGTATTCGGTACATAATAGATTTTCCAACTCCTGTCATGTTGGAATACATCTGAACAGAGCTTTTAACATAATTATCTAGATTTTGATTTCTTAAGGCATCATAAACATTCATCGTAATAAGTTTTTCGTTGAGGAAAAAATACCCTGGTTTAACGACTTTGGAATAAATATCGATGTGGAAGCCATATCTTTTGGGTATCTCACTAATCTCAAATAATATATAAAAACAAGCACAAACAAGATATATCACCAAGGACACACTGTAAGGTGTACTTTGCTGACTGACAGAAATTTTATTGCTGCAGTAAATTTATAAAAGTTTATAAAATCGAAATATAATTAAATATAATTAGATTAGACAGTCCTCAGTTACCTCAGTAGATTTATTACTCTCTCTAATTCTTTAATAGAGTATAGGAATGTGTATGCTTGGGATCGCCCCTCCCCTTTCCAAGAGCTTTCAGTTCAGGAAAATACAGCCGATTCTGTCTTTTATATTAAGAATATGTATGCTGCTGGCAATCCCTCCTCATTGACAATTCCTTTTTCTTGCGATAGCCCCCCGTCAAGAACTTTGAATTCAGGAAAATAGACCCGATTCTGTCTCATATACTAGGAATGTGTATGCTCTTCGTATCCTCCCCCCCCCCCTATCGGCAATTTGCTTTTTCTTATGATCGCCCCCTCCTCTCCAAGAGCTTCAAATTCAGAAAAATAGATTCGATCCTTCCTTTTATACTAGAAATGAGAACGCTGCTGGTGCCTTCCTCCTCCCCGGTCAACAATTTGCTTTCGCTTGCCATACTGTACTTTCTTTATATCATCGCCCCTCCCCCTCCCCCCAAAGAGAGAGGCTTGATCAGCCCCTGAGTTGATGTGGGGCAAATCTATTTGGCACAGTTTGTCTTATGGATACCTTTTATATTCACAACACAAAAATAGCAGTCATCGTGATGATTAACAAATTCACGCCAGATCATTGGAGATTGGAACTGGAAAGAAGTTCTCTTCTTAGTGACCTATAAACGTAATTCCTCAACACAGATTTTGTATGCAATACAGGATACCCAATACTCGTTATGTGTTTTCAATGGAAAACTAAACCCTCCAAATATGCTTATTCCTCAATATCTGACACACTGAAACAAAATTTTTGAAAAACATATTTACCACGTATGAAACAAAAACAATTTGGATCGTCAATGCAAATTCTTTTCGATGAAGACGTGATAGACATTACTAAGCTAAGATTAAAGTAAAACGCGAGCGTAATAGATATATATATATATATATATATATATATATATATATATATATATATATATATATATAACGTAAACAAACTCAATATGAAGGTAAGAACGCAGGAAATAGCTGTATCTACAGAACTCGAGCTGACACAATAAAAATGAGGGTAGATCCGAAATCAGTCACATCGAATTAGTGAACAACCATTGACATATTTCATGCAACAAAAAAAAGTTTGATTTTGTTGTGCTATGCAATTTATTTCTATATATTACTCATATTATTTAGATGCAATTTTCTAACTATCTACGGAACTAAACTGTCTTCGATTTTCTCCAGTCCCATATTTATAAATGAAATGTTGGCTTTCTAAAACAGAACACGTCCCTTAATAATTTATGAGTCAGTAAATCTTAAAATTTAGTACAGATTATAAATATATTACTCGGGCCTTAAAACATTTACTAAAATTATACCCTCAGTGTAAAAAGACCCATTTGTTACGGAAAGAGTCGATAACGAATGCGGGTCTGATGCCAAGAAAGGGTCTGCCTTACCGGTTCGTAAATCGTTGTATTGAGTTAAAATCGAAAAGCGACTGACTAACCACTCCCACAGAATATAAAAGTAAAAAATATTTTCGTTCTATTAAAAACTATAGAAAAGTTTAATTAAATTTAATTCGTGCTAAAAAAGAAAAAATCGTAGTAATGAATAAATAAAGAAAATTATTTACAAGGGATATTAGGTGTCTATCTACTTAGCTATAGTAGAAAGAACTCATTCTTTTGCTTAGCAATGTTCTATGGTGACAATCTTTTTCAGCTTGTACGTCAAATTCAATTTAAATTAATTTTTAACCGACTTCTAAAAGAAGGAGGTTCTCAATTCGTCGACATTGTATTTTTTTTTATGTATGTACACCGATTACTCCGGAATGGCGGCACCGATTTTAATGAAATTTTTTACGTTATGTTCATAAAGTTGCTACGGTAGTCCCATATTTTTTTGGGCAAAATTGGTGCAGTGATATCCAAGATGACGCTGACAATATGGTAGCCAAAAAAATTAATTTTGTTCGATTTTCTCCAAAATTGGTATATGGGAATTTTTGGGGTCGTACACAACGAATCTGAAATTATTTTTAAAAAATTCAATATGGTGGCTCCAATATGGCGAACAAAAAATTTAATTTTGTGTGATTTTCTTCAAAATTGGTATGGGGGAGTTTTCGGGGTCGCACATAATTGATCCAAAATATTTTTTGAAAATTCAATATGGCGGATCCAATATGGCGGATAATATATTAATTTAGTCCGATGTTCTTCAAAATTGATATGGGGGAGTTTTTGGGATCGCACATTACGAATCTGAAATTATTAAAAAAAAATTAAATATGGCGGATCCAAGATGGCGGATTAAAAATTATACATCTCCCGATTTTATCTCAAATCAGTATTGAGGTATTTTTGTTCCTGTTAATTATGATTTTAAAATATTTTTTGAAAATCCCGATCTGGCAGATTCAATATGGAGTCTTAAAAATTTTACATTTTTCAATTTTCTCCCAAACTGATACAGGGTTTTCTTGAGGGTATAAATTATGAATTTAAAAAGTATTTTTTCAGGATTCAATATGGCGAATCCAATGTAGCGGACTAAAAATTTTACATTTTTCGATTTTGTTTAGTCAATTCTTAGTTTATACAACAAGAAGTTTGCAAATATCGATTTTTCCCGCTCCAAGCGCTTTATGTAAGTTCCCTGATATGGTGACCAGACTACGCAGCAATATTCCGAATGAATTCGAACAACAGAATAATATAGGGACTTTAGAATTTCGGTGTTGGAAAATTCCCAGCAGCGTCTCATTATGAATCCAGCCATTTTAAAAGATTTTGCTAAAACATAATTGATGTGATCTTTAAATCTCAATTCTGAATCAAAAATTACACCTAAATCAGTAATTAACTGTACTCGATGGACTGGAGTGTCTCAGATAAAGTAAGTATGTGATATTGGCACTTTATTCCTTGAGAACAAAATGATTTTACATTTAGAAATGTTAAACTCCATCCGGTTTTCATTACACCAGTCGTTAATTTTACGAAGTTCAGATTGCAAAATTATGCAGTCGTTAATACTTATAACTCTTTGGAAAATTTTTAGGTCATCTGCATAGAGAAGAAAGAGACTTTGAAGGGTTTAGATTTAGATTAGATTAAGACTTAAATAAATTTTTTTCAAATTCAATATAATAGATGCCATATGGTGGGTTGAAAATTTTACCTTATTCGCATTTTTTCAGATTTGGTGTTAGAGGGTTTCCGGGGTCATGTATTACGAATATGAAGTTAATTTTTTACAACTATTAGGTTGATAAGGTACAATATGAAGGACAGAAAATTTTACATATTCCGATTTTTTTTTAAATGATATTGTGGGGTTCTTGAGGCGTATACAAACTCAATATACAGTATAAAATATATCGAGTTAAGCAACTTAAATCTCAGGTTCTTTAAGTACTGAAAATTGATATTATGGGGAGTATACAAACTCAATATCGCGCTAAGAAATTTACATCTCAGGTTCTTTAAAAAACGATATTGGAAGGTTTTGAGTCCTATACTACCAATCTAAAATTAATTTGAAACTTAATATTCCCTATATATATATATAACTCTGACAGACTAAATACTTTGTTGCTTGACATTATTTTACTGGTATTTGGAGAACTCTAAGAACCAAATAATTTTTAGTGGTTCATTTTAGAGTGATTTATAACTTTGAATAAAATGGCCAATTTGAATTGAATCTGATGGCCAAGTTTGTAATTAAGAAATGGACTAAAAAAAAGTTCGAACAATGGCGTACCTTTTGCCAAGATGCTGCGTTTTAAACAGGTATTTTAAATATAGAAAATTATAGATTAATTATGAAACCTTGTTTAAAAGTTTAAAGCCATTCCAGCAGATATGACTTTGACCTATCCCTCAAATAATTTAAATATGAGATGCTATATAAGTGTAAGTATTCCGGCACGATTATTTAAAGTAATTACAAATTTCACTAGTTTGCATGGTTTTTGTCCTTGAAATAGAAAGTATTTCTTCTTAACAATTGCGGTGTCCTAAGTTTGAAAAAATATATTTAAAAAATCCTATACGTCATGTTTCTATAATAATATTTTTTTATTTGCAATGAAAATATCTACAAAAATATACTAAAGAATTAAAAATTAACTACTTTAGCCTTTTTCTTGTAGTATTTATTTGTATCCGCGTCTTTTACAATAGACCATCACCTAAAATGCCTTCGTCTCAGTATCCCTGATTATTTGGCCCAAAAAATTTTCAGTCCTGGTGAAAACGCTCTCCGTGTGCGTCGCTCACGTGTCTGAGGTTTTCAGGAAAGAAATCGAGAGGTGAGGAAATGAACTTTCATTGATATGTTGATACCCATTCGTTCCAAATTATGTAATAAGTCTGCAAGTAACTGTCTGTAATTTTAATTTTTTGTTTCCTAAGAACTCTTGGATAACAAGCCTTAGTCAAATCCAAGCAGCTCTTTCAGTATTCGAAAGACTTTTTTCAAATATCTCATCGCATAACTTTTTTTAGTTTGTGGTCGGATGAAAACACCTTCCTTTAGTTTCGCCTCAGAAAGACTAGGAAAAGCAAAGCAAAAGTGTTTAAAGGCTACGGTAATTTTGTATAAAGCCTTGATAAAGTTTTTTACTAAACCTAATTTTACGTAAATTGACGGCAAAATAATTTTTTGTGGGTTTATCAGACATCTATGCTTTATATTCAGTTTACCAGGAACATATTATTCTCTAACTGGCCAGTCTTTTATTATAATGGTCTTGTTTAGCTCTTGGATCCCACAAACACAAAAAAACAATAATATTTTGTGTAGCCGCCTTGCAAGCTCAAAAGTAAACCAACTACTGTTAAATCACCACATACAATTTAATTGTAATATCTGTATCTAATGAGTTCAATTAGTGTGGACATTGTTTCATAAATCTCTTTGGTACTTACTGCGTGACGTATTGGAGTGGATGGCTTCTTATTACCATTAGGTAGAAGCACTGATTTTAAACTATTCTTCGATGAATTAACGAATAAACATCATTCTTCTGGATTATGAGGTTGCTGCATTTCTTGAAAAAGTCCAATTATATCATAAGAGTAACAAAATTTGTTTTTTTTTCTTAAAATATCTCGAAAAACTTTTACTTCCCTTACTATATATATATAGTAACATTTGTGCCGGGAGCAAGTAACTTTCATTGTTGTATTCGTGAACCTAATAATTCAGCTTTGGATTAAGATAGGGTTAAATCTCTTACTAAATCATTCAGTTCGAATTGAGTTATCATGTGTGGTTCTTCATAGAAAACAAATTCATCTGATCTTGTGTCACTTTGAACTTGAGCTTCTTCGGATTCCATGTCAGGCATCGAAATTTTGCTGGAACCATCGCGAGGTGTTGGTACTTGCTGCTTGTCTGAACAGCGGATAGGTTTAGTAACCGAAGAAACATCTACATATATAATTTTATCCTTGTGTTTGTGATTAAAACCAAATATTTGAGACAGAAGTAACAATCATTCTTGTGGTTAGAGGGTTTCCTCCACATCATTGCCTCGCTAAAATTCAAAGATCTATTTTCACCTGCTGCCCAGGAGCTTAAAATTTGTATACATCTTTCACAAAATACATGAGAAGTTCAATTTTTATTTTAGTGAGGGATCAAGATTTTAAAAAAAGAAAAATATGCAACTTAAAGTGATTCCGTGATGGGATATCCTTTCTTAGATATAATAAGTTCTCCACAAACATAACAAAAACAATTAGGATTTACTTTACAGAATCTATTTGATATTTTAAAAACAAATATTCATTTAATTAAACACTACAAAGCACCAAAATTTTAGAACGAATTGAGAACAAACTAGTGGGTAGTCAAAAACAAAGTGTGTTGATAACTTTTGTCTCTGACGTGATAAAAATAAAAAAAAAAGTGTTTAGTTATTGTAAGTAAAAATAATAATATTCAATTCATTTTGAAGACATTTTTATTTCATTTGATAAACTAGTATTTTTAGCCACAATGCATCATTTTAAAAAATGTAAAATACAAATTATTATATTCATAAATGGAAATAAATATTTAAGCTTTATACTAACTTATTCAATTCAACTCAACTCAGAATTGATAAGTTATGTTTTATGCATGTCTGGCGAGAACGATATAAACGAAATAAAAGCTTTTAATGTACCATAAAATATCCATTTGTCACATAATAGAAACTTTACTAAAACAAAAGGAATTATTTTATATTCGCCTGACGGAGATATCTCTGAAAAGTATCACGCCAGTTATTTATACATCAAATGGTTTATTGGTAATGGAATAGCAAACTTATCTTTTTATTCTTATTGAGAATAATAGATAAAATAAGATAAGCCATTGCATGTCTTCAATGACTAGTAAATGGTAAAAAATATGATTTTCTTAAAATTGATGATATCTCGTACCCAGTATTGAACATAGACTATCCTTATGTTTCTCTATCTTGTGCAACTCTTAACCATAGAAATTCTGCGACGTTCGTGACATCTTCGTACTTTTTCATTATTGGTCTTTCTTCTGGACTTCACAGTAGCATTTGAACATGCCATCTACAACCCTTAATATCTGTGTCCCTCTAATTTAGAGTAACATACCATTATGTATTGTAATTATAGAATAGTATTTATACAATGGGCAAAAGCTAGAATCTCTTTCACTAGGAAAATTGAAGAGGGAAACTATGCCATCAATAAAAAATTGCTATGCGTCACCAATCATCTAGATTGGTAGAGAAGATTTTGGTTTTTTAGAAATATAGATATATATGGCCCATACCGAGACCTTGAAACAGGCCGTCACAGAAAGAGAAGCAACATAGAGCTTGCGCAAATATATCAAAGCCCTGACATCATTCAAGAAATAAAGTCCAGAAGACTACGATGGGCAGGTCATATATAAAGGAGTCAAAACGATCGACTAATAAAACTGGTATGGGAGAAAGCACCAGAAGGAAAAAGACCACAGGGAAGACCTAGACTTAGATGAAGAGATAACATCCACAAGGATCTAGCTATCCTTGAAATTGACCAGCGAGAATGGAGGGAGCTGGCACAAGACCGTTCTAGGTGAAGGCAGATAGTCGAGGCAGCCAAGACCCACCCTGGGTTGTAGTGCTACGGAGTCAGTCAGTCAGATATCAGATTAAAGTTTTTAAACTTCTTTTGGTTGTTGCAAATTTTAAAGAAAAACCTACTATACTGCAGAACCGCTGGTTGAAGAGCTAACTCTTGTGGTAGCGAAGGCAATTAACCGGCTTAAAAATAACAAAGCCCTGGGTAGTGATACAATAGCTAGAGTCTCTTAAGTATGGAGGAGAGACTTTTCTCAGACATTTACATGCCCTCATACTCTGGATTTGGAAGGAAGGGAAAATGCCAAGTTGATGGGAAAAGAGTGTTATCGTGGCTGTACAAAAAGTGCGACAAACTACAATGCTCTAATTATCGTAAAATGTCCTTAATAAATTCTGATGTTTTTTGAAGGTATTATTGAGACCTTTTATTTAAGATTGATTTGATCAATTAGTTATTGCAAAAATACCGAGAAACCGTCAAAAATGGCTATTTTTTAATGTTAATAATTAATACAAAAATAACTTTTTTACTATTATTAGTCCTCTAAATTAAAGCTTTCTTAATTTTGAATCAAATGAACTTTTGTAAAAGTTGATCAGTTTATTTGTTGCTGAGATATATTAATTTGTTTATTTCGAGGAGCTTTATATTGAACGTTATCATGTACTTGTTTATGAATATTTTAACTCATTTAAGTGCCTGTTTTTTCCTTAAGAAATATTTTAATATAAGTGAGTCCAATAAAAAAGTTAATGTTTACCGTTTTATTTGTTACTTTTAAAAACAGGGTGTTTTTTTCTAAACAAATATATCTGGAACGGCTCCCTTATGTCGCACGAGTTTTTGGGGAAAATCAGAAGCTGGTTCTATGACGAATAGGAACCGTGTAAGCAAGCTTTTTTTTTTAAATGACAGGTTCAACTTTTATACAAATTAAGAAATGAATTTTACTGCTTTCGATAGTCCAATACTTATATTTTTTGAAACTCATAATCAATTAAATTTTTATAAAAAAAATTGAACCGATTTCTTACAGTGCGCTAAAAAGTGAAAAATAATTGTAAATTTTTAAATGAAATTGAAAATTTTGCTTTCTTATTATAATTTGTATGTATGAGTAGTTATTTATTTCATTTAAAAATAATTTGGTGTCGACTTCAAAAATTTCAATTTCATATAACAATTTATAATTATTTTTCAGTTTTTAGCGCACTTTTAGAACTGGGATCAATTTTTTTTTATAAAAATTTAATTTTTCGATTTTTAGTTTTGAATTCATTACGATATTCATAAATTATTTGAACTAAGTACTAATCGAGATTAGTGTACCTTGCAATGACTCCAAGGTGGCAAATAAGTACCCATTTTATCCAAAGTTGTAAATAACCCTAAAATGAACCACTAAAAATTCTTTGAATCTCAGAGTTTTCCAAATACCAGAGAAATTGTGTCAAACAAATATTTAGTCTGTCATAGCCTGTCACAATCTTAAATTTCAAATTAATTTTAAATCGGTAATATAAGCCCCAAAACCTTCCAATATCGATATTTAAATAACTTGAGAAGTAAATTTTTTAGCCTGATATATTTTATATTGCATATTGAGTTTGTATACGCCCTAAGAACCCCGCAATATCAGTTTGAGACAAAATCGGAAAATATAGAATTTTCAGTCCTTCCTATTGTATCTTATCAACCTAATGGTTGTAAAAAATTAACTTCATATTCGTAATATACGACCCCTAAAACCCCTAGTACCAAATCTGAAATAATGCGAATAAGGTAAAATTTTCAACATCTTAATCTAATCTAAATCTAAATCCTTCAAAGCCCCCTAGTACCAATTGTGGATGAAATCCGGAAACTTCAAATTTCTATACCATCATATTGCATCTGACACATTAGATTTTCTTAAAACAATTTTATATTCGTTGTTTACATCCCCAAAAACGATTCGATCCCACCTTTGAACAAAATCGAAAAACGTAACATTCTTAGACTTTTAAATTTATAATTTACATCTTCAAGTACCCCCTATATCAGTTTTAGAGAAAATGGAAAATTTTAAAATTTTTAGGATGCCACATTGATTTTTTCAAAAAATATTTTAAATTCGTAATGAATACTAACAAAAATCCCTCAACACTGATTTTTGACAAGATCAAGAGATGAAGAAACTTTAATCCGCCATCTTGGATCCGCCATATTTAATTTTTTTTTAAATATTTTCACATTCGTAATGTGCGATCCCAAAAACTTCCCCATATCAATTTTGAAAAAAATCGAACAAATCTAATTTTTATCCGCCATGTTGGATACGCCATATAGAATTTTTAAAAAATAATTTCAGATTTGTTATGCGCGATCCCGAAAATTCGCCCATACCAATTTTGGAGAAAATTGGACAAAACTCATTTTTCGTCCGAAATATTAAATTTTTTAAAAATAATTTCAGATTCATTATGTGCGACCCCAAAAACATCTATATACCAATTTTGGAGAAAATTAGACAAAGTTGATTTTTTGTCCGCCATATTGGATCCGCCATATTGAATTTTAAAAAAATATTTTGGATTCCTTGTGTGCGACCCCGAAGACTCCCACACATCAATTTTGGAGAAAATCGGACAAAATTAAATTTTCTTGTCCGCCATATTGGATCCACCACATTGAATTTTTTAAAAATAATTTTAGATTCGTTGTGTACGACTTCGAAATTTCCCCCTTCCCAATTGTGGCGAAAATCGGACAAAATTAATTTTTTTGGCCTCCATATTGTCAGCGCCATCTTGGATTTTACTGCACCAATTTCATCCAAAAAAATATGGAACCACCGCAGCAACTTCCTGAACATAACGTAGAAAATTTAATTCAGATCGGTGCCGTCGTTCCGGAGTAATTGGTGTACATACATAAAAAAAAATACGTAGTCGACGAATAGAGAACCTCCGTCTTTTAGAAGACGCTTAAAAAGCATATAAGGTGCCAATTGTTGTTGAAAAACTTGTCTATAGTGATCGGTACTTCTGGCCTCGGGCCGACACGATGGGCATGGTAAGAATTGAATCCGCGAGTGCAAATCGGCCGAACGCGTAAAAAAAAGGCTAAATCTCCAAAACTTTTTATCGGATTGAGCTTTTTTTAACGTGGGGTAGCATGAAAAATTATGAACAATGGTTCCACTACTTTTTTAAAATAATAAGTATTTCTTAATGAAATTTTGTCCTATTCGATTTGAAAGACAAAAATTTTAAAAATTCTATTTTGTGAATATAAAATTTATCAATGTTCAATGAACTTTACTTTCATAAAATAGTACTTTTGATTTTTAATTTTGCTGAATTTAAGAGGAATGAGGGATGAGTATAGAAATGTCTTTGATATTCCTCCGTTAGAAAATCGTGCGACATAAACGGGGCGCACCAGTTCTATTTATTTAGAGAAAAGATCCCCCTTTCTTTAAAGCAACAAACAAAGGAGTAAATATTCATTTTTTTATTAGACTCTGTTGTGAATACACGCTAATTTTACGACAAAATATTAAATTTTAAATTTAATATTGCCCCAAAACTCCCTAAACAAAATAATCTGAATAATACGGCGTACAGTGCTAAACCTACCATTCTTTGATTGCGGGGAAACCCAAAAATTAACCGGCGCTTTGGCTCGGTGCTTCTCCGAATTCAGAATGCGACGTCACCACTGCTATAAAAGCGAAAAGACAGCGGCGTAATTAAGGACATTACGGGTTACTCTCTTAGAGTCAACTTGTTCTTTTTCCGATTGGGCTTAGCTCTCGGGGGCCACGTTGACTGTTCTATTTTTTAGGCAGCTCGTGGTTCTTAAAGTGGGTTGTCTTTGACAACATAATATTCTACAGACAATGAAGATCATGCACGTATCTTAATTCCTGATATTGACACCGTCGATCAAAAGACGAGGTCAGTGGCGCGTACGAGTTACTGAACCTACGCGTCCTGACTTTTAAACATTATTACCAGAACGTGACAAGGTGGAGAAAACCTGACATTGATACTGCGACTAATAGTCAATTTTGGGTTGGCTATAAAGTTATGAATACCAATCTTGACAAAACCCGAACGTGACAGTGGAGAGAAAATAATCCCGAACTTGACTTGCGGAAAAAAAACAGTCCAGAAAAAAAAAACATTGAATAAAAAGTTAACTAACAGTCAAGGATGAGTGTTACTTGATAACCGCTTCCTAATTGGCTCATTCCTTAGAAGTGTTCCCTTGATAAAATAAAATTTAATTAATCTTCGTTAACTCTTGAGGTTCACTCATTCCCTTCTATCCCGGTGAGCGAGAAGAAAGGTGAGGCGGCTAGAGTTTTTATTCTAGTCGGGAGGTTTGACGGGACTTCACCAACAACCCCTGATTTGTGTTAAAACTTAGGTTTTACACAAATAATTGATAATGCAAAAAAAAATTCTTAAAATAAGTTAATCCCGACGGAAACGGAGATCCACGTTTCCGGAGGGATAAAATTAATCCAATAAACCCGGTAAATGCGTAAATAGGTCCATATTCTTGGAGATGAGTAGAAAAATATCGAATAATGGCGAGATGCAGTGACGTCTCGTTAGAATTGAAAAATAATTAAAATTGCGAAAGGTAGTTGAAAGAGACCCTTGGAAAAAATTAACAAAAAATTCGATAAATTTAAAAATAAATTAAAAAAAAAACAATCACCCATCATCCGTTATTTCAACAACTCATAATATTAAAAAATAAGTCTTAAGGAGTTGGAATATTCGTAAACAAATACGCGCCTCGGGATAAACAAATTAACATATCTAAACAACAAATGAACCGATCAACTTTTAGAAAAGCTCGTTCAACTCAGAATTAAGAAAGCTTCAATTTAAAGCAATAATAATATTAAAAAAGTTGTTTTTGCAACAATTATTACCATTGCAAAAAACAGCCATTTTTGAGGATTTTTCGGCTTTTTTGCAATAACTAATTGACCAAATGAAACCGGCGGTAGCTGAAATTAAAGGCCTCATCAATACCTTCAAAAAAGTTTAAGGAATTTTGCTCTAAAAATAATATTGTAATTTATAGAAACGAAAAATTTGTTTTCGTCAACGTTGCACCTCCGCCATTTGTTAATGCAAATTATTTCAACATCCAAAACTTCATTCTTATGTTGGCCCCGCTTACAACTTAAAACACTTCCCATCCTGCAACAAATTAACGTCATAAAAGGGTCAATTTCTCGTTCACAAACTAGAATATTCTTCATCTTTCAAGAAGTTAAATCAGTATTTTTCAAAAACCTTGTATAAATATAACAATGAAAACCCAGCTTCGTTCATACAATGCGTCAAATTTAACTTCAACTTTGACAAACATTTCAAACTTACACAATTCATTTTAAAAGAGATATCTATGAATGAACTAAATTTACTTCTCAGGCAACAAATTATTAAGCACTCTAGTGGTAACCTAAATTATTCTATGAATACGCCTCAAGAGACATACTATGAAGAAGAATATTCAAATAGTTTTGTTTTACCGAGAAAAGCAACGTTTCAAGAATCTCAGCTCGAGGATCGATGCGAAGAATTAAAAATAGAATTAGCTAATGTACAGCTGGAAGAATCCTCAGCTTTGGAGCAACATATAATGGTATATTTTTAATTATTAATCTCTCCGTACATTTTCTAACGTTTAGTTGAAGTAAGCATATACGTATTTTTAATAACAATTTAACTTTGCTTAATTCAGTTTAAGTTTTTATTGTCACTTTTGAGAGTAAGGAATAGTCCGACGATACTTTGCAGAAATCGAATTTTTTAGTAACAATCATTCTGTATAGATTCTATCAAACACGATGTTTCAAGAGACGTGGGCAAACCTTCATATGCAGATATTTCATATAAAAATAGAACCAGAAATTCGTTTGTACAGGGTGTCCCATTATCGACACTTTTAGGGGATATTGGAGTTATTATCAAAGATGTAGTGTTGCTGTTTTCACTTAATGTTCCACTTTTTAACGAAATGAAAGATTTCGGTGTCAAATATGTTATGGCTCTCTTAGTTTTTAATCTACAGAGTGACTTTGAAAATTTTGGTTTTTTAGGCACATCTCGTATTTCTTTTATCAAAAATGTAAAAACTGATGAGTTTAGTGGTGCGGTCAGTTTTTTTCTAAAAAGTTTAGTTTTTTGAGATATTAACGAAACTTATAACATTTTAAATATGACACCTTATATATTATTTTAGATACTGATTAAGTATAATTTAGGCTTTTCAAAAATATATATTATGTTTATTTTGTTTTGAAAAACAAGGTCAGAATTTGATATTTTCAATAATTTACTTTATGTATAGAAGTTGGCCAATTTATAAGAAACAAATTCAAAATTTTGACAATAATAACACAGGTTTATAAAAAAAGTGGATGCCTATTTGACCAGACTTTTATTCTTACGTAACTAGACGCTCTGAATCCAAATCTGATAACCTCTACTACGTCAGGTTCAAGGCCATTTCAAGGTCAAATGGAGTAAAATCCACCAAATAAATTTGAAGAAGTAGATTCGTAAGTTTTTAGGTCGCCGAATTCGAACTCGTGGTTTGTTTTATCTTCCAGGTTCAACCAGAGGTTATTTCAGGGTCATTTCAAGGTCAAATTAAGAAAAATGCAACAAACTGATCTGTAAAAGAAGATATATAGACATTTGGGGGCGCCGAATGTGATTTCGTGGTTTGTTTAACATCTCAAGGTTAACCAGAGGTCATTTCGAAGTCATTTGAAGTTTAAATTTTACAAAATCCATCCAGGGTTGTTTTTATTTCTGAATACCTCACATGAACAAAAACAATCGCGAGATATGAGAACTTATCCTAATGATAAGATAAATACATTACCTATTGAAATATAATTCAGAAGCTTCTTGGAGACTTTCATTGATTTGTATAAAACATATTAATATATCATGCTTTCCATAATTATCATAAACGGCCATTGCAAATGTAAAATAAAGAAAAAGTAAAATAAAACCACCTACGTAACAAAAATATTTCATAAATAATAACAATCTGACAAAACTGTGAAGTTTTGGACATCTGCCATTTGTTCTTCGATTACAAATAAAGTAAAACCTTGTTTTCCCAAATAAAATAAACACATATCAAAAACTAAACTTTTAAGAAAAAAACTGACTACGCCACTGAACGTAAAAAACTATAAAAATCAGTTTTTACCTTTTTGATAAATTAACACAACACAAATATAAAATGTGCCTAAAAAAATTAAGATTTTAAAAATCACTCTGTAGATTAAAATCTAAGAAAGCCATGACAACTTTGACACCGGAATTTTTCGTTTCGTTAAAAAGTAGGAAACTAAAGTGAAAACCGCAACACCATATATTTGTTAGTAACTCCAATACCCCCTAAAAGTGTCGAAAATAGGAAACATTTGCAGAAAAAGTTTTTCTCCATCACTGTTATTGATTTATTCACATTCATATTGACCTTCAAATGACCTCAAGATGTGATTTTATCCCTTTTGTTATCCATACCGTTGAATGGAAAATTTTCTTCGCGTTTTATTTCTGCTATAAAAAATTGATATTTCCTTTTAAAAGACTCGCCTTGGCCTTCAAATGGCTTTGGCAACTGATCTCGAGGTTAAGGTCATTAGTACAGATAGGTGACCTCTGTTCTTGATAATGTTTGTTTAAACCATTTCTTTGTAAATGGAGTATTTCAAAAGATATTTGGATCTCTGAATTAAAATAACTCCCATATATATATGGCTTGCCTTTATCAGTTTTTCTTAGAGGGATTCAATTTTTATTACTTCTTCTTCTTTTTCTTTTTCTTCTTCTAGGTAGAACCAAGTTCTGTTATCTACACAATGCCTCATCGATCCTCGTTTAAGGTCAAAATCCAGCTGTCTCTCCATCTTTTGGGGGGCCGTCCAGGCGGCCGTTTGGTGTTTGGTTTCTCTCTCATCACGGTTTTTGCTAGTCTGTCATCGTCCATTCGTTCCACGTGATCTCTCCACTGTCTACGACGGTTTCGAACCTACTTCATAACATCCCCCACTCCGCTGTCCTCGCGGATTTTCGCGTTTCTTATTCTATCTCTTAAACTTGTTCCCGTGATCATTCTTAGCGTTTTCATTTCTGTGGTTCTCATAATTTGTTTTGTCTTTGTTGTCTCATTTCTTGTTTCTGCGCCGTAGGTCAGTATCGGTCTTACACAGACCTTGTAAATTCTTGCGTTGCTCTCAACCGTCATATGTTTATTGTTCCAGATTATGTCTCTTAGTTGGCCTAATATCATGGCCGCTTTGTTGGCTTGTGTGCGTACTTCTTCCGTTACTGCCCAGTTACTTGTTATATGTGCTCCCAGGTATTTAAACTTCCCAACCTGTTCGATATGTTTGTCATCAACCATTAGTTTGCACCTTACCGGTTCTTTTGCTATTACCATTGCTTTGGTTTTCTCCACAGATATCTTCATATTATACTGTTTGGCTGTTCGATTGAGATGGAAAAGTATTCTTTGTAAGTTTTTCTCGCTATCTGCTGTCAAGGCAATATCGTCTGCTAAGCATATAATCTGAACTGTGTTGTGTCCCATTGGGTACTCAATATTTGTTCTTTTTACCTCATCAATGATTTCGTCCATGATTACATTAAAAAGTGTTGGACTTAGGCTGTCTTATTCCTATGAATAGTGGGATTTCCTCTGTTAGAGTGTTATTTGTTTTAATTACCATGGTATTTTTGGAATTCAGTTCGTATATTGTGCATATGATTGCTTCGTCAACTTGTTTTCTTCGCAGTAGTTCTGTTATATGTTCCAGTTTGACTCGGTCGAATGCTTGTGAAAGTCCACAAAACAAATGAACAGCGGTTAATCGTATTCGATAGATTTTTCAACCAGATGTCTGATAATAAATATACCGTCGATAGTAGACCGGTTATTCCGGAAGCCCTGCTGTTCTTCGCACGCCCCTAACTTGTCTACGATCCGTTGTGACAGTATTTTGGTTAACAATTTGGCTGAACTGTTCAGTAGGCTGATTCCCCTGTGGTTTTTGGGTTGTTTCTTTGATCCTTTTTTGTGGATCGGAATTGTGATACTTTTCCGCCATTCGTTGGGTACTGACGTTGTGTGGAGTATTTTTTGAAATAGAACAGTGAGTTCTATGACAAGGCTGGGGCCTCCGTACTTTAGCATCTCATTCATAATTTGGTTGGTACCAGGTGATTTTTTGTTTTTTAATTTCTTAATTGTCAGGTGCATCTCTGCTACTCTGAGGTTAACATCTGTTAATTCTGTGGTTTCTTGTTGGTTTTCGTCTACGTTGTTTTCTGTAGCTGGTGTCTGGAGTAAGTCCTTAAAATGGCTGACACATTGTTGGCTATCGATTGGACTTAGTTGAACGTATTCATTAATTGTTTTTTTTTCTGTTCCTCAGCATGTTCCATATTTTCTTTTGTCCTCCATATAGGTCGTGTTCCATGTCTTTTGAATACTTTTCCTAGTATTCTTTCTTCAGTTGAGCTATTTGACTGTTGATTCTGTTTCTCACCGTTTTGTACTTTTCGAAATGGTTTGTTGTTTTGTGCTGTCAGTATTTTGTAAATGTTTGTCGTTTTTCTTTTGCTAGTATTTTCTCCTCTTCTGTGAACCATGGTTTTGTATTGCTTCGCTTATTCGTGCTAACTGTTCGTGTTCTTATCGCCTCCCTGGCGCTCTCTTGTATATTTCTTTTCAGCTTTTCCCAGGCTTTCTCCACTCCGTCATTTTCTAGGATTGTATTAGCTTTTATTTTCTCCGAGAATCTCGGCTGATACAATACTTTTGTGCTATCGTTAGCGAATGATTCGATATTGTATTTAATAAAGGTTTATTTCAGTTTGTGCGTTCTGTTTATACTTTGTTGGGACCGGTATATACATAATACTAGTCAATGGTCGTCTTTTCTCAGGTCTGACGAATTCAGAGAATTTTTATTACATCTGCATTAATACAAATATTTTATGCTATTTTTTGACCAAATTGCTTAATTATTTTTCGACCGATTTAATGTATCACGCTATTTACCCTTCTTTTGTGTTTCAGTTATGCGACAGCTACAACCTTTTAGAAATCATTCGAGAACACATTCTTAACCACATCGATTGTATCATACTAGAAATAAAATCAGCAACTCGATTATCATCCTGGCTTAATTCTTACGCCGTCCACGAACAATGCATTACCAACGAAATTTCTGCTTCCCTAAAGAAACTAAATGAAAACCATGACTTGTCAACTTTGGAGAAAATAAAAACCGAACTTTTAATGGCTTTCAACGAAAACAATAACATTAAAAAGCTTTTTAATGAATTCCAAGACAGACAGAACAATTATAAATTAGCATTGAAAAATTTTAAAATAATTCTGGAAATTTTAAATGTAAACGAAGACTCGTTAAGGAAACTTAAGCAGCAGTTTGACGAAGTTTTAATGGATTATCAACACTGCCGCTGCATTTTAGACCATGAATTACCGTTCGCAATAGCCCAGGGAACTAAAGTTTTAGTGGATTGTTTGAGTTTACTGGGAAACGAATACGATGTGCTGATGGATAGGCGAGATGCACTTAACAGTCTTTTGAAAGATATTGGACAAAAATTACGTGAACATGAATACATTTTAGTTAAAAAAGAGACTATTAGTTCTCCTTCTAATAATGATCCCTGAATTTTTAGGATATCTAGTTTATAGTAGGCGATCAGAAAATCTCACCTAAATTATATTCTTTAGTAAGGTGCGAGTATAATATAAAACGTTTCTTCTTAGAGATAGGTTAGAATGGAATAATAAACTTAATAAATAATATTTTGAACATAAAATTTAGATCTCAGGTGGATTTAAAACATATTTATAACGTAAATTGTTATCACTTCCTATAGAAATTCGAATAAAAAGCTTTGGTTGCCATTAACATACCAGTAAATAAATTATCCCTATATTTTTAACCGACTTCTAAAAGAAGGAGGTTCTCAATTCGTCGACTCTGTATATTTTTAGGTATGTATGGACACAGATTGAATGAAATTTATTAAGTTATCTTCAGGAAGTTACTGCGGTGGTCCCATATTTTTTTGGATAAAATTGGTGTCGTAAAATCCAAGATGGCGCTGACAATATGGCGGCTAAAAAATTAATTTTGTTCGATTTCCTCGAAAATGGGTATAGGGGAATTTTCGGGGTCGCACACAACGAATCTGAAAATATTTTTAAAAAATTTAATATGGCAGATCCAATATGGCGGCCAAAAATAATTAATTTTGTCTGATTTTCTCCAAAATTGGTGTGGGGAAGTTTTCGGAGTCCCACATAACGAATCCAAAATATTTTTGAAAAATTCAATATGGCGAACAAAAAACTCAATTTTGTCCGATTTTCTCCAAAATTGGTACGGGACAGTTTTCGGAGTCACACATGACGAATATAAAATTGTTTTTAAAAAATTCAATATGGCGGATCCAATATAAAAGGTGAAAAAAACAATTTTTCCGATTTACCGAAATTAGTTTAGGGGAATTTTCGGGATGTCACATAACGAATCTGAAATTATTTTTAAAAAATTCAATACGGCGTATCCAATATGACAGATAAAGCATTAATTTTGTCTGATTTTTTTCAAAATTGATATGGGAGAGTTTTTGGGATCGCACATTTTAAATCTGAAATTATTTAAAGAAAGATTAAATATGGCGGTTTCAAGATGGCGGATCAAAGATTCTACATCTTTCGATTTTGTCTAAAATCAGTATTGGGTATTTTTGTTAGTGTTAATTTCGAATTTAAATATTTTTTGAAAAACTCACTCTAGCGCGTCCTAAAAATTTTATATTTTTCGATTTTCTCCAAAACTGATATAAGGGACTCTTGAGGGTGTAAATTATAAATATAAAAGTATTTTTTTCAGGATTCAATATGGCGAATCTAACATAGCGGACTAAAAATTTTACATTTTTCGATTTTGTTCAAAGGTGGGACTGAATTGTTTTTGAGGATGTCAATAGCGACTATAAAATTATTTTAAGAAAATCTAATATGTCAGATGCAATATGACGCTCTAGAAATTTTGAATTTCCAGACTTCATCTGAATTTGGTACTAGGAGGTTTTAAAGTGTTTAGATTTAGGTTAGATTAAGACGTTAAAATTTTTTTTTTGAAATTTAATATGTCGGATCGAATATGGTGTGTTGAAAATTTTACCTTATTCGCATTATTTTAGATTTGGTATTAGGGAGTTTTCGGGATCGGGTATTATGAATATGAAGTTAATTTTTTACAACTGTTAGGTTGATAAGATACAATATGAGGGATTGAAAATTTTACATTATCCGATTTTGCCTAAAATTGTTATTGAGAGGTTCTTGGGAGTATACAAACTCAATAATATGCAGTATAAAATATATCGGGCTAACAAATTTACGTCTCAAGTGTTTTAAATACCGATATTGGAAGGTTTTGGGGCCTAAATTACCAATCTAAAATTAATTTGAAATTTAAGAGAGTGGATTTACTATGACAGACTAAATATTTGTTTGACATAATCTCACTTCTAAAGTGCGCTAAAAAGTGAAAAATAACTCTAAATTTTTATATGAAATTGAAATTTTTAAGGTCGGCGACAAATTATTTCTAAATAAGGTAAATAACTACTAATATATACAAATTACGGTAAGAAAGCAATTACAAATAAAATATTTTTAATGTGTTTATACGTATTTTCTCAGGTATAAGTGCCGACTTCAATTTCATATGAAAATTTATAGTTATTTTTCACTTTTTAGCGCACTTTTAGTAGTCGGTTCAATTTTTTTATAAAAATATTATTTCTCTTTAGTTTTACTGAGACCTCTGAAGAAAATACAGCATACATTTCGGAAGAAATGTTGCATCGTTTATTATGTTTTTTTTCCTTTTTCTTGACCATGTAGAAATAATATGTTTATTTTATTTTTTGGGGGCCATCAGTCGTTTTATCATTAAACTAGCATTTTACCCGTCGCGGCTTCGTCCGCAAAATATTTGTTTTACTGTATAAATAAGTAGATTATAGATATATTCAAGATTTAATTATGTTTAGAATAATAAAAACAATTACGTGTCACGGTTTCGCCCGCAATATAATTGTTTTATAGTATAAATAAATGGATTATAGGTTGTAGAAAAAGTTTCGCTCATACATTCGGGTCTTAATTATGTTTAGGAAAATAAAAACAGTTACCCGTCGCGGCTTCGTCCACAAAATATTTGTTTTATCGTATAAATAAATGGATTATAGATTGTAGAAAAAGTTTCGCTCATATATTCAGGATTTAATTATCTTTAGAATAATAAAGACAATGATTGAACTGAAGTAGTTAAGTAATATGTAATACCATCCCGAAAATCATGTAATTTTTCACATTTTTTTACACCTTTCTAATAAAGATATCGCAAAACCCTTTATTACTGTCAAACTATGCTCTATTATGAATATGTGTGCGAGATCTCAATTTAATATCTTTAGCCGTTTAAGATGTACGTTGATCGACCAGTCAGTCAGCCAGTCAGGACTTCTTTTATATATGTTAGAGATTAAGAACATTTTTAGAACATTTGACGTTTTGATTTAATTATTTCTCAAACCATCTTCAGAATTACAGTTAAACACTAAAACGTAATTAAAAAGAAATTTTAAATAATATTTATATGTTATAGACTTTTTTTTCTATTGCACTGATATCTTAATTTAACTCAGCTTTTTTCATGGACGTATTTTTTTAAGCAATTTTTGTTATTTTGATGAAAGTGTATAAAGCTTTTTATGTGGACATCTGGAATTTATGGTACTATAAGGTTGTTATGAATACCACCTAAGTGATTTGTATCCGACCTAAAGTTTACCGTATTAGTTTTTTTTTAATGTGAACCATTTCTTTGATCGATCTTTGTTTATAATTATTCTCTTTGTCTAAAATTTCGACGTTATTAAAATCAAAATTGTGGAGGTTTTCTACTGCATGTTTAGCCAAGGAGGGTATCTGATGCTAGCTTTATGTTTTTTAACTCTATTTGTCTGTTTTGTTTGACTTATATCTACCTGATAACAATTTAGACAATTAATTTTACATACAGTATTAGTTTCCTCTTCTTTGGTAAGCTCAAATTTCAATTTAGTAAAATGTTGTTTTGATGCATTGTTTGGTTTTTCAGCTATTAAATTGTTGTACGATTTTAATATTTTTTTAATAGGGAGGGATACCTATTTTTATGGAAATGTATTACTATTATTTTGTTGAGTGTCACTTTCGCCAGTTCTGAACCCAAAAAACTCAAGCGTCAACTATGACGTGAGCAATGTTTCGCGGTAGCGCTTCTGTAGGTTAATCTTGTGTCGCATTTCCCGTTATTTCAATAAAGGTGCATTCATAGTAAAGGAGTGTTTCCAATGTAGAAGAGATTTATGATGACCAAAAAGGCAACCAATGATAATTATGAAAATAACATGCAGTCCAATAAAAAGGAAAAATATTCCTTTCAGTCATAAGAGATACCCATAAACTTTATCATTGGTATAAAATAATATGAAAATGTTATTCCAAAAACCACATATCAAAATAATACTCTTATATTCCGTAAATTGTTTATTATGAAGATATTTGCACTTGGCTTAAACTATACCGTTGGATAACAAAATACCGGTTATCTTCGTACAAAAACACGAGGTTTACTACCAAATATGTCTCGCCACTCAGAGAATTAATTGAATGACCTTAGATTTACCTTTCCTAACTGTCAAGGGAACTAAAGTTTTAGTAGACTGTTTTAGTTTACTGAGATAGGAATATGATGTGCTGACAGATAGGTCTTTTGAAGGATAGGTGACAGAAATTACGTGAACATGAATATAATATAGTTAAACAAGAGATTGCCCCTATCTCATTATTTACCTACATTATAATAAAAAAAGCTATGTTAGAAACGAGGAATTATTGTATCTAATTAGTCTAGTGTAATATAAATTCCATTGAAAATAAAAAAGTCATATTTGTTAACCCACATCAGTCTTTAAGATTGTCTTGCCACTAGTATCCAAAAATCACTTAGAATAGGTGAAAAGTATTGAGAAATTTCCATTTCAGTTGGAAAACTTAGAGTAGATCAGAAAAATATTTCACGAAAACAGGGAAGTATTACGAAATAGCACTGAACTGTCCAATATATTATGAAGGAGTACAAATCTACTGGCTCCTGTAGAGTATGGCCTCGCTCTGGTTGTCCTAGAAAGCTAAATACATGAGAAGAACACAGCGTTAACATACATGATATGGACAGACGCACCCTTTTATAACACGGCTAGATATACAGCATTATCTCATATCTCTACGAGATTAAATAATCAGATTGCGCGGAATACTGTAAGATGGCGTTGCTTATATTTTGTCTAACAAAAGTTGCTTAAATGATTTACGTCTTCGATGCTGAGGTGCGTTTGTCTACGCTGTACAGATGAGAACCAATAGGTTTAAAATCGATCTACAGATGGCCTTGCCACTATCACTAGAGAGGTTTCCACCCTTTCTTGGTATTCTTGTATGTATATGTGTATATATATATATATATATATATATATATATATATATATATATATATATATATATAAAGGGTGTTTTTTATAGAGGTATAGAACTTTAAGTTGACAACACTTTTTTAACTGGCGGCCATTTTGTCAGCTGTCAAGTGATTTATGTTTAGTTTGGTTTGGCATATCAACATGAATAGACTGATGCCTGAACAACGCTTCCAAATTGTGCAAATTTATTTTGAAAATCATGGTTCTGTTTGAAATACGTATTGCGCACTACGTCCATTTTACGGTCAACATAATCTTCCATCAGAGCAATTAATTCGATTAACTATGGAACGTTTTCGCACCACGTTTACTCTAAATGATAATACGCATTCACAGAGACGTCGTACAGTGCGTACAGAAGAAGTCATTGCTGCTGTAGAGCGTAGCGCAGAGGAAGACCCGAATCAGTCTATCCGCCATTGTGCACAGGAATTGGATATGTGTCCATTCACTTTATGGAAGATTTTGCTGAAAGATCTTGGTTTGCGTGCTTACAAAATCCAACTCGTGCAAGAATTGAAGCCACACGATCACCTTGCAAGGCGTAGATTCGATGAATGGGTCCAAAACAAGATTGCCGTTGATCCCGATTTTCATAAGCGAATTTTGTTTAGCGATAAAGCTAACTTTTGTTTGAATGGATACGTCAATAAACAAAACTGCCGTATTTGGAGTGATGATAATCCTCAAGTGTATGTTGAGACACCGTTACATCCAGGAAAACTGACTGTTTGGTGTGCTTTATGGGCTGGTGGAATCATTGGTCCGTACTTCTTTAAAAACGATGCTGGTCAGAACGTTACAGTCAATGGTGACCGCTATAGAGCCATGCTTACTGACTTTTTCGTTCATCAATTGAACAACCATGATGTGCAGGAGCTGTGGTTTTAACAAGTCGGCGTAACATGGCACACAGCTCGTGCTACAATTGATTTATTGAAGGAAACGTTTGGTAACCGCATAGTTTCACGTTTCGGACCCGTGAATTGGCCTCCAAGATCGTGCGACTTAACGCCGCTAGACTATTTTCTGTGGGGATATGTGAAGTCGCTAGTCTACGCCGATAAGCCCGAAACGATTGATCACTTGAAGGATAACATTCGCCGCGTTATTGCCGATATACGGCCACAAGCGTTGGAAAAAGTCATCGAAAATTGGACCTCCAGATTAGAGTACGTCCGAGCCAGCCGTGGCGGTCATATGCCAGAAATCATATTTAAAATATAATGCCGAAGGTTATCTTTCGAATAAAGTAAATTTCATGTCAATTTAAAAAATTCATCTTTGTTTTATTCCATTTAAAATTCTATACCTCTATAAAAAACACCCTTATATATATATATATATATATATATATATATATATATATATATATATATATATATATATATATATATGTATATGAGATTTTCTCAGTTGGTTGAGACTAATTTTGTATTGATTTTCTCTTTGCCTCAATAAAATTTTTCCTTTTAATAATTATTTTAAGTAAAACTTTAGTCACTTTCAAGATAGAAGGTTCTGATATCTATTATATGTGTAATTAAGATTTTCACAGCTTTGATCAAATCAAATGGGCAAAATCTCTCACACCAACAAAAACACTATTGTTGTTAAAAAAATTTTCTTAACCGTTCTTTTTGTTTATTTAAAAAAAAAACTTAAAGCGAAAAGTTACATTCTCGGAAATTATGACTCTTAATTAAGATGTTTATGCTTTTCCATTTAATTTTATGACGTGCTATGAACGACAATAGTCACAGAAGGGACCAATATTTGATTTATAATATTTAGCAATAATTCCGAGAAATTTGTAATATCCCACAGCAAAGAGCAATAACTAAACTTTTGTTTAATATCCTGATCCCTTAGTAAAACTCTGTTTTCGGGTCATCTATTGAGTCCTCGCCCACAGCCGATGTGGAAAATGACCACATTATTTCAAAACCTCAATATAATTAAATAAAGGTCGCTTTAATATCAGCTTATAATTGGTATTAATTTTGCCAACCAAGACCAAAGTTCCGTTATTAAATTCCTTAAATATTTTTGTGTATATTCCCTTAATATTATTTGAAATATGTGACCGAGTGTTTTCTTTTCCTTTAAATGTCCTTTTTCCGAATGTTTTGGCATTAAGGAATAAAATCCTAATACGCAGTCCGGCAAAAATGCCGCATTAGTGTGATAAAATTCAATGGCTCCATTATGAGGGAATATAAAAAAATATTTTATATAGAGTTTATTTATATTTAAGTTCCGAATTCGAGTGAAGGAAAGTGCCTGACTAGAAGTGGATTCACATAGGTAATATATACAATGTTGTCCCATAAGTTTTAAGACTGTGACTGTAAAATCCATACTACTAGCGCCATCTTCATGAAATTTTGGCAACCAATTACTATAACCTTCCTCTACCCAGGCGCGGATCCAAGGGGGGGGGCGGTGGGGGCGATCCCCCCCCCCAAGAGCTTGGAGTTCAGGAAAATAGACCCGATTTTGCCTCTTATACGATAGTTTATTCAAGAACTAGAGAGAGTAATAAATCATTTTTTACCTTTTTTTTTCTTCGCAAACTACCTGTGTTCTTTATTCCGATGTCTTTGGCAAAATCTGTTAGACACATATATTTTTCATAGGAATTGGTTAGAAATTTTATAATCAAAAATACCGGTCTATAATAATGGACTATTTGGTTAGGATAACAATAGATATTTAAATGTGAAGTGTTAAAAAGGATTTTAATCCTTGTCATAGGCGTCGGAAAGAGGTTTATTTTATCACTAAGTATTTATAGCATAGAATATTACTTCGGTTAGAAACTAAAAATAAAAAGTTTTTATATTATTTTTTTGTTATGATTTCTTAATAATTCACATATATTAGAAAATATAGATAATTTTGACATATTTAACACAAATTACTACAGTATTTTTATTATTTTTAATTTTGGCATAGAAACCGTTTTAGGTACATTCTGACTAAAACGTAGCCTTTTTCTCTAAAAAAAATTCTAAGTTATAATTTAAATACTTACAAAATACCCATTATCAAAAATGCAAGAAGTTAAACACATAAAAAAATCAATTCGTCCATATAATATTAAAATTTTGTTGAAGCTATCGGTCATTTTATTATTAATTAAAAACATTTTTAGGATATTTGACGTTTCAGTTTATTTATTTCTTAAACCATCTGCAGAATTAAAATTGAACGCTAAAAAGGGATTCAAATGAAATTAATTTTTATATGTTACAGAAAATTTAAATAATAAATTGTGTTTACGTTGGTAAACATTACGTATTTAATTTGTAATCAAAGTCAGTGAAGCTATCTTCGCTCAAATTAAATATAATTGGTTCCTCTATCTCACCGATCATGAGATCGAGTTTCCCCATTTTCTTTTATTCTTTTACTATCTGGATTTTTCCCAAGTTTCTGCACTAACTTTATTCAAAAAAAAAATAAGTTCAGTTAGATTACTAATTTTGTAAGTTGTGTCATTTCTAGCAACTCTACCTAGTACTTGAGAGAGATTTTCCTTCTCCAACGGACATTTTCCGGACGATCTATAAGAACGGATTTCCTATCTGGTTTTTTCCAGCAAAAATCAAATTCTCTGAGCAATTTCTAGAGCTCGGTTCTTTTAATTTCAGGTAAATCCCGATCTTTATTGATTTTAGTTAAAATTTTGTCGACGGTTGGGATTTGCTTCTCATAATAAAATATATGTCCAACTCCTTTTAGTACAGTTTGTGTGATCGAATGTAGCTTGGGAGTACTAACAATTCCAGTCGGTTTTTTCTCCTTCAGTATTCGGTACATAGTAGATTGTCATGTTGGAATACTTCTCAATAGAACTTTTAACAATATTATCGAGATATTGTTATCTTAAGGCATCATCAACATTCATCGTAATAAGTTTTTCCTTGAAGAAAAAATGCTCTGGTTTAACGATTTTGGAATAAATATAGATGTGGAAGCCATATCTTTTGGGTATCTCACTAATCTCAAATAATATATAAAAACAAATACAAACAAGATAAATCACTAAGGATGCACTGTAAAGTGTACTTTCCTCACTGACAGAAATTTTATTGCTGCAGTAAATTTATAAAAGCTTATAATATTTAAATATAATTAAATATAATTAGATTTACGGCAGTCCTCAGTTACTTGCGCACTGGAGCAGGTACGTTGAAGGTTTCGGTAACAGTTTTCTTACTCTCTCTAGTTCTTGCATAGAGTATAGGAATGTGTATGCTTGCGATCGCCCCTCCCCTTCCCAAGAGCTTTGAGTTCAGGAAAATATAACCTATTTTGCATTTTACATTAGGAATATGTATGCTGCTGATACTCCCCCCCGTTCCCCGTTGACAACCTTGTTTTTCTGGCAATAGCCCTCCCCCCCACCAAGTGCTTTGAATTCAGGAAAATAGACCCGATTCTGCCTTTTATACTAGGAATGTGTATGCTGCTCGCATCCTCCCCCCGGTCGGCAACTTGTTTTTTCTTGTGATCGCCCCCCCCCCCTCCACTCTTCAAGAGCTTGAAATTCGGAAAAATAGACCCGACCCATCCTGTGTTTTATATTAGAAATGGGAATGTTGCTGATGTCTCCCTCCCCCCCCCGTCGACAACCGGCTTTCGCACTTTTATGATATCACCGCCCCCCCCCCCCCCCAAAGAGAGATGCTGGATCCGCCCCTGCCTCTACCCCCGTACAAAGTTTCACGTCCATGGGATCAGATCAAGCTGTTCAGTAGAAGTTCACGTGGTAGTGTCAGAATAGTAACGGTCATAATTTCAGGATGAATGAAAATAACGAACAACGTGTTGCGATTAAATTCTGCTTAAATGCTGACAACAATGCGATGGCAACATTCGAAATGTTAAAATTAGTTTATCTGTTCCCTCTCGTGCTACTAAATCGAAAATTAAGACAACGTTGGTTATTTTTTTATTCCAAAGGCATTGTCTAAAAAAAATTTGTTCCTCAAGGTACTACTGTGAATGTCTCATTCTACTCGATCGCTTTTGCAAATAATTACGTGAGTTTGACCCAAGTTGTGGAGAAATTGTTCTTTTCTCCTCTTGCATGAAAATACACTAGCGAATATCGCGGCGATTAACACTTAATTTTTTGCCTAAAAATGGTTTCTGCTCTCAGCCATCTACCGTACTCGCCTGATTTGACTCCCCCTGATTATTTCCTGTTCCCCAATTTAAAGATGGACTGGAAAGAGAACCATTTTGCATCGATAAATAAGATACAAGAAGTCGTGACAACAAAGTAAAACAGTATTTCAAAATAGGAGTTTTCGAAAGGCATGAAAAGGCTGAGAGATCGTGCCAATATGAGTATTGGTTCTAATGGAAACTATTTTGAATAGAAGATCTATTGACGAAATTATTGTATATTTTTTGGATCTTTTATAGCTACAGTCTTAAAACATATGGGACTCACTGTGTATATACAGAAAGCAAAGGTGGAGGAAAAAGTCTGAGTGGAAGTAACAGGCTCTAGTTTCAGGTTTGCAACCATCTTCCAAACAGAAAGGTAAGTAAAAGTAGTCGGGACTGACTAGTTAAGAAAAAATATAAAAAAGTTAGTGAGATAGCAGTCTTGTTAGTCAAGCTTTCGGGTATTTATTATGCTCTTCATCAGGACAATTTACAATTAATATGTTAATTAATATTAAATTAACAAATTGTATTTTAAAGTAACCTCACCAATATGGATTTAAGTTAAAAACAAGGAAAAACATTATTCAATGGAAAATTAAAAAATAATAGTTAATAATTATAAGTTACATTTTTTCTTAACAAAATGGAAGTGATCGACATCTGATAAGTTAAGGAATTCGGTTTTTGACATTTACATCTTTTTTCTTCTTCTTCTTCTTCTTCTTCTAGGTAGAACCAAGTTCGGTTATCTATACAATGCCTCATCGATCCTCGTTTCAGGTCGAAATCCAGCTGTCTCTCCATCTTTTGGGGGGCCGTCCAGGCGGCCGTTTGGTGTTTGGTTTCTCTCTCATCACGGTTTTTGCTAGTCTGTCGTCGTCCATTCGTTCCACGTGATCTCTCCACTATCTACGACGGTTTCGAACCCACTTCACAACATTTCCCACTCCGCTGTCCTCGCGTATTTTTACGTTTTTTATCCTATCTCTTAAACTTGTTCCCGTGATCATTCTCAGCGTTTTCATTTCTGTGGTTCTCATAATTTGTTTTGTCTTTGTGGTTTCATTTCTTGTTTCTGCGCCGTAGGTCAGTATCGGTCTTACACAGACCTTGTAAATTCTTGCTTTGCTCTCAACCGTCATATGTTTATTGTTCCAGATTATGTCTCTTAGTTGACCTGATATCATGGCCGCTTTGTTGGCCTGTGTGCGTACTTCTTCCGTTACTGCCCTGTTACTTGTTATATGTTCTCCTAGGTATCTAAACTTCCCAACCTGTTCAATATGTTTGTCATCAACCATTAGTTTGCATCTTACTGGTTCTTTTGCTATTACCATTGCTTTGGTTTTTTCCACAGATATCTTCATATTATACTGTTTGGCTGTTCGATTGAGATGGAAAAGCATTCTTTGTAAGTTGTCCTCGCTATCTGCTGTCAAGGCAACATCATCTGCAAAGCATATAATCTGAACGGTGTTGTGTCCCTTTGGGTACCCAATATTTGTGCTTTTTACCTCATCAATGATTTCGTCCATGATTACATTGAAATGTGTTGGACTTAGGCTATCACCCTGTCTTATACCTATGGATAGAGGGATTTCCTCTGTTAGAGTGTTATTTGTTTTAATTACCATGGTGTTTTTGGAATTCAGTTCGTATATTGTGCGTATGATTGCTTCGTCTATTACTTTTCTTCGCAGTAATTCTGTTATGTGTTCCAGTTTGACTCGGTCGAACGCTTGTGTAAAGTCCACAAAACAAATCATCTTAATCATCTTTTTTATATTTATTAATTTTATGCGCATGTCGACATTCGTGTCTAAAGCTTATGAACAAATGTGATAAAGCTAAACTTATAGAACTGGTATGAAACGAAAAAAGACGCGATGAAAAAATTAACATATAAGAAGAGTGCCAATAAGGATAGATCTATTGTGTATTATGTGAGTGAGAGTGAGAAGGGAGTAGCGAGTTAAGAATAGGTGCCGGACATGTCTTCATCCTACCTACAGGATAGTGAGAAAGTATGGGTAATAACCTTATTATTTAATATTAATAATTTACGCATTTATTGTTTATTTTTCGACTTTATATAATTCTTATTCATCAGAGACGGAAGAATTCATCAAAGATAGATTTTTTTCTTTTTGTAATTTTAAATTATAATGGTAAATAGAGCTCAAATTTTGAGTATCAGTTTTTTGTTCAGATTGACTTTATTGAGGTGTATATGTACTATTTCTAAGAAGATTCCTTTGGAATATATTCTCTATCTAAAATTTCAGCCCTACCCCAGTCCATCATGTGATTATTTTCGAGGACATGTTGTCACAAGGCACAACTTTTTACATTTCTGTTACAATCACTTTTGTGTGATGTAATTTTGCTTTTAAGATTTCTGGATATCTGACCTATATAGGTCACATAGAATGTGATGAATAATAATTGTATAAAGTGGAAAGATACCTGAAGCAATAAACGCGTAAATTAATAATATTAATTAATAAAGTTATTACCATACTTTCTCACTATTCTGTAGGTACGATGAAGATATGCATGTCCGCCACCTATTCTTAACTCCGTTTTCACTCGCACTCACATAATATACAATTATTTAACACTCTTCTCATATTTTAATTTTGTCCTATCCTCTTTTTTCGTTTCATACCAGTTCTATAAGTTTATCTTTGTCTCACTTATTCATTAGCTTAGGACACGCATGTCGCCATGTGCATCAAATTAATAAATATAAAAAAGACGTAAATGTAAAAAACCAAATTTCTTAACCTGTCAAATGTCGAACACTTCCATTTTGTGAAGCAAAAATGTAATTTATAATTATTAAATATTATTTTTCAATTTTCTATTGAGTAAAGTTTTTCCCTGTTTTCAACTTAAATCACATTGGTGATTTTGCTGTAAAATATAGTTAATTTAATATTAATTAACATATTAGATATTGTAAATTATCCTGATGAAGAGCATAGTAAATACTCGAAAACTTGACTAACAAAAAGGTTTTTTTCTCAAACCGTAGCCATACAAGACTGCAACTCCACTAACTTTTATACATTATATATATATATATATATATATATATATATATATATATATATATATATTAAAGATCATAGAAATCGACCTTTCTTGTGAAGTAGTAGATATCTGTTGTACTTTCATTGTCTTAATTTTGTTGTTGAATGTCACGACGGCTCTCTAGCCTTTTTTAAGTGCAAACAGCTAGAGATTTCTACCCGCCGACACGTGATATTCAACAATAAAATTAAGATAATAGAAGTCCAACAGATATCCACTACTTCCCAATTTTTATTTCTTTATCATTCATGTCATCCCCTTTAAAGTAATCGTTATAGAATAAAAAAAATACTTATAACAGCCTTTCTACTGAATATTGTAACCAGAGCATCACTGCAATATAATTCTGATAACAATTCAATAACCTTGATACAAATTTTGCAGTTATCTCATGCCCAACATAATACATAAGATTGTTTCGCAAGAAGCGTATTAAATATTTTCTTTTTTTAACATCTCTAATGATTGGGTGAATATCAAAAAAAATTTTCTTAATTTTGTTTAGGCTTTTATCGCCTGAGCCGTCGAAATATCACCAGCTTCAATATCATCACGGCTCGAAAGCGTTTGTAAAACCCATCAAAACTTACTTTTTTTAGTGCTGACTGTTCAATATCTTCATCAACATTCTCAATATGCTACTGCACTTAATTTATAAATTATTTACAAAATTTTATAGATTCCTTGTTTCGTCATTTTATGAGCAAAAAATCACTGAACACACTCAAATATTTTTTATTTATTTGCCGGTCAAAAAAGCATTTTCCAATATATTTCTGAGAGTCCAATTAATATGAGAAAAAAAAACGATTTCAGGCACTTCTCGATCTAAAGTACTTTAGAAGAGCTAACAGGGCTGAAAGTTCTTGAACAAAATATGTTTGGGCCTAAGCTGAGCTTTGCAAAAAAAGTAAATATTCTTGGGTCCAGAAAGTTTCAGGCGGCACAAAAAAAAAGTTTTGGATCTCTGACCAAAATCAAGAAAAATAAGTTGGAACCTGACCAAAGCAAAGCCAAGAAAGGGAGTCGCTGCTGTATTAATGTAACAGAAATAGCAAAATAACTACTCAGTGAATATTTAGCATTTTCCTGTTCATTTAACTGTATTGCTTTAATTAGCTAAGCTACCTAAATGACTCACAATCTACAAATTACACATTGAGGCATCATAAAAAAATGATGAACGGACTACAAATATTTAATGATTGAAGCGTATTCCTTAAATGGTATTTTATATTTTGTGACTTTACAGTCGATTATAAGTTTTCGTTTCATGTTTACTCACTTACATGTCAATCATATTTTTGTTCTATCTTAATATTAACCACTTTTACAAAATATTGGGTTTGACTTAGGCTTTACCCTGTTGCCATACTACAACCAAAGACTAAAACGTCTTAGAACAATTTTAATTAATGGAACACATTTCGAAAGTAGAAATTTTAATCATCAGTCAACGTTCTAAAAAGGGAAAAACCATATTAGTAAAAATACAAAAAATAGGACCAGGCTTAAGGTGCTCTGTCAAGATCAGATAAGAAGACAGGAAACAAAATTATTTAGGACAACAAGACGAGACTGAAAACAGGTAATATTAAATTTGATAACTACGTAATGACTGAAATTTAATAAAATATGAGCGAAGATATTAACTCTAATGGATCCATTCCAAAATGTAATTTATTAAATTATTAATACATAATTTTTATTAATAATTAACATATTACAAACTTGGATACATTTAGCAGGACAAAAAAACAAAGAATCCCGAAGGTTTATTTTCTTTCTTTTTTATTTATTTTGAATAAGAATAATTCCAAAACTTAATAAGTGCGCAATATTTTTTCCTAATTTCAGAAAAGATATTCACTAAGCAGCCAATGCTGTTTGTAAACTGATTCTGTGGGACTTAATTGGTACTGACTTGTTATTGATTACGACGAACATAGTCCTGCTAGACCACAAGTAGCTAATCTTGAGAGTTTGTAGAGTGAAAAATGCAAAACCAATGGACCAAACGATATCCATAATAATGACATTATCTCAGGAAGTTGACTATTCCCACAAAGTCAGCAGTCTAGACTTGTAAAAGGTTTAGAATCGTTAGTCCTATGTGGAAAGTCTTGAAAGTTTTCCTTAGAATAATCCATTCTAGACTATACAGAGAGTCTACAGAAAATACCAGTGACACTCAATTTGGTTTTAGAAGTATCTTTGATATTACACGAACACTATTTTCCTTTTAGGTGATTATAGAAAGATGTCATGATGTCTATGCCTATTTTATAAACTACGTTCAAGCGTTTGATAGGTGTCAATATTGAAAATTGTTCGATAATTGAAATAATATTTAATGGGATGAGAAGCGGCGCTAAGAGTCGATGATCAACTGTCTGGAGCTATGCAGAAAACTGAGGAGTAAGACAGAAGTGTAAATTGTCACCGCTTGGTTTAAGAGATGCTTAATGATACTATGTGGTTTTAAGCTTAATGAAGGGGTTAAAAAATCTTGCTGATTTACAGATGCTGTTAGAGTTTATGATGTGGGCGCAGAGTATGAACTAGAGCTGAATGAGAAGAAAATTAAATAAATAGTCATAAGCTAGATTCAAAAACGGCTAGAAAATCTTGTAGTTGGTGAGCAGCCGTGGAAAAGGGTTAAAAAGTTTTGCTATCTGAGATGCACCTGGAATGATAACTAGAATCATTCAATGGAAATTAAATAGCGTACTGAAAATGCAAGGTTCATATTTTCTAAAAGGTCTGTGCTTCTCTCATGGAATTAGAAAAATCTATAGTATATTCTTACTTTTTTTCTTCCTGGTTGTACAGGGTTGAAGGTTGGAAAATTAAAAAAGAGTGCATTCTAAGAATGTTGGATATGAGATCAACCGAAAATCATAACAACAATAAAATGTCGCAAATTAAAATACTTTGGATGAACATGGGATGGAATTGCTATGATGACAACAAAAATACGGAATGAAAAAAAATACAAAAATAAAAAGATTGGTTACAAAAATACAATTTTATAAAAAATATAAAAGAAAATAATTTTTCAAGAATAATTTTCATATCTTTTTGAATTTTTTGAAATTTTTAATAACAAAATGTTTTAAATCACAGCCTTAAAAAGAAAACGCTAATATGTCACAATATATTTAACCTAGTAGTTTTTGGTGGACAATTTCAAACTAAAGTTTTCTATAAATGATCGGGTTTTCTAAATTCAGAGGATAAACAAACTGAATTGGGAATGCAGATTCTCACACTCGTCCTGAAAATATTATGTAATTATTTAAAACCATTTGAAAAAGAATGCGGTCGGATTGTTTCAAAATAATTTGCGATGATGTTACAAATTTATGTGTTATGAACCTTTCATGTCACTTCGATTTTTATTGTTTATATTAAAAAAATCTATTAGACGGAATGCATTCTTATATTTTCCTCATTATGAAGCAGTGCAGAATGTTAATCTTTTACAAATACTTATTTATAGCTTTTCAATTAATCAGGATATCAACAGAAAAACACTTTGAAAATTGAATAACAAGACCTTTGTAGAGTTAATAAAATTAATACAAATTAAGAAACAGTAGTGAAAGGTCCATTATTTAATTACATTGGGGTTTTCAAGTAATGTGGAAAATCAGTCAACTGAGGTAACGACTCGATAGATGACCCAAAATCTAAAGCAGAGCTTGGGCTAAGGGATAAGGATATTGGCCGAAAGATTGATTTACTTTGAGTTATTTCCCTTACCCTTTGCTGTGGGATAACAGGAATTTCTGGAGATTACTGTCAAATATTATAGATTGTGTAAGAGCCCACTTAACGATAATTGTGTTTTATTTGTCTTTTACTTCATAGTACAGGTATTGAGCGTTATATAATTCAAAAAGTGGTAGAAATTGTCCGCTTTGTCATATAAGTTGAATCAGATTACAGTAATAAAAAAGGGTTTTTCTTCGGACACATTGTATAGAAAAGACGCTTAATTTCTTGGAGTAGCGTTTTTTCTTGTTGGTATCATTCCCTATGGCGCTACCTCAAGGGATTAAGCGTGTTTTCTAATCAACGTGTCGGTCCGGTCTACCTTGTAGGAATGGAGATTTACCAATCAATTATATATATATATATATATATATATATATATATATATATATATATATATATATATATATATATTATATTTTCCAGATTCTTGAACTATAGATTATATCATTGTCTTTTTATTTTGTCTTTTCTTGGGTTTGGGTTCTTTGTTTAATAAAAAATCCAAAAAAAATTTGACGTTTCGCCCTTTATTTAAGGCATCTTCAAAATTTTTTTTTTATCTATTGATCTTCCTAAAAATATTTTTATATAATTAAAAACATTAACATAATTACAATTTTAAAACACAAACAAACACTTTTAAAATTTAATCAAATTTCTAAAAAAGTATTTAATTTCACCAGTACATACCTCGATATTTTGCTTATCTATCAATAATGAAATGACATTTTTATATCGTCTATCGGTACTTAGGATACATGGAATGCGAATGTGTTTTGTTTTTTATATTTTAACAAACCAAAAAAAAACGAATGAAAGAATATATTTAATTTTATGTTTAAGAGGATATTCAATTTTTGATTTATTTACAGGATCTAATACTTAATATTTTTCTTTAAATTAGGCCGGTGTAAATGTGGCTCAAAATTTCTATATCCATTCTGTCGTTAACAGTGTTTAATTTCTATTATTTCCTTTATCTGCAATTTTGATAATTCATATCTTTGTTTTTAATTATGGTATTGTTATAATCGAATGTATGTTTTTCATCCTGTATGTGTTTGTTTAACGCTGTTGAGGCGTTTTTCGTATATTTATGGCCATTCAATTTGGTCACAAGCCAATTGCTAAAGAACTTTTAACGACAAAACGTATATAGAAAATTTAAGCGACATTTGCACCGGCCGAATTTAAAGAAAAATATTAAGTATTCGATCCTGTCAATAAATCAAAAATTGAATATCCTCTTAAACATAAAATTAAATGTATGCTTTATTTCGTTTTTTTTTTGGTCCATTGTTAAAATATAAAAAATAAAACACACTCGCATTCCATGTATCCTAAATACCTAAATAGACGATATAAAAATGCCATTTCATTATTAATAAATAAGCAAAATGTCCAAGGTATGTACTGGTAAAATTAAATACTTTTTTAGAAATTTGATTAGTTTTTTAAAGTGTTTGTTTGTTTTTTGAAATTGTAATTATGTTTGTGTGTTTTTAATTATATAAAAAAATATTTTTAGGGAGATCAATAAATAAAAAAAAAACAAAAAATTTTTGAAGCTGCCTTAAATAAAGGGCGAAACATCAAATTGTTTTTGATTTTTTATTAAATAAAGAATCTAAACCCAAGAAAAGACAAAATAAAAAGAAAATATACTATACATATATACTACCGCTTAAAAGTATAAGCTCACCTATAAAAAAAAATAAAATTTTGAAAGTTTGATATTTTGGAAACTACACATCATAAAAGACTTTTGCACTTCTATTTTTAAAGCTCTTGTGTTACCCTTTCAAAGTTGTCTGAATAAATTTTGTCTCTTCTGCGCATGTCTGAAATTGTAAAATTTTTAGTGCAAAATTGGCCGCTTACATAGCAGCCGTAAATAAACGTATCGTTAAAAAACTTAACGCCATTTGAAAGGTAAGCGCAAAGCTCTAAAGTGAGACCCGCAGCATTATTTTAACTATTTTTTTATAAAGCAATACAAAAAAAATGATAAAAGAGAAAATGTTCAATTTTGGATGGAGAATCAAGTTATAATATTTTCAACACAAAATAGTTTTTTTCTTCAATTGCAAGTGGTCAAAGTTGATCATAAAATTTTTCAAAATTTTGCCACTTCACGCAGAACAGACAGTACTTATTCCAAAAAAAAATTGTTCAGACGACTTTAAAAGGGTATCACAAGAGCTTCAAGCAGCAAATGAGAGGTGCAAAAGTCTTTTGTGATGTATATTTTCTGAAATATAGAACTTTTAAAATTTTCAATTTTTCTTCTAGGTGAACATATACTTTTGAGCGATGTATATATATATATATATATATATATATATATATATATATATATATATATATATCTATATATATATATATATATATATATATATATATATATATATATATATATATATATATATATATATATATTCTGTTACTGCCAAATTTGAGAGAAGTCACATTTGAAGGTGTTATTTTTTTGCAACATCCCGTCAAAACATCTTATTTGAATCCGGTATGTAGTTACCGTCATATCTTAATTAATTATCTCCATATTTTGTTTCATTTTCACACCTGTCAATGCTTTTTCTCTGTACGTAATTACGTTATAATCTTCCCATCAGTAAACACCTATCGAAGATCTCTTAAGTTGTCTTTTTTTGTTCATGGTTGGTTCGGGGCGACATCTAGTCTTAGTAAACTATCATGAAATCGATAGTTTTTGAGAGAGGAAAATCCTTTTCTTTTACTTTACCTTCTGACTGTGTATTTAGCAGGAACCTTTTCCTTTACTTGATCTGCATCAGTAATCGCTGACGGGAAAGGTATTTCTATAATTTAAAAATAATTAATGGTTACTTACTTTATTTTGAGTCTAAAATAATAATGACTACTTAACTGGCTTATTTAAAAATTTATTTTAACCGACTTTTGTTACCCAGGAACTCGCATAGGGTCATATCTTTTAGATTTTGAATATGTTTGTAGAAAGCAGCATTGTGCGCAGTTCCTGTGAAGATGGAGGCCGAGGAAATTTCCCTTTACCTTACTTTCCTTTTCAAAACAATTAAAGCAGCGGTGAATTGTTTATCTCAAATTATTTGAACCATCCTTTAGGATTTTGTGGTAAAAAATTGTTAAAATTGTTCCGGTAGTTAAGTCTAGCTGTTTAGTTACCCTATCTTTTACCTGTTGACTGTTTACTGCAATAAACCTTAAAAGGGGGATTTTATCATTTTTGAGCGTTTAAATAAAGGATTTTTATAACCCCACCTAAAAATTCGGTAAGATTTATTAATTACAGTTTACTATAGCAATTTTTTATAAATTTTTGTGAATTATTATAGTTTGAGCTCAAAATTAATTCTTAACGACTTAGTTTAATGACAATTTGAATCTGGCCCCACTGGTAATTATGGAAATTATATTTTAATTTATTATTTTTGCTTTGGAGCAAAATTAAAATTGCTATATTTTTGCCAGATTAAAGCTGATTTTTGATAATAGTAATTAGTGTCAATAAAACTAAGCATTCACAGTAACCAGTGGTCTCAGATACTTAATATTATCCATTTTATTTTCAATATTATTTCCACTGATGAGATTGTCAATTTAATTGTGATTGATTATTGTAAAGTAACTATTTTCCTTTATTTTGTATTAAACAATATATTGATGATCATGTTGAGTCAGACTGATCTTTTATCTAAAGTTTAGATATTTTACACCTAGCTGCCTAGAAGTTCAACGGTTTTAAGCAGTGCATTGCTTTAAATTAATTATTTGTTTAATTATTACTAATTAGTTATTGATTGATGTTTCATTGGCTTCTTATACTTCAAAATTCTGTCAAAGCTTTTTATCACACTTTATGATCATCTCCGATATTTTTTCTCTAAATATGTAGAAAGTTTAAGATTCAAAATTAATTTTTATAATTAGATTTAGACATTATTTTTTGTAGGGTTCTTCTTCTTTTTGCCTTGGATCTCCTTCTGTTATCAATTTATGGGCACTGATACTTAACTAGAACCTACACACCACCACACAATTTAGCAGTGTTGCAGCCAGACACAGCTAGTAGCCTCATCATCGAAATAATAGTTTATAATATTTTAAAATTTTATTTATAGCATATCTAGGTTTATGCTAAAGTAACGCAGCCAGACATTCAATTATTTCACTAAAGTTTTTTTTGTTATTTAGTAGTAGTTGTACATGCTCATTTAAGGTTGAAAGGTTGTTCCTAACGATAACATGGTAGGTATCTGCATTCAACCTAGCTATAGATGGAGCCCTGAACAATCCACCCTTACTATCCAGAATAGAGGTTAACCTGGAATATTTGCTTGCTGACGCGGCTGCTGACGTTTAACTAGACCCTGGCAGTTTTGACTTAATATTTATTTTGGTAATATTCTATTACTGAATTTCTCCTCAGTTAACTCTGAGGCTTTTACGTAAACTCCAAGCGTAGCAAAGAAAGCAAACAAGAAAACGTAATACAATATTCTCTGTCTATGTCCTTTTCTACATTGAAAACTACAAATTGTTTACATAAAAACTAAAATATAATAAAACTTTTCCCATTTCAAACTTTCTATGGTTTGTTATGAAGTTTCGGTCATCGCTTTTCGAAAAGAACTTAAGGCATACAAATATGCTAAACTCAGCAGAAAAGTTTACCGAAAACTTTTCTTTCGATTTCCAGACACACGATCTTTTATACTGTTGAAATAAATATAAAAGTTTTTATCAAATAAAAGTTGACACCTTTATTTTTTAATAACAAAAATAAATGAAGAATAAAAAACATTTAAATTGAACCTATAATGATGTAATTTGAAACAAAATTAACACAAATCATTTCGTAGAAAACAGTTTTAATGAGTAAAACCTTCTTAATATTTCAACTCAATTGAATTATATACTGCACAGCTACAACGGATTTTATCCATAGACTGACAATATATTTTTGATAAAGCCCAAGAGAATGGGCGAAACGTTAAATTTTGATTAGATTGTTGTAAAAACAAAAAACCTCATACCCAAGAAATTTCAGAAAAATAAATATAGATGGTTTAAGAAAACAAAGATATTATATATATTATATAAGGGGTTGTTGGGATATATATATATATATATATATATATATATATATATATATATATATATATATATATATATATTTATATATGTATATATATATATATATATATATATATATATATATATATATATATATATATATATATATATATATATATATATATATATATATATATATATATATATATATATATATATATATCCCAACAACCCCTTAACGCGAGCTGAACATCAAGCCCTCTCATCCTTAAAAAAGAATAAGGCAATAACAATAATACCAGCAGATAAGGGAAATGTCACAGTTGTATTGAACACCAACGAATATATGCAAAAAATATCTGAAATTCTCCAAGACGCCTCTTACAAACAAACAAACACAGATCCAACAACATACCTTGAAAAAACTACGGAAGCCAAGATCAAAGCCTCAAAATTAGACCCAGAAACTGAAAAATCTTTAATACCAAGGGAAAAATCAAGCAGATGTCCAAAACTGTATGGTCTACCTAAAATATACAAAACAAATGCACCACTCAGACAAATAGTGAGCACCGTGGGATCTCCAACTCAAAAACTAGAAAAATATTTAGCAAGCATCATGCAACCAAGAGTCGAACTGGCCGATTCCTTCGTGAAAAACTCCGAACATCTGACCAACATGATCAAAAATATTCACCTCGAAGGAAATGACATCTTAGCAAGCCTCGATATAAAATCGCTATATCCAAGCATACCACTGGAGGAGACTTTGGACCAAATCGCCATGAACGAACATTTTCCAGCATACACAATTGAACTTGCAGAACACTGCCTAAAAAACACATACTTCATGTTCGATAACCAAGTATACAAACAAATAGATGGGGTCCTCATTTTCACCAGTTATAGCCAACCTTTTCATGATATATTTCGAACAAAAGGCACTCCTAAAAGCGAAATTTTGAAAACGCTATGTGGATGATATTTTTATAATATGACCACATGGACGATTTCCTTATATGCCTGAATAATATCCACCACAGAATCCAATTCACGCTAAGACAAGGCAAGAAACTTCCATTTTTGGACCTGTTATTAACTAAAAAACCCTAACAACACCCTAGGTTTTAGCGTATATCGAAAACCCACCCATACTGACCGATATCTCAATGGAGAGTCACATCATCATCAAGATCTCTCCGAATAATAGAACCCGACACAAAACAAAATGAAATAAGACACATTTCAACAGCTCTAGAATGGAATAGTTTCTCACAATCAGACATAAAGAAAGCCATTAAAAGACAAGAGGAAACCACAACAAAAACCAAAGATCAAGATCAAACAAGAAACAAAGCCATAATCCCATACATAAAAGGAATAACGGACTGAATCGGAAGAATCTTAAGAAAACACGACATACAGCCCATATTTAAACCACAAAAAACAATAGCCAACATCCTGGGAAATTCCAAAGATAAGACCAACCTTGAAAATCATGGCATTTACAGCATTCCATGTGCAGATTGTCAGCAAACATATATAGGATAAACAAACAGGCGCATATCAGCAAGAATTCAAGAACACAAAAATAGGCTCTAAAACAAATAAACATCCTCAGCTCTATTTCAATATCACCAAACCACCGGACATACCATCGACTTTGAAAAAGCAAAAGAAATAACGCCAGTACAGAACTACAAGGTACGCGTCATAAGGGAGGCCCTAGAAATCGAAAAAGCGGGACAGCTGAATAAACGAGACGATGCTATACACATTCCAACAACATGGAAAACATTAATAAAAAAACAAGAAACTAAACAACAAAGATCAACCAATACACGAGAGACCAGCATACAAGAACCAAATATATTGCACTCGGCAGAGAGGACGAGCCTGCGAAGCCGCTCGTCCAATCAAAGCGAACCAGCTAAACAAAACTCGACATTCATCAGAGGCCACCATCAGTTCTCAGCGAGTAACGAGACGAATCGCACTTGAAAATGCCAAGTGAGATTTTGGCGAAACGTCCTGAAAACGATTTTGTGAACGAACGGATTGAAACCCGGAATAACCAAACCATTCATTCCACCATCCGTGAAAACCTACGATATATATATATATATATATATATATATATATATATATATATATATATATATATATATATATTTAGTTGTCGATCACTTTGGCTTCCGTTGAAAAATAATACAATTTAGCATCCATCGATATACACGAGTATATTTTTTGTATATTGCTTGTAAAAATTACAGTAATATTGACATCCTTACTTTCGACGGTAAAGGTAAAATCCATTTGAATAATATATTTTTTGGGTATAACTTGGGTATGCTGTTGGTTCCATATATTCCTTTTTTTGGTAAAATAGGATCCTTACAGTTGTTGTTCTTACGTGATGTTAAGCTTTTAAAAACTTAATATGACCGTTTACTGTAAGACAGTGTCCGAATAAGATTTTTGATAGTTTGTGTGTTTTGTGCTGTGTGCAGCCTTATAAAAGAAAGGTAAGTTAATATTGATCTTAATCCAATAATTAAAAAGAAAACATGTGTAGCTTAAAAAAGTATAGGTTATAAAATGTATATCCTTCATATGTAATGTTGGGTAATATTAGATATAAACTCACTTGGCTAAATTATAAATTTTGTTTCTTATTAAAATTACTTGATAAAAGATTGCAAATGATTATTTTGTGCAATCCATTAAAATTGGATTCATTTCATACATTAACTTTTATGAAAAATACATTTATAATTTTATTTTGGAGTATATACTGGTGATTCTTTTTTTCGTGAGGTATATGAAATTTTAAAATCAATTAAATTTATTAGCAATAAACATGGTGACGTTCCGCATACGATTGCGCGTTTTACGAAAAGCGATTAAATATTTGTTAAATCTTTTATTTTAACATATCTGGGTTATTCTTTAAGACCATAATTCTGAATTTCAAAATATACAGGGTAGTTTAAAGAAGGGTAATTATTGAAACAAGTAAATAACAAATTTTTGGAACATTTTTCTGTACCCACTAATTTGGGGGCGAAAAACAAGAATCTGAAGTTTATTTTTGGCGGTATCGTGTGGTCTTTGAGATAAATGTTTTTTCTATTTACAGGTTAGACTATTTTTTAATATTCCGTGCCAAAACAGAATCACTTCAGTGTCCGTCCGTCTGTCACAGCTGATTTTCTCAGAAATTATGCTACGTAAAATTTTGAAATTTAGCACAAAGATAGTGTGAAGGTCCAATTATAGACGTGAATCATAAAAAATTGGATTTTGATTTGGGGTGTTAATTTCAGAGGGTAAATTGGCAAATTTTTCTTGGATAATTTTGCATTATTTTGTTATTTTTGCTACATTATTACTAAAATAAACCATTATAGATCCATAAACTTGACTGTTTTCCAAAAATTTCTGCATATTTTAGAATTCAGTTTAATAATTTATAGGGTATTTCATTTAAAGTTATACAGATTAAAGGACTATTTTTTTAAAATCAAACTGTACATAATGTTAGAATATGATCTTAATCTACCTTTTAGCGCCTATAAAAATATTTAAAAAATATTTTATCGTTTTCGTAAAGTTCACAAATATGTGATGTGCCACTCTGTATTAGCTAATTGGAAAAATTTATTAATTATTTTTATTTACCTATTTGTTTCAGGATGCATCCGACATATGTTACCTTTAGTATTGCACTAATTTTGGACGTGGTAATGTTACAGCCCCACCAAATGGTGGTATAGCAGCTGCTGGAAGAGCTCTTCCTCCCCACCCCAATTAGGTAGAAGGTTTCAGCTTCGATGTACAGATGAATATGCCTATCAAAACCAAACTGATCCAGAGTTAGTACAGCAGTTTTCTGCTAACTGTACACCCTGATACATAGTTGAATCAGTGGAACCTTACATCTTTCCGGGGAAGCAAGCTTATCGATACATTGTGAAATACAAATCCCATGGTCCTCGGCGTGGTGAAGAGATTGAAGCCGTGAAGCAAGCAATGAATAATTTTAAGCCACAAAACAGTAATATTGGTGTCGTTGGGATTATTCCTGGTGGTTTTTTAGTTACATATATGAAATTCTATCTCTGTTATCGAAGATCACATAGAAGAAGAAGATAGAAAAATATTTCCGTATTATCGCCATTACCGTCTGGTTATTATAGAACGTCCCCGATAATTGGAGCAGGTGGTGCAAAGATGTGATGACCGGGATCTGACATGTGGAGAACAAAATTTTTAGTTTATAGGAGTGGAAAAGTTCCATCGACAAATATTATGTTTTTAGAATATCTTTTCAGGAAAACAAGCTCACATATATTATGAAATACAAATCTCATGGCACTCGGCTTTGTGAAGAAATTGAAATCCTGAAGCAAGTTATGAACAGTTATTAATCTGAAAACGGCAATATTGGTGCCATTACGGTATGCGGTGGTTCAATGTATTTTTAGTAGCGTACAAGAGATTATATAACTTCAAATTACATATTGTGTAAGAAATTCATATTAAAAAACGGAAGTCCAAAAATATGGAAATGTTTTTAATAGAGACGTGTTTTTCTGTGTTGACACATTCCTCAGATTCAGTTAAATTTAAGATCAATTCATTTCATTGCAAATAGTCATGAGCATTTTCGACCTTTTTTATGGGGTATTGGCCAAAAGTAAACTAAATACAAAAAATTTTACCGCGCATTTTTTGGATTAGTTTTAAAAACATGTATAACGTAGACTGTAGGTACTTTTACTAGGTAGTTTTTAATATACAGGTTATAACAGATTATTTTTTGTTTATGACATATCTCATTCTTTTTGTGAATAAATTCTTGATGTTTCAGTCTATTCACTATTAAACAATCTTCAGAAATTTTTGAAGGTCAAAAATGTATTAATAAAAAACTTTTTTAGCTGTTTAGTTGTTTTGTTCACTTTGTACAACAACATTTTCTTTTTCAATAAAACTAATGTTTAACTCTAAAGATTTTTTATTGTTTAGATTAGGGAAAATTATTTTATTACAAAAAAAAAGTCTTTTATTTAAGATTATTGCTTTAAATTTATTATTTGATGTTTATTAGCGCTATATATATATATATATATATATATATATATATATATATATATATATATATATATATATATCTGTGTAAAATAAACGGCTAGAGCTTTTAACAATAGTCAAACCTTCCTCCACTATTGAAAAAAGAACGGATATCTAATGTTATTTAAATTAGACTAAAAGTATCTAACAAAAACCCAAATTTAATTTCTTTCCCATTTTTCTGTTTTTTGTATTTCCCGAAGTCATTTACTAATGGTTTTACATAGAGCGACTTTTTTTATTGTCAGAAAAGGGTAAATGGCTATAAAAATATGAAAACTTATGATAAAAGATTCCAAAGACATTTTGGGTATTTCAAAAGACAATTTTGTGTAAAAGTTACGTCGCAATGGAAAAAAAGGGTTTCCATTAAGATAAATATTTCATATATTTATTTATGAATAGATCAATTTTTTTTTATTTACATATAATCTGACGTCAGTAAGTAATTGTTTTATTTTTAACAATATTTTATGATAATTCATAGTATAATTACGAGAACATAAACAAACCTAGGGCATAATCGGAAAAATAGATTAAGATACCTCCCTTTATCTGAAACGCAGCGACAAACTTTTTTTCCGTTTATTAGAACTGTGGGACGTTGAATATATATCTGGTTTCTTCTGAAAGACAAGTAGTTCTTGTGGGGCTCTGTTATGCTGTAGAGCCGGGTTTAAACGAGTTTATTTCCACACCTCTATGAAATGGACTAATGGTAATCAAAATAATTTTGAGGAGTCGTAATTAGTTTTTTTTTGGATATTTATTCCAATTCAAAGTAATTAGTAAATGTAGTTTATTATATTTTATCTAAGTTTTAGAAATGAAAAAAATTTTTCAGCTGGTCAGATGAAGTTCGATACAATCTGTCGTTTGATTATTTTTCCCACGCAACAACTGATAACATAATATTTTCTTTTAGTCTGCCTACAGTTTGCTTAATTAACTTAATAAAATATTTTTTTTTGCGGCATAGTGTGAATTCCTTGTTTCTTGAGTTTTATTTACGTGTTATATTTTATATTATTTTAGCGAACGATATTAATGTTAATTTAGATAATTATCATATTCGTTTTTAGGTAAAGTTAATAGAAAAAAATTAATGGAAAAATCCTGTAAATATCATAGATTAACGGTATACGTTCTGTATCAAGGAAAACATATTGTTTTTTAACCGACTTCTAAAAGAAGGAGGTTCTCAGTTCGTCGAGTATGTATATTTTTTTTTATGTATGTACACCGAGTACTTCGGACGGCGGCACCGATTTGAATGAAATTTTTTACGTTATGTTCAGGAAGTTGCTGCGGTGGTTCCATATTTTTGTGGACGAAATTGGTGCAGTAATATCCAAGATGGCGCTGACAGTATGGCGACCAAAAAAATTAATTTTGTTTGATTTTCTCCGAAATTGATATGGGGGAATTCTTGGGGTCGTACACAACGAATCTGAAATTATTTTTAAAAAAGTCGGGGTTGCACATAACAAATCCAAAATATTTAAAAAAAATTCAATATGGTGTCCGATTTTCTCCAAAATTAGTAAGAAGTAGTTTTCAGGGTTGTACATAACTAATCTAAAATTATTTCTAAAAAATTAAATATGGCGGATCCAATATGGCGGACGAAAAAATCAATTTTGTCCGATTTTCTTCAAAATTGGTATGGGGGAGTTTTCGGGGTCGCAGATAACGAACCTGAAATTATTTTTTTTAAATTCAATATGGCGGATCCAAGATGGCGGATTAAAGATTCTACATCTCCGGATTTTGTCTAAAATCAGTATTGGGGTATTTTTGTTAGTGTTAATTTTGAATTTAAAATATTTTTTGAAAAACTCAATCTGACAGATTCAATATGGTGTCCTAAAAATTTTACATTTTTCGATGTTTTCCCAAACTGATACAGGGGGTTCTTGAGGGTGTAAATTATGAATTTAAAAGTATTTTTTCAGGACTCAATATGGCAAATCCAAGATAGCGGGTTAAAAATTTTACATTTTTCGATTTTATTGAAAGGTGGGACTGAATTGTTTTTAAGGATGTAAATAGCGAATATAAGTCTAGAAATTTTAAATTTCCGGATTTCATCCAAAATTAATATTAGGGGGCTTTGAAGGGTTTAGATTGAGGTTGGATTAAGAGATAATTTTTTTGAAATTCAATATAGCGGATGCAATATTGTGGGTTGAAAATTTTACCTCATTCGCATTTTTTCAGATTTGGTATTAGAAGGTTTTTCAGGTCGTGTATTACGAATATTAAGTTAATTTTTTACAACTATTAGATTGATAAGATACAATATGAGGGACAGAAAATTTTACATATTCCGAAAATTCATATTGTGGGGTTCTTGAGGCGTATACAAACTAAATATGCAGTATATCGAGCTAAAAAATTTACATCTCAGGTTCTTTAAATATTGAAAATTGATATTATGGGGTTCCTGAGACGTATACAAACTCAATATGCAGTATAAAATATATCGACTTAAGAAATTTGCATTTCAGGTTCTTTAAACATCGATATTGGAAGATTTTGGGGTCTATATTACCAATCTAAAATTAATTTGAAATTTAAGATAGTGGATTTACTATGACAGACTAAATATTTGTTTGACACAATTTTTCTGGTATTTGGAAAACTCTAAGTACCAAAGAATTTTTAGTGGTTCATTTTAGCATGATTTAAAACTTTGGATAAAATGTGTACTTTTTTGCCACCTTGGGGTCATTACGAGTTACATTAATTTCGATGAGTACTTAGTTCAAATAATTTACGGATATCATAATGAATTCTAAAACTAAAAATTGAAAAATAAAATTTTTATAAAAAAACTGAACCGACTTCTAAAAGAGCGCTGAAAAGTGAAAAATAATTATAAATTTTTATATGAAATTGAACTTTTTGGAGTCGGCGGCGCCAAATTATTTGCAAATGAAATAAATAACTACTAATATATACAAATTTTGGTAAGAAAGCATTTACAACTAAAGAATTGTTAATCTGTTTATGCAAATCACATTTTGTCAGGTATTAGTTTGGCGCCGACCTCAAAGAGTTCAATTTCATATAAAAATTTATAGTTATTTTTACTTTTTAGAGCACTTTGAGAAGTCGGTTCAATTTTTTTTTATAAAAATTTTATATTTTTTATCTATCTTGTTTAAGTCTAAAAGATTCATTAAAAAGAAAAATTATTGTTAAATTGTTTCGATAACTACCTTTAAGTAAAGCACTTTTTAATAAGTTCAAAAAACAAAAAATTAAATGTTGTCTACCAAATACCCTGCAAGGATTACCCATCGAATTATATCGGCCAAACTAGTCACTATCTGCAAAATCGTCTAAATGGATATAGATACGACAAAAAAGTATTGCAGCTCTAAATGGAAATACAAAAATCTTAAAAACTGACACCCACAAAGGAAAACGAGAATTTTACGTAATGATCGCAATAAAAAAATCCGAATGCCGTAAACGATAAAACAGACATTAATAATCTAAATCAAATCTAGTTCAACATATTAAAATAAACCAATATAATGGAAATTCTAAAATACACAAAACATTAAATAAGAATAATTCTCCTCTTTCAATTCTAATTAAATTAAATCACGATATTTTTTTCACAAAGATATTACTTCAATTAAAAGATCCAAACCTTTTATTTCACTTAAACCACCTAAAACATACACCATCTGGTTTCCACATTTCTGTCAAGTCAATGCAGTTATAGAGTTGAAAATGTAGTGTCCACCCTCCCAGTTGGACTTTTAAAAATACTTCTTATTAGTTAATATATAAATATGACAGAGTGCGTAGTTAAAATTGTTGTGTTGTAATATCCCTTCCTAATGGTAAATTTTTAACCTGTAATTCCATATATAATAACATTAAAAAGGTTTTTTTTTGTAGGAGCATCCGATACACCAAGTTTAAAAAGATTCGAAAGAATCGAAATAACTTGGAGTAATAAAATATATATATTAAGTATTCGTACTTTATATATGTAGTTTTAATATAAAAATGAACCATATACCCAAAAAAATATCTAACTATATATATATATATATATATATATATATATATATATATATATATATATATATATATATATATATATATATATATATATATGTTATGTCGGATATTCTCACGGGTGTGATATGTAATGGAAGGTTTTCGGGCATCCTGTGTATGTGCTTAGTCCCTCTCAGGACTATAAGGCAGCTGACGTTTAGGTGAAACCTCATTCACCATTTTCAAAGCTCACTGTATGGCGTCTACGAGCGAACTGACGCCTGCGACTCCGGTGCTGTCGGTACCGTGTGCGCTTTGGACGCATTCGGTTTCCGAATGGTTCCGGCCCATCAGGTTGCGAGACCTGCTGCGCGTAATCGGCCCTCTTGCCAGTATTTATGGTTGCGTTGCCGAGTTGTAATCTGTTTCGTTACTAAGTGGTACTGGTTGATGTTTTGTAAGCAGATTTTTCCAAGTATTAGGCACACGTTGGCTATCATCTCTGCTATATAAGTTGTTGGGCCTCTCTGCAATTTCAATGGCTTCCCTTATAACTCTTGTGGACAGGTTTTCACATCTCGATAGCATTTTTGTTCCCGAGAAATTTATCTTATGTCCTGTGTTTAACCAGAGTTGGACCAGAGCAGAAGAAGTTGTTTTTTCCTTGACAGCGTTCATATGTTCATCTCTTCTGGTGCTTATTTTACGGTTGGTTTGGCCTACGTAAGATGAGCTGCATTCTCCGCATGGAATTTCGTACACTCCCTGGTTTTCTAGAGGGATTCTTTCTTTAGGTGTTGGCAAGAGATCTTTTACTTTACGGTCTATGGTGAAAATGGTTTCAATGTTGTGTCTCCTAAGAATTCTTGCGATCTTGTCTGTGGTGCCTCTTACATAAGGAACAAATTTCTCTGGAACAAAAATGCTATCGAGATGTGAAAACCTGTCCACAAGAGTTATAAGGGAAGCCATTGAAATTGCAAAGAGGCCCAACAACTTAAATAGCAGAGATGATAGCTAACGTGTGCCTAATACTTGGAAAAATCTGCTTACAAAACATCAACCAGTACCACTTAGTAACGAAACAGATTACAACTCGGCAACACAACCACAAACACTGGCAACAGGGCCGATGACGCGCAACAGGTCTCGCAACCTGATGGACCGGAACCATTCGGAAATCGAACGCGTCCGACGCGTACACGGTACCGACAACACTGGAGTCGCAGGCGTCAGTTCGCTCGTAGACGCCATACAGTGAGCTTTGAAAATGGTGAATGAGATTTCACTGAAACGTCAGCTGCCTTTTAGTCCTGAGGGGGACTCAGCACATACACGGGATGCCCGAAAACCTTCTATTACATATATATATATACATATATATATATATATATATATATATATATATATATATATATATATATATATATATATATTATATATATATATATATATATATATATATATATATATATATATATATATATATATGTTTTTATGTACGCCGATTACTATGAAAAGACGGCACTGATTTGAATAATTTTTTTCTTCGTCCAAGAAGCCGCTACATTGGTCCTATATCATTCTGGCTCAAATTGATTCAGGAAAATATAAGATGGTGTTAATAATATAGTAGACAAAAAAATTAATTTTGTTCGATAAAATGTTTAGTAGGGATTGCAACAGTGATAGCAAAAAATATTCGATCATTCTGTACACGAGTATATAAAATTACATAACACTACATAGCCTCTTATTAAAGTTATATTTGTTAGCGGAGACATCAGGTCATTAAGTAAAAAAAAACATATTTTTGCATTTTCAATTAATTCTGCTTTCAGTCTGGAATAAAGATCGCTTTGCATTTGAATACTTTACTAAATGGTATTTTTGCAACGATGGAGTAGAGGTAAAATGATTCCAATTATTTTAGAATTTTAAATGAAGCACGAAATTAAAAAGTGTCTCTGTTTTTAATCAATAAATAAATAAAAATATTTTTCGTTGTCTGTTTATATTTTTGGTTATTATTTTCGATTTAAATTTGAAGATCAATAAAATTAGCATATAAATAATATAAGCTCTACTAAACTTTTTCTGCAATTTGAATAATCATCTTGAATTTAAAACTTAGGCTGAATATATTTATACCATTCGTTCTTTTATATATAGTATTTCGTATCATTTTTTTTTTGCTTTTAAATATAATTTAGGGATACTAAAATTTTACATTTCACAAGAGAGAATATTTTTATACACAAAGTGTAAAAGTTAGAACTATTATTTCGCAAAGGAAGAGCTATGTTTCAACTAGAAATTTGGCAGTGTGTAACGAATTTTTGAAAAACGTCTTTTTTGCGAGTTTTTGTGGGCGTTATTTATTTTTCTGGGATTAAATTGGCCGATTTACGTATAAAAGAGCCCATTTAATTTTTTTTTAATTATCTACAACTTAAGTTAAAAACTTGAAAACTGTTAGAAGGAACTATGATCTCGTTTAAAAAAAAAATTATTCGATCTCTACACTAGCAAAGGACCTGGAGGAGATAAGATTTCCCCAGTATTTGTTTCCACTTTTTGTTCAACTTTGTCTTTTACTTTAAGGGTTTTCTTGTGAATATGAATATGCAATCATTATCTTTCTGTATAAGGATGGTAACCATTCTGATATTAAAAACATCATCCCATTTTTGGCATTCACTGTATTGGTAAGTCTGTGGAATATCTTCTTACAAACAAGATCATGAGAATTTTCAATAACATTATGGGACCTGAAGAACATGGAATTTTTCCATGAAGGTGTTGTGAATTCTACTTGATACTGTCTAAGCACTCTCGTTTTGAGCCTTGTACTCACCTTGCATTGAGTCAAAATTTCTGAAACCGGCCACTAAAAATCGACTAGTCAATTTTTATGAATTTTTTTGCACGTCAAAGTTAATGTCTTAAAACATTTTCTGAAAATTTAAATTTTTCAAAAAGTTATAAACAAATGAATTTCTAAGCAATTTTTTTTTAAATTGCGATATCTTGGTTAATATTTAATACAAGTTGATGAAATTTTTATGGTATATTCATAAGTAGTAACGGAATCGAATAAGAGATAATTTAAACCGAAAACTTGTAATTTTTTAATAAACAAATAATTTTGCAATAAACAAATAATAGTTTTACCAACTTCTTCTTGTGCTAAAAAATTTTCTTTTCACATTTGCATTTCTTAAACTCTAGCTTCGATAACTGTGAAGTCAAATTTTGGTGATCTCAACTTGGAAAAAAGTTATGAATTTTTAAATATTATCATGAAGATGCCTGAATGCGGCCGCGCCGGGCCGCGTCACGCCAGCGATACCTACAGTACAACGTATACTTTTCTCCCCTGGTTTAATGTTAATATTTATAACTTTATAAAATAAAAAAATACCTTATTCATACATGTTTACACTTATCATTTATTATTTTACAGCTTTATCTACTTTCATTATATGGGTTTTTAAATATATATGTTGCGAATGATGTTACAATCTAATTAATTTATTTTAAATAATTTGTAGTTATGTTATTATTTAGAAAAGAAATATGTTTATTTATCATGCCTAATCGATTTAGTTGAGTTTTCATTACTTATAATTTTGAGATGTTGTGTTGTTACATGTTATGCAAATCGTATATAACACACGTCAATGTGCATTCGCTACTTCGCTAGCAGAAATCTGTTAATTATTATCATGGCACCACCGCTAAAGTGTTGTAATCCTTTTCAAAAAAAGGTCACAATAGTGGAAAAAATAAACTATGTTTCTTGTCTGAAAAGTGCGATGAAAAGTTTAGTGATTTCTTTGGTTTATTCGTTTGTATTTCATTTAAAAGACAGTTATATCAAAAAAAAGATTCTGTGCAATTCCAAAAAATAATAGATCAACAACAAATCAAATAGAGCAGCTTGCAAACAAAAGCTAATTGGCAGACTGAAGATGAAATAGAATTAGATTTCTCAGAAAAAGATGAAGATTATGTTTGTATTAAATCTATGGATAATAAGAATAAAAGACTAAAACTTGCAACTGCGTTACAAGAAGTATTAATCGCTCCTCTTACCGAAAAACTAAGCTTAAATCTATCAGATACAGACCACGACCTTCTACGAAAATCTTTTAATAATAATAGTTCAAATATTTTTAATGATGTGGATTGTAATAGTTGGATCAGCGATTTCAAACTTGCGTTATCGCGAACATCGACATGACAGCAAAAAATAATTTTACTGACAACGATACCTATACAGTGGTCTATTAGGAAAACGGCAAAAACATTTAATTTAAGCAGACATATATTTGCTTCAGCTAAAATGTTAAAAGGGGATAAAGGCTACTGTGCTCAACCTGATAAAAGTCAAAGATTTGTACTTTTCTGACGATGTTAGTCGAGTAATGCCAGGAGTGAAAGATTTTCAAGCGGTTAAAATCAATGGCAAACGTCAGCACGAAACAGTAAGTAGTAGCTAATATTTTCATTATTTTTAATTTTTATTCAGATAAAAAATGTTTGCTTAAAGAGGAATGCATATCATGCTAGCTTACAAGATAAAACGATTGTTACAACACAAAAACTGTTCGAATGGGCACGCAACTTTTTTCACGAAATTGATTTGGATTTTTGTAGTTTAGATGAATATAAAAAGCACCAAGAATATCTAAAGAAACGTTTCTCTATAGCTCAAACCATCAAGGGAACACGCCAATTTCATTGCTTTAAGCCATTTAATATTAATTGTATAGAATGTAAGATTTTTTCAACATGTTCAAAAAGCACTATATTGAAAGTAGATAAAGCTGTAAAATAATAAATGATAAGTGTAAACATGTATGAATAAGGTATTTTTTTATTTTATAAAGTTATAAATATTAACATTACACCAGGGGAGAAAAGTATACGTTGTACTGTAGGTATCGCTGGCGTGACGCGGCCCGGCGCGGCCGCATTCAGGCATCTTCATGATAATATTTAAAAATTCATAACTTTTTTCCAAGTTGAGATCACCAAAATTTGACTTCACAGTTATCGAAGCTAGAGTTTAAGAAATGCAAATGTGAAAAGAAAATTTTTGTAACACAAGGAGAAGTTGGTAAAACTGTTATTTGTTTATTGCAAAATTATTTGTTTATTAACAAATTACAAGTTTTCGGTTTAAATTATCTCTTATTCGATTCCTTTACTACTTATGAATATACCATAAAAATTTCATCAACTTGTATTAAAGATTAACCAAAATATCGCAATTAAAAAAAAAAAAGTTGCTTAGAAATTCATTTGTTTATAACTTTTTGAAAAATTTAAATTTTCGGAAAATGTTTTAAGACATTAACTTTGACGTGCAAGGCTTCAGGAATCTGCAAAAAAAAATCATAAAAATCGACTAGTTTCAGAAATTTTGACTCAATAGCTCATTTTAAAGGTTTTTTAAATTCTCTAAAACTTTTCTCATTGTAATACTATAACTGGTTCATTACTTTGCAGCTTAGAGGAAAAAAATAAATTTTTTCCAATTTTTAACATTGTTTGAAAGTAACTATAAAAAGTCATATTGACAATCTGTACATTATGACATAATTTTTTTTTAGATCATGACATAATTAGTTTGCGAAAAAAATTTTTGACAAGTTGAAATCTTTATTTCTTGCCCTAAGTACGAGGTGTGTAAATTCAGTAATGAGACTGGCAACGAAGTGTTCGATCTGGCAATACTTGGGTCGCGGAGATTGGAAGGGTGGCATATCAACATGTGATACGTCTTCAGTACCAGTCTCAACTCTGCTAAGTCATCTAGTTTTCTGAAGAGATTTTTTTTGTAAAACAGTTTTTTCTAGTGCTTTCTAAAAATTAGTGAAAACCAGTTCGTACAACGGCAATCAGGTTTTGCTTCAGACTTGGGCACAGTACGACGAAAAAGTTTGCAAAACTTCAGCAGGCCTACGGAGACAGTTCATGTTTTTCTGTAATTTAAGCGTTTTAAAAAGAAAGCGAGTCGATTGTGGATGAACCAAGAATGGAAAATGAAACTTCAAGAATCGATAAAAATGTCGACAGAATTCAGATTCTTGGTTGACAGAATGATGGGAGAACAGCTGAATTTGTTTTACACCACTTTTTATTAGATTTTGACCCACGAAATTGTTGCAAAAAATCCTTCGCAGCAGTTTCAATAAACGACCAATAAAAACACCCTTGTGGCTCCTAAGCCTTCTTATTCGCTTGACTTGAGTCTTTGTGACTCTTTTCTTCTCCCGAACTTAAAAAATCACCCCAAGGGGCGTAATTTTTGGATAAGTTATTAACAGGTTGTACACCGAAGAAATCAAGAAATTGACAGACTTTGTATTTCAGTGTATATTTGAATTATTACAATCGGCCAAGCGCTTTCGGTCTCTATCGGACCATCCTCAGGGCTCAGACCTCGTCAAAGGGCACACCTCAACCCTGCCAGTTTGAGAAAAGTCGCGAGCTTAGCCTCCACACAGGACAAGATGTATACAATTTAAAAAAATTTTTCAGAAACATTTAAAATTAAAATTAATTTCGTAATTTTTGGACACTCGAATACATTCAAACGGCTGTAACTCGCCAGCTGAAGGCTATTCCAGTATCCGACTTTCAGCACTGTAATGAGGATAGGAAGAACCATTTCCAGCGCTGCGTGGCTTCCCAAGAAAGTTATTTTGAGGGAGACAATGTTTAATTGTAATTCTATTCGAAAAGAAAAAAATTGAAAAAAATCAGTTTCATTTTTTTTTTCATCACTCGTATGTTAGTTAAACCTTGAATTACACGTATATTTTTTCTACCAACTTAGGTAGTTGACTTTTTTGATAGTTTATCAATAAATTTAAGAAAAAAGGATTGCACCTTAATATTAGTTTTCCAGATTATTTGACTGATTATGGAAATGACAAATTTCTTGACCAGTGACAAGCCCCGATTTTAATTCAGTGGCTTGTTGAGTATACAGTCATTTAATAAACGGGTTGTCAAATGTATTAAAGCATGCACTTAGAAAATTTGTTACCTGAAATGGAATGTTTATGCTATTAATTATACGGCTCCACAAAAAATGGGGTCGTAATTGTTGTTGGATAGCTGGCAAATCCGAATCATAGGTTAGAATTGCCCCAACACATCAGCATTTTGAGATATTTAAGGCGATGTTCTCAAAAAAATATTTTTTGGCTTCTTTTGAGTTTATATGCAGGATGTCCAAAATTTTTTTGAACTCTCTTCTAGTTGCATCATTTAATACTACTCTTACCCTTTGAAATAAACTATTGAGTCTTTCTTCCAAAGCTACAGCCATTTTCAGTACAAGATAGTAGGCTTCTTAGAGCGTAATATAGTTTTTTACACATTGTAATCAGCCATTTTGAATCTACCACCTTAAAAATAAAAATTTCTATTTTCTGATATAATATTCGTAACCAAAAGCCACCTGGTGAAATTTTTTAGATGCCAATATTATTTTTTGTAAATTTTGATACGCCATTTTGAATCTGTAATTTTGGAAATGAAAATTTCAATTTCTTGACTTTCTATTTATATTGTACTTAGCGACCCCAAAAACCTCCAATTATTCAAGGAAAACGTATACAGATAATGATATTATTGGGTATATTTTTATAAATTTAAAAGTTGTTGAATTGGAAATTTGGAAAGCAAACATCTCGAAAACAGGTTTTCGTAGCAGACTTCACAAAGTACACTTTCATGTAGAAAAATAGTTTTTTACATTTTAATAACAACTATAACTACGCCTGCATAGTTGCTGGGTGAATTGAATAGCTCAGCAGCTATTCCAGTTTTCAAAAAAGGGGGAAAATGAACCCATAAAATTATAGAGGAATCAGTTTGTTAAGCAGAGTTTCAAAGCTGTTTAAAAAAAATTAGCAGAAGTTTTAGAGAGTGGCAGCAGTGAGGAACAGCAGGGGTTCCGACAAAACAGATCCACCATAGAAATGATATTTATTTTAAGGCTATTGAGTATAATAAAACTGTCTTTATGTGTTTTATTGACCTTACCCTTGATAAGATAAGATTTGACGATGTACTGAAATTATTAAAGAAAAAATTTGAAGCCGAAAACAATCGAAATATTCTAAACATGAACATCGGAAATAGCACTTTCATAGTAGCAAACGATAAGCTTTATAACCAAATACTAGTCTCAACAGGAATCAGACAAGGAGATAGTCTCAGCTCAATCCTCTTTAATGTCCTTACGGATCAGATAATCACAGAGGTAAAACCACGGGCACAGGATATAAAATGGGCAAGAATGAATTTAAAATAATTTGCTATGTCGATGATGCGGTGATAATATCGGAAGATTAGAACAATTTACAGAAGTTATTATATAGATTTGAAACAACAGCAAGGGAATTAAATTTGATCATCTCTGTCCAAAAAACGCAGTTTCTAACAATATCAAGAGATCCTTGAAGACGTAAAATAGCGATGTATAATAAAAGCATGGAACAGGGTATGGCATTCAAATACCTAAGTGTTAAGATGGTCTAGAGCAAGAAGAAGAACATGGAGAGACCACGTAGTGTGTAATGGCTGATAACTGACTTGCAAAGCTTGCAAAAGAGGATAAACTGAACATCTGCAGACCTCTGGAAAGAGCTCTCGAAAAAATCCCAAACGTTGGTATGAAAGCTGGACATCGGAGTCACAACTTAGGCTACAACTTTGAAAAAACAAGACACTATCTTACAATAAAAAGAAGAAGAAGAAAGATAAGAATAATACCGCAGATAGCACCTTTTCTAATAAGTGACAAAACTATGAATAGAATTGCATCCTTTGCCTCAAACAGCTTTCGATTATCAAATTATTCAGAAATATTTGAATTCGGTTAAAAGTTATTGAAAATTATCAAAAAGAAGATTTAAATTTTAAGGCCCTGTATTTTGGTTACGTCGTCGACACTGGTATATATATACGTCATTCTCACTTATCCTTTACTGATATATGAAGTGAGATATCCGAAAATAGCTATCAATATCGTCACGAAATGCCAGGTAAACAGTTTTTTGTTCCTCTGTCATAATCTTTTACACGAAAACATATTTCATTCCTTTTTCTCGAGGAAACAAATGCCCTTTTGAATAACTGGTCCCGTTAAAAAACATTTATTAAAATTACTTTCCCTACTGAATACGAAATCAGCCACTTTGAAAAAAGAATTACATATCAGGAGCAACAGCTTGGAAAAAATCATAAAAATCTAAAAGATATCTAATTTCTTACGTTTTTAATTTTCTTTTTGCTTCGGACAGGTTCTGGGAATTTTAATTTTATTTTTCTTTATGTTATTTTCTGATTAAATGAGATATATTTAAAATTTTCATTTTTAATGGGAAAAATAAATTAGATGCCAAAATATTTATTATTTAGACAGGTAGGTGGCATAATTATCCAAGATTAAATGTTTTGAAAACAAAAACTAAATGTTATCTTAGAAATTAGGCTCATTTCTTGTAAAATTTTAGTGTCGAATGGTTTTTAAAATAATTGGTAGAGATACTTCTGCTAAATGTCTTTTAAAATTGGAACTTCTTTGAATTTTTTGAAATAGGTTAAAAAAGAAGAATAAGCGTTTTTTAGCAAGGAAAATGGACTTGATTAACAATACCTTTTGTTATATATTTTTGAAATTATAAAAATAAAAATAATTAGAAAAAAATATTGTTAACTTCGTTATGAGATCAAAATTTGTTTAAGCCTGGATTTATTTTGCTTATCATATTGTAACAATTTGTATCATATATGTACATATAATAAGCCTTAAAAAGCAAACTTTAATTGTTTTCACAAAGCGACATTTTTATTAATGGTTGTCGCAAAAACTGTTAAAATAACTGAGACTCCGTTTTAAAAAAAAATATCCGACATCTACACCAGAAAAGAAACTGGACCTCAAAAAAATTCATTCGCAGTTTGTCTTCACTTGTTCAACTTCCTTAAGCGTTTTCTTGCGACAGATCCCTAGAATATGAATCTACAATGATATATTAGCTTGGTGATTGAACTGATATTAACTATCGTCCTATTTTGGTCTTCGCTATATTGGTAAAGTTTTCGAATGCTTTCTTACAGACAAGATCATGAGGGTTTTCAATAATATTATGTGACCTAATCAACCTGGATTTTTTCCAGGAAAGTCGTGTGAATTTAACTTGGTACTGTTTAAGCACTTTTTTCCTTGGAGCCTTGTATTCCATATTGCAGATAAATGGTATATATATATATATATATATATATATATATATATATATATATATATATATATATATATATATACTTCGATTTAACGAAAGCTTTTGACATCCTCCGATTCGAAACTAATATATTGAGTGGATTAGCCTTCCCTTGCTGGCTCATCGAATTTTTCGTTTCCGTGTAGCCTTCGTGTCCTGACTGGAATCCACTGTAGCAAGACTTAGTTTTTTTTTTGTCTGAATTATGAGCTCATTCCGATATTTCCCATTAGAACTGAAGATTTACTTAAACCAGTACAAGGCGTGAAAATATAATTAATTATCGATGTTCAGGATCCATTTCTTGCAAGGTTTAATGTGGTCAGGGAGCCGGGTATAATATATAAACCTTCGGATTGGTAAGAGAAAGAGTTGTCTCCGAAAATTCACGATATATACCTTTTTAATCCGTTTTATCAGTGGCAGTAACAGAAACGATCTTCTTATATTTTTAAGGTTAAAACTTGTTTGATCTTTTGCTGCGTTAATTTCAATCTCTACTTAGACCAGTTTTATAGTTGAAAAATGTTAGAGTTAAAAAAAAAGAGGAACCGAAAATATTATTACAGGACGGAATAAACAACAGAACACAAATACTTAAAATAAGCAAAATTTTAAGAAACAAAAAGAAAGAATACAATAGAAAATAAAAAACAAAAAAAAACAATGAATGATCGAAAGAACTTTAAACAACTGCAAATAGGAATAAGAGAAGAAAAACTAGTAATTTACAAGTTGATAAATGATAACGGAGAGAAAGTTACACAAATAAAAGATAGAAGAGAAATAGTGGAAAGCTATTATAAAACCCTCTACGAATCAAGAAAAACATTTGTACCAGGCGAACAAGAAAATGATAAAATAGTTAACTCTTGGTTCTTGGGTTTAGACCGTATCAAATTGGAATTATAATCCGACGTTTCGTACGATTGAATGAGGGTATCTTTACTCCAAGATTAGAATATGGAATGAGCAACAGTCCAGGCTCAGCGAACGGTGATCCCGCGTTACATCGATTTCCATGTGTGATGTAGACTGTAATCCATATCTTTATTAATATTATTTGGATATTTACAAATTTTGATTGATATTGATGATTTGAATGTTTGATTTTCGGAGCAATCTGGCAATCTTGTCAGTGGTTCCGTGTATGTTAGCTAAGACAACTCTGTCCATAGAAGGTACATTTATGACATTTTGATGGGAAATTGGGTTTTTATATTTATTAATAGGAAGTCCCATATCTTCAGCGCAATATCCTTTGTGTCTTAGAGCATTAGACAATTTTTCTATTTCTGATTTCAGTGATTGCTCGTCACATATTGAAAGGTCTCTATGTTCCAAAGAGTTCATGATGTATTGTTTTTGCGAAGGATAATGGTGTGACATTGAATGATATTGATTTGTATATGTTGGTTTTCTCTATACTCAATATCCTAATTTACCATTATTGTCTCTTTGCACTAGTACGTCAAGAAAGCGAAGGACACCACTTGACTCAGTTTCTATAGTGAATTTTATGATAGGGTGTTGTTGGTTTAGATGATCCAGGAAATTATGAAGTTATCTGCGCCATGTGGCCAACCTACAAAAGTATCATCTACATATCTGCACCAAAATTTAGGTTTTAGAGGAGCAGAAGACAAGGCGTTTTCTTCGAAAGCTTTCATGAAGATGCTAGCTACCATAGGTGATAGCGAAGATCCCATGGCCCCTCCTGAAGTCAGCTCGTAGAAAGTTATTTGAAAAGCAAAATAAGTGGAAATCAGGCATGCTTTAATTAATTCTAGTAAGTTAGAGTCCATATTGTTATTTCGTAATATCATGGAAACTGAATCATTTATAGAAACATTTGTATAGAGAGATTCTACATCAAAGCTGACCAATATGTCTCCGGGCTGTAATTGGATGGTTTTTCATCTTTGGACAAAGTGACCAGAAGGTTTAACAAAGGATTCAGTTTTTCGGTAAATGGATCTAAAAGTTTGGCCAGAGATTTACCTATTTTGTAGGTTGGTGAGTATTGCGTTGACGATTGGACGTAGAGGTACATTTTCTTTATGTATTTTAGGCAGTCCGTAGAGGCGTGGAATTTTAGAGCTGCTTGCTTTAACATCTTCCTTTTCTTCTGGAGTGAGACCAGATTCGTTAATTAGAGATGTGAGGTTCTTTGTTTGTTGGATTTGTCCGAATGACTTTATAAGTATTGCCGTCTAAGAGTTGGTTTATTTTTTAAGTATATTTGTCTTTAGCCATAACAATGGTTGCATTTAGTTTATCAGCTGGCAGAACTAAGATGGTGTTAATCTCGTTCAGTTTTTTAACAGCCTCCCTTTCCGCTGATATTTGATTTAGGTGACTGTTATGTTTGTTCTGAAGGTAATTTTATAATGGATACTTCGATGCTAGTAACTATTTGTTCCACTGATTTGTGCCTTGAAGTGATGACTCTGCTTCAGTAAGTTGTACAATTGAGAAATTGATGACTGTGTTCATTGGTGTGCTTACTGGATTATTGTTGCCCAAAAAAATTTTCTTTTTTGCTTCATAGTGACTTGTTGACGGATTCTTTTTGCTTGAGCATAGATGATTTTATCCATCGTTGCAAATTTGTCCAGCTTGAAGGTCGTCAATATTTTCGAAACCGGGAATCCTATACAAAAATAAATTGGAAATCAAAACTGGTAACATAAAAATTGTTTCATTTAAAAAATTTATAAGCAACATCGTCACTTGATAGTTGTTAATGTCATTGACATATGGAATGCACAATCAAATATAAAAATTCTAGTTCTAAAGATTGAAGAAAACCAGGATTCGCTGTCACTTTGAGTTCGCCCTTCATTAAGCCGTTCCAGATCATTTTGTCCAACGCTGTATATTTTTTTATAAAAGTAAGAACTGGCATATTTTCAGTCAAAACGATCTAAAAGTTTTCCTTCAAAGATTTATATTAAAAGAGAAAAACAAAAAGCAAAAGGTAACGTTAAAAGCATACTCAGTTTTTTTTTCATATATACGATATTACTTTCAGTATTGAATACCTAATAACTGTCTGCTTTCCGTTCTTTCTGTATAAAAAAAAAACGTATTTTCTTCGTTTTTCTACCGGAACAAAAACTCTTTTTAATAACAGATCTCGTTATAAAATTATTTATTAAAATTTCTTTTCTGACAGGATACGAAATCAGTTACTTATAAAGAAAGAATCACATTCTAAGGGCAACAGCTTGGAAGAATTCATAAAAATTTAAAGGATATCTAATTTTTTTTCGTTTCCAATTTTCCTTTGCTCCGGATGAACGTTCATTTTAATTTTCTTCTGTCCGATCTTGAATTCAAATTTAAAAAGAATTTTTCATGTTTGTTTTATTTGCGTTAAAGTTACAACTTAGTAAAAGTAATTTGATGAGAAATTGTTTCTTATTTAAGTAAAAATTTAATTAAATTTGAACGCCGAAGTTTAAATTAGATTACGAATAACTAAAGAATCTCAAGTAGATGAGTTGATGATAGAAAATCCTGTCGATAACAATGAAACTTTAGAAACATATTCGGGGTACTAAGGGGAATGCGGTAGTTACTTTGAGATTTGATTAGTTTTTTTTAGTTTGGTATAATAGAAAGGGTATTTTATTATAAGATAGAATTAGGTCTTCCTAAAGAATATCCAGCAATTATTTTTTCACAAAGATAACAATAAAATGATAACCCACCTCCAACCTAATGAAGGCTTAAAAGAAAATAATGCCACGTTAGGTTACGTAGTAAAAAACATTTATTATTATTTTTTAATTTATTTTAAATGAATACAAATCCTTATTTATTACTAAAAGACTTAGCTCTTGTAGCCACTTCTCTCAATATAATTCTGAAAGCACTAACTTCTATGGGATTTGGTGGTTGACGAGCTCCTGGTAAATCTCCACGACCGACGCTATTATACCCAGAGGTGTGCTGACGACATAGTCATTCTTATTATTGGGAAACATGATAATATATTATTGGAGCTTATGTGAAGGTCTCTCCATAGTGGAAAAGTTGTGTACTAAGGAGCACCTTAGGGTAAACCTTGGAAAAACCACACTCACACTCTTTACTAAAAGACGACAGTTGAGTGAATTAAAATTACCAACTCTTTTCAATACACAACTGAAAATGAGCCAGGAGAAATAACCTTGGATGCAAAGCTTACCTGAATCTCACACCTGTCGAAAATTATTTCTCAAGATAAAATATCCATCATGGCAGTAAAATGGCACTGCGCAAGGAGTGCCACACATTAAGCATTGGTTATACACTGCGGCGGTAATACCCATGATAACCTAAAGCTCGATAGTATGGTGGATAAAACCCATACAAAGACGGACTCTGGAGTTTTCCATACTCAAAAAACTGGCCTGCTTATACATCATGGGTACCATTAGAAGTACCCCCACAGCAGCCATGAAAATTCTACTAAACCTCCCTCTTTTCGATATAATAATTAAGGCTAAGGCGAGAATGGAGCTTTAAGGCTGGAAAAAAACAACATCTAATGGACTGAACCTGCCCTCGGATACACCAGCATCAAAGCAGTGGTAACGAACTTATCACTAGAAATGAGCAGTGACACCACGCCTAGAACTGATAACTTTGACAGACCCTACACCATTCAGTTTAACTAGAAGGCGGGGCATGATAGCCAGGAAACTTTGTCTGGAACACAGACGAATCCAAAATTGATCATGGTACAGGAGCCAAAATATACGGGATACACCTATACTTAATATAAGTGTAGCTCTACAATATTTCAGACAGAAATACACGCTATTGATGTCTGTCTTCGGAAGAATTTGAAAACGGGTTACAGGGAACAAGACTCTCCTCACCTTTTCTGACAGTCAGGCAATGCTGAAGGCTCTAGATAATAGAAAAACAGGTCTGGGATTATCTTGAAAATCTTATCGCTCTGGCACACAGGGGTCTGCCACTCAATTTATTGAACCAGAGCCAGTATTTGGAATTTCAAAGGCTGCTATTCATGGGCAGCTGTCCTGGTGGACAAATCAATAACCCCAGAGCCACTGAAACTACATTGCGGGTGACAGGCATAGCAAGCGATGCCTAAGCAGACTATCTAGCAAACTAAGCCGTACAGACAATAAATTAAGCTGGTGACTGGACTTATAACCGGCCACTGCAGCTTGCGGAAATATCTACATACAATGAGAATCTTCAATGAAGAACCACTCTGTAGACTATGTGATCACGAGGACAAGACAACCTCACACATTACCTTCGAGTACGAAACATTGGCCTATTGGAGACCTTTTCAGGGATCAATCCATTCGGAAAGCTTATACGCAGAGGATAAACTAGTGAGCAGTCTACTAAACCTAATGAAGGCAACCAACCTGTTCACCTAGAGTCAATATAGAAGGCAACACAATAAGTCTGAAGGCTGCAGTGTAAGGAATTCTCAACCCTGGCCTATTGTGTCATACAATCAACATCGACATCAACATCAACAAATTAACAAAAGTCTGCAAGTCTAGCAGGTTCTCATCTACCTTGATAACACTTATCAAACTCTGCTATTTCCTGGTGAAAACGTTAGCCATGTTTATCATTAACTGAGACTATATTTTCTAGAAATAAACTTAAGTGGGGGTGTAGAAAATAGATTTTCAATACCATGTTACATTCTAGTTTATAATAGGCATCCAGTATTATTTTTATTTTTTCATGGAAGTCTGGTTTCTTCTGATTACAGATAAAATTTTTTATGACATCTACAAAAGCAAACCCTGTTTTTTTTTTCTGGGAAACTAAGACTGAATAAAGAAAAGGGTTATCGAATAATTTTTTTACATTAGGCCTAAAAAATATCATGTTGCTGTTAAGTGAGCATCGTATGGTGCGAGCAAAAATATTACCGTTATGGAATAAAATTGTTTTTTTTTATTCATAAATAAATAGTCTTTACTTTTATGCTGAATCGTGCGGGTCAAATTCTGAGATTAAACTATCAGCATTTTCACAGAATACCACATTATCCTCTTTTGATTAAAATGTAGTTGGGATTGGTAAACAAAACACGACTTACCTATGTTCGTTCATAATGAACTCTTCATAAACGTTTCACAAAATTTTCAATTTTAGGTATCAGCTTCATCATGCGATTTGATTAGTTCTTTTAATACAACGGGATCACTAATATATTGTTTCAAATCACGAATTTCATCATGAAACCAACTTTACTAATTCACGTATAAACTGTGCCAACATCTTTGTTTTGTTCGTACAATTTCTAGGCCTCTAAATGGTTTTTTAATATATCGAAATAATATAAAAACCAAGATGAACCACTATCAACTTCATAATGTTCAAACTCAAAAGCAGAACTTTTGCATTCCTTATAAAATTTTCGAATCTTTAAATTTAATGCACTTTCGTTAGAAGCAGAAGACTTATTTCATTTGAGTATACTGTAAGCTCGTGAAGTGTTGCAAAGAATACAAGGTCATGTTATCATTGTAACTTTGGCTAGACATTTTATATCGCCTTCAAGGCCACTCGGGTTATTAACGTTAAGATTAAACTCAAGGTAAAGTATAAGCAAACGAATGGGAAATATATACGAGGTAATTCGAAGAATATTATGAGAGAATAAATGAGAAAGACGAGGATGAAGAGTATATACTCTTCATCCACCTCCTCCTCATTTGTTCTCTCATATATTAACTACTTTGAGACATAACATGGAAATAAACCTTTTCTTTACGTACTATTAGGTATTAATATAAATCATTATGTCATTTTGAATTAAGTATCACAAGATATAGTATTACATTTGAAAAAAAAAAGAAAAATTAGATAATTACAATATTCACAAGTCAGAACTATGGCTTAATAAATATCTAAACTAAAATGTTTTGAGATTTTCCTGTCAAATAGTTTTCTCTCTTTTGTTTTCTCTGTTCCCGTTGAAGTATTCACCCTATATAGTTGCGAAGAGTCCATTTTATAAAAGAACGAAATTTTTTTAAATGCAGAATCAATTCATTCACGCAGAATCAAATTATTCATTGTTTCTATTATTCTTGACATTTTACTGCTCTTTTCTTACTTACCATTAACAGTGTTCTTAAAACCTGTAAAATAAAATAGATACATTTTAATAATAATATTAGTTTCATACATATAAGCAAGGCTTATCATTATATCTGCTACTCTTACCAAATCTAATGTATTTAAATATAAATTCACAACAACTTCTAATAGATACATTCTTAATAAAAAAAAATTACAGCAAGAAAGCAGAAAGAAGTAAAAAAATAGATGAAGAGAAAAAGAAAAAGAAAGAGAACAGGAGATAAAAAGACCAGAAAGCAGAAACATTAAAAATGTAGTGTGTTGATAGGGAAGAACTTCGGAAAAAATATATTGATTTTGGACACTTTTTGTTATGTTATAGACGCATTTGTCCTGATCGTTCTGTTACATTATTGGATTTGGTGTGGATGGAACCAAAAGATACATTTTGCCCTAAATTTCTGAACACCCAAGTCTCATTCTTTCTTAATCTTTACTTTTTTTTTATTCATATTAATATCTTTATTCTAAAGGAAAAAATGTAATTTATGTAAAACATTGACAAAAATTAAAAACATTACAGATAATTTAACTTAATCAACAATTACATAGAATACGCAGCAGTTGGAGAAGTGTCCATATTTACACAGCTTCAATCCAATTCTGAGTTCAAAAGATTTTTGATAGTCAGTACAATACATAGAAAGATCTCGAGTTTGGTCGTAGTATTCTTGCACAAGTAATTTTATTGAGAAGACAGCCTCTCGAGTGTCAAGTCACTTGGGAAAGCATTTACTTCTTTGAGGCTATGGTTTTCAATGATGATGGTCATTATTACTGTGCTCACAAGTTTAATTTTTAATTCGATATTTTATGATGCTTGTTCTAACTCTGCCATCATACTACCCAGTTTTTCTGTACTGCTTATCAGAACTACGTAATCTATAAACCGCAAGTAACTCAAATCAAACCGTTGTTACACAAATCCTTTCATTTTCAGGTAAATGCTCAAAATACGTCCTCTAATGCTAAGCTTCAGGGCAATTATTTTTCTTTGTAAGACCCCTTTTCTTACATGTTTCCTATTTGCCGTTGTATTTTTGTCAATTTTTACTTGCAGATTTGCGTTGTGGCATACATATTTCAGCAGGTGTCCTAAATTTTACAAAACTGACCATGTTTCGATTGAGTCAAAGACCTTATAGAAGTCAAGATTTACTGAAACATTACCTTTGTTGTTTTTTTTTAATAAGAGAACGCAGAGTTTGCAAATGATCGATATTGGTGAAACCTCTGCAGGAGTCCTGCTCACTCTACTGGTTGATAGGGATCCAGTTTATTTGATAATTGACTTTTCAGCATTTTCGGTAATAATCTGTATATATGAAACAGTAGAGTATAGTTTTCTATATTTTTGTTATCGCCTTTCTTAAAGAGTAAAACTACCTCTGGCTTTTGTCAGAAATTTGGGATTCTATCTTTGATAACATACTTATCTAGCGGTGTTAATAATGCAATAATTAAAACATTTTTGCCAATTTTCAGCAATTTACTTGTAATTTTTTCTTCTCCAGGGATCTCCAATTTTTCGTCTGCTCTAAGGCTTCATTTTTACTGATTTCAGGCATCTTTTCTGAACCAACCGATATTAATAATTTGTTTTTGTTAAATTTGTATATTTGAATGTGCCTCATCGAATTTACGAAAGAAATTTTCAACGGCTTTAATAACCTCATTTTGTCGTTACAATAAGTTCTTCGACGTCTTGAATTTTTTGAACGTTTCTTCCATCTCTCGATAAGTTTTTCGAAACACTTTTTAGTTCAAGTTATCTTCTGTTGTGTCTTGCATCATTTTGTATTGAATATAGTGTTTTAACTTTTATTAAAAAAATACTTTAGAATTGAAGATATTGGTATAAATCGAATGAATAAATTTTAATAAATGATTAGAATTAAAAATTGAATAAGCCAACATAATTTGTGCCATTTAATGCTTCTACCAGGTATTCAGAAATTTAAAGCAAAATGTAACTTTTGGTTTTACCTTGTATAACAAAAATCCAACAGAACATTTGCAAACTCAATATAAGATAATGATCAAAATGAAAGTGCCTACAACAACAAAAAATGATTAAAATTCATACTTAAATATATGATTTAAAATTAAATTTGAAGAAAATGCTGCTTGACCGTTTTTCTTTTTATCTGGAAGGGTAGTTTTTGCTTATTGATTACCAAAGAATGTAGACCAAAAGTGACACAACCCCAAAAAAAAGTTTCAAACAGTTCTAAGTGAAAAAGGAAACCAATTTAGAACAGCTTAACGGTTTTCAGAAAATGATTTATTGTTGCGAGCAGTGTCATTTTTAAAGCTTTCGTTCTTGGAACGGCATGCATCATTTTAAATGCAGGGCTTGCTGCAACTTTCCAGCTTTTATGATGTCTACGTGAGGTTTTTCTGGTAATATGTACGAAAGAGACCACTTATCCTTTTACGTCTTTCGTAAAAGAAATCTATGTTCCCCATTTTATTTAAGAGCAAGGAGATATAAAAGTTGACATCCGGGATAATCCCGACATTTTTAAAACGATTTACAAGAACATTATAAGAAAAAATGGCTTTTGGAATAGACAATAAATTAACGGTACCTGTAAAAAACAGAGAAAGAGCAGATATTTATTTAATTTAATTTATGATTATTTTATTTATTTACACTGCCCTACAGGAGCAGAGTCCGTATTATTAGGCAGGAAAAAGAACAGAGTCACATAAGTTCTAAAGCTATATATAAAGTACAGAAGTACAATAAGTGTAACATAGTCTATAAATCAATCACAGATAATTGTAAATAAACAATTTGACAAGAATAAGTGCAGTAAAATATATCAAATTTGTCTTTCAGGCGATGATAAAGGGAACACATCAAGTATAATGGGGATAGATCGCCAAATACAGAGATCTGGAGGTGCAAATCCGCAGACAGTGGGCAATGAACAGTTTCCACACGATTCCTATAATACTGTCAACAACTGGAGTGATACCAAAGAACCTCCTGCAGAACATCAAGGGACTGGGCCTCAGTGAACATCTGTATAAGCCGATTCGGAAAGCGGTTCTCCTTGCAACCGCTCGAACCGTCCGAAAGTTTGTAGGAAGTGCAGAAGACCACGCCACCTAGGACCCGATAACATGGAAAGGGTCCCCACAGAGCTTCATACTTTTGGTGTCTTTGTATACCTGGTATGAGTGAATAATCCCTGGAGGGAGTGCGAAGCCGTTTGGCTTGTAAATCATAATGGGGATAATTGTAATACATTAGTTCTTGGTTTCGGTAAACAGAAACATAATGGAGATCTAGTTATCTCTGGAGTATGAAAATGAACTCTCACGAGCAAATCATTTGCCATAATCTTGTTATTAACCAGTTTATACAAAAAAAGTACACGAGCCCCGTTACTACGCTTCTCCAGAGTTTTGATTATAGCTTGTCAATAGGCTTTCGCTAGGTGAAGTAGGCACTGGATAAAATCCATCCGATTTATAGCTTAAGAATCTTAAGAAACGATACTGAGTTTTTCTTAATTTATCGGAGTGTACTTGGTAATACTGATGCCAGATAACTGAGGCATATTACATAACGTACTTATAACCTGAAGCGACTGAAATTCATGACTAAATCTCACTAGAAAGCCCAGCGTTCGGTAAGATCTCGATAGTGTATCATTAATATGATTGGCAATTGTGAGTCTGCAGTTAAACGTGACTCTCAAGTCCTTAATGCAGTTATCTCGCCTTAGAAAGCAGCGTTGATCCTATAATCATGCAACAGAGGCATTCTACTTCTTGAGAATGACATAACATTGCACTTGTCTACGTTCAGAGGCAGTTTGCTTTTTAAACACCAAGCATTTAATTTCATGAGATCCAGTTCAAGGTTCAAGCAATCGCCAGAATTCCGTATATCCCGAAATATCTTTAAATCATTTGCATAAAGTAGGCAGCTGTTATTCAACTCACATATGATATCGTTAATAAAAACGTTAAAAAGTGAGGAACCCAAAACAGATCCTTGAGGAACACCCAACGTTACTATAAAATTACTAGATCTATGACCATGGTATTCAACATAGTGAAAGCGGTTTAATAGATAACTTTCGAAAAAGCTAAAAGATTGTCATTAAAACCAAAGTTCGCCAATTTGAAAAGAAAAACACCGTGATCAAGTCGATCAAACGCTTTGGAAAAATCTTTGTTAACGACATCGGCTTGAATGCCAGAATCAATACGTTCTGAGACATACACTGCGTAATAATACAAAGATTAGTCATGGTTGACTTTCCAGAAACAAAACCATGCTGCTGATCTATTATAAGAGACGCTATGTAAAAGAATATTTTTTCTTGAAGAACCTGCTCAAATACATTTGCAAAATTGCAAATTGTCGCTAGGGGGCGAAAATTTTCGACCCTGGTTCTATCACTTTTTTTTTTCAAACCGAGCAGATTTTTGATTCCTTCCATAGATCAGGAAAAATATATTTCTGAATACTATAGCGTGTTCCTTTTTGAGGGTACAGCAACGGATGCGTACGGTAGCTCAACATGTCGGAGGCTAGGACCGTATCTCTTATAGAGATAGTTGTGCTCTGCTTTGATTACCCAATAGACGCCACCTGTTTTACATTGTCTGTGTTACTTACCTAGTGATAAAACGGTAAAACACATATGTATCAGGAATGATGTTAATTTACTGACTGCTGGTGTATAGCTCCATAATAAAACTACTATTTAAAACACAATAACAATTTCATTTTATTCCAAAAAATTATATATAAAAAAGAATGGAATCCACAATTTTTTTATACCGTTTCTTGAGATCTATAGGTGTTATATCATTTTTAAAGTTATGTAAAGACTTGGCCGCAAAAGGTTTTAGAACTTTTAATTGCCAAGAGCATGAAACGTAATCTTTATAAATAAAGTTACCAAGATGTTTTTACATTTTACGTCATGTTAAATGTGAATATATTTTTATGTTCTATATGGATGTAAAAAAAATCGATGTCTAGGTCCTATTCTCTAAATTAAAGTTTTCTCCTACCTTGCGTTTGTACATTTACCCCACACCTTCCACTTCTATTCATTTAATCGAGTGCTGTTATCTGGATCCTTAATGGTGATTGTGGATGAGTGGAGCTTCGCAAGGCCAATTCGAACTCATTAACCCAATGTAAAATGAGCCCAATCGTCAAGGTCAAAATCGTTGCTGAAACATGGCCAGGAAAAATAGAGCCAGCACAGTCAGGAAAATCAGAAAATCTGAACAGCCGAGAAAATCAGAAGATGGAAAGAAGCAGGAAAAGAAAAGAAACGAAGCCAAAGAAGAAGCCCTGGAACAAAATTTGTTATTTTTACAACATGTTTGTAAAGATAAGGGGGCAAAATCTTACCTCATTGAATAGTGAACTATGCCAAAAAACAAATGGCAGTCTGCCCTTTTAGATCGAATGGCAAGATTTTTCTACTGTCTTCGACGGTTCAACCGTAAGAGAAACGAAAATGAAAATCTCTATCGCAGCTTCACAAGACAAATTTTAGGGATATTTGTTTTTAATTTCTGCCAACCTTATTCTCAACCTGGAGCACTCTCACCTAGTTCCGAACTTACGCTGATTACCAGGTAATAAATTAAATATTGGAAAACTATCAAAAAGAAAATTAGGATCTAAACAGTCCAAAGTTACTAATCTAACTATATTACTGACTATAACCTTATATTTTTAATACTGAAATGGAATGTAAATAAATGAAAATTTATTAAAAATAAAACACTTTATTACCTCCAGATTCAAACCAAATAATGTGATATATAAACTACAGCTTTTTACAAACTCTGTTAAGGAGAAAGAGTGATAAGTTATAAGACCAAAAGAGTTGTTAATATAAAACGAATTCCATGTTTACAAATTTTAAATTACAGAATAAATAATTAAATTTAATCAGGTAAATATATACAAATTATATCATATTACTAAAAACATGTAGCATTGATGCAAACTGGTAAATTTAAATGCTACAATACATAAATTAAAAATTATAGATACCTCAGCAAAGGTCCAAGCACAATCCCTTAAGATAAACGAAAGAATGGAATCAGGACCCGCTGTGAATTTGGCCTTTAATTTTTGACAGGCTCTCTCAACGTCTCTAGGCATTATTTTAGATAATGCGATAGGTTAAGAATTGCAACCATGACTAAAAGTAGGTACATGAAATGTAGAGACAATTGAGTTCTCTTTGAATAATTTCGCAAATGAACTTACGATGGCATTGAGATTAGTTCCTTCCTGACCTTGATAAGACATAGCAGATAGTAGAGTACGATTAAACTTCCTAAGGTTGATGTAGGACCAGAACGATTGGGATTCTTTTTAAATTTCGCTTCAAGATTTTCAAGATAAGTACTGTTGAATGTAGGAATAAGATTTTTTACAACTAAACCAGTTTTATCATTCCATAAAAATAAATATGCATAATTTAATTATTATTCAATTCTTATGTTAAGATTAGTCTATTTTCTAATCAATGTTTTAGCATTTTACTTATGTGTAGCAGCATAGTTTAATAATCCTATCAATCAGTTGAGAAAATAGCTATTAAAATCACTAATTAATGTTTTAGTGCATTTGTTTAAAATTGTAATTATTTATTAGTGTAATTAGTATCGTTTCTGAACGGCTAGTCACTAGAAATGCAGTGAGTTGCCATTTTTCTTCCATCTTTATTCTGTCCGCTCAAATGCAAATTTAGATAGATTAATACTTTAAATTCAACGTGATAATTATCGAAGTAACGTACACAGATCGAGAGCAGTCAAGAGAAACGAAATGGTTCCTTGGAAGAACCGATGTTGTGAACCAAGATATGAATATCTCGCATTTTTCCTGACAATTATGTCCAGTACTTAAAGGAAATCCCTTCCTCCTTTTTTTGTGTTACAGAATAATGTATTTATCTTGTGCATCCTCATGGAAAAGAGCTAAGCCTTCATTATTCCTTCCTTTTAGCAATATAATAAGATTCGAAAATATTTTTCTAGGGTCCAAAGTCTATATGGTCCCATAGAATTCTCTTTGCTAATGACACTGTAATCTGTGCCCATGCCGATTTGTTTTCACTAGGAGTGTACTAATTCTACGATTGCAAAGATTTTTTTATAATTTATTTAAATCATGTAATATTGGGTAGAAATATTATAGAACTCTTTTTCCTTTTCAGATTTAAAATTATTGCAAAAAAGATTTATCCGAAACAATAATTTTTTTAAAAACTTTTTTTGGCATTCTAAAAAACACATCTCCATCTTAACATTGGCAACTCTGTGCTAACAAAATGATACAATCCAGTTTATCTCGAAAACTATGTTGTATGAAAAAAAGTTTAAAAATAAAACTTGTAGATAATTAGATTATCTATTGACTCGTATAAATAAAGTTATAGGTGGCGTCACTAGTTATCGAGATATAATTTTTTCGCAAAAAATTACATTTTTCTATGTTTAAAATAAAACCATATTTATTTACAAATTATTGTCTACAATATATATATATATATATATATATATATATATATATATATATATATATATATATATATATATTTCTTCTTCTTCTTCTTCTAGGTAGAACCAAGTTCTGTTATCTAGACAATGCCTCATCGATTCTCGTTTGACGTCGAAATCCAGCTGTCTCTACATCTTTTGGGAGGCCGTCCAGGCGGCCGTTTGGTTTCTCTCTCATCACGGTTTCTGCTAGTCTGTCATCGTCCATTCGTTCCACGTGATCTCTTCACTGCCTACGACGGTTTCGAACCCATTTCACAACATATATATATATATATATATATATATATATATATATATATATATTATTCATTTAAAAAATTATGCTAAACATGGAATCTGAGTGATTAATATTTTCTGAGAAATTCTACTGCGAAGTTGGTTTTTCGATTTTCTAATCAAGACACAGCAAATTGTTAAAAATGAAATATGTTTTTAAGATATCTTTAAAAAAAACACATTTTTAATTTTGGGCTGAGAAATTTTGAAAAAAATTACGTTTTCCCTGGTGAACTTAAAAATTTTTTTAATATCCTCATTAGATTTAGATGTTTCATTTCCGGTCTCGGGAAAAAAAAATTTCGTACCATGGAAAACACCTTCGCGGCTACGAATATTAAGGGATTAAGTTTAGGGAAGATATTGTTGAATATTCCGATTCCATCTGATAATTTTTTCGCTGCATGAGCAACACCCCTCTAAGATCTGTGAATCATCGAAAAACGCCCAGAATTTCTCCGACGAAATTAAATCGCGCGGGTACAAGTAGTGAGCGGATGGTTGCGCTACAGGCGCTGGACCCACCCTCGCTCCTCACTCGGCGCAGCATCCTCATTTCGGAGCAGATGTTCTTATATACGTAGTGCATATATTATTACTCTTTAACAAACCACAGGTAAGTAAACATAGAGTTATTCAGTGCATTTGTAAAAATTTTCCTATACACTTTTTTTGCTTTTAACAATTATAATTACGCATCTCCTTCATAAAGTTAACAAAGTAAAAATAGAAGATAAACACGTGGTTGACTGTAAAGTATACAAAATAACCATAATGACGCAGCTGTAGAGCAAAGCGTATATGCAGCCTTTGTGTCTGTAGAGCGACAACACGCTCACTACTTGTTTACGAGATTTTAGACGGATGAACCTCTTACAACGAAAAATTTCCCAGGTAAAGTACAAATATTCAACAATAACATGAAATATTCATATATGAGAACTTAAATATCATTAGTAATTAGGAATGCAATATAACAAATTCTTTGAGAAATACCTGTATAAAAATATTTGGTAAAATTTAGTAGAACATAGTGTATCTTTTTTGTGGGTGACCAATAGGACTTTTCCATAGCAAATAAATATTTCCCCAATTAGGTAGATTACAACACTTAATTATTTTAAGAAACAAATCGTACCGTCATAATCGGAATACATTGGAAAAAAATGAATAATACCAATTTTTAAATTGAATAAAATTTTATATAAATCTTACTATCCATAGCTTTCTATTGGATAATTAAAATTAAAATTAAATTAAAAATATTACTTCAAGGCGTACTTTTAACTTCTAGTTAGTTAACTCGATAATTTAGGTTTCATTTTATGTTTAGATTTCATTACTTCGACTTCAGTTGAATAAATTTGTTAAATTTTGACTCGCTGAATGAAGTTATTTTTAAAATTTGTATGAACAGTAAAAATAAAAGAAGTTCTTAAAAACATGAAGGAGGAAAAAAAAATCAAAATAAGTTAGTTACAGTTCTTCGGTAGAGGAATGAGTAGAAGCCAAATCAATAAAAAAAAATATTATGGTAATATAATTTTTAGAAAGAACCATATCAGCTTATCAATCAAATTTTCAGAAGAAGGAATTATAGAGAAAAAAACATAGAAGAGATAGAAGTACCGGGAATGGTAGTGGTAGTAGTCGCAACTTATTATTTTTCTTGTTAAAACGATTTTCTATGGTTTAATCAGATTTCGCTTCAATTTCTTTGAAATTTTAATTATATTTTGGAAAAGCCGACTTTCATGGAAAATAAAACCAAAAATAGTTACTCACGAGGAATGCTCTGCCAATGTTGAATTTATTGCCCAATCTTTATTTCGAATTCGGTATAGAAGTGATTTCTGAAAGAGTATAGGTAAGATCAGAGAAGTATGTAAAGTAATGAGTTTGGTTTATTTAAAACTCAAATGCATCATGTAGAAAGATTTTATGGTATTTTTTATTTGTCACAGAACTTTACACACAATTTATCTATAAAAAGTAATTTATTCTCTGTACAAATTTTATTTAACGTACTTGCAAATACACAAGGCATAATGGGTATTTTTAATAATAAAAAATGTGTCATCTGGTCATTTTTCAAATGTTTCGGGTTTTTGATTTAAAATTTATGTTTTAAATATACCAAAATAAATAGAAATAAAATTTAATTTATTTATTATTTGTGTTATAATTCATTTCTAGTAAATCAATTTTATAAATGTAAAGTTAATGGATTTAAATTTAAAGGTATGACGATATTTTTTGTATTTTTTTTACAGAAACTAATAAGAAAACTGTAACTAATTGTCTTCAAAAATGAAAAAAAAAAATGATACATTACTGATATTGGTTAGCGGAGCAGAACGAAACGCTATCTTTTATGGAAAATTATATGAGGAATCTTCCATAATAAAATAAGATTTGACTGTTAGCTCATTTCAAAATATCAAATTCGTATAATTACATATAACAAATATGTTTTTCATAATTTTTTAACATATGACTGTTAGTTCATTTCACAATATCAAATTCGTATAATTACATATAACAAATATGTTTTTCATAATTTTTTAACATATGACTGTTAGCTCATTTTACAATATCAAATTCGTATAATTACATATAATAAATATGTTTTTCATAATTTTTTAACATATGACTGTTAGCTCATTTCACACTATCAAATTCGTATAATTACATATAACAAATATGTTTTTCATAATTTTTTAACACATATAACATCTATATTGTCGACCTACAAAATAAAAGAGGCATTGGAGATTACTTTAAGCGTGAAAAAAATATTAGCTTAGACAACAATTGGAGCTACTATTTAATGTTTAACGAAAAAAAACATTAATTTGACCGACTATTAACTACTATTAGAAATTTAAGGAAAAAAAAAAAATTTATTTTCACATAAAAACGTCGATCTAAACAATAATTATCAACAAATACTGTCATCCAGATTCAAAAACAAGGTTTAGGACTTTGACTCGATCTAGTTGCTATGAAAGTAAGGTCTTCTACGTGACAGGTGTTATTTTGTTGATGATATTATTACAATTCGCATTACATATGACAACAAATAAAATTTATATAGGAAAATTAAGGATAAATATTTAGAGATAAAGCATTGGAATCTATAAGAGGAATACTTGTCTCTTGTTTGTGATGGTTCGGTGATAAACGATTTTTATTCTTATATTTTTAAGGTTCAAAACTTGTGTAAACTATTGTTGTACTTGTCAATTTAAACCTTGTCAATGAATTTTAGAGTTATGTCACTAAATTATTGGGTTTAAATTGAATTGAGAGAAAATGTAAGAATTACATCGGATTCGTCGTCACTGCTTAACCCAAATCAAGACTCCTTAAATTGATATTAATATATATATATATATATATATATATATATATATATATATATATATATATATATATATATATATATATATATATATATATATATATATATATATATATATATATATATATATATATATATAATCGAGGGTTTTCGGGCATCTCGTGTATGTGCTGAGTCCCTTTCAGGACTGTAAGGCAGCTGACGTTTCGGTGAAATCTCATTCACCATTTTCAAAGCTCACTGTATGGCGTCTACGAGAAAAAGAAGAAGAAACGTATGGAAAAGGATGCCAAAAATCCTAAACTAATCGTAAAAGGTGCCAAGGATAAAAGTGATAAAGTTGTCAAAGGTAATAGTACTAAAGAAAAAGGGGATAAACAATCGAGTGCTAAAGCCAAAGGTTCTAAACGAAAGAAGAAAACAGTTGAAAAGGAAAAAAAGAAAAGAGTAACAGAAAATTTATTCAACGGTGATGAAGATGGGTCATTAAATGAAGAAGTTGATGAAAACAAAATTTGCGTGGAAAATGGTCACATAAAGAATGTTCTGGCGGTAAAAGTCCAAATGATTATATATATTTATTCTGTTTGGATCCTTAAGTATCTATTTTGATCAGTGTTATTAATGATTGTTGTTGATTTTATTGCCAAATGTTTACGTTGATTAATAGTTACTTAATCAATTAGGTAAAAACTGATTATAAGCAAAGAAAAGACTTTATAAATATTTCATAAAAATACTATTTGATATATGGGGGGCTCATGGCTCTAATTACCCGAAGAGGAGGGTAATGGGAGCGAATAACATTTTTTTGTTTTTTGTTTCTCATCATTGATGATGATTTTGTTTTCATGTTGTCAGCCATATAAGCAACGCTCCCGTCCATAACAAAAATATTTTTTAATTACGTAAATTATGAGTTTTATTACAAAATATCTTTAGTAGGCTCCAATTTCCCCACGCTCCCTTACATAATATGCGCGCGCGAAGTCAGATTAATAACTTATTCAAAAATTGTTTGACTGATCAGGATCATTTTTTGGTTAATTTATTTATTAAATACGAAAACTAATGTATCCAAAAGATAAAAAGATTAACCATGTTTAAACTTGCTTGCCGCTTACTTAAAAAACCTACTTCTCTAAAAAATTTTTAGCTTATTTTTCCCTTTTGAAATCTAAATTTTCTTATTTTGAAAATCGGAATTTCATAAATCGAAACAAAATTGTTTAACGAATAAATCATTATATTTACTATAATAGTTTGCTCTAGGACTGATATTTATTGAGATATAATTGAATAAGGATAAGAAAAACGTGATTTTTTCTTCAGGTTGATAAGTAGGTCAATTATCTATCCTGACATCATTCCGGAAAGTAAAAATACCTTCCTCTATATCTACTTCGATATCTAATTCGACTGGATTAAAAAAAAGTTAGCAAAAGGGTAGTTCCAAAAAGGATTGTCTAAAAATAGGTTTGAAATTCCCATAAAATACCTTAAGCCGGAAACCAATTTATGAAAACCTTACAGCCAGCTTCTGATTTATTGTGGCCAGCGGTGCCATATTTAACGAGCTCATTCTCGTGGTATAATTTCTCGCTATAGCATTTGAATATAAAGACTTTTAGGATATTTCTACTTAATTTGAGTTAGACCTCTCTGCGGTAAAAGCAAAAGGGTCTAATCGCAAAATCTGTCAAGCTATAATATATACGACAAGCCCTAGAAAAGTTTGGCCGACAGTGAAACGAAGGTTATTTTATTTTTTCAACATAATCTCGCTTAACTTTAGCACACTTGCTCCACCTGTCCTTCAACAGCCTTATTTCGTTAGAAAAAATAATTCCTGTTTATTATACAGGATGTCCGCAAAAATGAGGGAAATCTTCCGAATATGAAAAAAAAAAAATACGTGAAAGGAATACTACAAGTTCAGTTCGTATAGACCTCCTCTTCGGAGGTATGGGCTCCCAAGGATCTGCAGTGGAATCAAGTTTTTTTATACATAATTATTGAACCACCAGGTATATTTCAATTTGTTTTAATGTTGTATACCAGGTAAGACCCTTTAAATTACTGTCAAAGAAAGTGTTGTGAAATACTCACAGCTGCAGGGACGGAATAGCTGTAAGACTCATGACCTCTTTTTTTACGCCCTGTATGATAAGAACTTCGGACAACGTTTTTACATTCCTCTTCTTCTCCTTCTACGTTGACTAGGGATATCCCTGTTTGTCATTCCATCTACACCCGCCTTATTCTGCTGATGAAGAGAACCAGCTCTGGGCTCATCTCTTTGGTGGTCGTCCTGGTAATCTTCTTCCTCTTGGTCGTCCATACATACAAACTTTGGCTAGTCTCTCTTCACTCATTCTCTCAACGTGTTCTTTCCAACCTCTTTTTCTTTCTTTTGTCCATTTAACTACGTCCTGCACATTACATTTTTCTCTGATTAAGGTATTTGTCAGCCTATCTCTGGTTGACACGTTCAGCATTGATCTCAGTACTTTCATTTCGGTGGTTCTCATTTTCTGCTTTGTCTTCTTAGTGTCTGCTTTTGTTTCCGTGGCATAAGTTAGAATTGGTCGTATCATGGTCTTATATATTTTTGTTTTTCCCTTTATTCTCATGTATCTGTTTCGAAATATAACATCTCTTAAGCATCCTGCCACTTGTAGGGTTCTTGTATTTTGTGACAGTACTTCTCCAGTAAGGTTACGACAGCTTGTTGTGTCAATGCCTAGGTATTTAAAGTTCATGACTTGTTCAATTATGGCATTTTCTATCTGTAGCTTACATCTTCTTGGTTCCTTGGAAATTACCATACACTTTGTTTTATTCGTTGATATCTGCATATTGTACTTCTTAGTTGATACGTTAAATAGGTGTCAATCTCTGGAGGTTGTCTTCGTTATCTGCGAGTAGGACCGCATCATCCGCGTAGCATATTATATTGATACTGTGTCCGCCCATCTAGTATCCGCGTTTCGGTCTGATGTCCTCTATTATGCGGTCCATTATCAAATTGAATAAGAAGGGGCTTAGCGAGTCTCCCTGTCTTATCCCTTCGTTTATCTTGATGTCTTCAGTTAGACCGGATGTTATTATTTTTGTGCTAGAATTTGTGTACAAGTCATCAATTATGTTTATGATCTCCGCTGAAACATTTTTCTGTTTTAGGATGTCCGTTATGTGCTGCTTCTTGATGCGGTCGAATGCTTTTGTTAGGTCAACAAAGCATAAGTATGCAGGGTGGTTAAATTCTATTAATTTTTCGATCGAGGAGGCCAGGCAATAGGTCCTCTTCTACCTTTCTAATGGTTTAGATAGACTTTATTCAAGTGCTCCCGCACAGCAAAGCTGAAATGAGGTAGTGCCCCATCGTGTATGTAGTACACGTTTCTGTGGCAAGTGCTCTATCAAATCAAGAAAAGCGTTTTGGAGGATCCCCAAATAAAGTTCTCTATTCAGTCGTGCCGCTAATACGAAAGGTTCAATTAAAAAATTGCTAATGATTCCTGCCCAGACATTAACTGATTGGAACTGAAATTGATGATGTAAAACAATAATTGCATGTGAGTTGTGTATATTTATGATACTATTTTTGGTAAACTCTGCTTCATCCGTGAAGAAAATAGTGCTAATGAAGGTTACATAATTTCGTTGCTGATCCAATAACCAGTTTGCCAATTACATTCTACGGGGAAAATCTTCAGGAATCAGTTCATGTACTTTTTTAAATAATCTTGATATAACGGCTGCTCTTGAAGAACTTCATGTACTTTTGCTTTCGACGTGTTAAACTGCGCTGATAATTTTCGAGTGTTCGTTGAAGGAGTGTCATCTAGAGCATGATAATATAACAGTATCCTTTGTAAAACAATGCCAATGTATTTTTTCACTTATTTTGAGCAAATTATATAATTTGTCCCTTCAAAGTAGGACTTTTCCTGGTGAGTGGAAGAGAGGTTATATATACCCTATTTATAAGAATTCAAAAATAGAGCCCATATAGAAAATTATAGGCTAATTTCCAAATGTTCCATAATTTAAAAAATATTCGATTCTATTTTAACTGATGAATTAACAACTGTTTTTGGAAGTTATATAGTTCTGGAACAATATGATTTCTGTAAAGGGAAGTCCACAGTTACAAATCTTTTGATTGATGTTAATTTTTTGTTATGTACTTTGGAGGATCGTTGCCCAGTTGATGCTATATATACTGATTTTTTCAAGGCGTTTAATACAGTAAATCATACTTGTCTTTTAACTAAACTGAAATCTACTGGCATTTAAAATCCGCTCCTTTCATGGACAGGACCCTATTTCACGGGGAGAATACAGATTTTACGATATAAGAACTACTCGTCGCGTAAAATTAGGGTGCAATCTGGGGTTCCTCGGGAAGCGTATTTGGCCCCTCTTCTGTTCAACTTGTTGTTGAGTGATGTCGTTAAGTCTTTTTCGCATGGAACGGCACTGCTGTTCACTGCTGATTTAAATTTTTTTTAGTGCATTAGATCTCTGCAGGATTACATTGATATGTATTCTGATTTGGATGCGTTTAGTGAATGGTGTACTACTTACAGGTTGTACCTTAACATCGGAAAGTGCAAGACAGTGCGATTCTGTAGAAAGAAGACTTTAATCGAATACGATTATAAGATTAACGGTATGTCTGTGGAATTGACCGATTCTATATCTGATGTTGGTGTAATATTGGATAGTTAGTTAACTTTTAAAGAGCATATACATAATCTCACAAATAAGGGAAAGTAATTAGTGGGGTTTGTTACACGGAATCTATCTGACTTCAAAGATATTATTTCCCTTACAAATGTTTATTGCAGTGTTGTGTGTTCTGTATTGGAGTATGCCTCACCAATATGGTCGCCTTTCTAAAATGTATACGAATTGGAGCTAAAACGGGTGCAGAAAATTACACTTTTTAGCGTTTTTAACTAAAGAGTTAAACTCTAATTTTGGTTTGAATTTTTTTTATCATAAGGTTGAAGGTTGAATATTTGATAGGAATAAAGGTGTATCGTTTATCGAAATACAATAATTACATGATGTAAATAAGCTGACGTTTTTTCAAAAACGGTTACAATTAGCGACATGAATGAAGAGTATATAGAAAATGTTGTTCAAAGTTCTTATCATACAGGGCGTAAAAAAATGGAGTCATGAGTGTTACACTTAATCCGTCTCTGTAGCTGTAATTCCCAACACTTTCTTGGAGAGTAATTTGAAGGGTCAGACCTGGTACATATCATATCAAGAAAAAAATTATATATACCTAGTTGTTCAATAATTATGTGTAAAAAACTTGATTGAATTGCAGCTCTTTGAGACCCCATATCTCTGAAGAGGAGACCTAGAGGAAAAAAGTTTATATGAACTTGTAATATTCCTTTCACGTGTTTCACGCCAAACTAATATCTAACAAAATAGGATTCGCATAAGCAGATTAACAATACTTTGTTTGTAATTGCTTTCTTACCATAATTTATATATATTAGTAGTTATTTGTTTCATTTAGAAATAACTTGGCGCCGACTTCAAAAATTTCAATTTCATATAGGGATTTATAGTTATTTTTCACTTTTTGGCGCACTTCTAGAAATCGGTTCAATTTTTTTTATAAAAATTTTATTTTTCGATTTTTAGTTTTGAGTTCATTATTATATCCATAAGTTATTTGAACTAAGTAATAATCGAGATTAGTGTACCTCGCAATGACTCCAAGGTGACAAAAAAGTACCAATTTTATCCAAAGTTGTAATCACCCTAAAATGAACTATTAAAAATTCTTTGATTCTTAGTCAACCAGTCAAATTGTATCAAACAAATATTTTGTCTGGCATAGTAAATCCCCTATCTTAAATTTTGAATTAATTTTAGATTGGTAATATAGGCCCCAAAAACCTTCCAATATCGATATTTAAAGAACTTGAGAGGTAAATTCCTTAACTCGGTATATTTTATAGTGCATATTCAGTTTGTATACGCTCCAAGAAGCTCGCAATCTCAATTTTAGGCCAAATCGGAAAACTTAAAATTTTCACTCCCTCACTCCCTTGTCAACCTAATATTGTAAAAAATTAACTTCATATTCGTTATACACGACCCCAAAAACACCCTAATACCAAATCTGTTAAAATGCGAATTAGGTAAAATTTTCAACTCACTATATTGGAACCGTCATATTGAATTTCAAAAAAATAATTTTAATGTCTTAATGTAATCTAAATCTAAACACTTCAAAGCCCCCTAGTACCAATTTTAGATAAAACCCAGAAATTCAAAATTTCTAGACCGTTATATTGCCTCTGACATATTAGATTTTCTTAAAATAAATTAATATTCGCTATTTACTTCCTTAAAAACGATTCAGTCCCACATTTGAACAAAATCAAAAAATGTAAAATTTTTGGTCCACCATATTGAATTCTGAAAAAAATACTATTAAATTCGTAAATAACACCCTCGAAAATCTCCTATATCAGTTTTAGAAAATCGAAAAATGTAAAATTTTTAGGATGTCATATTGAGCTCTTCAAAAAATATTTTAAATTCGTAATTAATGCTAACAAAAATCTCCCAATACCGATTTTAGACAAAATCGAGAAATGTAGAACCTTTAATCCGCCATCTTGGATCCGCCATACTTAATTTTTTTAAAATAATGTCAGATTCATAATGTGTGAGTTCAAAAACTTCCCCATATCAATTTTGGAAAAAATTGGATAAAATTTATTTTTCATCCCCTATATTGGATCCGCCATATTGAATTTTTTAAAAATGTTTTGGATTCGTTATGTGCCACTCCAAAAACTCCCCCACACCATTTTTGGAGAAAATTGGACAAAATTAAATTTTCTTGTCCCCCATATTGGATCCACCATATTGAATTTTTTAAAAACAATTTTAGGTTCGTTGGATGCAACCTAGAAAATTTCACTATACCAATTTTGGAGAAAATCCTTCAAATTTTTTTTTTGGCCGCCATATTGTCAGCACCATCTTGGATTTTACTGCACCAATTTCGTCTAAAAAAATATGGGACCACCGCAGCAATTTCTTGAACATAACGAAAAAATTTCGTTCAAATATGTGCCGCCGTTCCGGAGTAATCGGTGTACATACAAAAAAATAACATACGTACTCGACGAATTGAGAACCTCCTTTTAGAAGTCGGTTAAAAAGAATCTTCTGTCTCTGGCACTTGTTATAGCCATAGATAAAATATTTATAGATCCGCAAAGTTTAATCCCAAAAACGGCAAATTTACGACAATAAAATGTAAACATCGTAGATCAGATAGCGGCATGCGCACTACAAGATGATCAGGTGACCATCGACAGGGCCGAAGTTCGAAAATCTATTTAGTTAGTTCAATTAGTCATAAATGATGTCTAAATCAAACAAGTTATCAAAGTTGCAATCCTGGTTGCAATCTTTAGTAAAAAAGTCGGTGTCATGTAACTTTATTGTTCTGGGAGTCACATCATATGGGCACAAATAATATCTGAAGCAGAAGGGAATAATCCGGTCTGTGTCTACCGATGAGAGTTAGTTTAGTCATTTCTTATACTGTGAAAGTAAAATTGTGAAGAAAATGTATCTTACTATTTCTCTAATCTATTGTTTCCGCCTGTGTGCGTTAACTTTCTTGTTGTAGGGTGGTAGTGAATAATTAACATTTTTAAGGTCCGGAAATTTATTCTCTAATTATTAAAAAATAATGACTTTCTTTTCCTTATCTTTTTTTTTCAATTTTTAAGAAAATATTGATACGAAATGGGTTTGTCAACGGATATGCAGGATTTAAAAATAATTTTATATAATAATATTTTTCTGCCGTAATGGTGAACGGAGCATATATTTTCTTATCGTATTAATTTTTTCGACAAAATGATGAAAATGTTATTTCAAATAAAATAAGTGAACAAGGTCATCGCTGGGGATGAATAAAAAAAATATACCAACAAAAGAAATTCACATTTGTCTAACTTATTTCGTAATATTTTGCTTTTGTTTACATATTAATGAATTTTTAATTTGACGATTTCAAAGTGAGGATTGCCATGACCACATGAATCATGACAATTTCATAAAATGAGTATGGACATAACCAATCTGAATTTACTTCCAAAACTAGTATTAATAATGAACAACGCTTTTTAACGTCATGTCCTCAATCTTCAGGCATAGAAAATAATAAATCATAGGATGGCTGCAGAACAAAAAAAAAACATTTCAGCTGGGTGGAAACATCGGTTAAATATAAGGTGGATGAAGTTATGCAAGAATATGGACATTGTGTAAATTAGCAACTGGAAAAAAGTCGTTGTCAATTTAGAAAAATAATTCAAACAGAGCTTAGAAATTATAGAGCCAATCTGGCTAAAATATAAACCTTGTACTGAAATATTTTATGTATATAACAAAATAATAATGCATTGTAATTATTGTAAGTTATATACGTGTGTTTTAAAATATTCCAACTTCATTTTGAGGATGCATGTTTTTATTTATGTAAGTAATGTAATAGATGGAGAAACTGTATCATTTCTTGACATATTGATGAATGTACTTTTTTCATATGATAGAATAAACTATGGTTTGGTGCGAATTTTCAGATTTTTTTTTAAGAATTGATTGCTTAAAAGTTCAGTTTATCTTTTGATAATCATTTGGAAAGTGCTCAAAATAAATCGTACTACATGTTTTGAAAATTTAATGTTATACGAAAACTCTATAAATCCAAAAACGTTGTAAAGCAACACTATTTTTTACGCTATAGAGAAAAAGGAAAATAAAACAAATAAAATATGTACACATTCCATTATATTAAATAAAAACACAAAAACAAATAAAATAAATCACTTAAAACACTATACAGCCGTTTAAATCGCACGCAACTCACAAAGCAAAAATAAACACAAAAATGGCGTTGAACCGATACTGTGCTGTTTACGGATGGCGCTATGAAACAATTGATCGATAATAGGAAGTCGCTTATGCGCATGCCCTTATCTGACTGGCACCCGATGTGCAGAAACGCATTTTTTCGCCCATGATTTGCCATTTTTTGGCTTTAGCAGCCGACATAGTAGAGGTCAGTGGTTATAGCGAGTCTTATAATATTCAGTATTAATAATTTGAGACGGAAACGTTGATATTCACCCTTGGTGTACCATTCAAACGTTTTAATTGATCAAACTGGACAAATGAAATATTCAAATTTTAGAGAACAATTAAAAGCCACACTTTCTTCTTATTTTCAACACGATTAAAATCTAATTTTAAAATTGCTAAATTTCTTTTCTAGATTATTAACTGCTTCGACAATAATTAATACAAAATTCAGGCAAAGAAACCTTTTACAAAGTTTTAAAGATTTAACTGAAACAGTTTTATCGGTAAAAAAGCTTTATAATTAATTGCCATTGTCTCGGTAAATAACAAATAAGACAACTAACAAAAACTTTTCACTCGGATTAAAAATGTTTTAAACTTCAGATCCATTAAAATTTAAAATTAATGACCTTCCCTCAACTAACGGATCGCCACCTCGGGATTAAAATCGGATTGAAATATCCACATACTTTATTAGAAAGTTTTAGCTGACATTAAATTTCAGCAAAAGTTACTACACTTTTTTTTTTAATTTAAAGTTTTGGAATGAGTTATCGGTATTTGAAATTAATTTTTATCAAGTTTAATAACATGTGCCTAATGGATGAAACTTATATTAATTTATTACACGTTCGGAATTTAAATTGAAAATTTGTTGAAAATTGAAAGTTAATTGTGTTTATAAAATGTCACAAGTTTGCTAAAATATAAATTTCTAGAAAAGAAAATATATATAAAAAAAATTAAAGTTTTACTGAATATTATCCGAATAGTTAAAATATCAAACTATTTAGGAATTGAAGGGGTCTTTTAAGTTATAATTTTTCAAGAAAAAAAAATTTTAAGTCATTTTTTTTAATAGAAGGAAAAGAGATATCATTTTATAATTTTGCATATATATTTGTTCGTACTTTAAGTGTACAAAAATATTTTTTTTGGATTTTTTTACCCATAATAATAAAAAAAAAAATGACGGCGGACGTGATCCCAGGTGATTGAATCGTCTCAAAAAAAAAATACAAAATTAATCCTTGTTCAAGTGCCCATGGTCGGTACCGGAATGATTTTTTTTTTCAACAAAAAATAACAAAATGGCGGCCATTTGAGAAAAAAATTCATTTTTGAGGGTGAAAAATCGGGTAAAAATCGGAAAATTTGTTACCGATCAAAGTGATTTCGGTACCGACCATGGGCACTTGAACAAGGATTAATTTGGTATTTTCTTTTTTTTTTCAGACGATTCAGTCACCTGGAATCACGTCCGCCGTCATTTTTTGATGTTTTTTTAAAAAAATTGTTATGGGTAAAAAAACCTATAAAAAATAATTTTTTTTTTGTATACTTAAAATACAAATAAAGATATGTGCAAAATTATAAAATGATATCTCTTTTCTTTCTACTAAAAAAATATTAATAAAAATTTTTTATTTCTGAAAAATTGTAACCGAAAAGACTCCTGAAGTCAAATTAACGATATTCATGAAAAATAATGAATTTTATTTGTGTAACAAATTTGCTTTCTTCTTATACTGATGGATCTTAACAAGAAGGAAGAGCTGGAGCCGGAGTATTCGGCAGGAACACGAGAGTCAGAGACTACTACCCTCTCGGACACAGGGGCGGATCCAGCCTCTCTCTTTGGGGGGGGGGGGCGGGGGCGGTCATATCACAAAAGTACAGTATGGTAAGCGAAAGCAAGCTGTCGACGAGGGAGAGAGAGACATCAGCAATATTCCTATTTCTAGTGTAAAAGGCAGGGTCGGGTCTAATTTTCAGAATTTGAAGTTTTTGGAGAGGGGGGGGGGCGATCATAAGAAAAAACAAGTTGTCGACAGGGGGAGAGGATGCAGGCAATATTCCTAGTATAAGACGCAGAATCGTGTGTATTTTCCTAAACTCAAAGCTCTTGGGGGGAGTGGCTGTCGCAAGAAAAACAAGTTGTCAACGGGAGGGGAGTGCTAGCAGCATACACATTCCTAATATAAAAGGCAGAATCGTGTCTATTTTCCTGAAGGGGGAAGGGGAAGGGCGATCGCAAGCATACACATTCCTATACTCTATTTAAGAACTGGAGAGAGTAATAAAACTGTTACCGAAACCTCCTGCTACTTGTTCTTATATATTATATGAGATTAGTGAGATACCCAAAAGATATGGCTTCCACACCTATTTTTATTCCAAAATCGTTAAACCAGGGCATTTTTGCCTTAACGAAAAACTTATTACGATGAATATTTATGATGCCTTAAAATATCAATATCTAGATAATAATGTTAAAAGTTCTGTTGAGAAGTGTTCCAACATGACAGGAGTTGGAAAATCTACTATGTACCGAATACTGAAGGAGAAAAAAACGACTGGAATTGTTAGTACTCCCAAGTCACATTCGAGCACAGGCAGACGAAAAACCTCGTTGGAAGAAGAGATGTAAACTGCAATAAAAGAAGTTGTACACACATCTTATTATGAGAAGCAGATCCCAACCGACGACAAAATTCTAACTCAAATCAATGAAGATCGGGATTTACCTGAAATTAAAGAAACTGAGTTTTGGAAATTACTCAGAGAACTTAACTTTTACTGGAAAAAACCAGATGGGAAATCTGTTCTTATAGATCGTCCAGAAAATGTCCGTTGACGGAGAAAATATCTCTCTCAAGTAAAAGGTAGAGGTGCTCGAAGTAACACAACTTACAAAATTAGTAATTTGACAGAACTTTTGAAAAATTTTTTGGAAAAAAGTTACTGCAGAAAATTTGGAAAAATCCAAATAATAAAAGAATAAAAGAAAATGGGGAAACTCGATCTCATGATCCGTGCGATAATGGAATCAATTATAATTAATTTGGGTGAAGATTGCTTCACTGACTTGGATTACGAATTAGATACGTAATGTTTACCAGAGTAAACACAATTTATTATTTAAATATTTTTAACATATAAAAATTAATTACATTTCAATCCCTTTTTAGTGTTTATTTGTAATTCTGTAGATGGTTTAAGAAATAAATAAACTGAAATGTCCTAAAAATGTTTTTAATTAATAATAAAATGACCGACAGCCCAAAATAATGTTCACATTATATGGACGAATTTATTTTTTTTATATTATATTTTATATGTATATATTGTATTTTTGACAATGGGTATTTTATAAGTATTTAAATTATAATTACTAAGGCTACGTTTTATTCTGAATGTGCCTAAAACGGTTTCTATGCCAAAATTAAAAATACAGTTGTGATTTGTGTTAAATATGTCAAAATTATTTATATTTTCTAATGTATGTGAATTATTAAAAAATCATAAGAAATAAAATAATATTATAAAAACTTTTTATTTTAAGTTTATTACCGAAATAATCTTGTATGCCATAAATACTTAGTGATAAAATAAACCTCTTTCCGATGCCTAAGACAAGGATTAAAATCATTTTTAACACTTCACACATCCAAATATCTATTGTTATCCAACCAGAATGGTTCATTTTTAAAGACCGGTATTTTTGATTATAAAATTTCTAACCCATTTGTATAAAAAATATATATGTCTAACAGATTTTGCGAAGAAAAAAAAAGAGTAAAAAATGATTTATTACTCTCTCTAGTTCTTGAATAAACTATAGTATAAGAGGCAAAATCTGGTCTATTTTCCTGAACTCAAAGCTCTTGGGGGGGGGGGGGGTGATGCCATAAATACTTAGTGATAAAATAAACCTCTTTCCGATGCCTAAGACAACGATTAAAATCATTTTTAACACTTCACACATCCCAATATCCATTTTTATCCAACCAAAATGGTTCATTTTTAAAGACCGGTATTTTTGATTATAAAATTTCTAACCCATTTCTATAAAAAATATATATGTCTAACAGATTTTGCGAGGAAAAAAAAGGGTAAAAAATGATTTATTACTCTCTCTAGTTCTTGAATAAACTATAGTATAAGAGGCAAAATCGGGTCTATTTTCCTGAACTCAAAGCTCTTGGGGGGGGGGGGCTAAATTATGACATCAGTTAACTTGATAGATATTGCCAACTTGAAAAATTGTGATTTGTAGACGCTTTTTAAATTGATCAATTTTTATTGGAATTTTATATGTTTTGTTGAATAGAGGGACCAAAATTCTATCGCTGAGCATAATTGAAACTGCCCAAAATAAACTCTAGAGCTTTCTCGACACTTTGATATACATTACAAATACTTTTGTGAACTATTAATATATTAAAATTGAATAAAATAAACGGCTTACACATAGAAATTAATGACTATTTGACTCTATTTTGTTCGAGAAAACTCTAAAATTATTATTATTGCCTCAGATATTAATAGCCATATTTTAAATAAAATTTTCTAGATATTTTAAACCTAATGTTGCTTATAAAAAACTTAAATCTATCTTATAATCTAAATAAAATTGTCTTATATTTTCTAAATATTTATCATATATGGTTTTAATTTTGCTATATTTTGTTAACCACACCTTAAAACTATTACATTCTTGTTTCAGAAGGAACATTTACGAATATTTTTCACTTATCACTGTATATTTTTGTTTCTATATCCGCACTGATAGTAAATTTCGCACTTTTTAGGATTCACTATTATTGTTTATGTTGGACTTAGAATAAATACGTAGCATTTGATTTTTAGTTTTTCTAACGCTTTCACTCACTTATAGACTAACTAAATAAATATATTAATTTACAATAATGTTTCCTCTTTCTTGTTCAATATGTTTTACACAGTTTTTAGTTGAACTTATGTCTCTACAGAGGAAACTACGTGAAACATTTGACAAAATAAACAGTTCGAAAATTATCTACATGAACGAACATTTTGTTAGCTATTGAGATTTTATTACAACTATTCCTTATTATCTACTCTATTTTTATACAAAATATCTTAAATTATACTTAATCCTATTTGATACTTTATTTTACTCTGTAATTACAAATTTATTATGTATCAAAGTTTGATTTTAATCTATCTGTGCATTGTTTTTATCGTGTGATCTTAAAACAATATTGGCTTTAATCATTTATCTATACAATATATATATATATATATATATATATATATATATATATATATATATATATATATATATATATATACAGTTCCATTAGACCATTACATGTTCAAAAAGTGTATAAAATAAAAAGAATGACCACAATCTTTGATCTGCCAACACCTTTGTAATATATTGTAAACTGGTGCTACATTATCTTCCCCGAATAACTTGTTTATGACCAGTCAATTTTTTTTTGTTTTAGTTAATTTTTATTTTAACTCATTCTCCCTGCTTTTCTGAGAATTTCACTTCGTAACGTGAACAATGTAAGACAAAGTCTAAACGTGGCGACCCTAAAAGACAACCTTTTACTGTTTTCGTCAAGCTAATAAGAAATTTATTTTTCTTTGTTTCCGGAATTTTCTATAAAGAAACGTAGTAATGTTAGCATTACCTTAACCTACACTGTCAATAAATCAACTTACTAATGTGGCTTGTATAACAATAATGTACAGAAAGTCACACGTCCCACATAGAAGTTATATAACCCTACTCAAAACACCCACACGGCTCGAAATTTTCGGAAGACATTAATACCAGTGACACCAGAAAAGTTTTCCCTAACAATGAATAAAATACTTTTATAGACTATTTTAATTTTCAATAGAATTTCGTTTAAGTTTAATGCACTTTGGTCACTTATCTGCAATAACTTATTTCATCAGAAAAAATGGTTCGTCCTGGCTCTTAAAACAGGCATCAATATCCCCTTTCAATTAATTATCATCTGAAAAATGAAGTCATTTGAAGATTTTTTTGGAATTTTTTATAAACCTACCTAAACCTTTTTATATTTCAGATGCCTCGAAATTACCAAAGAAAGACGGAGACCAAATACAAATTAGAAGATTTACAAAAAGCTATTCAGGACATCAAGAACAAAGAACTTTCATTAGGAAAAGCAGCTATCGTTTACTCTATACCAAAAAGCACTATACACGACCAAAAATTGGAAGAAAGGCTATATTTTCCGAAGACCAAGAAAAAGAATTAGAAGAACACATTTTAAAATGCAGTAAACTATTTTATGGCTTAACTATAGAGATGGTGAGGAAAATAGCTTTCAAATTTGCTGAAGTAAATCAGTTAAAGCATAATTTTGACCAAACATCACAAATGACGGGAAAGGACTGGTTTTATGGATTTCGAAAAAGGCATCCCAACATTTCTCTCCGCAAACCTGAATCCACTTCTATTAATAGAATTACAGCGTTTAATAAAACAGAAGTGAGAATCTTTTTCGAAAACTTGGAAGCCTTACAAAGGAAATATCAATTTGATGCCAATCGCATTTACAATGTTGACGAGACCGGCATTTCTAACGTCCAGAAAAATTCTAGAATTCTAGCTCCGAAAGGCCAGAAACAAGTCAGCATGGCTACAAGTGGTGAAAGAGGCACAACAACAACAATTGTTTGCGCATTCAGTACTTCAGGAAAGTGTGTCCCTCCTCTATTTTTTATTTTCAACAGGAAGCGAATGAATGCTCACCTATTGCATGGAGGCAATGCTGATATGGTTGCAGCCGTGAGCGATTCGGGTTGGATTAATGGAAATCTATTCATAGATTGGTTACATTATTTTATCTTTTACGCTAAACCAACTGTTGAAAAACCTATTCTTCCTATTTTAGACAACCCTGAAAGTCATATTAGCCTGGTTTGCTACCTGCTTTGTCGCCAGAATGGAATAATACTGTTATCTCTTCCACCACATACGTCACATCGTATGCAACCGCTGGACTTAACATATTTTGGACCGCTCAAAACTGCATACAACAGAGAATGTGACTTATACGTGGCTTCAAATATAGGCCGAAAAATTACACAGTATGAAGTTGTCGAGCTTTTTACTAAAGCTTTCAATCGAATCAGTAATATAGAAAAAGCTGCAAATGGTTTTCGGGTAGCTGATATTTGGCCATTAGATACAACAAAATTTGACGAACATTTCTTTGATTCGACATCACCTGATGTGCAGACAGCATCGACATCAAATATGCAAAGAGCAGTAACACCTGATGCCCAGATAGCACCGACACCTTCTGTGCAACGAGCAATAACACCTGATACCCAGACTGCACCGACACTATCTATGCAGAGAGCAGTATCACCTAATGCACAAGTAGTTCCATTACCAGTTGTGCAGCAGCGATCAGTAACACCTTTACCTGTGTTGGACAAATCAATTCCACTTCAAGATGTTGTTAATGTTCCCCAACTGCCACAGCAGAAAAGTAGGCAATGTTCTAGAGAGAAACATTCAATTATAATCACTAGTGCCCCTATGAAAGACGCTTTAGAAGGAAAGGAATAAAGGAAAAAAAAATAAAGAAGAGGAAAAAGAAAATGATAAGTCTGTATGAACCACTGAAAGAAAGAAAGGTATGAAGAATCTTAAAGCATTTGCAGATGATATGAAAGCTAAAGATAGGAACGTACAGCGCAAGAAAAAGAAAGTCAACAAAAGTGCTACAAAGGTTGATGAAGGGTATTATTGTCTTATTTGTAATGAAAAGTATAAAGAACCAATCACAGAAGATTGGATAATGTGCATCAAATGTAAATTGTGGGCCCACGAAAATTGTACGAGTGGTGCAGCACCTCAAGGGGATTTATCTGTGATTTCTGTGCCAATTAGACTATGTCCGTGATTACCCCATATACCATCCATAATTACCCCCCAAGCTGTGGGGCAATTCCGGACACCAGAGGTTTTGTTTTTTGTTGAAATTTGATTTTATTTTTGAAAATTTATCTAAGTTGATTATGAGAACATAAGAATGATTAGTTTAAGTAAATATTAAGCAATACATAAGGCTTGTAACATCATTTGGTTTTATTGTATTTCAGCTCTCCCTTAAGTGTTCTCAATTACCCCATCTTCCCCTACATGTATTTTCCAGATTCCCCGTACATACTTTATCTTAAAATTTAGAGATAAATAAAAATGTTTATTTAACTGTCTAAATATTCTTCAATGTTGGAAAACTTGGTGATTTTAAAAACTTTTTAGCTTCCTTTTAGAGTTATTTTTATTTAATATGAATTTGAAATGATCTGACAGTTTGTTGTATATTTGACGCCAAGTCAGTAAATATTATTTTCAGTTAGAATATATGAGAGAAATGGATATACTAGATCGAAATGATTTTGCGTGCCATAAATATGATAGTAATTGTTCTAATGAAAGTTTTTGAAATATTTTTCAAATATAAATAATGATAGTAGCCTGAGACTTGCATTCTTGAACTCGTGCTATATGATGCCAAGCCACATGCTTCAGTAATTGTTCGAATTACACTTTTATGTATTTTAAATACACGAATTAAATATGGCAAGTTACCTCAGAAAACTATATTTTACAAGGTAATAAAACAGAGCTCAATATTAGGAGCAAATAACATCCATTGGAAAAATTTGTTTTAAGTAATATACAACGTCGTCTGTTATTCGGGTTAGTTCAGGTTAGTTCCGATCTACTATTAATTTTTAGTAGATTTTGGAACTCGCACTTGTGGAGTAAAGCATACAAAATGTGTTCTATATATATATTTAGATACAAGTTGTTTGCATTAAACCACTTGTTGTGTTATTCATGTGCATACATAAAAAAATACATATCGGTCGAATTTGGAACATCCCTTTTTTAAAAATCGGGTAAAAACAGGTCCAGTACGGATTCCTGAGGCCCTCCACAGGTAATTTTAAATTTAATAATTTTTTTAAATTTTAACTTAGACCCACTAAATTGCACACAAAAGGCTCTCTGAGAAGAAATACTTTAAAAACACAGGCGAAATGAAAAATACTTTGAAAAGAAGAATTGCTATCGCTAATTTTAAAGTAGCCTCAAAACCCAATCAAAAACGCTTACCGATTAAGAAGAATGAAATTGTTTTATGGCGGCAAAAATATTTGAAAAAAATAAGGAAATTTCGGGAAAAAGATTTAAACCCGATCTAGTTGTCATGATATTTAAATCTTAGAGTCGCCCAGTTTTGTTTTGCTTATGACATTGTCAAAATTTATATTATTTATGTCAACAAATAAACGCTTATATAGGATAAGAATCTTGGGATTAAGCCTTGAAATATGTAATAGAAATAGTTATATACTGAAAATAAATAAAGTCCTCCATTTTTGCCGGTTCAGCAATAAAACAAAATGATTGTTAGATGCTTGTTATTTAGGGTCTAAAACTTGCTTGACATATTATTGCTTTTGTCAGTTTAGGCCGTCTGCTGTCAATTTAGGGCGGTTTTAAATTTAAACCATCTTAGTGAATCCGGCTGTGAAAGTTCGAAGCAGTCATTTATGGAAGGATTTTTAGAAGGACTATGCAATTCTAGTGGAAAAAGTTGTCGTCTTATAATAACTCATAGTGGAAATATGTCTGGTTTCTTAAATTTTTTCGAATCATTCGAAAAATAGGGGACCACTATGAAGACACGAATACCGATGTTTTGGGCGATGGTTCCCTTCGATTCCAAACCTTGTGTAACCCGATTCGGTACTTGTAATGGACAATTCTTCGTATAATAGTCTACGTCAAGAAAAAATTCCGACTTCTGCGTTTAAAAATGCGAAGATATGCCAATGACTTCTCTCAAAAGGCACTGAATCTAACGACAGACCAAGGAGAATCGGTAGGACATTCCGTCCAGGGGGGTTTCAGTCGGTAAGAATCCAACACTACATTTTACTGAAGGTGCTTATGCAAGAATTCCCCTCCAGGAAAAAAATTGTAAGGGTTGATAAAAATGTGAGAAAATAAATTTAACTTAACAAAATATTTTGATATTCCCAAGAAATTTCATCATTTGTTATTTACTGACGTACACGCCACTGAAATTAATTCCCCTGACGGCGCACCACCCGGGGCACCCTATAGCGAGAGACGAGTCACTGACAGAAATTAAGGACTTTAGGTGTAAATACAGTTGAAGGCATTTTATTTGTGCCAATAGAAATAGTAATTTATGTTGCGATTTCGTTTCATTAACAGATCAGTGGGCCGCGAAGTAATCTATTCTGTTAAGTTTCAGTAGTATTAGATCTTTGAATAGATGACTACTTTGAAAGACAAAACAATTAGCAGGTTCGCATTTATCATGCGATACAGACTCTTGCTTATTTTTTATCCTTGACATTAAACTTGCTCATTCTTATTTTAATTAATATTTTTATATTTGCGTAAGGGAAATTTCTAGTAGAATCAACTCCAAAATAAACTATAATAATGAAAACTACTACATGGCAGGCGCAGATCCAAGGGGGAGGGGCGGTGAGAGCGATCGCCCCCCCCCCCCCCGAAGAGCTTTGAGGTCAGGAAAATATACCCGATTTTGCCTCTTATATTATAGTTTATTCAAGAACTAGAGAGAGTAATAAATCATTTTTTACCCTTTTTTTTCTTCGCAAACTACCTGTATTCTTTAGTCTGGTGTCTTTGACAAAAGCTATTAGACATGAATGAGTTAGAAATTTTATTATCAAAAATACCGGTCTTTAATAATGGACTATTTGGGTTGGATAAAAATAGATATTTGGAAGTGTGAAGTATTAAAAATGATTTTAATCCTTGTCATAGGCGTCGGAAGGAGGTTTATTTTATCACTAAGTATTTATGGCATAGAATATTATTTCGGTAATAAACTTAAAAGTTTTTATAATATTATTTTATTTCTTATAATTTCTTAATAATTCACATACATTAGAAAATATTGATAATTTTGACATATTTAACACAAATCACAACTGTATTTTTATTATTTTTAAGTTTGGCATAGAAACCGTTTTAGGCACATTCAGACTAAAACGTAGCCTTTTTCTCCTAAAAAATTATTAATATTATTATATTAAAAAGTTATAATTTTAATACTTACAAAATATCCATTGTCAAAAATACAAGAATTTAAACATATATAAAAAAAATAAATTCGTCCATATAATATTAAAATTTTTTTGGGGCTATCGGTCATTTTAATATTAATTAAAAACAATTTTAGGACATTTGATGTTTAACTTTATTTATTTCTTAAACCATCTGCAGCATTACAATTAAACATTAAAAAGGGATTCAAATGTTATCAATTTTTATATGTTACAGAAAATTTAAATAATAAAGTATGTTTACGCTGGTAAACAATAAGTATCTAATTCGTAATCAATGTCAGTGAAGCTATCTTGGCTCAAATTAATAATAATTGGTTCCTCTAACTCACGGGTCATGAGATCGTGTTTCCACATTGTCTTTTATTTTTTTATTATATGGATTTTTCTCAATATTCTGCAGTAACTTTATTCAAAAAAATCTTTCAAAAGTTCAGTTAAATTACTAATTTTGTAAGTTGTGTTATTTCTAGCAACTCTACCTTTTACTTGAGAGAGATATTTCCTTCTCCAACGGACATTTTCCGGACGATCTATAAGAACAGATTTCCTATCTGGTTTTTCCCAACAAAAATTAAATTTTCTGAGCAATTTCCAGAGCTCAGTTCTTTTAATTTCAGGTAAATCCCGATCTCCGTTGATTTTAGTTAGATTTTTGTCAACGGTTGGAATCTGCTCCTCATAATAAAATGTATGTACAATGCCTTTATTGCAGTTTACATCTCTTCTTCCAACGAGGTTTTTCGTCTGCCTATGATCGAATGTTGCTTGGGAGTACAAAAAATTCCAGTCATTTTTTTCTCCTTCAATATTCGGTACATAGTAGATTTTCCAACTCCGGTCATGTTGAAACACATCTAAATAGAGCTTTTAACATTATTATCTAGATACTGATATCTTAAGGCATCATAAACATTCATCGTAATAAGTTTTTCGTTGAGGCTGGTTTAACGATTTTGGAATAAATATAGATGTGGAAGCCATATCTTTTGGGTATCTCACTAATCTCAAATAATATATAAAAACAAGCACAAACAAGATAAATCACTAAGGACACGCTGTAAGGTGTACTTTGCTCACTGACAGAGATTAAACTGAATTATCAGAAATTTTATTGTTGCAGTTAATTTATAAAAGCTTATAATATTTAAATATAATTAAATATTATTGGATTTACGGTAGTCCTCAGTTACTTGCGGCACTCGAGCAGGTACGTTGGAGGTTTTGGTAACAGTAGAGTATAGGAATGTGTATGTTTGCAATCGCCCCTCCTCTTCCCAAGAGCTTTGAGTTCAGGAAAATAGAACCGATTCTGCCTTTCATATTAGGAATGTGTATGCTGCTGGCACTCCCCCTGTTGACAACTCGTTTTTATGCGATAGCCCCTCCTCCCCAAGAGCTTAGAGTTCAGGCAAATCGACCCGATTCTGCCTCTTATACTAGGAATGTGTTAGCTGCTCGCATTCTCCCCACCAGTCGGGAACTCTTTTTTTCTTGTTATCCGCCCCTCTCCAAGAGCTTCAAATTCTGAAAAATGGACCCGACCCTGCCTTTTACACTATGAATGGGAATGTTGCTGGTATCCCCCCCCCCCCGTCGACAACTCGCTTTCGCTTGCCATATTGCATTTTTCTGATATCATTCCCCCCCCCCAAGAGAGAGGCTGGATCCGCCCCTGCTACGTGGTGTATATATCTTACTACTACAATAAGAAAAAGTATTTATTTAAAGAATAAATACGCCAATAATTACTTCCCGTCTTTCAAATAAAATAGGGTTAAAACTTTGAAAGACCCAAAACCAATTACTTGTTTAGTTCATTATATTTCTGAAGATAGAATCGTCGGTAAGTGCTATTATATGCTGAAGCCTCGTTACTTTTAAACTAAAAGTTCCATTGTTCTCTTTAATTTAAAACTAGAAGGAAGAGATGGGAAAATGTTAAATTAAATTTGTATTTCTTTTTGAAACGACCTTTGTGAAATATTCTTTTATTTATTATTTTTCTTGTTGTAAGTAATTATTCTAATCCATAATAATATATTGTAAAAGACAAATAATCCAATTTTCGCCTTTGTTATTATCTGTACGCTCTAAAAATATAACGTACAGTGTCACAGACAAGCGCGGATCAAAGGGGGGCGATCGCCCCCCCCCCCCTAGAGCTTTGAGTTCAGGTAAATTTTCCCTATTTTGCCTTTTATAGTTTATTCAAGAAATAGAGAGAGTTATAAATCATTTCAATTTTGAAAATACTGTCGTCATTAAATTTGAAATAAAACGGCATAGATTAGAAATCGAAACGTCATTTATTAGCATTATTACGGCGTTATATATAATTGAATTTTAAATAAATTCCGAGAGTATGTTACACCTATCCTGCTTACTACACATGTGTATAAAGTTTAATTTTTGTTATTTTGATTTTTAATCACCACATCCGATTAGTGTATAGTCTCTTCAAGAACTAGAGAGAGTAATAAATCATATTTTATCTTTTTTTTTTCTTAGCAAATTACCTGTGTTCTTTAGTCCGGTGTCTTTGGCAAAATCTGTTAGACACATATATTTTTCATAGGAATGGGTTAGAAATTTTATAATCAGAAATACCGATCTATAATAATGGACTATTTGGGTTGGATAACAACAGATATTTGGATGCGTGAAGTGTTAAAAGGGGTTTTAATCCCTATCATAGGCGTCGGAAGGAGACTTATTTTATCACTAAGTATTTATGACATATTATATAATGAATATTATTTCGGTAATAAACTTAAAATAAAAAGTTATTGTAATATTATTTTATTTTTTCTGATTTCTTAATAATTCACATACATTAGAACATATTTAACACAAATCACAACTGTATTTTTATTATTTTTAATTTTGGCATAGACGCCATTTTAGGCACAGTCAGACTAAAACGTAGCCTTTTTCTCTCAAAAATTTATATTATAGTTATAATTTAAATACTTACAAAATACCCAATGTCAAAAATACAAGAAGTTAAACATATATAAAAAAATAAATTCGTCCATATAATATTAAAATTTTTTGGGGCTATCGGTCATTTTATTATTAATTAAAAACATTTTAAAAATATTTGATGTTTCAATTTATTTATTTCTTAAACCATCTGCAGAATTACAATTAAACACTAAAAAGGTATTCAAATGTCATTAATTTTTATATGTTACAGAAAATTTAAATAATAAATTGTGTTTACGCTGGTAAACATTACGGATCTAATTCGTATTCAAAGTCAGTGAAGCTATCTTCGCTCAAATTAATTATAATTGGTTCTTCTATCTCACCAATCATGAAATCGAGTTTCCACATTTTCTTTTATTGTTTTATTATATGGATTTTTCCCAATTTTCAACAATACACTTTATTCAATAAAATCTTTCGAAACTTCAATTAAAATACTAATTTTGTAAGTTGTGTTATTTCTAGCAACTCTACCTTTTACTTGAGAGAGATATTTCTTTCTCCAACGGACATTTTCCGGACGATCTATAAGAACAGATTTCCTATCTGGCTTATCCCAGTAAAAAGTAAGTTCTCTGAGCAATTTCCAGAGCTCAGTTCTTTTAATTTCAGGTAAATGCCGATCTTCATTAGTTTTAGTTAGAATTTTGTCGACGGTTGAGATCTGTTTCTCATAATATGTACAACTCCTTTTATTGCAGTTTACATCTCTTCCTCCAACGAGGCTTTTTGTCTGCCTGTGATCGAATTTAGCTTGGGAATATTAACAATTCAAGTCTTTTTTTCTCTTCGGTATTTTTTACATAATAGATTTTCCAATCCCTGTCATGTTGCAACACATCTCAACAGAGCTTTTAACATTATTATCTAGATATTGATATCTGAAGGCATCATAAACATTCATCGTAATAAGTTTTTCGTTGAGAAAAAAAATGCCCTGTTTTAGCGATTTTGGAATTAATATAGATGCGGAAGCCATACTTTTGGATATCTTACTAATCTCAAATAATAAATAAAAACAAGCACAAACAAGATAAATCACTAAGGGCACCCTGTAAGGTGTACTTTGCTCACTGACAGAAATTAAATCGAACTATCAGAAATTTTATTGTTGCAGTAAATTTATAAAAGCTTTTAATATTTAAATAAAATTAAATATAATTAAATTTACGGTAGTCTTCAGTTACTTGCGGCACTGGAGGTAGGTTGGAGATTTCGGTAACAGTTTCATTACTCTCTCTAGTTCTAAAATAGAATATAGGAATGTGTATGCTTGCGATCGCCCCTCCCCTTCCCAAGAGCTTTGAGTTCAGGAAAATAGAACCGATTCTGCCTTTTATATTAGGAATGTGTATGCTGCTGACACTACCCCCCCCCCCTCCGATCTCGTCAAAACTATTACTAATATGAACAAACTACCAAAGACAATTTTATATTCGGGTTATGATGAATAAAAAGTTAAAGGAATCTGTTTTTGCTTTTAAGGATATACATACATTTTTAATGTTATTAAGGGAATATACTGCATCTAAATTTTATTGTAGATTTGACAATGATTGTTTATGTCACTATTGTCATTTACTGTATGGTTTCCTTTTTGATGGCTCGTTTCCTTTATTATTAATTTCCGATAAGTTTTGTTTCTATCGACTATTTTGGAATCTTCAAAGTTAAAAGAATGCTTTTCATTCTTTTCATGTTTTGTTAATGCTGTAGTAGCGTTTTAGGTACATTTATGTCCATTTTGTTGACTTTTCAATAATTGGTTTGTCATTCCTATACATATTTTTTAGACAATTTGCGCACGGAACTGAATATACAAAATTGGAAATTTTCATAGTTGCTGTTTTGTATGTATGTATTTTAATTTTTCTATAAAATCTGTTGTATAAGGTAGTGCTATGTATTATTTTTGTGTCTCCTATTGTAAATCATCATGATTTAAATTAGGTCATGATATGGTCCATGCAAAAATATTTTTAAAACTTTCCATTAGCTTCTCTACGTGATATCCACGTAGGTAAGCATACTTTTATTTAATTTCAAATAATAACAAAAAGGAAACAGAGAAGTATTTGGATTGATAATTAGTCTGAAACACATCAACTTAATAACTTTTGTAAGCTATTCATAAAAAAAAATACATCTAATACTAATCAATCTGCGCTACAATACTAAAAATAGTGATGATAATAATAATTATTACTTTATTGGAATAATAATTTAAAATAATTATTGAAATTTTCATTTGTTTCACTAATTAATTGTTATTTCTAATCAAGGATAAGTTATTACGTGGGTAAACAACTAATTGTTTATTTGAAAGGTAAATATTGACTGAAATGGGTTAGGTAGTTTAAGTGATCCTGTTTACAAAATACGTGTAAATTTAGTTAGTACATTGATTTAATTTAGCGAATTAAATTAACGGAATGACTGAGGACTATATTTTAATTAGCTCATTATAAACAAATAATTTAAACTTTTTTATTTGATTATGTTACGTATATATTTAAACCTTGTCATGTAGACTAACATATACTATTACTTCTGTGTTACAATTTTGACGTTCATAAAAGGGACGCAATATTGGGACACAACCCAATCATCATTACAATGTTGCGAATGATTATATATCAGCAACAAAACGTTATAAACGGATATATGCTTTTATAACAAGTATAAAATAATTTAAATTTTTAACCGACTTCTTAAAGAAGGAGGTTCTCAATTCGTCGACTATGTATTTTTTTTATGTATGTACACCGATTACTCCGGAACGGAAGATGGCCCTTACAATATGGCAGCCGAAAAATTAATTTTGTCCGATTTTCTTCAAAATTGGTATGGAAGAATTTTCGGGGTTGTATCCAACGAATCTGAAATTATTTTTAAAAAAATTCAGAATGACGGATCCAATATGGCGAACAAAAAATTTAGTTTTTTCCGATTTTCTCCAAAATTGGTATTGGGGAGTTTTCGAGGTTACACTTAACGAATTCAAAACATTTTTAAAAAATTCAATATGGCGCATCCAATATGGCGGATAAGAAAATTGATTTTGTCCGATTTTCTCCAAAATTGGTATGGGGGAGTTTTCGCGGCATCACATAACGAATCTGAAATTATTTTTATAAAATTCAATATGGCGGATCCAATATAGTGGAAAAAACCATCAATTTTGTCCGATTTTCACCAAAATTGGTACGGGAGAGTTTTCGGGGTCACGCATGACGAATCTAATATGGTGGATAAAAAATTATTTTCGTCCGATTTTTTTCAAAATTGATATAATAGCAAATTACGAATTTGATATTATTTTAAAAAAAGTTAATATGGCGGATCTAAGATGGAGGATTAAAGATTCTACATCTCTCGATTTTGTCTAAAGTCAGTATGGGGGGATTTTTGTTAGTGTTAATTACGAAATTAAAATATTTTTTGAAAAACTCAATCTGCCGGATTCAATATGGTGTCCTAAAAATTTTACATATTTCGACTTTCTCCAAACCTGATATAGAGGGTTGTTGAGGGTGTAAATTATGAATTTAATAGTATTTTTTCTGGATTGAATATGGCGAGCAAAATATAGCTGACTAAAAATTTTACATTTTTCGGTTTTGTTCAAATGTGGAACTAAATCATTTTTGAGGATGTAAATAGCGAATATAAAATTATTTTAAAAAAATTTAATATGTCAGATGCAAAATGACCGTTTAGAAATTTCTGGATTTCATCTATAATTGGTACTAGGGGGCTTTAAAGGGTTTAGATTTAGATTAGATTATAATGTTAAAATTATTTTTTCGAAATTCAATACGGCGGATTCAATATGGTGGGTTGAAAATTTTACTGTATTAGCATTTTTTTCCGATTTGATATTAGGGGGTTGGGGGTGGTGCATTACGAATATGAAGTTAATTTTATACACCTATTAGGTTAATAAGATACAATACGAGGGACTACAAATTTTACATTTTCCGGTTTTATCTAAAATTGATATTGCGGGGTTCTTGGGGCGTATACAAACTCAATATGCAATATAAAATATATCGAGTTAAGAAATTTACGTCTCATATTCTTTAAATATCGATATTGGAAGGTTTTGGGACATGTATTACTAATCTAAAATTAATTTGAAATTTAAGATAGTGGAATTAATATGACAGAGTTTGACACAATTTCATTGATATTTGGAGAACTCTAAGAATCAAAGAATTTTTAGTGGTTCATTTTAGGGCTATTTACAATTAAGGATAAAATGGGTACTTTTTGGCCACCTTGAAGTCATTGCGAGGTACACTAATCTCGATTAGCATGATTATTTCTAAATGAAATAAATAACTACTAATATATACAAATTATGGTAAAAAAAACATTACAAATAAAGTATTTTTAATCTGTTGCGAATCACATTTTGTCAGGTATTAGTTTGGCGCCGACTTCAAAAATTTCGATTTGATATAAAAATTTCTAGTTATTGTTCACTTTTTAGCATACTCTTAAAAGTCGGTTCACTTTTTTTATAAAAAATTTATTAGATTTCCGTTTGAAACGTGTCAATATTACACATTCCTTGTTACCGACTAAAAAGGATAAGATTCTCCTTTTTACCTAACTAAAATGCAATGTTGCCACTTTCTAGGGACCATTAATTCAAATCGCCCATCACTACAACGTTGCCAAAGCTTAAATATCATTAATAACTTTCTATATGTTTTTATAGCCAAACATGTACACAACTACCAGCTATAAGATGACCTAAATATAATCATTGTTTCAGAAAAGAAAGCCTCCGAAACAATGATAAAATATAGGTTTATTGATAAAATAATGGTCATAATGGTACATTTATGATATGATAAAATATTAACTAGTGAATGTTTCTTCGAAATGTGACAACATTGCATTCTGTATAGACAAAAAATAAAAGCAACTCTATTTATGAAATCTCCCTCGCACTTGGTTATTTAGTTTTGTGGAGTATCTTCCCAATAAATAGAATGTAAAATTTTTAAATCAAATGTTTGTAGAGTGTGAGATAGTTAAAAATGAATATTTACTATAGAAAAATTATAAATTTAGTAAAATGTTCAATATGATAAATTACAATCCTGTTTTCCCCAAAGATTGGATTATAAAACAAACACCACCGAAAACTGCAGGATAGGCATTATAAACCTAATTATCTATAAATCATAGATGAAGCTCAATATTAAGTAATAGTATCCACTTAAGGAACGATATGAACAAATATTTTTATTTGTTTTATAACTATCATTAACCAAACAATGAAATCCACACCCGATCAACCACAAGTGATTGAATGTAATAGCATTTGGATAGAACCATTAATTAAGTTGGTCGTATTTCTTTAGAAATGCGGCTAAACCGACAAATATCTAAAACCAGTAATGGAATTAAATCATTATACTACATCCAGGATACATAAAAACTCAATTTTCTCGAAGTGCTCTTCTTTAGTAGTCGTAATTCGTCCTAAAACCTTTTTTTTTACTTAACTAGGAGGAAGAAAATTATTGGTTTCTATATATGGGCTTGTCGAAGAATTTTGTTTCCGAAAGATATAGTCAGACCATCAGTCCGAATTTCTTGTCCAACAGATTTGCATCGACAAAGCTAATATACAAGATGTCTCTAAAAGGTCAATAAAAAAAGCCAGCGCAAATTCTTAAGCCTAAAATATGAGCCTCCAGCTTAATTAACTTTATTCTGAAAGTTTCCGAAATACTGGATGATAAACCAGTCAAAACTAAGATCATTATTAACGTTCCAGAATAGTCGCTATTGTTAAAAACGTAAAAAAAATACTTATTAATATTAATAATGAAATTGAACATAATCGTGAAATAAAATAATTTCAACACAAATACCATAAATTATAATCTTTCCTTGATGGGCCAATTATGAAGAAAAAACTACCGGAAATTAAAGACGGGCTTTCTAAACGTCTTTACATATAAATCATAGCTAAAATTTGACGTTGTGAGATACTATCTTCTTGCTGAAGGATATAAGATAATAAATTAGCTTATTTTAGAGCTATAGTTAATTAAACAATGAAATCCTCACCACATCGACCACAAGTGATTAAATCTAGCAGCATTTAAATAAAGCCGTTAATTAAATTGATCGTATTTCTTTGGAAATGCGGTTCAACTGACAAACATTTAAATTTAGTAAAGGAATTAAATCATTATACTACAATTAGGATACATAAAAAGTCAATTTTCTCTAAGCGGTCTTCTTTGCAGGCGCACAATTTATCCTATAAAGTTTATTTTTCTATTTAACTTGAAACTGAGAGAAAATAAATTATTATTTTTTATCTAGGCCTTCTGAATCTTTCGTATAAACCGATAAATATTAGATTCGACAACAACAGTATATTTCACCATAAAGATGATTATCATTTTCATTTTAGCCTAGCTTTCATCCTTCCAAAACTGGATATAGGCCTCCGCTATTTGTTTCCAAATCTCTCTATTCTGGGCTCTTCTTTGCCACATCAAGCCGGCATGTCTGACTATGTCAAGCTTCCATCTCATCTGAGGTCTGCCTCTGGATCTTTTCCCTTCATATGGGCGTCATTTTCCAATTTCTGAATTCCAACGGTTGTCTTTTATTCGTTCGTTATGGCCTGCCCATTTCCATTTCAGTGATGCTGCTCTTTCTATAGAGTCAACTGCGTTGGTTTTTCTTCTTATCCACTCATTTCGTTTTTTATCTCTAAGTGATATTCCTAACATATGTCGTTCCATAGCCCTTTGAGTTTTGCGGATTCTGTCCAAATTTGATTTTGTAAAGGTCCATGTCTGCGCTCCGCATGTTAGAACCGGCAATATACAACAATCAAATACTTTGGTTCTTAAGTATAAGGGAATTTTCTGATTTTTCAAAACATAGGAGAGTTTTCCGAACGCCGTCCATCCCAATCGAGTTCTTCGTGTTATTTCGGCAGTCTGGTTGTCCTTACTCGCTCTTATGGCCTGGCCTAAGTATATATATTCATTCATCTGTTCTATTTCGGTTGCATTTACTGTTATAACTTGTTGTTCATCTGAGTTTGACATTACTTTTGTTTTTCTGAGATTCATCTTTAATCCTCGTTGGAGCGATGTTTCATGGAGGTCGTTTATCATTGACTGCAGTTCTTCCCAGTCGGATGCGATCAAGAGTATATAATCTGCATATCTCAGATGATTTAGGAATCCACCATCAATGTTTATCCCTTTATTTTCCCAATTTAGTGATTTGAACAAGTCTTCCAGGGCCATTGTAAATAATTTGGGCGAGATTGTATCTCCCTGTCTTACTCCTCTTTTGATTGGGATGCGGTTCGTCTTTAGCTCGTCATCAAGTTGTACTATCATCGTTACATCTAGATAGACATTATGCAATAAATTTTTGTATCTCGAGTCTATTCTGCTATTTACCAAAGTTTCTTCAACAGCTCATAGTTCTACGCTGTCGAAAGCCTTCTTGTAGTCAACAAAGGCCATGTACAGAGGCAGATTATACTCGTTGGTTTTTTCTATTAATATTTTTAGTGTATGCAGGTGGTCGCATCTTCCATATCCCCTTTTGAATCCTGCTTGTTCAGCAGGTTGATATGTGTCGAATTTGTTCGTCAATCTGCTAGTTATGATTTTCATGAAGGTTTTGTATAACTGGGAGAGAAGGGATATAGGCCTATAATTATCCAGAGTCGCCGGATCGCCTTATGATGATTATATAGTTTACAAATAAGAATTTAAGGTAAAATGAACATGAGTTTATATAATAGATCCTATAAAAAAGAGTTTCCGTATTAGATAGACTATGAAAGGTTCAGATGGCCTTTGTTGCGTAATCAATAACAATGAGAAAAGGAAAACCAGGAATGTTCAGATATGATAGATAGTCATTTTTTCCTATTTCATGCAGTCAAACGCTTTATAGTAATCTACGAAACATGTATACATAACGACATTCGTATCTTTGCAACTTGACATTAACACATTTAAGAAAATAGAATTTCTCCCGTTCCAAGTCTGAAAAAAGAATGACACATTTATCAATCGCTTGGTTATCCAGGAAAATGGTGGATTACTATTTAACGTCAGGATAAAGCTTTTCAGTGACGTTTTTATCGGCTATTTAAGACTAGGTTATTACGACGAAAAACTGTCTGAAAGGCATCACACAGGATGTCAAATATCAGAGACGATCTAGCAAATAACTGGAAGATGACAAGTATTTGTCGCTTCGGGATACGAGAAAAGCTACGATTCAACCGCAAAAATGTTCCACTAACAGTTGGCAGGAAATTTAAATCTGTTGTAGATGAAAAAAGGGTCTTAATACCGGATTACCGGGAACCTATACTGAAAAATAACGAGTTGTATTAAAATCGAAATGTACTTAATGACCAGACGGTTGCTTATAACAGACTGGACCTTACTTTAGTAGATAAAGCTTTTAAGTGAGCAACACTAAATAAATGTTACCATTTCAAACAACAAATTAGAGGAGAAATATCATGAGAAATTTTCAAATTTCGCTCCAAAACGGCTCTGATGTCACTGTGGTCCTATGCGAAGTTAGCGACTTTTTTAGAAACGTTTCTACCAACGACGAATTTTTAGAAGGGAACTTATCAATTGCTTTTACTATCTGAAGCATAAATTAGGCAACACAATTTGGAAGATTGAATGCTTAATTTCGCTCTGTTCCAAAATATTTCACCAAGTGGAAAAATTAAAAGTCGTGAAGCAGATGCTATAGACCACCAAAAGACCGTACGAATTAAGATATAAAATGTGCCACCATATATATATATATATATATATATATATATATATATATATATCCATATCTGAGTAATAGAGATCAATTCCTGATAAATTACTGGCATGATACCAAAATCGACTGCCTTGCCTGACTTCTTCCCTTCAAAATAATCAGGCACCTATATGACGTATTAATTAATTGATTGTTTTTAGTGGTTAAAGGCGCGTCGGTATCTTACTTATACCACTTAGCACCTCCTGCAGTGCGGGTAGGGTGTATTAGATTTTGTTATAAAGACCAATGTGTTTAAGGAAGTTAAGTATACGTTTGACCTTAATTTGGTCGAAAGACCTGTCTGTCGTAAAAATTATTGGAGATGAAGGTACCTATCTCTGGTGTTTCTATATAAAGGACAGTCAGATATGATATGCTATATAGTTAGGGGGTAACGGCATGACAGACATTGAGGGGAATCCTCGTTATTAAGGAGATAGGAATGCGTTACTTTAGAATATCCAATAGCAATTCTCTTCCACACAATGTTATCCTTTCTGGATAGTTAAGGAAAGTGGAAGGTTTCAGAGAAGTTTCTTTTGATGTATATTGGGGTTATCAAGAGATTCCCAGCGATATTGTACAATGTAACGAATGATGCTATCGATGTGCCTTTTGAATTCTTTAAAGTTAAGTAAAGGAAGGAAAGGGGTTCCCTCAAGAATTACAGACTTGACTCGAGTGTCCGTCAATTCATTCCCGTCTATGCCGATGTAGCCCACATAAAGGCTATATATAAGTTACGTTAGGATCCCGTTTTAAGAAGGTCGAGAATTTGATTTATGAGGGGGTGGGACGTGTTGAGGACTGGGATCAATCTGAGGTAGCTGAGGGAGTCCAAAATGGATAGATGTTTGCGGGTGGAGGAGTGTTTAATTACTTCTCTGATACATTGTTTCATGGCAAACAACTCAGCTGAAAAATGGATGAAAGGGAGTTTAGCCTTGTTTTGTTACATGAAAAACTGATTACGGCAGCTGAGCCGACTTCTTTCTCTGATTTGGAACCATCGCTAAAAGATAATTTGAAGGTTTTGAACTTTGAGTTAATTAGGCTAAGGAAGTGTTTTTAATGATAGATTGTAAAAAATGTGGAACGCTTCATGATCTTGTATGTCATCCTTGTGCAGGGCCTGTGCTAATCTTCTCTGTATCGTTCCAATTTTAGTATATGTACCGCCAAGGCGAGTACCCTATCTGAATTAATTTACAGTTTCATTTAAATTTCATTTTAAAATTCACAAGCAAAAAAGAACAAAGTAAAATTAGGAAGAAATATTTATAAAATCAAAACAGCTGCTCCCTCACCGACTTTAAACAACAATCAAACAAACTTGTACTAGTACGATCAAGCCAGGAAAAATAGGTGTAAGAGATAGTAGATCTCTGCTTAATCTAAAGCGATAAAACGAGTATATAAATTATTGTTTCTATTTCAACTTTAGTTCAAATTGGTAGAGCTTGACCAAACTATTTTTATTTCCCGTTTTCCCTGAGTTAATTTAGTCTTATGGTTAATTAAGAAAACTGACATTATATTCACAATCTTAAGCCTGGAATTTATTTTAGTCTCTAGCTTATTTTTTTTAAATATACTATCCGTTGTGTTCCATTCAAACTTCGTCTTTATTTTCTTTGGTAATATATTGTAGGTGCAATCATGTCCATATAATTATTTTCCAATAATCCCCGCAAAAATATAAAACTCTCCGTTGCTGATACTCTTAACTTTGTAACTTAACTCACATAGGATGTTGAAAATTCTTACAGCGTTTTCTTTTTTCTTCAATATAATGGAAATTTTTGAAAAATATTTCTGAATTGTAGACTCGATGCTTTTCTTGTGAAAATTGCATACGTCTTTATTAATTCACTGTCCGTTTCTGGCACATTTTATATCTTAACACACACGGGCTTTTGTTTAGAAGTAGTTCTCTATAACTTATGTTTCAGAGTTTTAAATTTTTTCAGTAGGTAGAACATCATACTGAAATACTTTAGTATACCATGGAATTAAGTATTTTTTTATTGTTTAATTTGTTGTTCAGACGGTAGGCAATTGACAAGTTCCATTCTAAAATTCTTCGCTGGTTGAAACGTTTCCGAAAAACGTCGCAAACTTCACACAGGTGCCAAAGACTGACAAGCTGTCAGATTGGCACGGAGAAATAAAGTTTTATCGTAACTTTTGTCATAAAAGATGAGTTATAAGTTTTATAAGTGTTGTGTGGTGTCTCAGTGTACAAGTACTATAGTTATATCACCTGGAAAGTTAGTTATTCACGTTCCACGTTTGGAAAATAATATGGCTTCAACTAGTCCGCAGGGATCTAGCACTTGTGCCTACACATTCTAAAATGTATTTTTGTGAAGATCATTTTGATGTAAGTTTTGATAATATTTGTTTATTTTTACTATAAGTTATTATTTACCAAGTAGTAAGCAAATTTCTAAGAAATTGTGCGAAAATTACTATAAAATAATATTTACCCAAAATGTAGCCTATGACAGCGATCACGTTAGACTATAGTGACGTAATTCACTTTGGTGTCCGTTGTCACGTGACTTGAAGGAGATTTAATTACATTTTGATTAATAAATAAAAATTATATATCTTAAAAATAAAGAAAAATATTGTATTTTTTAGGATTTCTGTTGTGGAAACTACAGTATCGCGGCAAAATTGTATTTTTATTTGAATACAGTTAACATCTCTATTGGCATTATACCACAGATAAATAGCAAAGAATCCTTGTATAAAATTATTTATTTATTTATTTATTGATACTCTTACAAACACCTAAACATAACATGCTACAAGGTAATTATAAGTAAGAGAAATTTTACAGACTTAACTAACACAGAACAAAAACAGCACAGACAAGAACCTGAATAAACCTAAAGGTCACTGCATAAGTTGCAATAGCAATTTCTTGCTACAATTAAAAAAGTCAATATCATTATTCTTATATAGTATGTTACACTCAGTTAACATTAAATTCATTGGAGAACGACTACCAATGGAGACATGAAAGAATTTTTCCTTTTGTATCCTTAATCCTATCTTTGGTACATGAAGAGGTATATAATTAATCAAAGAACAATTGTTAAATTTTATATTATTGATAATACAATAAACAAATATCACAGATTTAATTTGCCTTCTTTTCTGAAGAGTTTGAAATTTAAAGCTTTCTAACATACTGCTATAAGAGATCAGATATGGATATAAGTTATTTTTCCTAACATATAAATATCTCAAAAACCTTTTTTGAACATGCTCAATAGCATCACAATGCACATTTGCACTAGGAGACCATATATTAGATGCATATTCTAGATGAGGACGAACAAGTGCATTATACAATTTTATTATTATATTATGGTTATTAAACTTACTTGTATTTCTAATCACAAAACCAAGCACCCTAAACGCCTTATTAATAATATTGCGGTAGTGGGTATTAAATTTCAAATTAGACTGGAAGTGCACCCCCAAATCCCTACATTCAGTCTTTTTTTGTAGTTTTGCTCCATCAATAAAGTAATTAAAATTAATAGGATTTATTTTATTTGTATAAGACTTAAAGAAGCATTTATTAGTATTTAAAAACATTTTATTTAATTGAAACCATTCTGTAACTGAATCTAAGTCTGCTTGCAGTGCACTACAATCATTACTGTTTGTTACTTTCTTAAATATTTTAAAGTCATCCGCAAATAAGAGACCATCAGAATGTTTAACACTATTAGGTAAATCATTTATAAACATTAAAAATAACAGTGGGCCCAGGTTGCTACCCTGCGGTACACCAGATGTTGCCATAAAAGCCTGAGAAAATCACGCTCCCACTCTCACCATGTGCGGCCTACACGAAAGATAACTTTTCATGAAGAGGTAAGCATTCCTAGAAAAGCCAAACTCGACAAGCTTAGCCAGCAACACCCGATGGTCCACCTTATCAAATGCCTTTGCACAATCAATATACACTGTATCCAACTGCTTCCCGCCATCAATAGCTTCCGAGGCATGATTTGTAAACACACATAAATTTGTTACTGTGGACTTTCCACTTACAAATCCATGTTGTTGCTCTACTATTTTATGAGTGATGTTGGTCACAATGTCATCTGAAAGGATCATCTCAAATATCTTAGCAAGTGAATTGAGTATACTAATTGGTCTATAATTTTCAACATTTGTTTGTTTACCATCTTTAAATATGGGAGAAATAATTGCTGTTTTTAGTTTATTGGGAAAAATTTTTGTTTTTAGGGCAACTTGAAAAATATGAGCGATAGGGGCTGCTAAAAAGTCTGAGCAGCCTTTATAGATATATGAGGGAATATTATCCTCTCCTGTGCTTTTTTTTGGTTTTAGTTTTTTTTTTTACTTTTCTTTACAGTCTCCTCTGATATTAAAGAAAATTCCAAGTCTCCCCATCTATTATGCAAAAAGTAGTGCTACTTATGACTGCGCGAAATGCAGCAAACCACTACGTCACCTAGGGCTCGATAATATGGTAATGACCTTCACAGCTATCAGTCCTTTTGAAATCTGCATATATCCGGAAAGAGAATATATTCTATCAAGGAAGAGATTGCGAAAGCTGATCACTCAAGTAATAGTAACATTAAATTGGACCTAAAAAAGAACTTCAATGGTAAATTTTATAATTGGAGTTTCATTGATATGAAAATTATGAAGAACAAACTGTCAGAAATAACAGAGTAATACAAAATCTCATTGTATTACAGATGAAATTCATTTTTATGCGATATTATCTCCTTTACTAAGATTATAAGCTTATAATTTTATTTGTTTCATAATTATCATTCACCAAACAATAAACCATATCGACCACAAGTGAATAAATATCATAGCATTTAAATAAAGCCATTAATCAAGTTGGTCGTAATTCTTTAGAAATGCGGTTAAACTGACAAACACGTAAAAGCAGTAAAGGAATTAAATCATTATACCACTAATGAAATAGGATACTTAAAAACTTAATTTTCTCCAAATGCTCTTTTTTACTGATACAGAGTTGTTACTAAAAGAATAACTTTCTATTTAAGTTGGCGCTGAGAAAAAGAAAGTTATTGTTTTTTCTACGAGCTGAACGAAAAGTCCTTTTTTCCAAAAGATTAAATCATGTCTATGGTACTTGCTATATAAACATAACAGAAACATAAATATATTTAAAAGTTTTGCTAGAAATTACAGTATTATCACATGCAAAAACTGAAAATCTAAATAAGGTATGCTTAAATTTATAATTTGAGGGGGAGTAGGGTCTAAATTGACAAATATCTAGTATATGTTGACTCCACCCAAACATTTTATAGTCCAAAATAAAAAAAAATTAAAATATAGAACAAAGCGCATGCTGGAGGCTAAATATATAAATATTATAACGAGTATGAGGAAAGAAAAAAAATATATTCTGTCAAAAATTAAAATTAAAAGATTCAAAACACTGTATACATTAACATTATTAAAATAATATGCCTTTACAATAAAAACTCAAAAGAGGTTTATTATTTTAATAATGTTAATGTATATAGTGTTTTAAATGTTTTAATTTTAATTTGGACAAAATTTATTTTTTTTAATTGTATATGTGACTTGTTCTGTGTGGAGGCTACGCTGGCGTTGTTGGAGACTGTTCGCAAAATGGCAGGGTTAAGGTGTGCCCTTTTACGAGTGAGTGTGGTTGGTGAGTACTGAGTAAGCTTATTTGCTGACCATATTCTCTTGTTTCTAGGGTCTGAGCCTTGAGAATGGTCTAAGTTAGGCCGATAATAATAATTTAAAAAATATACACTGAAATACACAATCAGTCTATTTCTTGATTTTTTCAGTGTACAACCTGTCAATAACTTACTGCACATAATTATCAATTTCTCCTATATGAAAGCCTTTATTATTTAATTGGAGTAGATTTCCTTTTAGAAGGGGACCTACTTAAGTGGACTGTGCTAATATTTTAGTAATAAATAAATACAGGGTAATAAAAAACTAACATCAAGTATTAACTTCAATAAGTCATTAAAAGTCAATTTTTTTAAGTGTAAATCTCCTATTTTTATATCTTCTTCTTCTTCTTCCTCTTGTTATAGGCTTACAGCCTGTTTTTTCCAACTCAATCATTCATCTCATTTGATGTTAAAATCCGGGACTCTCTCCATCTTTTAGGTGGTCTACCTATTGGTCTTCTGGTTTCCGGTGTTTCATCTCGGGCGATTCTCGCTATGCTATTTTGCGCCATTCTTCCTACGTGCTCATTCCAGGCTCTTCTGCGCTTCCGTCCCCATCTTACTATATCCTGCATTCCATGTTCCTCGCGTATTGGTGAATTGCGTATGTGATCTCTTAATGTATATCAGGATATTCTTCTTAGTACTTTCATTTCGGCAGTTCTTAGAATTGATTTTGTTTTTGTGTTGTCAGCTCTCGTCTCTATTGCTTACGTCATTATCGGTCGAATACAGGTCTTGTAGCTTTTTGTTTTTGCGTCCTTGCTCATGTATATTATATCCGCCAGGCTTCCTGAGATTCTATTTGCCTTGTTTACTTGGTTTCTTACTTCTCTTGTTCTGTCTTGGTTTGCAGATATCTCAACTCCTAAGTAATTAAAGGTCATGAGTTGTTCTATTGGTTTGTCATCCAATAATAGTTTGTATCTTAAGGGCACTTTGCTTATTACAATTAACTTAGTTTTATCGATGGATATTTTCATGTTGAATTGCTTGCTTATGGTGTGGAATGCAAATAGAAGTCTTTGGAGATCGTCTTCATTTTCCGAGACTATGACGGCGTCATCAGCGTAACATATTATTGTTATTTCCCCGGTATTCATTCTGTATCCTGGTGCCGCTCTTTGACGTTCTCAATTATTTGGTCCATTACTATGTTAAATAGTAATGGACTCAGAGAGTCCCCCTGTCGTATGCTCGACGCTATCGGAACAACCTTAGTTAGGTTGCCGCTTACTGAGATTTGTGTTGTGGTGTTGGAGTTTAGCTGTTCAACTATGTTAATTAAATTGTTTGGGATGCCTTTAATTCGCATTATTTGCAGAATATCATCCAGTCTCACCCTATCAAAGCCTTTAGTGAGATCTATAAAGCACATAAAAGCCGGCTTAGTAAATTCAATAGATTTCTCTGCTATCTGTCTTACGATGAATATGGCATCTACTGTAGATGTTTTTGCGGAAACCTTGCTGTTCTTCTGATATTCTGCAATAGTCAGTTATTATACCTTCAAGGATTTTGGTGAATAATTTCATTATTGAATTTAATAAAGTTATTCCTCTATAGTTTTCCGTGATTTTTTTATCACCCTTCTTGAAAATAGGTACTGTTATACTTTTCTTCCAATCTCGGGGTATCTCTTGGTCTTTAATTATTTTGTTAAAGAGTTTTGTTAGTTCTTCGTGTAATGCATTTCCACCATATTTAATTAGTTCGTTGGGAATATTGTCGGGTCCTGGGGCTTTTCTCGTTTTTAATTTGGCTATCGTGTCTTGCGTCGTTTTTTATATAGTTATCTTATTTAGCATTCAAAATAAGGGTGATTTTAAATAAGATTGTCGATTCAAAAATTTTGTAGTTTTTGAAATATCGGCAATTTAACATTTTTTTATTATAAAAATGCTATATGACTTTTAAGTCTCGTTATTAATTGGCCATGACGGCGAAACGCGACGAAAGAAAACCATAGAGCCCTACAAAAATGTCATTATTTCTTGCCATTTGACAATTATGAATAAAAATAATGCTGGGCGATTTAATTATATGTACGAAGATTATTTATTTGTTTATTATTTATGGGGAATGCAACAAAGTTTTATCAAGAACATGCCAGATAATTGCTGATAGATATCCAGATAATCACGAACCGTCACGGAACAGTGTTACACGAATATTGGAAAATTTCAAAAGTTTTGGCACCGTTAAGGCAAAAATTCATAAAAGGAAACCTATTCTTAATGATGAAAATGCCGAAATTGTAATTCTGGGATATTTTGAGGTATATCTTATGACATCGTTAAGACAAGTGGCTCTACAAACACGAATTTCGAAAGGATTAGTAGAAAAAATTTGATGAAACACAACTTCTACCCTTATTTAATGTCTTTGGTTCAACACCTAAGAAATACTGATTTGACGAAAACAGTGCTATTTTGCAAATTTGTATTAAAGATGATACTAGACGACCTTCAATTTTGGATAATATAATTTGGACTGATGAAACAAAATTTATCAAAAGTGATCTTTTTAACAGACACAGTTACTATTTTGGGAGTGTAGGTTGCGGAATTTTCAAGGAACATCAATTTACCGTAATTTGTGCTGTAAAAAATGATGGAATATTTTTATGAAGAAACTTTAAATGGTAATTCATTAATAATATTAAACAAATTATATTTTCATTTTAAATTATGTATTAACTTTTATGGGAGAAAGATATTTAAATATTCTAGAAGAGTTAGACAAACCATATTTAAACAATTTACCCTTGGCGGAATACAGACAAATTTTTTACTAACACGATGGCACTTCACCACACACAACCGTTTCAGTTACCATCTTCTTATAAGCAATATTTTATCAAAAGTTGATTGCCAACAATGGACCTTTTCTATGACCTCCTCGTTCTCACGATTTGACTATCTGCGATTATTTTATATAGAGAACAATAAAAAAAATCGTTTATTGTAATCTAGTGACAACAATGGAGACTGTATGGTAAAGATAAGGGACGCATCCGATAGTTTATCTCCAGATTCAATTAGAATGGATACCCATTTAGAACTAACTCGGAAATGCGAAAAATGTATAGAAGTTCAAGGTAAAAATTTTAAAATTTGTTTAAAATTAGTTGTTTTCCTGTGTAGGTAATTGATTTGGCAATTTTACAAAACAAAAATGTTAAATTGCCAATATTTTATAAACTGGAAATCTTTTAAATAGACAACCTTTTATAAAATTCTCTTATTTTTCATGTTAAATAAGATAATATTATAAAAATAGTTGGTTCACGTTTAAAAAAATTGACTTTTGACGATTTTTTCAACCAATTAATAATATTCTTGATCACCCTGTATTTATTTATCAAAATATCAACACAGTTTACTAAGGTAGATTCTCTTCTAGAAGAAAACCAACTTCGATTAAATAATAAATTAAATAATAAAGGCTTTAATGTAGGAGAAATTGGGAGTTATGTTTAGGTCTGCAAATGCCATTTGGATATGAAATTTAAAATCTGTAAAGAACAGTTAGACTTAGATATAGAACATTATAGATCAAATATGACTATAATTTTGCGTAGAATCTAGATGAAATAGAAAAAAGAACGGAATACAATATATGGTGTTCCATTTAAAATAAACAAGAAGGCATCAACTTTATGTATAACCAGAAGTGTCACCACCATCTTAAAAATATTTTAGCCTAATTGCCCCATCAACTTTAGTAAGCTGCCATATTTTAAAAATTTTCCAAAGTGTATTTTCAGAGAAATCGGTCGCATATGATTCTCTTACAAATTTGATCCTGAACATTTCGCGATATCTTGGAATGTAATATTACACAGCATTAATATTGGAAAGGCACACTACTGATCATAATTTTTAAACTAAATTTCCAATTAGAACAAGATAGTCCTCCACTATTTTTATTTATTTTACATTGTTAATTATATCCAACAATCATATGCAATTATTTCAAAAACAATTAAATTACAGGTACTGGTAAAACTGATTTTAAAATTTAATTGCTTTTGCAAAAAGTAAAGTATCTAAAATAATTTTAAAATCTGTGAAATTTGAATTAATTTTGTTGAAAAACTTGAATTCCCTTCTTTGCTTGATCTATGAATATTATTAGGAAGGGGGTCATTTTTATACCATAAAGCCGAAAATTCAGCTGAAAATCAGTCTGATATATGATATCGAGAGGGAGAGTCCAAAATCTGTCATCGAATTAGGACTGGCTATGGCTAAGACTGAAGAATTTTATTTGTTTTAAAAAAAAATTACAAAATGCGACTTATTTTTAAATAATTAATATTCCCAATGGGCCAGTCAAATTACCTTCGAAATGAGGTGATTTTGACATTTACAGCCAGATTCACTAAGAAGATTTAAAATTTAAACCTGATGTAGTTGCTGTGAAATTTAAATCTTATAGTTGGCCAGTTTTGTTTTGCTTATGATATTGTTATAATTTATATTAGATATGTCAACAAAAAAACGCTTATTTAGGGATATTAAGGATAAGACCCTTACGATAGAGCCACGAAATATTTAGGAGAAGTAGTTGTATCCTGAAAACAATTAGGTTTCTTCATTTTTGCCAGTTCAGTAATAAAACAAAATGATTTTTTATGCTTTTATATTTAGGGTTTAAAATTTGCTTGGCTTACTGTTTCTTCTGTCAATTTAAGACATCAGCTGTTAATTTCGTGCGGTTTTAAATTTAAATGATGTTAGTGAATCCGGCAATTAGGGTTTCCAGATATCAGCCGGCGGGAAGATGTTCAGAATGATGGTAGTAATTCATGAATTCTTAAGCTTCAAATTTTTTTTGGCAAAAAACAGTATTTTTGAGTTGTAGAAAAAAAGTTTCAAACAAAAGTTGTGCGCCTTAAAAATACCTACAAATTAAAAAATATTTTGTTTATTAGTTATTGAAAAAAAAATGGCTGTTTCTTCAATCACTACATAGTATAAAACAAAGTCGCTTTCTCTGTCCCTATGTCCCTTTGTATGCTTAAATCTTTAAAACTACGCACCGGATTTTGATGCGGTTTTTTTCAATAGAGTGATTCAAGAGGAAGGTTTATATGTATAATAACATCCATTAAATAGTGGAGAAATACTGTTATTTTTGAGGTTTCTAATGTGATGTCGTTAATTATCATATTTTTTTCCGCTTACATTGCAAACGCAGGCTGAACCCTACGAGATTTATCAAAATAATGTACTAATTATTTGTACACATTGAAAAGGTCTACAGAAAACTCCGCGATGGTATATGTCTATCTCTCATGGATATCCCACAATAACATTTTTTTGTCATTTACTTTTTACGACAAATAATGGCAAATTTTGAAGCGATTTTAACCAATACAGCATTAATCCTTATCCAATTAAATAGCTTAAATACATTGTTGATTTAATATAGATCTATATGGTCCTTTACAGCACAAGATTTAAATGAATATTTTCGAAGATATTACAGATTTAAAATTGCGGGAAGTAGCGCTTGCGGCGGTACTGGCCGACCGGGGCGGCGGCAGCGTGCCTATAAATAGCGCGTCGGAGGCCGATGTAATAATTGTTGTAAAAATAAAATAAATAGTCACAGTTTTTCTGTAGTGTATTTAGTATCAGCATTGCACCCGTGCGAAGCCGGGGCGGGTCGCTAGTTGTTAATAAATGATACACAAATATATTTCATGTACTTCTTACTGCAGAAAAAAACCTCTTGTGAGTTCAAAGGGCATTGCTTAAACTATCGTATGCGGAAATGTCCTACTCGATTATTTGAAAAATGTTGACGTGACAATAGTTTAAAATTGCTGCTGTTCGGAGAATCAGTGTGGGTGCGGTGGTGGGGGATGCCGACAGCGAGCGGGGAGAACGAGACTTCAAATTCTTTTCATCGGAAAAATTTGGAATATCTCAGTGATTATTGGTCATTAAACCTTCATTTAATGTATCAATCTCGGTGAAACATGAACAATACAATATATAATTTCCTGAAAAAAATATTTTTAAGCTAAGCAATAAACAAATTATTGTATTTTCTTATATTTTATGCATAATAAGAAATTAATCGATTAACGATAGTTTTATAACACTTAGTGCATTTAAAATTGTCAAAATTCATTAACTTTGAGATAACAACATGCTGCAAACTATTTATACACCCGACGACTCAACGCAAGTTATTGAGATACGTAACTTACAAATGTAAAAAAGGTTGTAAAACAAAAGATTGCACTTGCGGAAAAAACGGCTTCTGTTGTTCATCGTTTTGTTCCACTTTTAATGGTGAAACTTGTTCAAAAGTCGAAGAAATTAATGTAAATGACGTTGTAAGTGATAATCCAATTATGGCCACCCAGGATTTATAATCCATCGTGATTGAAGATTAATACGATATAACTTCAAAGGACGATGAAAGTGATATCGAAGAAGATTGTAACAATGATGATGATGATAACGATGATGATAAAAATGAAAATGATGATGATAATAATGAAAACGATGAGTCTTTAAAAAATGAGATTACCTTGATCTCCAAGAAACGAAGAATCGAATAAATATTGTGTATAGAATTACTCGAAAAATAAAAATGCTACAAACAAATTTTGTATATAAAAATGTTCATCTCAATAAAATACACAAAAAATTATTGATGTGTTTTTCTTGTAAAATCAATTATTTGGCGGAAAATGTCTGTCACAATTTGTTCCATGCTACATCTCGAGAAATATTAGTGGTATATTAAAAATTAATCTGATTTTCAAAATTTCTGATCAATAGTATTATTGACTAAGGTCAATGAACTTTCGCAATTTCACATGCACTCAGTGTGTTAAAAAATATCTTTAGTGATTATTTACTTATGTATAAAATATATAAAAATTAAATCGTTTATCTCTTGCTAAGCTTAAAAATATTTTTTTCCAATGCTCAAGTTTCATCGAGGTATCGTAAATCAAAAAAAAAATTAAGGTTCTACTACCAAGATTCGTCTAGATAATCAATAATAAGAATTTCGTTTTCGCCCACGCGTTGCTGTTCCCCCCCCCCCACACCACTGACTGACTGACTGGTTCTCAGAAAAGCTGCAACCTTAAACTATTGTCTCAACAACAATACTACCTCTGATTCTTTCTTGATACTACTAGTACAAGTCTCGAAATTTACTTTGCACACCGCAGATCCCGATAGAGTAAACAATTAAATACAACTCCAAAAAGTAATAAACGAATTCACTGTGCAAAAAACTATAGAATACTTATATTGCATGCTTATTTTATGTCACAAAAGGCTGTTTTTGCTGTAGTATAAAGTATGTACAATATGTTTTTCTATTGTTTATTAACAATTGAAAAAACAGCCACTGTAGCATCTGTTTTGCAACAATTAATGAACAAATAATTCGATTTAGAATTTTCTATTTTGTAGGAATTTTTAAGGCTCACAACTTCTGTTTGGAACTTTTTTTCTAAAAATAATAGTTTTTTCCACAACTAAAAAAAATTTTTTTTCATTCCTTTATTGTTTAATAAAAACTTTGCCAAAAAAAAAGAATTGAAGCCTAAGAAACCATCATTTTGAACATCTTCCCGCCGATTGATAGCTAAAAACACTAAATTTATTTCCGAATTTAATTTGATTGACCTATAAAGAAATTATATCAAACCAATCCAATAATATTTAGTTAAAATATGTTAAACTATTTTCGTCGCTTTTCTTCAGAAATGCGGTGAAAACTTGCAAACATCTAAAACCAATTACAGAATTAAATCATTATATTTCAGATTAAATGCATAAAATGCAATTTTCTCTAAGTGCTATTTTATGCTGGAGAACTCTTACTTCTCTTATTTTCTGTTTAATTTAGAAGTTCTTGAAAAATACTGTGAAAATATTTTATTCTATCAGTATTTGTGGAAAATCCTTTTTAACTAATGGGATAAATTATATTTATTTATTATATGAAGTTTTACCTTCAATGAATAAATAAATCCTTGATCAACAATTCTTAGGTTTTGATTAGCCCTTTTTATTTTACATTGATCATAATCACTATAAGAGAGGTAATCTCGTCACAACTCTTTCTTCTTCGAGTGGAAATATTGTATCCTCCATATGTTTATTGAGAGAACTTGGTGCTTTCTGAGAATACTATTAATAGTTTTATCACTTATACACCATTTATATACTGAATCCTCTGTGATGCTACTAACTTTATTAAGAAGGTCCAGCAAATAACAATATCCTGTCAGAGGTTCCACCATGATGAGCGGTTCTTCTCTATTTGCGTGCTTTCTGAGAATACTATTAACAGTTTCATCACTTATACACCATCTATATACTGGATCCTCTGTGATGCTACTAACTTTATTAAGAAGGCCCAGCAAATAACAGTATCCTGTCAGGGGTTCCACCATGATGAGCGGTTCTTCTCTATTTGGGTAAAAAAGCTTCTTAAAAAAAGTCCACTAGATCCAACTATGTGACAATTGGTACAATTTCTTTCCAATAATTCTGTTTTCAAATATCAAACTTGGTCTTACTTTTCCGTCAGTAGTTAGAATCAGGAAATCTGCTTTAGTCAGACGATGGGATTTCTCGTTTTTGCAGCTACCCGAGTAACCTGGAATTTACACGAGTTCGATTATACAGCCAAGCTTTGACGGTGAATGCAATGATTACCTGGTATCGATTTAAATACCAACAGAAAGTAGATAGGGTAAGAGCCGGTAAATACCTAATTCAAAATGTTGGACATATTGGGTGTCAACAAAATAGACACCAACAACCTGGCGGAGCTACCACGACCACTTTTCTTGTTGTATTTACATAATATACATGTTTCTTTAATACTGTTAGGATTTTCTCTCCTTAAAAATCACTCACACTACTTTTAACCCATTATCTTTCATTCTTCAATAACTACTTGTTAACACTTTCACTGCTCAAATATATCGACTAACTTAAATTCTATTTAGGTTTATATATATATATATATATATATATATATATATATATATATATATATATACATATAACTGGAGAAGAAAAATTTTACGATCACATTTGGTTGAGAAAGTGGTGATAAATAATATTTTGTATTCACTGCGAAAAAATATTAACCATTCATATACTTGACTCAAGAACAGAAAAAACCTGCAATTCTAAAAACTACTTTTGGAAAAATGATAATGAAAAATCGAATTTACACAATATTTAATTATCTCAAAATATCCTTGAATTATTTCATTCACAGGTAAATTATTTCCCTTTTCTTAAATGAAATGTTTTAAAAATGATCCAAATAAAAACAACCTATTGCTGCATATGAAAAAATGTCATATTTTTCGATTTTACCTTTCTTTAAAGCCATAATAAACATTTCGGTGATCAATAGCCGCCATATTGGATACGCCATTTTAAATTTCGATATTATGAGGTGAGATTCATAATCAGCGATGTCATAAACCTCCGTAACTGAACTTTGAAGTAGGTTGTACCCTTCTTTATAGCCATAATATGCATTTCGGGCGTTATTGGCCACCATACTGCATCAGCGATTTTAAATTTCTATACTTTGATTCGTGACGCACCAAAATACTATAAATTGAGCCACAAAGAAATCTATGAGTTGTTTTCTCTGCGTTTTCAAAGGTTTGTTCTTCAAAATCTGCCCACATGGAACTATCTATGTTACGTCAGTTTTGGACAGGGGGGGTGAACGAAGTCTCCCTACATTGGGGTATATTCTTTACGTACATACATACACACATACACACATATATATATATATATATATATATATATATATATATATATATATATATATATATATATATATATATATAGCAATTACAAATAAACTATTTCTCAACTTTTTAATGTGAATGACATTTTGACGCCGACTTAAAAAATGTCCATTTCAAGTAAAAATTTAGTTTGTCATTTTTCGCTTTTTAGAGCTTTTTTTAGATGTCGATGTAATTTTTTTATAAAAGTTTTATTACATTCACTGTTTCCTACTGAAGGTTCAAAGGTTATATTTTCACCTATTTATACCAGTTCGCCTTAGCGTATCTCTCTGGAATCTTTTGCTATCAGTTTCTTTAATACTGTAAAATTGAATTTGAATTATTGAAATCTGCCTGCTACATATGGGCTTTCATTTTTAATATAAGATTTTTCATATTTTTTGACAGTTATTTACCATTTTATAATGGATTCGTTTGAAGTTCAAATCTATTTCCTTTAAAAACATGTCGTTTGGTACGTAACTTCCGCGCCTTCAAAGTAAATGGCAATATTAAAAGGAAACAGAAATAAGTTCGAATATTTGCGAAATTGATGTATAATTTTTTTAAAGTAAACCACTTTAAATGCTTTTAAAACCTATTTTATTTATTATTTGCGATATTTCCTCCCAAAAATAAGTTAAAATTTATTGAAAATAACTCGGTCTTATCATGTTTTATGTTTATTCTATTTGGGGTGAAAATTTTTTCATGATTTTTTGAATTATCAAGATAAAGTCTCTGGATACCCTGATTTGGCTTAACATTTATGTTCAAATGTAAAGGTTAATTACTTACAATATATCGAGAAACTTGACAGTTTTTGATGTTCCAAATAGTCTTTAATGAAAGAAAAGTTGCTTTGGTTGCTGGGACTGCTTTGAAAATTTTTAAGCATTAAAGATTACCACAAATGCGAGGTTTTAAATTAGTATTGCAACTAAGCACTAGGAGAATTCGGCTACGTGCTCATAGGAACATTATTACGGAGAACTGTCTGAGTTTGGATGTGTTCTTATAGAAATACATCGGTTAGTCATCATTGTTAGTCATGTTTCTAGTGGAAATCTAGACTTTTAATCGAGTATATTCTTAAGGTGTATTTGAACAATGACAGTGTTAAGTAATTATTAAAGAATGCAAAAAATAACTGGTGGAAAGTAGTGTTATTATGCGAACCCAATGAGTGATTTAAGGAGCGGGAGTCGGAAGTTTGTATTATTACCGAATTTCTAGAAAATTATATTTGTAAATCAGAAGAGATTGCGAAAAACGAACTTTACCGTCGAATTTTCCATTAAAATAGAAGTTCAGACCCAAGTTGCCAACAACATTCTAGAAGTTTCGATGGCAAATACTAGACAAACAGTGCCATATAAATAAAAAATACATAGCGGCCTCTTTCTTTTAGAAGTTCGGTGAAAAAGAAACGGCTTCTTTACTAGTCCGGCGGCTGTTATGAATCCGAACGGTGTAAAGCATTTTTAATGTATTTTGACATCCTGAATACGTGTCATTTTTTATAACCCAATTTTAGCGTGGCATATATAATTTTTATCTAAGGATGCAATACTAACACATTAATGAGCATTAATATGTGTATATTAACAACAGTAAGTATATAATAACACAACACCAAGATAATTATTTATTTTTACTATTCAAAAAAAAATATTGATTTTCCATAGTAAATATCATAAATTTTAATTATCCTATTTGTCATTACTCTATTTACAAAAAAATGCTTTATATTTTAATTAATTCAAAACTTTTTTAAAAATTAATTCGTTTATTATCGTTATATATTTAAATTAATTAAACATTTCTTAATAATACTATACACTCATAATATTTTTCCAAATATCATTCTCATAAAACATCTTTAAATTGTTAAATTGTTCACGTGTGGAAACTGGTTGTTATATGTTCAATAAACATGTTTGAACAAATTGGCAAGAGAGTTAGTTCGTTCACGCGTAGTTCATCTAAGAGCTGCTAAAAAATGTTGGCTTGGCGAAGGTAATCATATATATATATATATATATATATATATATATATATATATATATATATATATATATATATATATATACAGGGTGCTTGGTACATCGATAGAAACTTTGGCAGAGGTGATAGAGAATGACATTTTGAATAATTAATGCCATATATGCATTAGTACAAAAATACACGGTTGTCGAGTTACAGCACATTTTATAATTTTTCTGTTTTCTGGCAATTATTGATTGAAAATTTAATTTTTCTGATACTGGTATAATTTTTCGGGTTGAAATATTTTTTTCTTATTCTTTGGTTCATACACTATAATAACAACAAGAGGACTACAATTGAAATAACACACAGAAAACTGTTCACTCAAAAATTTTATTCATCTACGAAAATTCAAGTTTTATTCTTAGATTTGAGTAATGTTTTTTCTAACAGTGAAAAAAATAAATGCATTCAATTTATTTTAAAAATAAGTTTTTTGAAATGCCTTAGTGGTTTATCAAAACCCGTATCAATAAAATATTAAATCCATTAAATTCAGGAAAAACATTCATATTAACGAAATTAACAATTTTCTCTATTTATTTTTACTTTCCTAAAATTACCGAAATCACATTAAGTATTATTTTACATGTTATGTTCTAAATGTGAGCCATTATTTCTAATAGATTTTTGGTCTGTTTTCCTCACTTGGGTGGCGGTTACGCCTAGTCTCATTTCTTCCCTAAATGTGACATCTGCTTCATTAATTCTTTCAATCAGTTGATTACGGTCCATTATTTCAACTTTATAGACAAGTTCTTTCACACGTCCTCAGATGTCAAAATCTATAGATGTTTTACTTTAATTTTCAAAACGTTCCACACTTTCCAAGTGGACAAATTAATTTGATTAACTACCTTTCTAGTACTCGTCGTTGGATCTGCATCAAATGAATCCAAAATTTGTTGTTCTACTTCGACAGCATGTCTGTCTGCATGCAACCTTTCTCTGAAATGAAGATTACCGATTTCACAAATACGGCGATATGTGTTAATAAAAACTTGTACATTGGGAACTCTTCTTCCAGGAAATCGATCTCGATATAGTCTGCTCTACCATACATGAAAATTATATCAGGTTGTTCTAAACTGGAAAAGTATCCATCGTTTTGTCTACTAGGTAATTTTAAATTTAGCAAATGAACACTGAACTGGTATAAAACACAATGGCAAGACGTGTGCGACCAACACTAAAGCCGATATCATCTGTATAGCTGGCTAAAAAACTGGTGGTGTTTTATTTTGTTTATGTTTATTTTAGAAATAACAATTACCAGCCTGGTGAACAGAAACACAAAAATTCGTCTTTTAGGCGTTCAGAATATCCAATGCAATACATTAGATATTTTGTATTTTAATTAAATAAAGAAAAAGTGAATAGAGAAAATTATTAATTTCGTTAACATGAATATCTTCCCTGGATTTAATATATGTAATATTTTATTGATACGGGTTTCGATAAATCACTGTAAAAGTAATTCAATAAAGTTATTTTTGAAATAAATTGAATTCATTTATTTCACTCACTGTTAGAAAAAAACCTCACTCACATCTAAGAACGTGAATTTCCGTAGATGAATAAAATTTTTGAGTGCACAGTTTTCTGTGTGTTTTTTTAATTTTGGTCCTCTTGTTATTATTATAGTGTATGAACCAAAGAATAAGAAAAAAATATTTCAAACCGAAAAATTATGCCAGTAACAAAAAAATTAAACCAGTTGCCAGAAAACCGAAAAATTATAAAATGTGCTTTAACTTGACAACCGTGCATTTTTATACCAAGGCAAATATGGCATAAATTATTCAAAATGACATTCTCTATCACCTCTTCCAAACTTTCTATCGATGTACCGTATATATATATATATATATATATATATATATATATATATATATATATATATATATATATATATATATATATATATATATATACATATATGGGCTTTTAAAGAGTAAATTTTTAATTTCGACTTGTATCTTAGAAACAGAAGGGGCTAGGAAAATTTTGTTTGCTGCATCTTTTATTTAAAAAAAAATAGCACAGGCTCATGAAAAAAGCAATTCTCTATTTTTAAAAATAATAATAGAGATATACGGCGAAAAATAGGACATGCTGTGTAAAAGGCATCAAGTGCTATTTTGAGCTACACTTTTTTTATATTTCTTTGAGGGGTTATTTAGCTTCGAATTCCAAAATAATAAGCTTAATTTAAGAATCAGAGATAATTATAAATTTGAAAATTGTTTCTTGGCAATTTATCGATCGTAACTTAATTAATTTGTTAATTAATATATTTAATTTAATGATTAAGAATCACTAAAATGAATCATAAATCGCAAATCTGGACAACCTTGCAGAGGGTCCGTCAAAACATGTGCCTAATAAAATATAAATACTTTAATACAGGGTAGGTCAAAATAACCCTACTTTGTTCTAGAAAAGTTCCTAAAGTACCCCTTAACGGAGATACAGGGCTCTAAAGGGGTACCCAGAGATTTACCTTATCGGCTATCAGTTTTGAACCGACTTGTATAATTTAATGAAATTTTAATATTTTATGGAGGTCATAAAGACTCATTAAACCATACCAGAGCAGATGTTGTAGATCATCAGAGAAGTCAGGAACGGACTTGCAGCCACACTCGTTAGGTCTAATTTTTTACAGGTGTCACCTTACAGAACTGAAAACTAATTTTTTAAATACTTTCTTTTCATAAAAGGTACTCTTAATTTATTTCTATAAAACTGACGTTTTCGAGATAAAGTGTTTTTTTTTGCGGAAAACTAACAAGTTACTAATGCTAAACATTGACAGGTAAAAATAAAGTTATACTGATGTGCTTCAATTTATAGGGAAGCGCTGTCTTACTCTCCGAAAATCACAAGATGTTATGTTGAAAGATTTCTAGCTCAAACATTGTCAACTCCAGAAACCTTTCAAAGCGTTGATGGGCTTCACGTACTTCAATACATTTTCTTATTCTTCGAATTCAATCCAATTTGTGCCATTGTTTTGTGTCGCGAGCTTTCTTATACTACTTAAAGGGTTGTCAGCAATATCTTGAAAGATTTGTTTCTATACGTGAGGATCTCGTGCTCTCCTGAGATGACCCTCACCGACACGTTGCAACAAAAATGACCCTGACTAAAACATGTAAAAAATGAATTGCTTAATTCCAATAATTATTTCCTAATCATTTTTTACCTGTATCTCTTAGGCTTAGACCAACCCTTTGAAAGATTTTTCGACTTGACAATGTTCAAGCTGGAAATCTTCAGCATAAAGTCTCCTTGCCTTCGAATAATTTTAGAGCGTTTCACCATAAATTAAATGCATATCAGCATACTCTACGTAAGAATAATCTTTCATTTTTTAAAGTTATTTTTACTTGAAGGCGGTTTTGATAGGTTCCATCAATAGTAATTAATTATTAAGGTATTAAAAATAACAATTTGATTTTTACCTGTTTTTGTTAAGCATTAGTAACTTTTGAGTGTTTCGTATAAAAACCGATTTATCTCGACAACTGCCATTTTTATCGAAATAAACTAAGGGTATCTTTTTTTGAAGAAGAATGACAACAGTATTAAAAAAATCAATTTTTAGCTCTGTAAAACAACAAGTGTCAAAAATTAATCCGAACGAGTGTGGCTGCAAGTCTGTCCTTGACTTTTCTGATGATCTAAAACATTTACTTCAGTAGGGTTTATTGAAACTTAATGGCCTCTATAAATATTAGAGTCGATAATTAAATCGCTGGGTACCCCTTTAGGGCTCTATATTTCCGTCAAGAATCACTTTAGGAATTTTTTTTCTATTACAAAGTAGAGTTATTTTGACCTACCCTGTAATTTCCCGAGCAATTAGGAGGTACTTACTGGAGACCCTGTATTAAATCGAATAATTATTCACAAGAAATGAGTAACTCGAAAAAATTTATTGGCGTTTTCATAAAGTAGTTTAATTTTAATTTTCTAACGGACTTTATAACCGCACTATCCTCTATTAAATATGACCCAAATTACTCTTTTAAACGCGTCTATTTATTATGTACCTAGATTAAGTGAAAAAAAAAGTGGATAGTTCTAAAATATTTAAAAATTACATTTTAATAGATTCGTCTGTTTAAATTTTCATTAATGTTTTAAAAAGTACACAATTCAGCCAATTTAGGTTTCTTATAAGTCAATAAATTTACTGCTTATGACAAATTATCAACTAAGATATAATTTTATACCGCTTAAGTTATTAATAAATAGGTATAATGCCTTGTTATCTGTTTTATATTTTAATAATATTCGCAGCGTCTCTCTTGAGCGTCAACAATATTTTGCCAACATAGAAGAACTTATTTTCCTCTGGAATGGTTTAATATGCTTCATTGGAATTCCCGTATATGTCGCAAATATCATCCATATTTTCTGTAAAAGATAATTTATTTTCTATTGAGTTGAAAAGTTTCAGCAAGCAGTGAACGCAAAATAACACACAACCTTTATATATATATATATATATATATATATATATATATATATATATATATATATATAAATATATATGTAATCGAAGGTTTTCGAGCATTCCGTGTACGTGCTGAGTCTCTCTCAGGACTATAAGGCAGCTGATGTCTCGGTGAAATTTCATTCACCATTATCAAAGCTCACTGTGCGGCGTCTACGCGAGCAAACTCGTTCTCTTTGAGTTCGCTCATAGACGTCGTACACTGAGCTTTGAAAATGGTGCATGAAATTTCATCGAAACGTCAGCTGCCTTACGAGTGAACTCGAAGAGAACGAGTTCGCTCGTAGACGCCGTAGAGTGAGCTTTGAATATGGTGAATGAGATTTTACTGAAACGTCAGCTACCTTATAGTCCTGAGAGAGACTCACCACATATACGGGATGCTCGAAAACCTTCGATTACACATCACACTCATGAGAATACAAAACTTTAAAAAAAAAAACATAATAATTTGGGAATGTTTACCAATATTTTCAGATATAAAAACCGTAAATCGAAGTAGATTAGCAGAATTTCTTTCAAGGCATGGTAATTCAATTATTTCGTACCCCACTCTTTAAGCAGTTATACTACTCGACCAATAATTTAAAAATTGGTAGTTGCAGAAAGCTGTAGTTTTTTCTTTAATAACTGATGTCAAATGTTTTCACCTGGTTGGATTTCACGATTTGCTTATATTGTACCATGAAATTTATTTACTCGTTTAGTATTATTTTTTAAGCTTATAATTTCAATAGCTATTTTTCATTGTTATAATTTTCAGTCAACAAAATTCAAATTTTGATGGATAAATCAATAAAATTCATGATGTCACCAACATTCCATTTAGTTAAATTGGATTAAATTATAGGAACTTACGTGAATCTTGGTTCTTTAAAGGGCAACAATTGTAAACTTACCTGAAAATAAAAAAAATAAATAGACTAAAATCATATATTCCAAAATACAATAATCCTATCTTATTAGTAGGGACCCGACTGAATTACTCATGAGGTAGGAAGAAAATAAATTCAAATATGTGCGAACTCGACATAAATTTACATAGCTAAAGAAATAAAGAAAGCAATATGGAATATTATTATTTCGTGCAGGATTTTAGAGAAATTTTAATATTATTGATTTGTTTTTTTCTGCTAGATAATTTGAAGCTGACAATATTTCCCCTATATACATAATTCTAAATACATTATCAATACGTGACCAAATTGCATATATTATTTAAGGAAGATTAGTTAGAATTTGGATCATGAATCAGAATAAAGCAATTTTTTTTTCTTTACCCAGAGACTGTCGCAAAATTTGTCTATGTCTAATGTTAAATATTAACTTCAAAATATAAATGTAATAGGTATGTAAAACCATTACTGATATATATATATATATATATATATATATATATATATATATATATATATATATATATATATATATATATATCTATATATTTTAAAAAAATTGTAACTTTGTAGATGAAAGAAAATATACCATAACTTTGAAGAAGCTCACTATGTAGAGTGAAACGTCAGAAAAATTGTCGTCTTCTGATTTTCAAATAAAAACCTATACACAAGAATATATATATATATATATATATATATATATATATATATATATATATATATATATATATATATATATATATATATGATGACACATTCGTTATTTGGCAATATGGAGAAGAAAATCTCAAAAGTTTCCCAAATCGCATGAACAGTATACATCCAAAAATCAAATTCACCATGGAGACAGAACAGGAAAGAAAACTGCCGTTTCTAAATATCCTACTGAAAAGAAAAGAGGATGGCTTGCTTTCGCATACTGTCTACAGAAAGCCCACTCACACCAACAGATACCTGAACGCCGATCGACATCACCACCCCGCCCAATTATTTGTAGTAGTTAAATCACTTACGTTTCGATCTTAGTCTCTTACAGATAAAGAAAATTATCACAAAGAGATGAACATAATGCAAGACGCCCGAACAAAAAACGGTTATAAAAAAGAACATATAGACAAGGCTCTAAAAAACAAACACTTGGCCCCAAAAAATCGCGAAAATCAAGAGACCAGCTCCAAAGCTTTTGTTCCTTATTTAAGAGGCACCACACACAAGATCGCAAAAATTCTCAGGAGATACAACATTGAAACCATTTTCACCACAGACCGTAAAGTAAAAGATCTCTTGCCAACACCTAAAGAAAGAATTCCTCTAGAAAACCAGGGAGTGTACGAAATTCCATGCGGAGAATGCAGCTCATCTTACGTAGGCGAAACCAACCGTAAAATAAGCGCCAGAAGAGACGAACATATAAACGCTGTCAAGCAAAGCAGGACATAAGATAAATTTCTCAGGAACAAAAATGCTATCGAGATGTAAAAACCTGTCCGCAAGAGTTATAAGGGAAGCCATTGAAGTTGCAAAGAGGCCCAATAACTTAAATAGTAGAGATGATAGCCAGCGAGTGCCAAATACTTGGAAAAATCTGCTTACAAAATATTAAACAGTACCACTTAGTAACGAAACAGAATACAACTCGGTAACGCAACCCCAAACACTGGCAACAGGGCCGACAACGCGCAGCAGGTCTCGCAACATGATTGGCCGGAACCATTCGGAAAACGAGCGCGTCCGACGTACACGCGGGACCAACAGCACCCGAGTCACAGGCGTCAGTTCGCTCGTAGACGCCAAATAGTGAATTTTGGAAATGGTGAATGAGATGTCACCGAAACCTCAGCTACCTTACCGTCCTGAAAGGGACTCACCACATACATGGGATGCCCGATTATATATATATATATATATATATATATATATATATATATATATATATATATATATATATAAATATATATATATATAATTTGCTTTGTATTATTAATAAATTTCCATTTAAGTTTTCTTCTTCTTTACCACTGCTTAATTATACGTAGGCAAAAAGGGACGTATTTGCTTATTTATTACTTAATACACAACAATTTAAATTCGATTTTTTAAAACAGAAATCGTAAGTATCGGAATTACATAGATTTAAAACTATATCTATATAGAATACCAAGAATACAAAAAGAAAACAAACAAAAATCAAAAAGAGAAAAAAAAAACGTCAGAAATGATTCCTTGTAACTGGAAATTACTTAAGTTTATGGAATACAAATTTTAAAGAGTAAAATAAAAGGAAAATTAAAATGTGTAGAGATCAAAAAACTGTCTGGTCTATGTGAGTATTTGGCGATTAAGCTAAAATAAGAACATTGAGATTCTCCACATTATTACGAGGATTAATCGAGTTATACTTGTTAATGCAAATCATTTATTGCATAAGTCATTTATTATAGTTAGTTTGAATACTGACAACTTCTATATTATCAAAACTGTATCCCTTTTCACGGCTGTGAATTGCTAAGCCTGTGGGGTTTAGATTATTTCTCTGCTGAGAGTCCCTCAATGTTTTATTATAACCACCAATTTGACCTATGTATGATATGTAACATGAGTTGCATGAAATTCTATAAACCAGCCCGGAAAATAAGTCTTGAGGGGTTTTTGCATTTTGCTTAGCCTAAAAGTATTCCGATTTAACATATCAAATCTTATGATATTATTTTGTCACTGGTCTGTCCTTTTTTTGTTTATTTATATCTTTTTAATTAGTGAAGTGGAATAACTCATTTGATATTAAAGGTTCGTATTTAAATTACTATTTTTTGTATGTAATTGACAACTGAAAATTCCAAATACTACCTTTTAGGGATTTGAAAATCTGATTTTTACTTGAATTATTGAATGAAAAAACAAAGGTGGTGATACTTTATCTTCCGATGTCTAGGCCTTTACATCCTATTCAGCCTCATTAATAGAACTTGCCTAACGACTTCTGGTGACAAAATTGTATCTTCGAGTTTCCGCTTAAGTCAGTTGAGTACTGGGCACTCTCTGAGGACATGATCAACATTTTCATCCTCCTTCAGACACCATCTGCATGTTGGGTCTTATAAGATGGTCCCTTAGGCACCAATGTCTTGACAGTAGTCCCTCTATCATTCGCAACTCTTTTCTTCCTAAGGAGAGAAGCTTCCTAGTAAGACGTAGACTAGGTCTAGTTATGTGTTCCTTGCCACACCTCACTCCAGGACCTCTTTTACACGATTCAGTAAATTTAGTTTCCAACAATAATTTTATTTCTTTTTCGTAAATGGGACAGGCAGAACTGGTTGGGGTCCATATGGTTCAATCGCGGAGCCCATCCTTGCCAGACGGTCCGCTTTCTGACTCACTCCCCGGATCCGGGACCTACACGAGTTTTGTTGATCAGCCATTCCTTTTCAGACTATTCAATACATTATTGCACTCAGACATCAGTCGATACTAGACTTTACTGTCATTATCGCAGCTCTACTGTCTGAGCATATATTTATTTTCCTCCTCCTGTTAATATTCCTCTCACAGAGATGAACACACTGCAGAGCAGCACAAATTTTCGCTATAAAGATCGTCTCAAGTTGTCTGAGAGAATAAAAGTCTTAAACTCCCATGCCCCGACTCTAGTTCTTTCATCTTGTCAAGATCCATCTTTGTAATCTATTATATTTTTTTTTGTCATGAGTATTTTCGTCTTCTGTTTATTTAGTATTTTTAACTAATGAACTGAGGTAATTATTTCGACATAACAGGTTTGTATTAAATTGATATTTTTCGTATGAAATTGAAAACTAAAAATTCTAATCTTTTATGAATTTGTTAATCTGATTTTTACTTACTACAGGTGTTACTAACAAAAATATTTATTCGGTCATAAGCGAAACAACTAATTGTATGTTGTCTAGCAATGTTGAATATTGACAACCATCCTTGTTTGTATTTCAAATCTGATTTTAACAAAAAATGAATTTTATGAAATTGGAACATCGCGGTGTCATAAAATAGAGGAACATAATTGAGCTTAAACTATTTATGAACGAATAATTGCCGAATATGGGACCGCGACCTTATGCTTTTGCCTCTTTTAGGTGTCCTATGTGAATAGCTTGCTTGTCTTAATTAGGTTTAAGAACATGTTCGCTGGTTCTTCATCTCGTTATAAACCTTGGAGAATGATAGATCATTGAAGGTGTTTCCAGTAGACTAAAGCTTTGTATTCAAAGATGATGTTATACTACTTCATCCTCCTCACATAACCTCTATGTTGCTTTGTCAATATAAATAACCCTATATTACTCACTTTGAGTGTTATTTTTATTATTCTCCGTCAGTTCATTCTTACATTATTATCACTGTTAGCTCACCACTAAGTAAATTTTTATTATTGATGGCCTTCTGGCTCTTAAGTATCCCTCAAAGTTCGTGTACTAGTCCTAAACTTGAAAAAATATTAAGGGGGCTAGGATGTTTCTCAGTTCGCAATAAAACATTTAAATTCGATTATGTTAATTATTATTTTTTTAGATAAAGCATTTTAAGGAATAAGAATTTTGAATTAGAAATTTAATATACTAAATAATAATATCAAAAAACCAATCCATTTTTTTTTGGTTTTTAATTTCCTCGAGCTAGATTTAAGATTTGTCTCCGTCTAACTTCTCAGTATGTAGACATTTGTAAAAGTACCTCAGAAGATGTCATTTCGCAGTTGAAAGAGAATTTATCACTTTTCTAACATTATAAGTAATTATGTAATAATAACTATTTTTCAGCCAATTAAGAAGCTATAACTTTTCAGTCTTTTACTTTTTAACTTTTTTTACCTCTTGGTATCTATTCTCGATTTCCAGGAAGGATCAGGACGATTATCTATAAACTATCCTTTTTGTTAACATATTTCTCTCGATACGATCCCTTTTCTTATTAAAATTCCGAAAGAAGTTGAGCTTTCGGTTGAAATATCCAAATTAATATATTTTTAGAGAATCATGTAATCAGTTCTCTTAAAATGATGGTTCCCTCGAGCCTGACAGGATCAATTCCAATCTAAGAGAACAAAAGCTTAAGGAGTCGTGTCCAAAAATATTTTTGTTACATTTCCTTGAAATTATATTGTTAAAATTTCAAATTGATTCAAATGATATTAACGAAATTTGGAACATCCGAATAATACTCTCCGTGCATAAGTGTGCGGAACTGGTAAGGAAGGTCAACTGGTAGCTGCACTCAGAACACCACCTATATTATATAATTCCTATAAAATTTACTTTCAGAATCGATGACTCAATATACTTATACATGAACTACCTAAGTATAAACTCCTCTCATAATAATAATAATTAGGATTTTACATATTATAAAGGGATTAATCCTTAGCAAATACCTGTGCAAAGCGTGAAAAGCAATACTACTTTTAACCACTTCAAATATCCATAAGTTCGGAAATACAGCAGACCGGGCTAGATTTTGAGTAATATGTCGATCTCTCGGCAATAGATACGTCTTTACTTCTGTAAGAAACAATAGCATTTTCTGTGAATCAAGCAAAATATCATTTATCAAAATAAGGTCATTGATACGAACTCTAAAATATTTAAAGTCAGTAGTTGAAATTATCAGGATCCAGGAATTTTCAATTACGAGGTCCCTTGATGATGCTTGTGATTTTCTCTGTAGTGAAGAGCTCAAATTGCATCTAGCTGTAATTCTGGCAGACGTGCCTGTTTTTTATTGATTAAACTAGGACTGATGTTGCAGTGGGTGATTGTAGCTAGCTGACTTCTCTAGGACTCCCGTACTTGTTCTTTATTTGGGGATCTATTACCTGCCATATTTGGTAAGGAGTTTAACTTAAAATAAAAAGTCCTTTTCCATCGCTTAAAAAAGGCATTGTTACATTTTCGCTTGTTGCTTGGCTTTATATCAAGAACTTTTTGAATTTCTAAACTGAGCCGGGTGGACTAAAATTGTTTGAGAGAAAAGTTAGAATCTTCTAATACTAATATAGAGGAGAAAAAGAAACTGGTAAACAATTAAACCAGGAAACCATAATCTTACCTTCGAAATTCTGGAAGTTAGCAGACTCTTCGGTACTTGACCACTGCTACAGTTGAGGGATCATGAACTGATTTTTCAACACCAAACTGATGATAAGACATCCAGACAAACGTCAACAAGTTTGCAATGAACTATTAGTTGACGTCAGTGCAGATGTTTTTCGAGACTGAAATTGTTTTTATAGTTGTTCACGATCTAGTTATTCCAAGAAAAGCTATCTGAAATATGTACATCATTACAGCCACTTCAATTCAATAACCAATGTTAATATGGATGTCGACTATTAAAGACGATGCAGCACATATATGTATATAAAATCAGAAAAAAATAGGATATGGGAGAAGAAAAATGCTGAAAAGGGGGGAAAATAGATTAATTAGAAAAAACATGGTACCTATGAGATCACGTCGGTACTTTTACCAGCGATATATACGAAAAACGATGAATTATATGTTTTCTGTTAAATGGTAACTGAGATTTGGTAATATATATAACATTAAATGTATTTAAATATAAAGCTAAGGAAAAGGAGCGCCTAAAATATTGTTGATAATTCCTTGGGATAGTTAGCTTAAATCTTCAACATTCTCATTACTTAAGAAAAATTTTTAACTTCATACAGTTCCCTATTTGAAATTGAATTAATATCGTTGTTTGCAAAAGCTATTTGAAAAGAATCGAAGATTAAATATATTTAAGTGTTATCTGCAAATAGGAAGGAAATGCAAGAAATTAAAGATCTTAAAAATTGAGATATGTATACGATATAACCCAAAGGTCCAAGAATGCAGTTTAACTCCATGAGAATGTTTGTTTGGATGTTCTCTGCTAGCAAGTTACTACAGCCGTTTCACACTATTCACTAGACTTAATTGTCATGACAAATATAAACTCAATCTATCCAGGAATAAAATAAATATGAATTAAAAACAAAATAAAAACTCTTTTCTCATTGCCTGTAACTAGGGAACCATTAATATTTGGACATTTCTTTAAATAACATTTATGCATATAAATTGTTTATTTAAATAGGAATGAAGTTTCATGAGCAAGATCCGTAATATAAAATATATATGTGTGACAAATTTTATTTTTTTAATGCTCATGCTAAATAATTGTTTACTTAACACATATAACAGCGCTAAAAACCAAGAGATTCAGCTCAAGAAAAGGAATCACAATTTTCATACCAGTAAGCTGCTACAAGGCAGGCGCAGATCCAAGGGGGGGCGGTGGTTGCGATCGCTTCCCTCCCAAGGCTTGAAGTTCAGGAAAATATACCTGATTTTGTCTCTTAGACTTTAGTGTATTCAAGAACTAGAGAGAGTAATAAATCATTTTGACCCTTTTCTTTTCGCCAATTACCTGTGATCTTTAGTCCGGTGTCTTTGGCAAAATCTGTTAGACACATATATTTTTCATAGGAATGGATTAGAAATTTTATAATCAAAAATAGCGGTCTATAATAATGGACCATTTGGGTTGCATAACAATAGATATTTGGAAGTGTGAAGTGTTAAAAAGGATCATTGTCATAGGCGTCGGAAGGAGGTTTATTTTATCACTAAGTATTTATGGCATAGAATATTATTTCGGTAATAAATAGGTTTTTATAATATCATTTTATTTCTTATGATTTCTTTATAATTCACATATACTACAAAATGTAGATAATTTTGACATATTTAACACAAATCACAACTGTATTTTTATTATTTTAATTTTGTCATAGAAACCGTTTTAGGCACATTCAGACTAAAACGTAACCTTATTCTCTCAAAAAATAATATTTTTAAATACTTACAAAATACCCATTGTCAAAAATACAGTTAAACATATATAAAAAATAAATTCGTCCTATAATATTAAAATATTTTTGGGGCTATCGGTCATTTTTCTATTAATTAAAAATATTTTTAGGACATTTGACGTTTCAGTTTATTTATTTCTTTAACTATTTGCAGAATTACAATTAAGCAATAAAAAGGGATTCAAATGTAATTAGTTTTTAAACGTTACAGTTAAAATTAGACCTGCTTATTTTTATTTCTATTTTACTGATATCTTAATTTAATTTACCTTATTATATGGAAATCCGATAGTCCCAAAAAAATAAAATAAACATGTTAATTCTACACGCTTAAGAAAAAGACACAAATACAATAATAAAATAATAAAAAACTTATGGCTAATTGAAATTAAATATATATAAAATTAAAGAGTGGGACACAGTAAATTAAAAATATAAAAAAATATATAGTCAATATTAAATAATAAAATACAACGACAACAAAAATTTAAATAATAAATTGTGTTTACACTGGTAAACATTACGTATCTAATTCCTAATCAAAGTCAGTGAAGCTATCTTCGCTCAAATTAATTATAATTGGTTCCTCTATCTCACCGATCATAAGATCGAGTTTCCACATTTTGTTTTATTCTTTTATTACATGGATTTTTCCCAGTTTTTCGCAATAATTTTATTTAAAAAAATCTTTCAAAAGTTTAGTTAGATTACTAATTTTGTTAATTGTATTATTTCTAGCAACTCTACCTTTTACTTGAGAGAGATATTTTCTTCTCCAACTGATAGTTTGAGGATGATCTATAAGAACAGATTTTCTATCTGGTTTTTTCTAACAAAAATTTAGTTCTTTGAGCAATTTCTAAAGTTCAGTTCTTTTAATTTCAGGTAAATCCCGATCTTCATTGATTTTAGTTAGAATTTTATCGATGGTTGGGATCTGCTTCTCATAATAAAATGAATGTACAACTTTTTTTAAGCAATTTTCACCACCTTCTTACAACGAGGTTTTTCGTCTGCCTGTGATCAAATATGGCTTGGGAGTACCAACAATTGCAGTCGTTTTTTTCTCCTTCAGTATTCGGTACATAGTAGATTTTCCAACTCCTGTCATGTTGGAACACATCTCAACAGAGCTTTTAACATTATTGTCTAGATACTGATGTCTTAAGGCACCATAAACATTTATCGTAATAAGTTTTTCGTTGAGGAAAAAATGCCCTGGTTGAACGAATTTGGAATTAATATAGAGGTGGAAGCCATATTTTTGGGAATCTCATTAATCTCAGATAATATATAACAACAAGCGCAAACAAGATAAATTACTAAAGATACTGTAAGGTGCACATTGCTCACTGACAGAAATTAAATTGAACTATTAGAAATTTTATTGTTGCCGTAAATTTATAAAAGCTTTTAACATTTAAATATAATTAAATAGAATTAGATTTACGGCAGTCCTTAATTACCTGCGGCGCTGGAGTAGGTACGTTGGAGGTGTCGGTAACAGTTTTATTACTTTCTACAGTTCTTGAATAGAGTATAAGAATGTGTAAGCTTGCGATCACCCCCTCCCAAGAGTTTTGAATTCAGGAAAATAGAACCGATTCTGCCTTTTGTATTAGGAATGGGTATGCAGCTGGCACTCCCTCCCCCCGTTAACAACTTGTTTTTCTTACGATCGCCTCCCCCCTAAGAGCTTTGAGTTCAGGAAAATAGACCCGATTCTGCCTCTTACACTAGAAATTTGTATGCTCCTGACATCCCCCTCCCCCTGTCGGCAACTTGTTTTTTCTTGTGATCACCCCCCCCTCTCCAAGAGCTTCATATTCAGAAAAATAGACCCGACCCTGCCTTTTAGCCTAAAAATGGGAATGGTGCTGGTGTTTCCCCCCCCCCCTTCGTCGACAATTTGTTTTCACTTGCCATACTGTACTTTTGTGATATCATCACCCCTCCCAAACAGAGAGGCTAAATCCATTCCGGCTACAAGATAGACCATTTTCAATTTTTGAGATTGTCAAACCTTCGTCGTCAATTTTGACTGAAATGAAATTATTTACCAGCGCCCAACTAAAGTCCACTATCTTCTTCGTACATTTTTCTTTATGCATGACTTAATATCTAAAATGTTAAGTAGATTTCCAAATTGCTAGTAATATTTTCCTACCTTTTTTTGAAGTAACCTCGTAATTTATTAAATTCAAAACCTTAAGCCTTTCTAAATAAAAGAGATCTGTTTTGCTGGATATCTGATAAATTACTTAGGTAAGGTTTTTTACATTTTATTAGTTAAATTATTAACTTATCAGTATCAATTAGTATGCTGAGCTTTAATCCTAAGTTTTTAGCCCGAGTAATTAAAAGGGATCATTTAGAAAATTTATTAACAACGTTTACACATTAAGGAAAAGGTTTTCTGCTAATGAGTCATTTCGAAAACAACTGGCAAACCTTTTTAAAGTCTAAATATTAATCTAGCCGAGAAAGGAGAAAGGCATTAAATCAAGCCACAAGTAATTATTTTTATTACATTTCATAAATTTTTCGCCATGCAAATGGTCCATTTACGTAGAGGTAATATAACTCGGGAAAATATTCATTTTCCGCGATAGAATTACTAAATAGCGGTCACTTAATCATTGCAAAAACGCGACAGGGCTTTCCCGGTGGTATTTTTGTTCGGTAAAAATTTATTTTTAAAAGCAATATTCTTGCGCGGGGAGAGATATAAAATTATTAGTTTATTTTCTGTGTAGTTTTGGTGTCAAGAGAAGTTAGAACAAATGAAGCAAATCTTTTCTTAACGGTAAGTAATAGATCGAGCACATACAGGGTGGTCTACAACGAAAGTTAAATATCTCTTTTCTTAGAAAAAAGAGAAAAATTACAAAAAAATCTGTAACGAACATTATTAAAATTTGGTAGTTTATATAAGATGAATCAAAAATTTTAATTTTGATTGAATCAACAATGCAATCTAGGTACATTACATAAAACATAAATTTCGGTGCCTCTTAGTTGAAGATCAGCTTCAATCAGCAAGCACGGAACATAGCAAGTGAGATTTTGGAGTAGCGTCGACAAGTTTCTATGAAAAACCAAACTGACGAATGGATATACATTATATACAAGATGGCGCACCACATTTTTGTTCGTATATGTACAGAGAACGATCAAATATTTTTAATAAGGGATGTGTAAGTCTATTTGGATCACCTTTTAAAATTACTGTGAAGTTTACATAGTGAATCAAAAAAAAAAGTTTCAAATCAAAATACTCAACATTTAAATGGAATGCTCTAGAAATTATTGTATATTTTGATAGCGTGGGCCAAAGAAGGGTAAGTTACAGTATTGTATACCTAAGACAAGACGTTTCTGACATATTTAACTTTTCTGAAAATTGCAGACCAAAATTTAAGAGGCATGCTTGCCTTGCCTGTTCAAGATAAATATTTTAAATTCTATTGGCCTTTTAGTAAAACCATTATAAATTATTATAAAATAAAAACGATCTCAAAAAATTATACAAGGTTGATAAAAAATATTTTATTTTTTATGATTATTGCTAGGTAAGTATTTTATTTTAAATGGAATATCGTGTATTTAATATCAAATTTAAATTCTAATTTTAACGGTTTTTAAAATTATATTCAGGTTTTGTTTACCTGTCTTTCATAATTTTTTAGTAATTTAGCATTTTGAATTCTAGACATAAATTTTTTGTAATGTATTTTTGAGAAGTAGGCGTGTGTTATTAGATAAATGATATGTAATTACTAACTAGTTAAAAAATAGTCACAACTAGGTTAATAGCAAATATATACTTTATTAAAGAAATTAAAAACCTAATTTCAAATATTTAAAAAACTAATATTTTAATAAATGCCCAAACTGATGTTCATCTCTTTCAATGCGTAAGAGAGCTCTTTTCTGAAATGTCTATTTAAATTTAATTAATATAGCTGGTGTTATAGAGTGAGACGATGTTCTTATTTATTCTTTCATATTGTCACGAACGACTAGAAGAAAACTTATTGATACGTCCCCGTATTCCGATGTGATGAGTCATCTTTATTCTAATGTGCCGAAAAAAATATCATATCGATGATTCATATTTCTGGATAGATCCCCATTTTTATGTGTTAGATTTATAGAGGAAAATCCATAGATATTTAAATAGGAAAAGGAAAAGTGTAGTATAATTAGTTGCATAATGGTATTTGAATAGTGAAGACATTAAGAAGTAGTAATAAAATTGTGTTTTAGCTGCGTTAATAAGTAGTTAATATAAGTATTGGAATTATTAGTGAAAGGTGTTGTGTTTTATTCTAATTCTCAAACCCAGTGGACAATTTCGTAACAATGTTTTTGGTTATTCTTAAGAGTGTATCATAACGGTTTAAAATAAATTGGGATTTTCGATACTGTAATAATGGAAAATATACCTGATCACTAATCCATTATTATGGAAAGTGGGTTTATCCGAAAAAAGGACAAAATCAAGGAAATCTTCTAACATTTCTAGGATCCATAAACAAAATTCGAGTTGTCAGTTGCAGTCTCCGAACAGTGACGATGATGGAACTAACAAGAAGTTTCAATAAATCATTTGTTTTATTATATATATATATATATATATATATATATATATATATATATATATATATATATATATATATATATATATCATGCCGGGGCGCTTAAATTATACAAACGAAAATGATTTAAACTTATTTATTATTTATGAAGAATGTGATAAATTTATCAATGAATAAAAGAAGAATATTTGTCAAATTTCCACTATATTTAACTAAAAAACTTGACCCGTTTCGCTAACACTATAGCTTCATCAGAAAACAAAATATTTGGTTACTTGAAAAACTTATACCTAGATTTACAATAATGAATAAGTGCAATACCCTAATTTACATTTTATTACCTATTATTTAAATTATTGGGAAATCCACACTGGTTTTTGTTAAAAGATATTTAGCAGGGGTGAGATGTTGATATCTGTTTGGTATCAACACCTCACCCCTGCTAAATATCGAGTGTGGATGTCCCAATAATTTAAATAATAGGTAATAAAATGTGAATTAGGGTATTGCTCTTATTCATTATTGTAAATCTGGATTTAAGTTTTTCAAGTAACCAAATGTTTTGTCATTTAAAATAGAACTTGTGATGAAGCTACAGTGTTAGCGAAACGCATCAAGTTTTTTAGTTAAATATAGTGGAAATTTGACAAATATTCGTCTTTTATTCATCGTTGAATATGGATTTCCATCAAGTAAAAGCCAGCACCTTACTTAGTGATAAATTTACGTCAAGAACATGTGGATACATTTATCATTCGATATCCGCAAAAACAAAAGCTACACTGCAGTTAAACAAATTATCAGAAATTTTATGAACTTTAAATACGTCAAAATAACAATGCATGGCTAATTTAGAAAAAAACTTAAATTAGAGAACATTAGATTAAAAAATATATATATTTCTGCAGGAAATATTCGAACTGACGTCCTTGAACTTAAACAACAGCGAGCGGAAAATTGCCTAAATAGTCGTTTTCAAAATTACATTAAATGTTCAAGTAGCCTTAATTTAAAAGCTAAGAAGCACATTTTATATCTAGAATAAGTCAAAAACTTCTAACTGACCATTTAAATTTTCTTTATAAAAATTTATCGCCACGACTCCATAATTCCTTATTGTACAATAAATATTAAACTGCCAGATATCTTGATACTTTTGTTCTCTAAACATATGTAAATTTTAATTACTTCAACAATAGGAATTGTATCGATTAAAGACTGCATGTTTTGCAAATTTAGCTTTGTCTATTCAAATGATATCATCTAGAAAAAAATTCTTTCCTTGCGTACATACCCTGTATTATTGGTTATCAAAATATTATAAAAGTCTAATAAAGTAGGCCCTTTTCAACTAGGAATACAATGCAAATTAAATAAAAACGCTTTCTTATAAGAAAAACTGATAATTATTTAAGGGCCTGCAAACGTCACTTTTGACCTAAAATAAATCTTAAATAAGTCAAAAACGCTTAGACTTACGTACGTATAGGGCATGAGACACAAAATGTGCCTATAATCTTACGTAAAATCCAAAAATGCAATTATACATTTAAAAAAACAAGTTGACACCTATTTCCAAAATTATCCTTTATGTAGTTTTCCACAAATAAATCGAATTGTTTCCCGGAGGGACATGCTGATATATATATATATATATATATATATATATATATATATATATATATATATATATATATATATATATATGTTGATGTAGTCTGCATTGAAATTAGAGATTCTTATATTATTTTTAGACATTATTACGTACTTTAAAACAGCTTTGGAAACTAAACAATGATTTGTTACTCCAAAAATAAATTCAAATTTTTAAAGTTGCCTATTTCTTTTTTAAATTATTCATTTAAACAAAAATAACGAAACTTCCTCTCTACATGCTACAACATAATTGCTAATTAACATTTAGGTAATTTTAAAGCAGCATTAGGTAAAAGCTTTTTAAAGATTTTTCTATTAAGAGCTCTAACCTATAATCATATATGGTGACAAAAATTAAGAGATGCAATTTATATGATATTACTGTATTAATTACATTAAGTTACATGGAAAGAAGTAATGAGAAATAATAATGAAATTTTAAAAAAATGTTAATAAAATTATTGAACTGATTAAAAGTTGAAGTTAAAGTTGTTGTGAAGTACAGTTCGTAGGGGGTGAACAAATTATTTTCGATTCATTTATTAGTCTAATTGAGGGGTCATCATGAAGTATCTGCCGAAATATGCAGGTGTTATGAAAATCTAGATTGTTTTCAGCCTATAATATCCCGTTTTGGTTCTACTGAAAAATTTTTTATGATCTAGGTGGTCAAAACAGTAAATTATCATCCCTATAACACCTAGGCTGAACTTACTTTGGATTAAGAACTCTTGATTAACAACTTCTTTAAGATATTTTCTTATTTTTACCAGCATAATCGCCATCCTACTGCTATCTTACAAGGCTCTACCGTTAAAGGCACTGCAGGATACAGCTTTTAAGAAAATTGCCATAAAATCCTAATTTGGGGTACAGTATTAAAAATTTGATCTAGTACGGACCTTACGGTGAAGAACTGAAAATGGTAATTATGGTGTTTTAACGTTCGATGACGTCAACACTTTGTGCTTCTTGTTCGTTGCCATGTAAACGATCCTATTAACATTTTATCCTATTTCTCGAAATAACAATCCAACCTTACTTAGACTAACAATCTAGTCCCTCACGAACTCTATCAGCTGACGAAAATTTGCCCTTTTTTGCACTATTAGCAAAAAGATATAAAAATAACATTAAAAATATTATTAAATCACTAATCGGAAAAAAAAAATTTTCTTTTTGTTCACATTTCGCTTTACTGTAAAATAATTAAAGAACAATATATCTATGAAAAATTATTGTCACCACACAACGATACAATTAAAAATCAGAAAAGGTGACACATTGCAACAGGACGGTAATTTGCTTGAGTTAAATTTAAAATTAAATAAAAAAATATAGATACTAGTACAATTATATAAGAGAAACTTAGCTCTCAACCAACTGAAAAAAACCTTATACTATAAGGACAAACGTACTCTGTTCTTACACAGTTAGAGACAAAGCACTATCTCAGATTGCAAGAATACCAGGAAAGGGTGGAAGCTTTTGCTATGGTAGTGCACCGCCATCTGTAGACCGGTTTCGAACTTGTTTGTTCTCGTGAGTACAGAATAGGCCAGCGCACTTCAGCATCGGGAAAGTAAATCCTTTAAGCAACTTATATTAGACAAAATATGAAATCTATTACAAGCGGCGCCATCTCCCAGCATTCCACGCAGACTGAATATATAATCTCGTAGAGATCTGTATATATAAACCAAACAGATGGCGGTGCACTGCCAAAGGAAATGCTTCCACCCTTTCTTAGTATTCTTGCATTCTGAGATAGTACTTTGTCTCTAACTGTATTAGAACATAGTACGTTTGTCCTTATAGTATAAGGTATTTTCAGTTGGTTGAGAGCTAAGTTTCTCTTATATAATTGTGTTTTATACACCCAACTGTAAGTATATTATCCACTTTTGGTTTATAGATACTAGTACTTTGCTACAATAAGATTAATTAGATGTTAGCATATACCAAATCAAAATATACCACCACTGGCGCTACAAAAACGCTATTAAATATAAGATATTAAATTCGATGTTTAGTTAGCATTTTATTTTAGTTATTTTATCCTGCTACCCGTGTTTAATTATACGTAGTTGAAAGAGGCGCGTATCTGTATATTTATTATATAAACATAACAATTAATATTTAATTGTATAGACAAAAACATAGTAATGGAAAATGCATATTTAAAATTACATCCACATAAAGTAACCACAAAATAAAAGAAACTACCAACAAAGAAAACTTCAAAACAGTTGGTTGCAATACAAAAAATACTGTTACGGAGGACTAGGAGAAGCTTTTTGATACGCACTCGTATAAAAATATTCCGATGCGATAAGTCATTTAAACTAGACACAAGGGGTGATATTCCACGTCATAGCCGAAACCATAACGAGTACTACAGATCGGTCACACGAGAAGGGACTGTCGGGTGGAATTAAGAAAACACATAAAGTGCTACAGTTGTGGAGGAACTGGACCCATGAGGTGGGACTGGCAGGAGCAATTAAGAGACCAGATAAAGTGCTACAGATATGGACAAACTGGACACATGAGATCCAGACTGGGGTACAGCTCAGGTGAGAAAAGACCAACTTCAACTTAACTATAAATGTTGACACTGGTGTTGCAGTATATCTGATAAAATCAAGCCTTGTTGATAAATTTAGAATCCTACCATTGTCCAGAAAAGTAGTGTTAAGAACTTTTATCGGAGAAGCAACCGAAGTGATTGGATAAACGCAAGTGGAGCTTCAACTTGGAAGGCTAAAATTAAACCACTAGGTGTTAGTTGCCGACACAGAGGATAAGTTTATACTGGGAATGAACCGGACTCGTCAACATAGATTTTCCTTCGACAATATGCTAAAATTTGTCCCAGAATCATGATAGCGAATCAATCAGAGGCATTGCAGAACAAACAACCAGAATAAGGGGAAGCACGGTGAAAATCATTTACGGAAGAGTGAACGAGAGTTCTGGAAGCAACGTCGGATTAGTTCAACATTTCATCAAAACCTGTAAATACCCAAGGCATTAGTTAATTTATATAATATCAAGATAAACAGGTTTCAACAGGTGATAGAGTTTGGTATGTAATCTACAGAGAAAGAACGGTAAATCACTTAAATTGATGCCAGCATGGGTAGGACTAAATACTGCTCTGCAGAAAAAATCAATGACGTTGTTTAAAGAATCCAAAGAAGTCCCAAAACCAAAAATGAAAATGGTACATCTCAACAGATTGAAACCATACCACGGAGATATCGAAGCTGATCGGGACGATCAGAATTAGGAGGAGGGCAGTGTTACAGAGGACTAGGAGAAACTTTTTGATGACAATATGCTAAAATTTGGCACCGAACAATTTATTCTGTCCTAGAATGATAGCAAACCAATCAGAGGCATTGCAGAACAAACTACCAGAATAAGGGGAAGTACAATGAAAATCATTTACGGAAGAGTGGACGAGAGTTCTGGAAGCAACGTCAGATTAGTTCAACATTCCAACAAAACCTTTAAATACCTGGTCCGAAGGCATTAGTTAATTTATATAACATCAAGACAAACAGGTTTCAACAAGGGATATAGTTTGGTTATGTAATCTACAGAGAAAGAACGGTAAATCACCTAAGTTGATGCCAGTATGGATAGGACCAAATACTGTTTTGAACAAAAAATCAATGACGTTGTTTAAAGAATCCAACGAAGTCCCAAAATCAAAAATCAAAATAGTACATCTCAACAGATTGAAACCATACTACGGAGATATCGAAGCTGATCGGGACGATCAGAATTAAGAGAAGGGCAGTGTTTCAGAGGACTAGGAGAAACTTTTTGATACGCCCTCGTACGCAGATATTTCGATGCGATGAGCCATCTTTATTATAATGTGTCGAAATGAATGTTATATCGATGAGTCATATTTCTAGACAGATCTCAACTTTTATGCTGCTTTTATTCTTGTATGTTTTTCTTATTATTTCTAGAAATTTGATTTTCAAAGTATTCTCGTTCGAAAATCTAACCTTTGGACAATCTTCAACACATATAAGAAAGTTGAACAATTTTTGAAGTTACCTAAGGACGCAATACCATTACAAACAGAAGGCATCTATAAGATACCTTGCTCTTCTGGTAAAGTGTATGTGGGTGAAACAGGACTATCTATATTCACTAGACTTATGGAACATGAAAGATGTATTAAAAAAAAACAAATTGTATTATCTGTAGTACCGGAACACCAGCATTACTCAGGTTACACCTTTAATGTAAAAGAAACTAAGGTGTTAGAGTCATGGTCTGGTTTCTTTAAACGTAGAAATCGACTATAACGCTAGATTTCGTCGCTAAGCACCCGTCAGGTTTATATACTATGCTGTTACTCCTCGATGGTCATTCAGTGTTCTAATCTCGCGGAGTAAAAATCCCGGAAAATGCTTAGTGCAATCGTAGACGAAATGTTGGATAATAATTCTAATTTGACACGGTTTAAACCCAAGAACTATGATTTTCAATTAATAGTAATTTTTATAGAATATTAAGTGCAGTTCATCACCTCTAGGGGCTTTAAAGAATATGCGATTTGTTTTAAGTCTAATCAAAAATTTTAATAATTCTAGGTTAAGCTTAAGATGTGGTGAAAAAGTATTTGTTGCATTAATATAAAATAAATAGGTCTTACCAAAGATCTCAGAAGTTTTTTTTTTTTTTGAAAAAGCACATTTTTGTAAAAAAGACATAAAATTTTCATTAGACGTAGCTCAGATTATTTGCATTTAACAGCGGACATTTTGTTTATACAAAAACAGTTTTAAAATTAATAAATATTTCTTAATATTTGGGAAATAAATCCACCCACATCGATTGACAATTTGTGCCTTAGATTACCTTTCCATTCAAAACAGAATGAATCGTAACTTGAGGTTACTACTTGTGGATAAGAATAAAGAATTTTGTCCTGGGACTCTTAAAAGAGTTTGGTGACTTTAAGACTAAACAAGGATAAGGAATGTCATTGGAATTCATTGCGGTGCACATGCACAGTGTTTAAAAGTAATTTTACTGCAAATTGAAATACTTGCTTTGTGGGTGAGGTAACAGGAGAATATCCTCGTACATAATATGAATTATTTATGGTAAAAACAAAACCTACACGAAGGTTTTAACAAAAGAGAAACTATAAAAGCTTTAGACTATACTTTATACTGTAGTGAAGAAATTTTAAACATTAACCCTGTCAAAAAAATATTCACACAACTATAAAATCAATATTTTCTGATATTACTTTTGGGCTTCATAAAACTTTGATAAGCTTAGAAGTATAAGTATTTAGGTTATTATTCGGAAAAGTGGAAACGTCGCATTTTATAAATTTTTTGATGATTTTTTTCATACCTCTTATTTTCGGGTCGCAGAACATGAATAGGAAGTTGTGTTTCCGATCTAGCGTGGTTTTCTAAAAACCAAACTTTTTCATTTTCACTTAAATTACCTTCATTTTCCGATCATTACCTTTAAATTTTGGTCACTTCTAGTAAAATTCACAAACACAACAAAATATACATTCATTAACCGACTTTTAAAAGAAGGAGGTTCTCAATACGTCGACTATGTATGTTTTTTTTATGTATGTACACCGATTACTCCGGAACGGCGACACCGATTTGAATGAAATTTTTTACATTGCGTCAAAGAAGTTGCTGCGGTAGTTCCATATTTTTTGGATAAAATTGGTGCAGTAAAATCCAAGATGGCGCTGACCATATGGCTGTCAAAAAAATTAATTTTGTCTGATTTTTTCCAAAATTTGTATGGAGGAATTTTTGGGGTCGTACCCAACGTATCTGAAATTATTTTTAAAAAATTCAATATGGCGGACCCTACATGGCGGACAAAAAAAATTAATTTTGTCCGATTTTCTCCAAAATTGATATGGGGGAGTTTTTGAGATTTCACATAATGAATCCGAAATATTTTTAAAAAATTCAATATGGCGGATTCAATATGGCGGACAAAAAAAATAATTTTTTTCCGATTTTCTCCAAAATTGGTACGGGACAGTTTTCGGGATCGCACATAATGAATTTAAAACTATTTTTAAAAAATTCAATATGGCGGATCCAATATGGTGGACAAAAAATAAATTTTGTTCGATTCTCTCCAAAATTGGTATGGGGGAGTTTTCGGGGTCGCACATAACGAATCTGAAATTATTTTTAATATATATTTCTCTTAAAATTGATATGGGGAAGTTTTTGGGTTCGCACATTACGAATCTGAAGTTATTTAAAAGAAATTAAATATGACGGCCTAAAGATGGCGGATTAAAGATTTCACATCTCTCGATTTTGTCTAAAATCAGTATTGAGGGATTTTGTTAGAGTTAATTAAGAAGTTAAAATATTTTTTTAAAAACTCAATCCGGCGGATTTAATTGGCATCCTAAAAATTTTACGTTTTTCGATTTTCTCCGAAACTGATATACAGGGGTTCTTGAGGATGTAAGTTAAGAATTTAAAAGTATTTGTCAAGAAATCCATATGGCTAATCCAATGTAGAGGACTAAAAATTTATCATTTTTTAATTTTGTTCAAAGACGGGACTGATCGTCTTTGAGGATGTATATAGCGAATATAAAATCATTTTAAGAAAAAACAAAATTGATACTAGGGAGCTTTGAAAGGTTTAGAGTTAGATTAGATCTTAGAAGTTAATTTTTTACAATTATTAGATTGATAAGATGCAATATGATGGACTGAAAATTTTGAATTTTCCGATATTGTCTAAAATTGATATTGTGAGGTTCTTGAGGTGTATATAAACTCAATATGTAGTATAAAATACATCGGGCTAAGGAATTTACGTCTCAAGTTCTTTAAATATCCTTATTGGAAGCTTCTAGGACCTATATTACTAATCTAAAATTAGCTTGAAACTTAAGATAGCGTATTTACTATGACAGACTAAATATTTGTTTGATACAGTTTCACTGGTATTTGGAGAACTATAAGAACCAAAGAATTTTTAGTGGTTCATTTTAGGGTGATTTAAAACTTTAGATAAAATAGGCACTTTGTTGCCATCTGGGGTCATTGCGAGGTACACTAATCTCGTTAGTACTTAGTTCCAATAATATATGGATATCATAATGAATCCAAAACTAAAAATCGAAAAGTAAAATTTTTATAAAAAAAATTAAACCGACTTCTAAAAATGCGCTAAAAAGTGAAAAATAACTATAAATTTTTATACGACATTGAAATTTTTGAAGTCGGCGCCAAACTATTTCTAAATGAAATAAATAACTATTAATATATACAAATTATAGTAAAAAAGCAACTACAAATAAAGTATTTTTAATCTGTTTATGCCAATTACATTTTGTCAGATATTAAAACGGCAGCTGATGTTTACAAGGCCTCATGATGATGCATCTTTCTGAAGGATCTGACGAGTTCTCGCTCGAGAGGAAATTACTTAAAAATTTGTACTTGGCTCCCATATTAAAACGTTTTATTTAATTCCATAGTATAATAAAGAAAATTTTTTCACTACAACAGGTTATCTGGTAAAAAATGTCAAATTTGACAGTTAAAAATCACGTCATTACTCAGATTCATGTCATTTGGCATTATTGTCGAAACACAAACCAATGGTTTAAATAAAATTTTCCAAAACCGATTAATGAAAAGATTTACCATATAATACTGACTTTATGTCTGTAGTGAGTAAAATGTACCATACACTAATAGATAATGTACGTGAAATAATTGGACGCGTTTCTATTTTAGGAATACTTCAACTACAAAACTTTTTTCCCATCGTGAATCTTATTTTTTCTTTGGTAGGCTAAAACCTTTATTCAGAACGACTTCGTAAATTCTTTATAAATTGGGTCATTTGTCCTCTTGTCAACCCCACCCGAGGACTTTCTATATATAAATTTTCTTAATTTAAAATATCCAAATCTTTTCTGGCGTGATATTACCCTTTCGGCCTTTAATGATAATGAACTTTTCTCTATAATGGAAACTTTTTGCGTCTAGGTAATACGTAGATTAAGAACTTAAGGCTACTAAAACTACAGAAGTTCGGGCTTAGTAGGATTAAGTTTGTATTAAAGCTTTATTTTACATAGCTTCCTCAGAAAAATAATATTTTTATGCAGGTAAAGCGTCGTAGTAAAAAGATAAAATAATCTTTATTATATGTACTATAAAAATCACTTATTCTTAGTGAAAATATATATGAAGCAAGGTTCAAACGACTCATTTTCTAGAGCATTTTATTAATGTCTCTATACGTATAAAAATAGTCCAAGATTTGGTTTCCAGGATGCACTGAAATCGACGACTTCAGTATCTGTATAAAATATTTTTTGTCAAGTTAGATTTAACTCTGGAAATAATTTATACTTAATACGGTTCAGATTGAAACTGTAAATGGTTCACTTCAATGAAGTTTTATTTCCCAAGATATCACCAAGTTTGTCTTTGATATAATCTAAACTATATGCATGAAAATTGCAGAATGTCACTGAAAAAGCAATTACACAGGCTAACAAAATTTGATTTTTAGTTACAGAAACTCTAGTATACTTTTCTGGAGGCTTTTGGTGAGATGAATCCGAATCTGGCTTCAGAATTGCTTAATCAAGTCAGGTTTTTGAGATATCATAACCTAAAAATGCCACAACGCTGTTTTTGAGGTTATGTAAAATCACAAGGTATTTTTTTTCCACAAAACTAGTAGAAGCACATGAAAATATTATCATTTTTCTTTAAAATCAATTTCGAAATATTCAGATATCTCTTTTTTTCACCAAGATATTCTAATTTCAATTTTGTGTCTCGCTAATCTACTCCAAAGCCAAAAACATAATACAAGCTAACCCCTTGAGTGTACTTTTTTTAATTCTGCTATTTTGATGAAAATAACTATATAAATATTCTAGGGGTCGCTGATTACAAATCAACTGTCGAGTTTTCAAAATTCAAAATGGCGGATCCAATATGGCGGTCAAAAATTTCAAAAAGTTTTTAATTTTAGTGAAAATTTGTGTAAATAGGTATTCTTGAGAGTGCTGATTGCGAATTCACGATCAGATTTTGAAAATATATCCAGCTGAGCCTATTTGATTAGCTCACGTACAATTAGGGGGGTTATAATGGATAAAAAATAAGGCGCCATCCACTTTAAAATTGGGTCCTCCTAGTGGGGAAAAAGCGGATTTCTCTAAAATGGGAAATTTATAGTTTAACTAGGCCACAGAAATAGACCACATAATATTAATAGATTTATTTAAAAAAACTTAACAAAAGTTTCACTAAAAACAAAATTGCTGAAGACATAAAAGGTTACTAAACAGGTTTTAAGTTTTATTATAAAGTACCTCAATAAAAATAATTATATATAAGCAACGTATATTACTCTAAATTACCTATATTATAAATCAAAACATCTATAGAAATATACCACAAATATTTAGCCCAAAAAATTTGTAAATATACTAAATAAATATTACCCTAGTGAGCACGCAAATGACCAAACTTAAAAAAAAAATAATGTTACATAAATTACATTTGACCGCAACCTTTGAGATTGCTGTAATTTTGGTGGTCTATCTATACTATTTCGTGTACTAAAGATGTCATTATGGTGTTTAATTAAATTAGTAATTAATCATTAATAATCGAATAATTCAGTGAGATAGTAAAAAGAAAGTTTAGTTTTAAAATAGCGTATCTTAACAGTCATTGACGTAGATCCAGGTAAGATCCAGCTTCTACCATAAATGGGGCCTCAAGATGGTAACGCGTTATGAATTGAGTACGAGGAACGGGAACTGGTTGTTCCAGTTACTGTGGGGTGTCGGTACTATCTTGGAAGAGATGAGAGAGCAGACGAATGGAAATAGAAGAACGGTTGACGATAGAAAGATGAAAACAGCGACGAAAAGATAGAAGGAAGGAAGAGAAAAGAAGATAGACGACAAATCGATGAAAGAGCGATGACAGATCGATGAAAGAGGTCCTAGTTGGCATGTGGCCTCTGATTGCCAACTTTTATTACATTTGTAGGAAAACAGCTGGAAAAATTCTGTTACAGCTTTAAACAGGAACTACGCAACATAATTATTAAACTACAACTGTCCTTGGAAAAACTTGCTTTAAGATTAAATCGGCAAAAAGCCGTTCGAGTAATGCACGTACACTTCGCACAAGAGAGGTTCTCGAAAAAGAACATGTTTACGCTTGGCTGTATCAGGTCATCATATAACAGCAGTGTACATAATCTAATTATATATTTGCTTATATCTCAATCAGTACATCACAGAGTAAATCCAAATAGTAAATTCGTTATTGCATGTTACATATATAAAACAAAATAACATCTAATGCTTACTGGTGACACAAACTTTCAACAAAGAATATACAACCAGAAAGAAGAAAACAGGACTATGCAAAAAACAAAACAAAAAAAAGGTTATGTAATAATATGCTCTAAATTGCAGATGAAATGAACTGTTGAAGTTGCAACACACAAATATTCAAGTATTATATGAGGGTTATTTTAATTTTTTTTACGTAGACAGGGGGAATTCAAGCTCGGAATTAGCTAGAATATATGTGTTAAAATGTTGCATAATATGATTCATAATATTATTTCGACCAACATCATTACGGCTTGTGTTAATCGAGAATATGTGGAAAGGCGAGAATTGCTTGAAGGAATGCAGAAGTTAATTAGTTTAAGAAGGCCAGAACAGTCAATGCTGTTTGTAATTATATCAAATCCAAAAAGAATAGTTAAATAAGTTCTATACAGTTCCAGACTTTCCATGCCTATTAGTTGGAATCTCTGAGAACGGGAAAGAAGATTTTTGTCGACGCCGAGCTTATAGAGCATAAAATTCGCAAACTTTATCTGTATGCGTTCAACCTGCTTAATATGCGTTATGTAACAATGGTTCCAAACAACGCAGCAATACTCTACGTGGCTACGCACAAGTAAATAATATAATGACCTTAAAACTTCGATATTTGAAAAATTCCTGCAGCGTCTCAATAGAAATCCCGCCATATTGCAGGAATTTGTTAAGATATAATTAATGTGGTCATCGAATCGTAATTCGGTGTCAAAAATAACACCTAGGTCATCGATTAAGGAAACCCTGGTCAGAAAGGCATTAGAGATAATGTAGGGATGTAAAATTGGAGATTTCTTCTTAGAAAATGAAATTATCTTACATTTTGAGTTGTTTAGTTGCATCTGGTTTGCTTCATATCATTCCATTGATTTGTTAATTTCAAATTGTAGAAGCAGGCAATCTTTGCTATTGTTTACTCTCATAAATGTTTTCAAGTCGTCAGCGTAGAAGAAATACACTGCTGAGATCATTTCAAAAGGTAAGAAAGAAGATAGGTCCCAGGTGCGATCCTTGAGGTATGATGAATTCCTTTTGGTTGACTAGGAGATGATAAATATTACTTATCATTTTTTGTGCAAGAAAATTATAAACAACCTGTTAGTTCTGACCTTTTCGTAGTTCTGTGTTGCTGATACCGGGTCCATACCGAGTTTCCAACGTTTCCTTGAAAGTTGTAGAAAACGATGAAGATTGATTAAATGGTGGTTGTTAACCTTGCATGTTATCTAATTTGTTCATCACCAATATAGTATGGAACTGTGGACTGCATATTCGTTATTTTGTGTTCTGGGTATAAACCATTCAGGTGTCTTTAAGTTAGAGCTTCGCATTTGAAGATATGTTTTGTTTTCTTTCTCGGACTGTATGCACGTTTTTGAAGGAGGTTGCAAAGATGAAGTGGTGATGGGCTGGTCACATAGCCGGATATGAGGATAACAGATGGACACGAAGAATCCTGGAATGGAGACCGTGGGAGACAACAAGAAGCACGAGAAGACCTCAAAAAAGATAGGTAGATGACATAAGGACAGTGGAGGGCAAACAGTGGATGAGATTGGCGAAGAATAGAGAAAGATGGAAACAACTAAGAGAGACCTACATCCAGGAATGGTTGGACAGAGGTTGACAAAGAGAGAGAGAGAGAGAGAGAGAGAGAGAGAGAGAGAGAGAGGGAGAGAGAGAGATGCACGTTTACCTGCTCTTAGTTTGAAATTATCCGTTTATGATTAGTTGGGACTCTAGCTTTCGACTGAGAGAAATGGTTCATTTTTCGATTTAATATCCAGTGAAACCAAGACCTCAAATCCTTTCAGTTTTTAACTTCCGTAGCAAAAAAAGAATCTAAAAATTATAACTTTTTATTCTTAACACATTAAATATAAATTCATTACACTCGTTTTCGGTATATTTTCTGTTGTGTTTTTTTTTTATTAAAACAATTAATAGTTCCGTAGCTATTAAGTCATCATAAATGACTAATGACCTAAAATTCTTAATTGCGTCTGCATTCAAGTGTAAAGGAATTAGAGTCATACTTTATCATAACATGTTAATAGGGCTTAATTAAAAAGGCATTTGTTAATCACATAATTAAATGTCGGTATACAGAAGGCCGGTATAGCGGATAAATAATTAAAATATTCTCCTTGAAAGTTGTGTGAGTAATAATTAAAAGTATTAGAGGAGATTTGTTAAAGTGGTCTCTCACTAAAAGTTTTAGCGCTCCGACTAGTATCAAAATTAAAATCTGGCTTGAACCCTTCTAAAAATACTTTTAGAAAGTTTTGAGGTTTTTGAGATAATTCTTAATGTTATTAAAATTATATGCTTCTTTGCAATATTTAGTTTTAGTGAATTTCTTAAACCCACTACTCTGAGGTTAAAAAGGTCACGGGGAAATATGGAATATATTGCATTTGTTATGGATAATTTAAAATTATATGTTATATGAAGAGTATCGTAAAGTAGTTAATTCCTAATATTTAGTGAAACATGAAATTAAAATTTTTATATTTCAATTCATAATTTTATAATTTTTGGTATTTTTGAATTAATTTCACATCCCTATTAATTTTTTATATAACTAAAAGTATTTGAGTGAATAATAATAAATCAGAAAAAAATTACCGTTTTAATTAAATATATCGTGCTTCTTAAAATTAAGGGAGTGATGTTGTGTCCAAATAAATAAGAATACCATAGAGATTTTCTTACTATAGAAAATTAATAATAATGACTTTTAATCCTGAGATCTCTTCAGCAACTGAACTTGTCCAATCATATTACAAACAAAAAGTTTGGTTTTAAACAAAGAAATATCTCAAATCCCGATAATAGCTATAAAATTATAGATTTAAGGATGCTTTGACAGAAAGAAAAATTCGTTTGAAAATGCCTTTAACAAATGGCGAAATTCTTTTTCAAAGCATCCACTCGGTCTTGTCCAAAATTCTGCGCTTTTATCAAGGCTTCAATTTTAACTTATGATCTTTACATTATTATACAATTATATAAGAGAAACTTAGCTCTCAACCAACTGAAAAAACCTTATACTATAAGGACAAACGTGCTCTGTTCTAACACAGTTAGAGACAAAGCACTATTTCAAATTGCAAGAATACCAGGAAAGGGTGGAAGCCTTTCCTGTGGTAGAGCACCGCCATCTGTAGACCGGTTTCGAACTTGTTAGTTCTCGTCAGTACAGAAGAGGTCAGCGCACTTTAGCATCGGAAAAGTGAATCCTTTAAGAATCTGAATATATAATCTCGTAGAGATCTGTATATATAAACCAAAAGTGGATAATATATTTGCTGTTGCGTGTATAAAATACAATTATATATGAGAAACTTAGCTCTCAACCAACTGAAAAAACCTTATATTATAAAGACAAACGTACTCTGTTCTAACACAGTTAGAGACAAAGCACTATCTCAGATTGAAAGAATACCAGGAAAGGTTGGAAGCCTTTCCTATGGTAGTGCAGTATATCATCCACTTTTGGTTCATATATACAGATCTCTACGAGATTTTATATTCAGATTGCGTGGAATTTTGGGAGATGGCGCTGCTTGTATTAGATTTCCTATTTTGTCTACTATAAGTTGCTTAAAGGATTCACTTTTTCGATGCTAAAGTACGCTGGCCTATTCTGTACTGACGAGGACTAACAAGTTCGATACCGGTCTATAGATGGCGGTGCACTACCATAGGAAAGGCTTCTACACTTTCCTGGTATTCTTGCAATCTGAGATAGTGCTTTGTCTCTAACTGTGTTAGAACAGAGTACGTTTATCCTTATAGTATAAGGTTTTTTCAGTTGGTTGAGAGCTAAGTTTCTCTTATATAATTATATTTTATTCACCCAACTGCAAGTATAGTATCCAACTTTTGCTTTACATTATTTTTGCCGATTGGCCTTTCGTAAGAAAGTAATATGGCGGACCCAATGTGGCACCTAAAAGTAGTAGACTCCGAAAAAAAAAATTTTTTAAAATTTGTGCTTAGAATGTATCCCGACGAAATTTCTTTTGGCTTAAATAATAGGTATTAGAACCTACTGACTTTGTATACACAATCTGTCTCGCAATCAGGCATGGCGTTTTCAATGTAGCAGCTAAAACGTCCAAAAATTAAAATTTGCCATTCGAGTCAAACTTTATTACACCCAAACTGTACAGGTTGGGTAAATTTCGATGATTTTATAGGCTAATTTAAAAACCGCAACTTGTACAAGAAATCTGACTCCCCCATTCTCGAGCTCTTTTTTAAAGAAGCATATGAATGTGAAAACAGATTATGGCTATCTTGATTCGTTGACGATCTATGGTGCGATTTTCAAATTTGACCAAATCCTAATATGGTGTATAGTTTGGTTACGACTTAAGATATTAAAAAACGAAGAAAAACTTTCTATGGACACTTTTTTACGTAGAATACATTGGCGTTCTTATTTCTTTTCCGATTACCAGAAATGAAATATGACTTAAAGTTGTATTTTTTTTAATGAAACACCCTATATATTTTTAGCTTAATAGTTTGTATTTATTTTTTTCTTTAAAATGATATATCATAGTTGACATTTCTTATTATCGTAAATCCTCAAGCTTTACAAAATTTTGTTTTAAATTTAATAAATTGAATAAGGAATTATTTTATCTTGGAAGGCGTTTGTCATCTAAATCAAAGTTTTTTCGTTTGACGTTTAAGGGCTTTTCATTAGTTTTAGTCGTCATAATTTCGCTGCATTGAATCTTAAAAAGTGAAAATGCCCTTCGAAAATTACGAAAAATATAATATGTTAGAATGTTTTATTCAAAGCAATAACAATTCTGATATTGCATCTGAAACATATTTCAATTGTTATCTAGAAAAAATACAACCTCATAAGTCCATTTTTTGAGATTTAAAGAACTTCTGACAAATTAAGGGTCATTTACCAGACCAAGACCTAAAAATTACAGTATTCAAGATGTTGAAGAATCGTCTATAAATGTAATTGGAATTGCGGTTGCAAACCCTTCAATTTCAAGCAGTAAAATTGAAGCTGATTCTGGAGTTTCAAGACGCTGTGCCCTAAATATTTTAAATAAACATAAATTTCTACCTTATGCAACACGGAAAGTACAACATTTGCAACCAACTGATTATCAACGCCAACTGCAGTTTTGTTTATGATATTTCCAAAAAGATCTGCAAGATACATTATCATCTAGGAGAGTAACTGGGATAGATGAAGCCTACATTAGCAGTTCTGGAATTTTCAACAGGTATAATGAAAATTCCTGATCTGTTATCATCACTCACCGTACCGTAGGCGTCCAATCCCAAGAATGGTTTGGTTTTAGCGTTTGATGTGCTTTACTTGGAAATAGTATTTTAATTTATAATATTTATCAAGACAATCTTAATGGTTGACGGTACTACGAAATATTAAATTGACATCTAATTGAAGAATTTTTGGACAATCTTCCTTTACATGAAGCAAGAACTCTCTTCTTTCAGCAAGATCAGGAACATTTCAGAATTATTAGGTATTAATTTTAGAAATAATTGGATAAAAAGTAATGGGCCAGATCTGACTGTACGGGATTTTTTCCTTGGGAGCATATTGAAGACAAAGTATATAAGAAAACCGATAACAATATCAATAAACTTAGAGAAAATTTTTATCTCCATAATGCAGTTTGGAAAATTATAAAGAGGTGCAATTTATGTATTTAAAATAACGGACATCAGTATGAACATTTGCTTTATTTAGAATTTTATTGATATTGCTAATATACTGGTTTTTTAAATTTATTATACTTAAAATACATGTAAATATCAAAATTTTTATTTACTTCTGACCTGCTGAATGTTCCAAAATTAAAAAATTTAAAATTACTCATTATTGATTAATCATAAAGAAACAAATGGATGAAAAATCCTTAAACTTCTTCTTCTTCCTCTTTTATTTAAGACGACGTCTTGTTTTTCTGCTCTATTAAGCCTCCTGTGATGTTGATGTCCAACATTCATGCCATCGTTTTGGAGGTCGACCAGTGGGTCTTCTAGTGTTTCATATCTCGTTCTTAGCCCATTTTGCCCATCGATCGTCACCCATTCTATCCACATGGTCCCTCCAATATCTACGCCATAACCTTATGAACCGTACCACATCAGGCACCTTGAGCTCTTCCCTTATTTCGGAACTTCTTATATAATCTCTTAGAGTTACTCCTTTGATTGTTCTTAACGTTTTCATTTCAGCCGTTCGTAGCATACTTTTTGTTTTAGATGTTTCGGCTCGAGTTTCCGATTAGTACTGGTCTTATCAAAGTTCTGTAGATGCGTACTTTGCTCTCTGTGAACATATATTTATTTTTCCAGATTATGTCCCTCAGGCATCCTGATATCCTTGAGGCCTTGTTAGCCTGTGCTCTGACTTCCTGGTATAGATTTTTATTGCTTGATACATCAACTCCCAAGTATCTGCAAGACATGCTTTGTCTAATAGGATGGTGCTTCATCACCAATTTGCATCTGACAGGATCTTTTGAAATTACCATCGTTTCGGTCTTTTCTGTAGATATTTCTATATTTAAATTTTTTGATGTGGTCTGGAATCGGTATAGTAGTCGTTGCAGATCGTCTTCATTTTCTGCTAACAGTAAGGCGTCGTCGGCAAAACATGAGATTTTTAAAGATTTTCGTTCATTTTGTATCCTCCATTGACTTCTTTTATATTTTGAATTACCTTGTCCCTAATTAAATTAAAGAGAAGTAGACTCATACTGCCGCCTTGTCGTATTCCCGTCATGATAGGTATTTCCTCTGTTACTCCTTGTTGTGTCTTTATGCGTGTCTTATTGTTTTTATTTAGCTCTTCAATTACCGTAATATAGTTGTGGTTAACGCCATTTTCCTGAAGTATTTGCAAGACGTCTTTAAGTCGAACTCTATCAAACGCTTTTTTAAGATCCACCAGGCAGATGAAAAGAGGTTTATTGTATTCTATCGATTTTTTAATAGTCTGTCGGATAATGAAAATCGCATCAACTGTCGATCTGTTCTGTCTAAACCCGTGTTGTTCTTCACTTATTGCAATTTTACTCGTTAGTTTTGAAGTCATGATTTTTGTTAATAATTTGCTTGTACTGTTTGGTAATGTTATTGTTCTATAATTGCTGGGGTCATTCTTATTTCCCTTTTTTAAGATGGGTATAGTCAGGCTATCCCTCCACTGTTCTGGAATACTGCAGGTTGATAGATTTTTATCGAATAGTATTGTTAGTGCTTTTTCTAGTTTAAGGCCCCCATAGTTAAGCATTTCATTGGAAATATCGTCGGTTCCCGGAGCTTTTCCTTAAACGTCAAACGAAAATACATACGCTTACCCAGAAAAAGTAATTCCTTACTGAATTTATTAAATTCAGAGCAAAATTTAAAGGTCGAGGACTTACGATAATAAGAAATATCGGCAATGATATATCATTTTAATTAAAAAAGTAAATGCAAACTATTAAGCTAAAAATATATAGGGTATTCCATTTAAAAAAATACAATTTTAAGTCGTATCTCATTTCTGGTAATCAGAAATAAAAAAAATAAGAGCGGCAATGTATTCTACGTAAAAAAGTGACCATCGAAAGTTTTTTTGCGTTTTTTTAATATCTTAAGTAATAACCAAACTATATACACCATATTAGAATTTGGTTAAATTTGAAAATCGCCCTATAAATCGTAATCGAATCAAGATAGCCATGATCTGTTTTCGCATTCATATGTTTCCCCAAAAAAGAGCTCGAGAATGCGGGAGGGGGGGGTGTGAGATTTTTTGTACAGGTTGCGGTTTTTAATTAGCCTATAAAATCATCGAAATTTGCCCACTCTGTAAACCTTATTCTTTACGCCTACCTATATATAATAAGTTAAAGATCCTTTTGAATTAAACTTTTAGTATACTCAAAATCTGCTCTCTTTTACATGTCCTTAGAAGTATACTGTGTAGGTGTCAAATGTCAGGATGGAGAATACAAGATAAGGAGATAAGGGCTAAAAGTTTTCATCATTTGTAATGTGGGCTATTTATATATAATACTAAAATAATTGAACATAAATACCATGTGGAATCAATTAACTCAATAAAATTTTTAAAAAAATTGAACAGACTTCTAAAAGTGCGCTAAAAAGTGAAAACTATGTATACATTTTTATATGAAATTGAAATTTTTGAAGTCGACGCCAAACTAGTACTAAACAGAATGTAATTCGCATAAACAGGTTAAAAATATTTTATTTGTAATTGCTTTCTTACCATAATTTGTATATATTAGTAGTTATTTGTTTCATTTAGAAATAATTTGGCGCCGACTTCAAAAATTTCAATTTCATATAAACATTTATAGTTATTTTTCACTTTTTAGTGCACTTTTAGAAGTCGGTTCGATTTTTTTTATAAAAATTTTATTTTTCGATTTTTAATTTTGAATTCATTATGATATTCATAAATTCTTTGAATCAAGTACTAATCGAGATTAGTGTACCTCGCAATGATTCCAAGGTTGGAAAAAATTACCCTTTTTATCCAAAGTTGTAAATCACCTTAAAATGAACCACCAAAAGTTTTTTGATTCTTAGAGTTCGCCAAATACCAGTGAAATTGTGTCAAACAAATAATTAGTCTGTCATAGTAAATCCGCTGTTTTAAATTTCAAATTAATTTTAGATTGGTAATATACACACCCCAACCTTTCAATATCGATATTTAAAGAACTTGAGACGTAAATTTCTTTGCCCGATATATTTTATATAGCATATTGAGTTGGTATACGCCCCAAGAACTCGCAATATCAATTTTAGACAAAATTGGAAATTTTCAGTCTTTCATATTGTATCTTATCAACCTAATAGTTGTAAAAAATTAACTTCATATTCGTAATATAAGACTTTGAAAACATCCTAATACCAAATCTGAAAAAATGCGAATAAGGTAAAATTTTCAACTCACTATATTGGATCCGCCATATTGAACTTCGAAAAAATAATTTTACTGTTTTAATCTAACCTAAATCTAAATCCTTCAATGCCCCTTAGTACCAAAACATATTAGATTTTCTTAAAATAATTTTATATTCGGCATTTACATCCTCAAAAACGATTCAGTCCCACATTTGAACAAAGTCGAAAAATGTAAAATTTTTAGTGCGCCATATTGAATCCTGAAAAAATACTATTAAATTCATAACTTACACCCTCAAGAACCCCCTATATCAGTTTTGGAGAAAATCGAAAATTATGAAATTTTTAGGACGCCATATTGAAAAAAAATGCCCCAATACTGATTTTAGACAAAATCGAGAGATGTAGAATCTTTAATCCGCCATCTTGGATCAGCCATATTTAATTTTTTTTAATAACATCATATTCGTAATATGCGATCCCAAAATCTAACCTATATCGGTTTCAGAAAAAATCGGACAAAATTAATTTTTTATCCGACATATTGGGTTCGCCATATTGAATTTTTTAAAAATAATTTCAGACTTCACCCCGAAAACTCACTTATACCAATTTTGGAAAAAAGCGAACAAAATTGATTTTTTCGTCCTCCATGTTAGATTCACCATGTTGAATTTTTTAAAAATAATTTTAGATTCGTCATGTGCGACCCTAAAAACTCTCCGGTACCAATTTTGGAAAAAATCGGACCAAACTAATTTTTTTGTCCGCCATATTGGATCCGACATATTGAATTTTTTAAAAATATTTTGGATTCGTTATGTGCGAGCCCAAAAACTCCTCCACACCAATGTTGGAGAAAATCGGACAGAATTAAATTTTCTTGTTTGCCATATTGGATCCGCCATATTTAATTTTTTTAAAATAATTTCAGATTCGTTGTGAACGACCCCGAAAATTCCCCTATACCAATTTTGAAAAAAATCGGACAACATCAATTTCTTTTTCCGCCATATTGTCAGCACCATCTTGGATTTTACTGCACCAATTTCGTCCAAAAAAATATGGAATTACCGCAGTAACTTCCTGAATATAACGTAAAAAATTTCATTCAGATCGGTGTACATATATAAAAAAAAATACATAGTTGACGAATTGAAAACCGCCTTCTTTTAGAAGTCGGTTAAAAAACGCAACAAACATAAACTCCAAAAACTTCATAATTACAAAACTAAAAAATTATTAAAAGTTAAATTGAAAAAGGAAGGAAAAATTTTTTAAGCGAATAATCATTAATATAATCATCCTACATATTAAAACGAATAATGTTTTTCATATGGTAAAGAAAGCAATCCAGAGGATCACCAGATGTTACGTAGTTATATCCTATAAAAATTGTCTACAAAATGTTCTATTTTTAAATTAAATATAGGTATTTTTATATTTTTCCGAATAAAAAAAAATGATTTAATACATAGCAGTAGGCAGAAACATGATAGATGGTGATATAAGAAGCCAATTATCATTTATATTAGGCTGTTTTGGGTTGGACGTCTTTGTGACAAAAAACATGATTTATTGGATCTATATCTAAGACCCCATTAGAAACGAATTGATCAAACATATCTGTGTATTGCGGAAGAAAGCAAAGACATTTATTATTCGCTAACATATTGTTTGCTAATGGCTTTAAATTTAAAAGCGAGAATAATACCGGATTTTTAAACACAAATACCTAAAATATTTAGAAGAGTGTTCGTAATGAAGCTGGGCATATACAATATGTTTCTTAATTTCTTAAAATTACTCATAAACACTACTTCTAGTAAGAAAACTACTAAGCAATTGATAACGTATTTGAGAAAGGTACTAAAACGTTAAAGTTTTTTAATGTTTTATATGTTCAACTGACCTCTAAATGTGACAAAATGACAGAGTGCTACTAAATTAAGGGGTGCGTTTTTGAGATTAAGCTAGATCTGTCCACTTATAAAATTTTGGATTTTTACTCGAAAACTATGCATTTTTCGTAAATATGTGGTTATAGAAAAGTTGTAGATATTGAAATTTTCTTTCGAAATGGTATATTATGAAGTCCAAAAAAGTAATTTTTCAAAAAAATATATCCCAAAAACCAAATTAAAAAAAAAAAAGCAAAAATATGCAGTTTTATATTTCTGCGTAAAAATTTTTATTTATTTAATTAACAACTTATTTTAGAATGTTTAATGATATAAATAAGTAAATTTAAAAAAAAAACTTTGTGTGTTGAGAGATATAGTTGTCCTTTTTCGATGATGCTAATGCTATTTCTTTCCCGACTTGTAATAGTGTGTTCGTCAATATCTTATCTATTTCATGGACATTTTTATTCTCCAGATTGTTTATATTTGGTTATTTTTTCCTTATACTTGTCTGTTTTGAGCTTTTCTATATCAAATTTTTTTGTTTGACTGATTCTTTTTCTGGTTTCAAAAAAGCTGTTGATTTGAATCTTTGCCCTTACAAGCTTGTGGTTACTGCTAGTCGAAAACTGGTTAAGTATGGTTACGTCTGTAAAGATGCTTTTTTTTGTCGAAAATATATAGTCGATTTCATTTTTGATTTTACCATTTGGACTTATCCATGTCTATTTTCGTTGTGGTTTCTTGTCAAAAAAGGCGTTCACTGCAAAGAGTTTTCTTTCTTCCAAGTAGTTCATCAGGGTAGTTCCTGTTTCATTTCTTATGCCGTATCCATACTTTCCAACCTTCGGCTCTTCCTCAGTTTGGCACCTATTATCAGTTTTAAACGGGTCTTCTGTTCTTCCAATGCTGATGTTATTTCTTCATGAAAGGTTTCAATGTCTTCGTCTGTGTATGCGCTGGTAGGCGCGTAAACTTGGATAATTTTTGGACATGTTCTTTTTAATGTGATGGTCAAAAATGCTACTCGGTCTGATATACCTTTTATTGTTTGGACATGTTTGACGATCCTTTTATTGATAATAAACCCTACTCCATTTTTACTATCGTCTAAGTGTCCCTTAAAGTAGAGTGTGTTTCCGGAACTCAGTTGTATGCGGGTTTCTTCTTTTCTTTTCACCTCCGCTATTCCTATTACATCCCATTGGATCTCGGAGACTTCCTCCTCTAGTGCATTTATTTTTGTGTCCTCGCTCATTGATCTTATATTATATGTACCGATGTTAAGTCTTATCGAATATTTCCCGGTGTGAGATTTCGAGTTTCAGCCACCAGGGGTAATTTGGTTTTAAGATTCGGCATTTTTCATTTTAGGGGGTGTTTTGACATTAAAACGCCACGCTTGTCAGGCGGGTTGGCGAGATTGTATTTCAGCCGCCCTTTCAGGATCAGACACTGTATGCAACCGCTCATTCTGAATCAGACACTGCTGTGGTGCTAGTTTTAGTCCGCTCCGGGTATTTCATTTGCCCCGTACCACACATATCTGGGAGACTTTTCCCATCCGCCACCTGGGAGGCGCTCGAGTTTAGGATAATTCGGGTTATTTTCAGTTTTCTAAACTAACTAAAACCAAGCTAAACTTGATTTAATCAGAATGACCCAAAAATTTCGTTTGATTAAGAATAATTTTACACTTATTTTTACATTACAAAAATTAAATTATGTTGTTGACTGAGATGGGCAAATTGTATAAATTTTTCTTTAAGCAAAATCTATACCGTGAAAATATTTTACATGTGGCAACGTTGCAGCGAATATATGGTGTTTTCGATACTAAAATTGTCAATGAAGTTTACGAAACTTATTATTGTTTTTTGGTTAAAAATGCAAGTTTTTATAGTTTCTTTGCTAAATGTGTACAAAAATATTTGAAATATATTACATAAAATATTTTTTAACATTCCGCATTTTTTGTATTCAATGTAATTTGATTATACCACATATAGAAGTGGAAATCACGGGGTTCCTGTTTTAAGGTGGAAGTGAAATGGAACTTGGAAATTTTTGCATGAAAGCCTTCAGAATAAACCGAATAACGATAATTTTGATATGCGTCATTTCAAAAAGTTAGGCAACATTGTTTTTATTAATAAACATATAAAATTAACGAAAAAAAAATATTTTTTTTTTCAAATTTTCTCTCATGTAACTTTGAAGATATTCATTTTAGAGGAAAGTTGAAGAGGAAAAAAAATTCGTAATTAAATTTGCCGTAAGATAGGGTTGGTCGGAAATCTCAAAATATATTTTCCTTATTGCAAAATAGTAATAATTAAAAAAATAGGTAAAAAAACAGTTTTTTAATCAATTTTTTTCGACCATTTAAATTTTTCCGAGGACCTTCATATTAGAGCAAAGGAAACTTTATGCCATGATAAAATAACATGTTAAAATTCGTTAGTATCGAATAGATAGTTTTTGCACAATAATTTTGCAATCCGATTTCGTTTCCAAAAATTGACCATTTTTCAAATATCTCTGAGTTCAAAATATCACGTTAAGGTATTTAAATTTATTTTCAACATATAGTAGAGAACTCAAGTTTTCCAACGCGTTTTTTAGAATCAAAATCGGATGATTTGGACGCCTTCAGGAATTGTTTAAAGACATTAATGATATTTTTGCTTATAAACAAATAGATTATCTCGGCGGATTTTCATTGGATTTTCGTGAAAAAAAATTTCAAATCTGTCAATTGCTTTCGAAGATACAAAGTGTCAAAGTTTACAGCCTGTACGATGAATGTACAGGCTGATTCTTGAACCAAAAACTTTGTCTTGCCGAGTTCTTTTTTGATACCAATATTTAAATGTTACGTTATCGGAAACTTTAATAAAAAATGAAAAGAATACCGCTCACGTGCGTGAAAAATTAAAAAAAAGGGGTGGCGAGCTCTAATTTTAAAATTGAGTTCGAAGATTCAAAATACATATTTGAAAAAAAAATTCATTTTCTCGGCTTCTAATGGAGCGAGTTTGATTATTTTTTTTAAACCGATGTACCGCAAATTATGGAGCTCAAATATCATAATGCCATGTGCCCATCATACATTCATTTTGTTATAAACAAATGACGTTATGTATGCATCAAACTTACAGCATACCGCACTCTATAATATTTGAATGTCCAAGCGAATCTTTGTTTACTAATACAGGATGTCTCAAAAGAAAGTACACATTTGTTTTGCTTATTGCTTGAACGCAACTATTCCGAGCGGCGCGGGGAGTATGTCAATCGGTAGCCTGGCTCTTGGGAATTTAGTCGCTATGGAGCGTTTCTCGGGAGCGGACCGTGCTTTGTGCGTACGTGAGTTTTACAAAAACGGTAATTCGGCGACTGTAGCGCGTAGAAAATTCTGCAATTTTCGACATATTCGTCACTTAAATGATGCGCCAAGCGCTCGGCTTATTGGAAAATGGGTCCAGAAGCTTGAAGAGACCTGTTCAACACTAGATAAACCAAAATCCGGGCGTCCGAGGTCTTCGAGAACGGTCGAAAACGTAGAGAGTGTTAATCAGTCTTTTCGTGACGACCCAAACGTTTCGATTCGTAAGCGTGCTGTTGCTTTAAATGTGCATAGGTCATCATTATTCCGCATTTTACACAAAGATTTAAAGCTGAACCCCTATAAAATTCAGTTGGTGCAAGAATTGAAGCCTCAGGATGCTGGTCAGAGGCTTGACTTCGTAAACCAGATTACTGAACGCTTTTCAACGTTTACCAACATCTTCTTTTCGGATGAAGCCCATTTTCATCTTAATGGTCATGTAAACAAGCAAAATTGCCGCTATTGGAGAGCAAACAATCCAAAACACAAACATCAGAAACCTCTACATTCGCCGAAAGTGACTGTATGGGCTGCGATGTCGGCGCGAGGAATTATCGGCCCATACTTTTTTGAAAATGAAAGGGAACCCACAGTAACAGTGACTTCAGAGCGGTATATGGAGATGTTAGACGACTTCTTCGTGCCTAAACTGCAAAATTTTCCTGGCTATAACCAAAGAACATGGTTCCAGCAAGACGGAGCAACTTCACACACGTCCAACATGTCTCTGCTACGAGTGCGTGAAATTTTTCCTGGCAAATTGATCTCAAAGAAAGGTGACATAAGTTGGCCTCCACGCAGTCCTGATTTATCACCTATGGACTTTTTCCTATGGGGTTATGTCAAATCAAAAGTTTACGCCAACAAACCGACTTCCCTGGCACAATTAAAAAAAAAATATCCGCAACGAAATGGCAGACATCACGGAGAATACCTGCCGAGCTGTCATGGGCAATTTTAGTGCCCGATTAAATGAATGCCGTGAGCGCAACGGATTACATTTGGACGATATCATTTTTAAAATATAAATTCCCAAACAATGTATTTTAATATGTAATAAACATTTTTTCAATAAAGTCCTGACTTTTTTTTAAATCGATTTTTTAAATGTGAACTTTCTTTTGATTCACCCTTTATAATTAAGCATACACTATAACGATATATATTTACTTTAATTATCAAAATTGTTTACATAATCATTGTTTCAACAAATTGAAAAAAATTTAGGTTTTAAATTATTTTATTCGTAAAATACAGATAAAAATAAAATAGTTATTCTTATAAATTATGTTCAAAAAGTTCAATAAAGCCCTCTTAATACTAAATATTATATTACAAACTTTACAGAGTTCAGAAAATCGTTTTTTTTTACATTGAAAAGCAGGCTGTCAACTTTGACAGTTTGTATCTCCGAAACCAATTGATGGATTTGAAATTTTTTCTTCAATTCATTCAATGAAAATCCGCCGAGATAACTTATTTGTTTATAAAGAAAAATATCAACAATGTCTTTACATAATTCCTGAGGGCATTGAAATCATCCGATTTTGATTCTGAAAAAAGCGTTGAAAAACTTGAGTTCTCTACTATATGATTAAAATAAATTTAAATACCTTAACGTGATATTTTGGAGTCAGACAAACTTGAAAAATGGTCAATTTTTGTAAACGAAATCGGATTGCAAAATTATTGTGCAAAAACTATCGATTCGATACTAACGAATTTTAGCGTGTTATTTTTATCATGGCATAAAGTTTCTCTTGCTCTAATATGAAGGTCCTCAGAGAAATTTGAATGATCGAAAAAAATTGATTAAAAAACTGTTTTTTTTTTATTATTGCTGTTTTGCGATAAGGCAAATATATTTTGAGATATCCGACCAAACTATCTTATGAAAAATTTAATTGCAAAACTTTTTTTCCTCTTCAATTTTTCTCTAAAATGAAAACGTTCAAAGTTACACGAGAGAAAATTTGAAAAAAAAACGTTTTTTTTTCATTAATTTTATATTTTTATTAATAAAAACAGTGTTGTCCAACTTTTTGAAATAACGCATATCAAATTTATCGTTATTCAGGTTATTCTGCAGGCTCTCATGTAAAAATCTCCATATTCCATTTCACATCCACGAAACCCCGATATTTTACAGATAAACCCTGGTCTATTACTTTAACGACCCTTAAAAGAGAAAGCAATGTTCTGGATATAGAAACAATTACGTTAAGTCTTTTTTTTTTAATTGGATGTATGCTGTACGCTCCCAGAAATTAAAAACTATTTATTTTAATATTCTCTGGTAAATGTTTAAATAAATATAAAAAACGCCAAGCTCGAGCTTTTAAAAGATACCTATTAGGTAAAGGTTAAACTACCGAGAGCTAAATTTATATTTAAATAGACTCAGCTTCATGCTGCAACATTTTAAAATTTTGCCTTGCACATAATTGATGTAATTAGGATCATATTTTATTAAATAACTAGAGCAGAATTTTCAAAAGAAGGGATATTTGCTAGGAGCAAGCGCTCCGACTTTTATGCAAAGAAACAGCGAAAAAGGTTTTTTCTTTATACCGGTACCGTGCAGCGATTTTGTAATTACGCTTGCTTTTCGAGCTTCCGCTTTTCTATTTCTTATAATATGTATTTTTGAAAGCTCCATTGTTTATATTTCGAATCTACTGAGTAAACTGTTAGATTCGTATTAAATTAATCAACTCTAGAACAAGTTTGCAAGTTTGCACGTAATGAAACAAGCAGTATCTGAAAATTAACTACATATAAATTTGTTATAATTCCTCAAAAGTTTTAATATAACCCCATAGGAAGAAATCTAATGGGGTGATGTCGCAAGACCTTGGTGGCCACTCAATGAAACCCCCACGTCCAATCCATTTTTGCGGATATCGTTGGTCCAAAAACGCACGAACTTCACGATGGTAATGCGGAGGCGCACCATCGTGCTGGAACCACATACTGTCGAGCTCATCCCTATCGAGACCTTGAAGCAGTTGGGGTAGTTCCTCTTGTAGAAAGTTCAGGTAACTATGGCCATTTAGTGGTTCATTAAAAAAGTGGGGTCCAATAATTCGATTATGATGAATACCACACCAAACATTTAATGACCAGTGGTTTTGATGTTGCACCTCTTTAATCCAAAATGGGTTTTCTGTGGCATAATAATTCATGTTGCGTCTATTTACGGCACGGTTACTTCTAAAAGTAGCTTCATCACTAAACATTACCTTGCATAATAAATTTGGATTTAATTGAATCTCCGCATTTATTGTACGACAAAAGTTTACACGACTTTCAAAATCCTGTCCATGCAATTCTTGGTGTAATTCCATGTGATATGGATGATACCTATATTTCTTGGTAGTACGATTAGCGGTGGATTGTGATGTTTCACATAATGCTGCTAACTGACGGCTACTAATATAAGGATTTTCCTGAACATTTAACAATACTTGTAGTTCTTTTTCTTCATTAGTTACTGGTTTGTTGACCACTTTACGTTTTGGATAATCAACAGTACCAGAAGAATCAAATCTTTGCATTAAGTTTTGAAAAGTATTGGTATTAGGCTGGCGTCGATCAGGATACTTCATTTTGTAAATTCTTTGAGCAAGAAGGCAATTTTTTTGAGCCTCTCCTATTGTATAAATCATATCTATTAACTCATTCTTTGGAAAATTCATTTTACAATATAAGATGAATGCAAAAAAAACCAAACTACACTATATAAAAACCAAAAGAAGCGATTGCGGTTATAAATTTGACACACAGAAAAATGTTCTTTTACATTGCTTTTGCCATGGCTACTATGATAATGAAGACTATTTCTGTAAAAAAGTATGGAAAATAAGAAAAACTGAAATATCTCAAAAACTATTATAAATAGGTATAGGATATATTGAACAAAACTTTTAGGGTTTTTATTACTCTATTAAATAATATACAGGGTGTACCATTTAAAAAAAAAATATTTATTCATTTAAACTTGTTCAAATTTGAGCCGATGTGTTCAACACCCTGTAGCTTTTATTGCAAATATTAGGTAAAAATTATGTTAACTTGTCCTTGGCCTTGCTAAATTCCAAATTTGAATATATTTGTCACAAAATTGAAAACGTTATTTAGGATTGAATTGATGCTTGAAAATGTGACTTTTTTTATTTAAACTTAATTATCTCAGAAACTAGTTTTGTTATAGTAAACCCTTAATAAAAAAGATTTAAAATTATAAGCTAAATCGAAAATACGATTCGTATATAGGGTGTTCTATTTAAAAAAATACAACTTTATCCTGTCCTAGTTTTTTGGCTCACCCTGTAGAGTCCTAAATATTTTTAAAATCTGCGTAAAAATAAACTGTATCAAACAATAAATATAGTTTCTTTGTAAATTTTACCGAAAAGGCACAAACTTACTTCATCCAATCGTTGACTCACCCTGTACAAAGATAAAGTTTTGATGCGCCCTTGTATACAAATATTATTTTTGATGAGATGTAAAAGTGTTAAGTAGTTAATATAGTATTGGAAGTGAGTTAGTAAAAACTGTTGGGTTCCATTCTGCGATGAGCGATTTAAAGAGAAAAAATCGTAACAATATATACTCTACAAGCGCCCTCAGCATTTTATATTGGTCTATGGCATCAAATCCTTTTTCATAATCAATAAATATAAGAATAAGTGGTTTACTGTATTCTATGCACTTTTCTATCAGGGACTTAAGAACTTATAGGTGATCATTCGTTCCATAACCAGAGCGAAACCCAGCCTGTTCGCAAGGTTGATAACTATCCAATTTATTTGTGAGTCGATTTGTTATTATCTTATAGTTTTTCAGATCTGAAATGTCCCCTTTTTTATTACATTATTACAATAAGAGCCTTATGCTACGTGGAGGGAGTTATGCCCTTTGTCAGGAACACGTTAAATAACTTCTGTAAAATGCGGGTTAATGTTGGTCCCTCTTCTTTTATGGATACAATTACCACTTCATCTTCCCCAGGCGCCTTGTTCTTCTTAATGCCAGCAATAACATTTGCCATTTCATCTTCTGTGATGTCTGGTATATCGTCGGATCCGACAATTCGGATTTCTGGTATTGATGGGCGGTCTCTGCTGTCCACGTTGCTTTTATACATTTCGGAGTAAAAATCTTCTGCTCTCTTCAGCAGTTTCTCTCTATTTGTTTCGATGGCACCCCTTTTATTTCTTAGCTTACAGACATTATATGTACAGTGTGAGTCAACGATTGGATGAAGTAGGTTTGTACCTTTTCGGTGAAATTAACAAAGAAACTATATTTATTGTTTGATACAGTTTATTTTTACGCAGATTCTAAAAATATTTAGGACTCTACAGGGTGAGCCAAAAAACTAGGACAGCATAAAGTTGTATTTTTTTAAATAGAACACCCTATATACGAATCGTATTTTCGATTTAGCTTATAATTTTAAATCTTTTTTATTAAGAGTTTACTATAACAAAACTTTATAGTTTCTGAGATAATTAAGTTTAAATAAAAAAAGTCACATTTTCAAGCATCAATTTAATCCTAAATAACGTTTTCAATTTTGTGACAAATATATTCAAATTTGGAATTTAGCAAGGCCAAGGACAAGTTAACATAATTTTTACCTAATATTTGCAATAAAAGCTACAGGGTGTTGAACACATCGGCTCTAATTTGAACAAGTTTAAATGAATAAATATCTTTTTTTTTAAATGGTACACCCTGTATATTTTCATGTTATTTAATAGAGTAATAAAAACCCTAAAAGTTTTGTTCAATATATCCTATACCTATTTATAATAGTTTTTGAGAGATTTCAGTTTTTCTTATTTTCCATACTTTTTTACAGAAATAGTCTTCATTATCATAGTAGCCGTGGCAAAAACAATGTAAAAGAACATTTTTCTGTGTGTCAAATTTATAACCGCAATCGCTTCTTTTGGTTTTTATGTAGTGTAGTTTGGTTTTTTGCATTCATGTTATATTGTAAAATGAATTTTCCAAAGAATGAGTTAATAGATATGATTTATACAATAGGAGAGGCTCAAAAAAATTGCCTTCTTGCTCAAAAAATTTACAAAATGAAGTATCCTGATCGACGCCAGCTTAATACCCATACTTTTCAAAACTTAATGCAAAGATTTGATTCTTCTGGTACTGTTGATTATCCAAAACGTAAAGTGGTCAACAAACCAGTAACTAATGAAGAAAAAGAACTACAAGTATTGTTAAATGTTCAGGAAAATCCTTATATTGATAGCCGTCAGTTAGCAGCATTATGTGAAACATCACAATCCACCGCTAATCGTACTACCAAGAAATATAGGTATCATCCATATAACATGGAATTACACCAAGAATTGCATGGACAGGATTTTGAAAGTCGTGTAAACTTTTGTCGTACAATAAATGCGGAGATTCAATTAAATCCAAATTTATTATGCAAGGTAATATTTAGTGATGAAGCTACTTTTAGAAGTAACGGTGCCGTAAATAGACGCAACATGCATTATTATGCCACAGAAAACCCATTTTGGATTAGAGAGGTGTAACATCAAAACCACTGGTCATTAAATGTTTGGTGTGGTATTTATCATAATCGAATTATTGGACCCCACTTTTTTAATGAACCACTAAATGGCCATAGTTACCTGAACCTTCTACAAGAAGAACTACCCCAACTGCTTCAAGGTCTCGATAGGGATGAGCTCGACAATATGTGGTTCCAGCACGATGGTGTGCCTCCGCATTACCATCGTGAAGTTCGTACGTTTTTGGACCAACGATATCCGCAAAAATGGATTGAACGTGGGGGTTTCATTGAGTGGGCACCAAGGTCTTGCGACATCACCCCATTAGATTTCTTCCTATGGGGTTATATTAAAAATAAGGTGTATGTTAATCCACCAACAATAGTGGAAGATATGCGAAACAGGATACCTGTAGAACAATAACGCCACTAATTTTGTCCAGGGTCCGAGAAAATCTGCAAAAAAGACTAAATTTGTGCATTGCACAAGAGGGTCGTTTATTCGAACACTTATTAAAAAGAAATAATTAATCTCAGTATTTAATAGGTAATTTTTTTGTTTCAATTTAGTATAAAAGCAAATACGTATTTGCCTTGTCGTTATTGTTGTGTTAATTTTTTCACATTATGTTTAATTAAACTATTGCCGTTGTAATATAACGAATAATTTATTTCATCATATTTAACAACATTCTGTTTGTTTCTGTAGTTTTTTTTTTATTATTTTACATGGCTACTATGATAATGAAGATTATTTCTGTAAAAAAGTAGGGAAAATAAGAAAAACTGAAATATCTCAAAAACTATTATAAATAGGTATAGGATATATTGAACAAAACTTTTAGGGTTTTTATTACTCTATTAAATAACATGAAAATATACAGGGTGTACCATTTAAAAAAAAAAGATATTTATTCATTTAAACTTGTTCAAATTAGAGCCGATGTGTTCAACACCCTGTAGCTTTTATTGCAAATATTAGGTAAAAATTATGTTAACTTGTCCTTGGCCTTGCTAAATTCCAAATTTGAATATATTTGTCAGAAAATTGAAAACGTTATTTAGGATTGAATTGATGCTTGAAAATGTGACTTTTTTTCTTTAAACTTAATTATCTCAGAAACTATAAAGTTTTGTTATAGTAAACCCTTAATAAAAAAGATTTAAAATTATAAGCTAAATCGAAAATACGATTCGTATATAGGGTGTTCTATTTAAAAAAATACAACTTTATGCTGTCCTAGTTTTTTGGCTCACCCTGTAGAGTCCTAAATATTTTTAAAATCTGCGTAAAAATAAACTGTATCAAACAATAAATATAGTTTCTTTGTTAATTTCACCAAAAAGGCACTAACCTACTTCATCCAATCGTTGACTCACCCTGTACCTTCTGCTAGTTTTCTGCGTAGGACTTTTAGGCTCTTATTGTTCTCTATAATCTGGGTAATATGTTCTGTATTGTATTTTCTGACATCCTTTCTAATTTCTTTAGAGATTTCTTTATTTAATTTTCTTAGTTCTTCAGAGTTGGTTGAGTTTCTGGCCCTAAGTTCTTTTCTTGTTTTTATAAGATTTCTTGTATTTTGGGTAATTTTATCGTTCTTGTTTGTTGTTTTGATTCCGTATATTGCGTGAGCATTTTTTAGGGTAGAGTTTATGTGTGCAGTTATTTGTTCTATATCAAGTTCGTCTTCTTTTAGGAGCTCGATGTGTTTTAATTCAGAAGTTATGAACTTTTCATAGGATTCCTTGTCTTTAATAGAGGTCCATTTATTTCTTCGGTTCCCAATTACAATCCTTGCTCGATCTCGCTTTAAATTTAGCCTTATCTTCGCCCTGATTAACCTGTGGTCACTTCCTACTGACACTTTGTTAAGTACTGTGACATCATGAATGATGTTCTTTTTGTCAGTGATTATGAAGTTAATTTCGTTCTTCGTGCTGCCATCTGGGCTCACCCCGGTCCATTTGAAAAACGAGTTCATAACATATAGTTTGTGATGTAGTATAAAGTTGAGCAAAGTTTCATCCCTATCGTTTCTTGTTCGATAACCATAGGGTCCCATAAAGATCTCCGCGTCATCTTCTTTGAATCCAAGTTTGGCATTGAAGTCACCGATGAGGACTGTATAATGTGCTTTGTCTTTTTACATGGCTTTATATACATCTTCGTAGAAGTCTTCGATATCTTCCTTATTCTGGCTACTTGTTGGTGCATATACTTGGATGATTTTGATAGCATGTCTCTCCTTTAGTCTCAGCATAAGATATATAACCCTAGTACTAATACTCTCTATCTCTATAATATTTTCTTTGTGTTGTTTGTGGATTATAAAGCCTATTTCGCCCGTAGTTACATCATTTTCTCCAATATAGTGTAGCAGATTTCCGGATTTGAGTTATTTGATGTTCTCCCCTTCTTTTTATTTGACTCATCCCGAGAATATTCCATTTTATATATCGTAGCTCGTTCTTTTTTCTCATATTCGCTTTCAATATTTTTTTCAGTCTTTGAAATGGAATCGGTAAGACTCACTATAGTAACAATTCTAGAAAAGAAAAACGTTTTATAGTACTTAAGAGTTAAAGTGTGACATTTTTGAGTAAGTAAATTTTACATTTTATGTACGATGTTTTTTGATTTAAATCTTCAATGTATTTGAAACTTATATTGATGAATATGATCCTTACCAGGCTGTGTATTCAAGGGGGTAAAAACTACCCATAATTATGTCCCTTGTAACGCCTGCTTGTACCGCCCTTTGTTATAATACAGCCTTTTTCTACAATACTTCTTTAAGTCGCAATTTGCTGGTTTCAATACAAACCGAGAAACTCGACAATTGAACCTCAAACAATATTTACGCATTTACGACTCCTTGATTTCATCGATTTTGTCAACTTAATTAATCGTCCTAAAATTTACACACCAGCAGCCGTATACGATGTAGCTTGGCAGGGTAATTAAGTGCATACACGCCACATTATGCCAAAACAGCCTTTCACAGTAATCAATTAATAACATTCACAATGCAGTATAACCTTGTACGAACAATGTGAAATATCGTAGTCGTAAATTTATCATGGAAAATCGTTTAGCTGGCACAAGATTAGGGTAAAATTTACATATAGGTTATTTGCCTTTCGGATTATACCCTAAGTAATATTAATTTTCCATAAACTATATTTAACTAATATTTTATGAAGTATAAGGGTATATTTGCATTACTTGAGTTAATTGAATTTTCCCTCTCAGAATGTTTTTTTGGTGAAAAAGTAACAAAAAAGATATATAATAAAATGATGTAACGGGTGGATCTTTTTGGATGTTTTTATAGGCTATCTAGGAAACCGTAACAGATGAAGTAGTCCCGATCTCTTTTTTTTTAAGAAAATTATAATGACGAAAACAAATTATGGATGTCGCGATCGGTTTCGGTTTTACAAAACGATTGTCGGAATTTTCAATTTTTTTTATTTATCAAAGCAACTTCGATAAAACTAATTAGGCATTCTTAAGGTAATTTTTTCTATAAAATCCAGTGTCGTACTCAGATTTTTTATTTTAGTTTCAATTACGGAAATATAATACCAAGTTTTAATTTTTAAAATCTAGACGACGTTTTCAAAAACAGTTATTTTATGAAGTTATCTTTCACAGTCATAAACAAATAAAGTAAACTTTGCGTCACATGTGACCAAATTTTAATAGCCCTATTTGAATTTTGTAGAAAAACACTTATTTAATATGACGCTACTGCAAACAAAATATGTCTGAGATGAAGCATTGTCCAAACCAAGAAGTTTTATATAAGTTGTGTTGAGTCATATTTTGCAACAGTGATGCAATTTACAAAAAACCTAAATTATCTTATACAGCTGAAATTTTGCATATGGGCCAAAAATTGCATTTAGAAAAACTTTTTCTAATAACTTTTTTCGATATTTTGAGATATAAAACCAATTTGAATTTTTTTGGAAAAAAATTAAAATTTGAAAGATAATTCTAATCACGTGACTACTACTTTTTTGATTCATTTTCATCTAGATCGAAGTAGAAATTGATGCTAAAGTCAAAATTCGAATAAAGCTATTAATAAAAAAAAATCAATATTATACGGACTATTGATCAGTCTGTACAGGGTGAGTCAACGATTGGATGAAGTAGGTTTGTGCCTTTTCGGTGAAATTAACAAAGAAACTATATTTATTGTTTGATACAGTTTATTTTTACGCAGATTTTAAAAATATTTAGGACTCTACAGGGTGGGCCAAAAAACTAGGACAGTATAAAGTTTTATTTTTTTAAATAGAACACCCTATATACGAATCGTATTTTCGATTTAGCTTATAATTCTAAATCTTTTTTATTAAGGGTTTACTATAACAAAACTTTATAGTTTCTGAGATAATTAAGTTTAAAGAAAAAAAGTCACATTTTCAAGCATCAATTTAATCCTAAATAACGTTTTCAATTTTGTGACAAATATATTCAAATTTGGAATTTAGCAAGGCCAAGGACAAGTTAACATAATTTTTACCTAATATTTGCAATAAAAGCTACAGGGTGTTGAACACATCGGCTCAAATTTGAACAAGTTTAAATGAATAAATATCTTTTTTTTTAAATGGTACACACTGTATATTTTCATGTTATTTAATAGAGTAATAAAAACCCTAAAAGTATCGTTCAATATATCCTATACCTATTTATAATAGTTTTTGAGATATTTCAGTTTTTATAATTTTCCATACTTTTTTACAGAAATAGTCTTCATTATCATAGTAGCCATGGCATTTTTGTGTGTCAAATTTATAACCGCAATCGCTTCTTTTGGTTTTTATGTAGTGTAGTTTGGTTTTTTTTGCATTCATCTTATATTGTAAAATGAATTTTCCAAAGAATGAGTTAATAGATATGATTTATACAATAGGAGAGGCTCAAAAAAATTGCCTTCTTGCTCAAAGAATTTACAAAATGAAGTATCCTGATCGACGCCAGCCTAATACCCATACTTTTCAAAACTTAATGCAAAGATTTGATTCTTCTGGTACTGTTGATTATCCAAAACGTAAAGTGGTCAACAAACCAGTAACTAATGAAGAAAAAGAACTACAAGTATTGTTAAATGTTCAGGAAAATCCTTATATTGATAGCCGTCAGTAAGCAGCATTATGTGAAACATCACAATCCACCGCTAATCGTACTACCAAGAAATATAGGTATCATCCATATCACATGGAATTACACCAAGAATTGCATGGACAGGATTTTGAAAGTCGTGTAAACTTTTGTCGTACAATAAATGCGGAGATTCAATTAAATCCAAATTTATTATGCAAGGTAATGTTTAGTGATGAAGCTACTTTTAGAAGTAACGGTGCCGTAAATAGACGCAACATGCATTATTATGCCACAGAAAACCAATTTTGGATTAGAGAGGTGCAACATCAAAACCACTGGTCATTAAATGTTTGGTGTGGTATTCATCATAATCGAATTATTGGACCCCACTTTTTTAATGAACCACTAAATGGCCATAGTTACCTGAACTTTCTACAAGAAGAACTACCCCAACTGCTTCAAGGTCTCGATAGGGATGAACTCGACAATATGTGGTTCCAGCACGATGGTGCGCCTCCGCATTACCATCGTGAAGTTCGTGCGTTTTTGGACCAACGATATCCGCAAAAATGGATTGGACGTGGGGGTTTCATTGAGTGGCCCCAAAGGTCTTGCGACATCACCCCATTAGATTTCTTCCTATGGGGTTATATTAAAAATAAGGTGTATGTTAATCCACCAACAACAGTGGAAGATATGCGAAACAGGATTAGGGATACCTGTAGAACAATAACGCCACTAATTTTGTCCAGGGTCCGAGAAAATCTGCAAAAAAGACTAAATTTGTGCATTGCACAAGAGGGTCGTTTATTCGAACACTTATTAAAAAGAAATAATTAATCTCAGTATTTAATAGGTAATTTTTTTGTTTCAATTTAGTATAAAAGTAAATATGTATTTGCCTTGTCGTTATTGTTGTGTTAATTTTTTCACATTATGTTTAATTAAACTATTGCCGTTGTAAAATGAAAGAATGTGCATTTTTTAATGAAATAAGTTTTATTCAATATAATCTCGCTCAACTTCAACACACTTATTTCAACGATCCTCCAATAATTTTATACCATCTTTGTAATGATTTTCCGGAAGCTCTGCAAAATGTTTCACGGCTGCAATAGCTTCTTCGTTCGACGAAAAATGCTTTCCACGAAGAAATTGTATCAAATTCCTGAAAAGGTAATAGTCGGATGGAGCCAAATCTGGCGAATACGGTGTTCAAGCAATTCATACTTTAATTCTTTCAATTTAGCCATCGTCAAACCACTTGTGTGAGGATGGGCATTGTCTTGATGAAAAATTATTTTTTTTCTCCTGTAAACCGGGTCTTTTTTCACGAACTTTTTTATCCAACTGGTCGAAAAGGTTGCAATAATACTCAGAGTTAATTGTTTTATCTTTTTCAAGGTAATCAATTAGCAAAATCCATTTTGAATTCCAAAAAACTGATGCCATAACCTTTTTTGCCGATCGTTCTGACTTGACGTGTTTTGAAGCTGAACAACCAGCTTCAGTCCACTGTAAACGTTCTTGTTTCAGTTTAGGATCATGACGGTAAATCAAAGTCTCATCCACAGTTAGAAAACTACGCACAAAATTGGTTTCATTCTGCTTAAAACGCTCCAAATTACGCTTACAAATTTGTTTTCGATTCAGTTTTTGTTGAATTGTCAACGAATGGCGGCTCTATCTTTCCGAATAGCTTTTTCATACGTAATTCTTCGTGTAAAATATAGAGTACTCATTCGTCCGAGATGTCTATGGTATCGGCAATTTCACACTTAGTCGCACTTGGATCTTTATAAAAAATACCATAGCCTTGCTCAATGATTTCTGGTGTTGTTGCACTTTTTGGACATCTACTACGTGGTTCCTCTTCAACGCTGTACGACCATGTTTAAACTCTAAAACCCATCGATGCATAATTGGAAATGAAGGAACAGATTCCTTTAACACTTTTACCATTTATATATGAATTTCTGTTGCTGATAAATTTTCCAAAACAAAGAATTTTATCACTGCACGAAATTCGGTTTTATCCACTGTATAAAAATTCACTGACACGTCAACTTCATATGGCTTGTAAACAAAGAATGAATTGACAGATAGAAATAACCTTTTGTGTGTGTTCATATAGAAGATGATATATTAAAATGTCATATAAATTTTGATTCGTGTGTCGCTTTCAAAAGTTTTCAACCAACATGTATATATACATATATAAATATATATATATATATATATATATATATATATATATATATATATATATATATATATATATATATGGGGTAATATATATAATAATTATAAGGCCAATAAAACAAACCCATAAATAATATTAGAAATAGAATGCTATCTTCTGTAATATTAGATCACGATTATGTGGTCACAGTATAGATAAATACTTGTTTTGAGTCTCTTCCAGTTAATTTCAAATTTTCTCAGTGGAATCGTAGACGAAACGCTGTAAAGTAACTTCTTAGATAATACAGTGATTTATCTTAAAAGCTATACATTAAGAATAATTTATGAACAAGTACGATTAAAAAAAATTTCTCGAATATTTCGTGAATAAATTATTTTCTTCGTTACCGCGAAAAAAATCTGTTTAACATCTACTAATAAATCAACTTCTTTTTTATCTTTTTAAATTAAAAAGGTGTAATTAAGGTCATATTTTATTAACGAAAGCTGGCAGAAGTATTAAAGGAAAACGGCATTAGTTAAGAACGAGCTGTAGCTTCAAATAAAAAGCGGACAAAACGAACTTTTCCTTTATACAAAAGAAAAGTAACATTTAAGAGAAATAAATAAAAAATTTTAACGAGGTAAGAATTTTAATGGGTATATATTTGTTTTACAATGAGCAGATAATGATGATTATCACGAAGTTGCTAATTTTGCAATACGAGTTGCAAGCGATTTAGTAAGATACTTTTTCTACAGCTATTTCTTTACATTTATATGAAAATTTAAACAATAATATCATTTAATATGTGTTCTATATTCAGGTTAAATATTTTAAGCTTGTTGAATTTTACACTTAATTTACTAGTGTTAAGCCACCCATGCACGGTACTTAATTTCACCTCTGCTCAACTATACACCTCGCTCCATGTTTCTCCTGAAAAGAGCAGTGCCGTATCATCAGCTTCCGAAACAACTCTGCATTCCGACAACAGCTTCTATTTAATTTATGTATACCAGACGTAAATACGAACCAGATTTGGATGACTGACAATTTGGCTGCAGAAACGCCTTTGAAACACGCGAAACACTATTCAGTATAAACCTGCTAGTGCAAAAATATCGAGATCAAAGAAACGATGTATGTTTAGGTTTCATTACTTTTTAGTTCAATTTTACTCGTGTTCACACGTGACACATTTTACTGGCCCTCGCGCCTTTGGACAATGTAAAAAGGGACAGAACAGTAGTAGTACCATAGTCGTATCGTATAGTACTCGACGTATTGCACGTCCCTCGCCTTGTCGAAAAGGCTTATCGTTTTACTCTCAAATATATTGACTCTAGCCTCAAAACTACTCCAAAATACAGTGATAGTGTCCCCGATTCCTGGTTCCTGTATGGTGAAGCTTGGAATTATTCTGGTGGCCACCAAGAAGAATTTAGTGAAGTGATTTCGACTACAAGGTAGGCCATTTTAGTATTTGTGTCACGCTGTCGCCGTATTTTGTATAATTTCTCATCTCCTCAATTAAACCTATATACAGTCCACTCTTTGTCTCAATCCCCTACATATTTTTTGGTCCTTCGAGCCGGATCTTCATTTTTTTTATTCACAAAATTAAAAATTTTCTTTAATTAATTAACATTTTGCAAAATTTTCTTTGAGAATGTACCATTTCTAGAATTTTATCGTTGGCCCTTTAAGAGTCTCGAAGGCGCACCTGTCACACGCAATTTCATGGTCGTACTCCCTCCATACCATTGCACCCACTAGTCCTGCTGATCAGCTGAATCAGTATCTTCAAATTGTCGACATAAAATATTTGAATTTTTAAAGCATTGGAAATTACTGAAATCGCGTATTTAATCCTCATTTTAGAGTAATAAAAAAAATAGTAATATTTTTTGCTGATTTATTTTTATTCACTGGCTCAATTGGAAATATTATAATAATATCTTATATTGATTTGTTGTTCATTAAATATTGTTCGATTAGAAAAGTAAATAATAGATTTGAAAATGTCAAAACTGGATATATACATTGCTCGCAGAAATGCTGCTAATTCTCGCATCAAAGAATTATTGAATATCGCGGAAAAGGCTCAAACAGATCAAAATGTACGTTTACATTTTAAAATGCGCTATAAAATGTTGGAAAATATTAAAGATGATTTTGATAAAAATCATTCGAATATCGTTGATTTAATAGCAAGCGTGGAAAATAAAGATGCTCTTTTAAAAACCGAAGCCACTTTTAGGGAACTTGTCGATTTTGATTATTTTGAAATTCAGGCTATTTATTATAGTATTTTTGAATCTGAACCCCTTGTCAACTTAAATGTCTCTAATTCTGCGCCATCACAAAATAATGGTAGGTTGCCCGAATTGGAAATACCGGTTTTCTCTGGTGATATTCGAAAATGGAAAACATTCTATGATTTATTTAACTCGCTCATACATACTAATTCCAATTTGAGCAACGTGGAAAAATTTAGCTATTTGATAAATTCTCTCGATAAAGCTCCGCTTGCTCTAGTTAAATGTACACCTTTATGTGATGCAAATTATTTAATTGCCTATAATGCTCTGGTTAATAGATACGAAGACCCTAGACTTATTGCTATAACTCACTGGCAAGAAATACAGGGTACTAAAAAACTGTCTGATGATTATTCGGTCAGCTCTTTGAGAAATCTCGTAGACAAGTTTGACGAAAACTTGGCTGCTTTAAATAATTTGCATTACTCAGTTAAACAATGGGATTTTGTACTATTTAATATATTAATGGAACGGTTAAATCACAGTTTAGCTACACGTTTTGAAATTGATTGTCATACTGAATTAAAAAACCCAGCAAATCGCTCAAATAATTTTGGTATTTTGAAGGACTTTTTACAAAAACATTGTGATGCTCTAGATGCTGTTTCTGTTACTTTTTCTCCAGTAAAATTACAGGTTCCTAAAAATAAAATAAAAACATTTCTAAACAATACCGATGGCAAAGAAAAATGCCCTTTTTGTAATAAGTTACACCCCATTTATAGTTGTCAAACCTTTTTGTCAAAATCTCCTCAGGAACGGTATAATATAGTTAAAACTAAAAGAATGTGTATAAACTGTTTGGGTACAAGGCACCTTTCGCCTTCATGTACATCTCTTCGCACTTGTCGTAAATGTTCTCTAAAACATCATACACTTTTACATTTTTGTTCAGAATTTAAGCCCTCATCTTCTCAAAATGTTGTTTCTCATCCTCAGAGTTCTCAAGTTGTTTCTCATACATCCACGCGTGCGCCTACTCAAGTTTCCCACTTGGCGGAAAGCTCTCTCGGTACAGGAGCATTGCAGTCACATTCAGATAAAGACAATTTGCCTAACAATAATTCTCCAGATGTTAACTCTTACGTTGCTAATTTACCTCGTAACCATACTGTTCTCTTGTCCACCGCGGTCATAGAAGTCAAAGATGCGTGGGGACAATTTCAAAAAGTCCGTGTATTACTGGATTCCGCAAGTCAGGCTAATTTCGTTACTAAAAAGTGTTGTAAAAAACTGGGTTTGGATTCTTATTCTCTAAATATTTCCATAGGTGGGTTAGGACCTATGGCTACCAAGGCTACGCAAGGTGTTGCTTGCACAGTTCGTCCTCATTTTCATTGTGAACCTTGTTTAACTTTAGAATTTGTTGTTTTACCGCAAATCTGTGCCGATTTGCCATGCGCTGACTTACCAGCAAAACATTTTAAAGAATTTTTGAATTTAAATTTAGCTGATCCAAATTTTAATATTTCTTCTTCGATTGATATGCTCATCGGTGCTGAAGTTTTTGGCTCTTTATTGAAAGGTGAATCAATTTGTTTTGATCACCACAAACCCTCCGCTGTTAATACATCTTTTGGATGGATACTTATGGGCAAAGTATCTCTTGAAAATAATTATCGTATAGGTACGTTTTGTACTTTAACTCAAATTGAAAATTGTATAAAAAGATTGTGGGAGCTTGATCAAGTAGCTCAAACCCCTAAGCTTTCTCCCGAGGAGAACGCTGCTGAACATATATTTGTTGAATCTCATGATAGAACTCACACTGGTAGATACGTAGTAGCTCTCCCCTTCAAAAATTCCTCTTCTCCTAATTTTTGTGATTCTCGCGACATCGCTCTTCGTAGATTTGTGAACTTGGAGCGTCGTCTGAAAAATAATCCCTCGCTTTATCAAGACTACTGCAATTTTATGCAAGAATATCTATCAGCTGGACACATGGAACTTATTGAAGATCCCTTAGAAGCACCCCACTCTTACTATATTCCTCATCATTGTGTTTTACGCCCAGAGAGTCAGACGACTAAATTAAGGGTCGTTTTTGACGCCTCTACTAAAGATGCAAATCATATATCATTGAATGACACTCTTTTAGTTGGCCCCAAACTTCAGTTAGATATTTTCACTCTGCTACTGCGCTTTAGACTTGGCGCTGTAGGGTTTACAGCTGATATCAAGCAGATGTATCGTCAAATTTTGGTTACTCAAAGTCACTGTGATTATCAAAGAATATTATTTAGCTTCTCCCAAGACGAATCTATTAAAGATTATCGTTTACTAACAGTGACTTACGGTGTATCTTCGGCTCCATTTTTGGCGATTCGTACTCTTCAGCAACTGGCTAGTGATTACCAGGCAAATTATCCTCAAGCCTATCAAGCATTGAAAAATTCGATTTATGTTGATGACTTGATCTGCAGTTGCGATACTGTTAGCGAAGCTGTACAGCTTCAACAGGAGCTCGTCGAGCTCTTGCGACTTGGTGGTTTCGAGCTGAGAAAATGGGCCAGTAACAATCCACAGTTATTGACTCATTTACCGCAATCTTGGCTGCAAATTGATCCTCTTTCATTTGATAATGATCAGGAAAATATGGTGAAAATTCTGGGACTTCAATGGCAACCCAAATTGGATATCTTTACGTATAACGTAAGTGTTAGTGAAACCTCCTGTACAAAACGTAATATTTTGTCAGATTTAGCTCGCATATTTGACCCTGAAGGATTTTTAACCCCAGTTGTCCTTTTCGGTAAACTTATAATACAAAAACTCTGGGCACTTGGGCTTCAGTGGGACGACATCCCACCTGAAGACATTGTAATTAAGTGGCGCAAATTTAAGGGTGAATTACTTCTACTGTCTAATTTTCAGTTACCTCGTATTCTCCTCTCTCTTGATTATTTGTCTTGTGATATTCATGCATTTTGTGACGCTTCCTCTTACGGCTATTCAACCGTTATATATTTTCGATACGAAACGTCCCTAAATCAAATAAAAACTTCTTTTGTAGCTGCAAAATCTCGTGTTGCGCCATTGAAAACGATTTCTGTTCCTCGTTTAGAATTGTGTGCAGCCGTACTCCTTTCAGATCTCTTGATTTCGGTTTTGTCTGCGTTTGAAGACAAGATTGATTTTCGGCGGATTTATGCGTGGTCAGATTCGACTGTAACTCTATCCTGGATAAAATCGTCTCCTCATAAGTATAATACTTTTGTTTCTAATCGTATTATTCATATTCAAGAAAAGGTTGCTCCTACTCGTTGGTTTAATATTCCTTCCGAACACAATCCGGCAGATTGTGGTTCTCGGAGCTTATTACCCTCTCAATTGCTTGACCATTCGCTATGGTGGGCGGGGCACTTTTTTCTCTCTGAATCAGAAGAGCTTTCGCCAGATTTTTGTCGAACGTTCAAGTTCACGGAAACTGCTTTGGAGCAAAGAAAGACCGTTTTGTCCACCTTAGTTCCACCTAGGGACTTCTTTTTAGATCTGCTTGATAGATTTTCCCCCTTGGATAGAATAACGCGCATTCTTTGTGGATTTCTACGTTTTATCTCGAACAAGAAAACGCAAGATACTCTTTCGGAACCATTTTCCCTCTCAAAGCTAAATGGACCTCTCCTGTGCTTATTTAAGTACATTCGAAATGTTATATTTCTTGTTGAACCGGGTATCCTGAGGGTGGGCGGACACCAATCGTACTCCTATCTATCTTTTAGAAAGTTACATTCCGGTCAACAAACCCTTCCGTATTTGCTCGTTCAAAAATTGTGGATTTTATATCCTAAGAAACCTCTTCGCTTGCTTTCTCGTTGTTACAAGTATATAACAACTAATCTCGAGTCTTCTCAGCTTACTATGGAAAGTATTCCGGAGGCTCTTTTTATTTTTAATTTATCTCTCCTTGTTGGTACACAGATTTTCTCTTACACAGAGTGTAACACGGTTTTAGTCTTAGTTGAAACTTTGGTAAATTTTCGACACCTTTTAAGTTTGCGTTTAAACGATCTTAAAGCTCGTACACCGGAACATTTTTTGAATTTGGAACCCTTAAACTCTTTTTTGGAACCTGATTTAACCTCGTCCAACCTCGGACAATTATCTCGCTTTCAATTACTACAAGCCTTACATCAGCATTTCTGGGTAAGGTGGAACAAAGAATATTTACACACTTTGATGCAACGCAGCAAATGGACTGAGTCGTCAGTTCCTATTCTCAAGGATACTCTCGTGTTGCTCAAAGACGAACACGCGCCGCCCTTAAAATCACACTTAGGCCGGGTGTTAGAGGTGTATCCGGGTGCGGACGGAGTTACGTGCGTTGTGACTGTGCGTACCGCGCAAGGTAATTTCAAAAGACCTTTAACCAAAAACCTCAAAATTAAAATTATATATTTCTTTTAGTTTATTACTCTACTTTAATTTTTTTTTTTATTTGGATGGTACAGAAATATATTTTTTTTTGTTTATAAAATGTCTCATTTTAGGTGGGCGGTATGTTTAGGTTTCATTACTTTTTAGTTCAATTTTACTCGTGTTCACACGTGACACATTTTACTGGCCCTCGCGCCTTTGGACAATGTAAAAAGGGACAGAACAGTAGTAGTACCATAGTCGTATCGTATAGTACTCGACGTATTGCACGTCCCTCGCCTTGTCGAAAAGGCTTATCGTTTTACTCTCAAATATATTGACTCTAGCCTCAAAACTACTCCAAAATACAGTGATAGTGTCCCCGATTCCTGGTTCCTGTATGGTGAAGCTTGGAATTATTCTGGTGGCCACCAAGAAGAATTTAGTGAAGTGATTTCGACTACAAGGTAGGCCATTTTAGTATTTGTGTCACGCTGTCGCCGTATTTTGTATAATTTCTCATCTCCTCAATTAAACCTATATACAGTCCACTCTTTGTCTCAATCCCCTACAATGTATTTACCTATTTTATCGACTATGAGTAAGCTTTTGATCGACCCCAGCATTACAAGTTGATAGAAAAACTCCACAACATTAGAGTCGATGAAAAGGATATCCGAATTAAAAAGAACTTATGCTGGAAACAAAAAGACCACATTGATATACAGCGGGGGGTTTGACAGGAATGTATACTATCACCCCTGCTATTCAACCTATATTCTGATCAAATATTTAAAGTGCAGCAGTGCCACTAGCTACAATTAGGTATGCAGACGATACGGTCATTCTGTCTGAAATTATAGAGGGATTTCAAGAGCTTCTAAATAGTATCAATACAATAGGAGAAAGATTTGGACTCAACATAAATATAGATAACACTATATGCATGGTATTTAGTCGAATAACATACAACAACAACCTTAGAAGTAAATGGAGCGCAGATAGAAAACGTCGAAAAATTTAAATACTTGGGAAGTATTATTACGCGAGACCAGAACCCTGATTGTGAGATTGAGAGTAGAACAGAAATGGTACACACAACATTCAACAAAATGTGACCATCTTAAACTAAGATCACAAATGACAGAATGCTACATGTGGTCAGTATTATTATATGGTGTTGAAACGTGGACATTAAAAATATAAACAATTAATCATTTTGAAGCGTTCGAGAGGTGGTTAAAAAGAAGAATGCTTCACATCTCATGGATAGAACGTAAAGGGTGTTTTTTTTGTAGAGGTATAGACCTTTAAGTTGGCAACACTTTTTTAACTGACGGACATTTTTTCAGCTCTCAAGTGATTTATGTTTAGTTTGGTTTGGCATTTCAACATGAATAGAATGACGCCTGAACAACGCTTCCAAATTGTGCAAATTTATTTTGAAAATCATGGTTCTGTTCGAAATACGTATCGCGCACTAAGTCCATTTTACGGTCAACATAATCGTCCATCGGAGCAATTAATTCGATTAAATATGGAACGTTTTTGCACCACGTTTACTCTAAATGATAATACGCATCCACAGAGACGTCGTACAGTGCGTACAGAAGAATTCATTGCTGCTGTAGAGCGTAGCGTAGAGGAAGACCCGAATCAGTCTATCCGCCATCGTGCACAGGAGTTGGATATGTGTCCATTCACTTTATGGAAGATTTTGCGGAAAAATCTTGTTTTGCGTGCTTACAAAATCCAACTTGTGCAAGAATTGAAGCTACAAGATCACCTAGCAAGGCGTAGATTCGGTGAATGGGCCCAAAACAAGATTGCCGTTGATCCCGATTTTCATAAGCGAATTTTGTTTAGCGATGAAGCTCACTTTTGTTTGAATGGATACGTCAATAAACAAAACTGCCGTATTTGGAGTGATGATAATCCTCAAGTGTATATTCAGACACTGTTACATCCAGAAAAACGGACTGTTTGGTGTGCTTTATAGGCTGGTGGAATCGTTGGTCCTTACTTCTTTAAAAACGATGCTGGTCAGAACGTTACAGTAAATGGTGACCGCTATAGAGCCATGATTACTGACTTTTTCGTTCATCAATTGAACGACCATGATGTGCAGGAGCTGTGGTTTCAACAAGACGGCGCAACATGTTACACAGCTCGTGCCACACTTGATTTATTGAAGGAAACGTTTGGTAACCGTACAGTTTCACGTTTCGGACCCGTGAATTGGCCTCCAAGATCGTGCGACTTAACGCCGCTAGACTATTTTCTGTGGGGATATGTGAAGTCGCTAGTCTACGCCGATAAGCCCGAAACGATTGATCACTTGGAGGACAACATTCGCCGCGTTTTTGTACCTGCTGAGCGGAGAAAAATACCGCTTATTACAACTAAAATTGAAGGCTGACGGGGAATTAAAAACAAGAATTATGGCTCCAAAACAGTCGAGAGTAGACTGGCATACGGAGTGCTGAACAGCTTTTCCATATAGCGGAAGACAGAACGACTCTTGGTATAGTGATCGCCAACATCCAGGAGACCGGACAGGACACTTGAAAGAAGAAGAAGATACCAAAAGGAGTATGGAATCCATCACGCTATTTGCTAAATCGTTTCTTACAGAAGCAGTCATGTCACGGTTTCAAAAGTTTTAGCTAATTCAGTAAAATTGCTAAAGCCCATCTCTTCCTTAGATTTTGACTATGAATATTATTTACAGGTTAAAAATAATATCTTCAGTATTGTTTACATTTCCGAAAGCAAATTGCTTTGAATAAAATAATTTTTCATGTTCCAAAAGTTCAACCAATCTTTGTTTTACACATTTTTTGAATATCTCTTAACCTGAAAACATTTCACTAAACAATAAAAACAAACCCCGATAACAGAAAATTAGGAAGATCTAACATGGTGCAGGGCATTAATATAACTATCTGATATTAGGTGGCACGAATTGACCAGCATTGCGTGGGATTGAAAATTATTATGTGACAAAGTAGAGACTTTTGATGTGATGTTTTCTAAAAAGAAAATTATGCCAGAAAGATTTTGAGATATTTGAGAAATATAGTGCAGACACAATAATAGTACTGGCATAGGCGTCACGGAAGACACTAATAATTGTATATTTAGTCTGGATTATAGGAGCTTTGTCAATGCTCAGATGATAATCATTTAATGTAGGGAAGACCAAGTCAGAGTCGTATAGCTAAGGTCAAAGGCCTCTAGTTTAGTTATAAATGTTGATAGCGAGATAATGTTAACTATATTTATTATAAAATGTTTTAATATATATTTTTTTCTAGTCACAAACTAATTAAATCTAATAGGAACGTAATAATCACACAAAAACCAAACAATTATTTTTTTCCGGTTTTACCTCAGGGCTAGACAAAATCGTATACTACTGTACGATTTCGCCCCATGTATAAGTCAATGGTTAGCAATGCAAGACAGACATTTAAAAGAAGCTAGCTCTTATGGATCAAAACCAGTAAAGCTCATGAAAGCCCACCCGTTACAATTAGTACATTGAATTCATCTATTATTTAAACGAGTAACACCATTCTCTTCACGGCAATACAAATAAAAGTTTTCTTGATTCTTCGTTACCTGTATATTTCGCTTTAGACATTTTCTCTGGCATTTAAAAATGATATATATATATATATATATATATATATATATATATATATATATATATAGCCAGAGAATTGTTGGGGATACAGAAAATGATAAAATTCTACTTTCTTTCACCTGTCATTCGAAGTAAAAGGCTGTGGTTCTAGTTGAATTACGGCATTGGCATTCGAAATAGAGTTAGTTTGTAGGTTGGTATCAAGATTGGGATGAGTTGAACAATCTTTCAAGAGTTTATAGGTTGAGGGTACTGAGTCATTTTGAGGCACATTCGGTGTTAAGTTTAATTCTATATCTGTTGTATCAGTTGCATAAAAATCTGCATCCGTATAAGTATTACGATTTGTCATGCAGGTGCTTGTTGTCAAAAATTAAGTTATAGCTCTTTGCAATGTTGCAGCCTTGCAATATTCTGATCCAAAGAGTTTTGATATTTGAAACGCATAAACTACTACGCTTAGATTATTACGAAGCCACATATTTACGTCCTGTATATAATATGTGCTATGTATGTATGTATGTGCGTAGAGTTGGGGTCTGTACACTGTGAGCTGGTAGATTTATTGTGCCTTCCAACTGCTGCCCAGTCGTAAGAGTTACCTTATCGGCTAGAGCAGGTTTTCCAGTCCTATTTCTCTCAAGAATCTTAGAATGTTGGACGGTTTCAAGGTGGGTAGACTCTGACCTAAGAATTTCTTTTTCATTTCATCTTGGGGCATGTCCCAGATATGTTGATTTTTGGATAAGAGATTGGGTCTTCGTTTTATGACCTCATCTCTCATCATCCTATAAATCGTACTCTTCGCCATGTTCTCTAGGAATATATGTAGAGGTGTGAGGCTTAGGATTACTTTCATGGCAGCCGTTGGGCAGGTTTTCATTGCTCCGGTTATACTTGCGCAAACCAGTCTTTGAATTTTCGAGAGGTTAACTGTCGTATTAGCCAGACTGGTTCTTTTGCTCCAGATCACTGCCCCGTATGTGATGATTTGACTCGCTATTGCAGTGTACATCCACTGCAGGATTTTTTGCTTTGTACCCTATCTTTTTTCCGCAAAGTTTCTACGAACCATCAAGGCTTTTGAAGCCTTGTTGATTACATCTTTTTCATGTTTATTCCATAAAAGTTTGTTATCTAGGGTCAGTCCCAGATATTTAACCTCTGATAATATGTGCTAAGTGGACCCATGAAGCTGACATCTTAAGACTGTAACATATGCTTGCAATGTTCTGGTAAACAGGATTACAATGCCGTATTCTCTAGCCTTTTCAATCAAAGGTAAAAGTTGTGTGTAACTCTTGTGTCTATCTAGCAAAAGTAAGACTAAGGCCTCTTTTTTAGGCTTGACATTTATGTTGATGCACTCGACGAATATGTTACTTTACATCAAGCGACTCAAACGGAAAACTGACACAGTCCCTGATGGGGTTCCATCTAATAGTTTAGTCTCCTTTCTTACTTGTGCAAAAATCATCAAAGGTGGCAAGTAATGTCCAGAAACGGATCTAGAAATTACGGCATTAGTGAGCTGACCTCTTTCTGCAGATCTCGCGAGACCAACTTGTTTCCTTCCTTTCAAAGCAATTATTTTTGACTGTTTTTTCGGAACTGTTCTTATTTTCGCTTTTGTATTTATCTATCAGATTCTCTAACGCATCATAGAACTTATTAACCATGATCCTGATAAATCCCATAGCTCTCGATACTGATGTTGGATGTGAATCACTTCGCTTTTTTTTAAATTAAGAATATATTTTAATAAAGAAAGCAAATAAAATTAGTCGAGAGTAATAGGCGAGCACTATTTAGTAATAGACAAAAGAGAATATGCTATACCAGACGCGGCGTAATAATTTTCTAATTTTCCCCGTCAAAGATATAATATAAATTGTTATTTTGTGTTGGGTTTATTCTCAACACGCGAACAATAATGACCAAATTTTTTTAGGTAATTAGTCTTAATTGATAAAATAATAAATAATATTTTCGGTCTCGGAGCCAGTGGATATTCATTATTATTTCTTCATGAATAAATTATGTCTTCTAATATGGTTTTATATACACAGGGTGATAAATTAAGGCTGGCAAGAATCTGTGTCTTAAAAACATTTTACAATCTTGGGATAACATTTTTTTTGTTAAAACATGAACAAATATATTTTTAAAACACGATTTTATTGCTACAGAGTATTTGGTATGCGATCAATTTCTATAAATATCTTTAGTTTAATATGGATCAAAAACAAACTTTTTAAAATCTTTGTCCTTTTCTCTACAAATTTTGCTACGATTACAGGGTGATAACAATTTAAAATCCTCAAATCTTGGTTTTAACTAAAGGACCTCGCACAAATCTTATCCGATCCAGCTTTGTATCTGCACCAAATATAGAAATGTCTTATGTTATTGGGCTTAGAGGCAGGCATTCAGTAGCCACCTTGACTCTGACCTCATGAGCAGCCCACAAGGTTATTAAAATTTCGAACCATTTTTAACGAGAAGTCCTAATTTTTACTGCAGCAATATGTTGTTATTGTAGGAAATATACAAACTTAGATAATGTACAAATTTAAAATTATTTAGAAAATATATTTTCAAACCTTTACTCAGAGTATAACAACACTATTTGTTTGGAAAATTTTAATGTTAATATGTTAAATATAAATTCAACTCCTTGTTTGCAACTGGAATTTGTCTCTTTTCCTTTCAGTATGTCGCCAATTATTAAGGACTCCACTCATATAGGCAGAAATTCAATCTCACTTATCGATTTAATATTTACAAGCATTCAAACCACTAAGGATTCGAATGTAATTGATTCGAATATTGCTGATCATTTATTAACTTTCATAAGGGTGAGTTTGAAGAGCGGTCAGTTTTTTTCTCTTGGTTACTAAAGAATATAAATTCTAGTTTATTTCAAATAGATCTTTAACAACTTAATTGGCATAATATTTATGTTTTTGTAGTACAAATGAATACAAATTTGAGTTGCGTATTTGCCCGTAAGGTTTTAAAATTACGCATTACAGGGAAAAGTGACAATAACTAAGCAAACTAAATCTTTTAAAGCAAATAAGTTATAATTTGTCACCAAAAAACAATCCAGATAATATTAACAAGTTTTTCATTAATTTTGTAGGTAATAATGATAATCCAAAGCAAGATGTTTTGGATTTTTATAATAATAGCATTTTATAAAATATTAGCCAGCATTTTTATTTTCATTTGTCCAATGAGAAAAAGATATGGAAAAATTTAAAAGGCTTAATGCAATTGGAGTCGACGAAATTAATATAACAATGATTATATTGTGCTGATCTTTCATTATTCCATTTATAACACCTATCGTCAGTGAATGTATAATGCAATCCTATTTTCTTATGTAAGGGAATCAAGCTCAGGCAATTCCCCTACCAAAAATAGTCAGTCCACCCGACTATAGTCATCTAGGATGTGTAAGCGATCTTCTTACTTTCAATAAAGTTCTCGATAAGATAATAAAAAAACAAGTAACAGTATTTTTAGATCAGAACAACTTTAGCCAACAACACAATCAAGTTTTAGAGGAAATCGTAGTTGTGGAAATGCATTGGCTGATGATATTCTTAGAGTAACTGATGAAAATAAGGTGAGAGCTTTAGTTACTTTGATATGCTGAATCATAAGGCTTTAGCGAGAATGCTCGTAAATTTATAAATTATTTGAAACAAAAAATGTTCGGAACCTTTGCGCTGGTGAATGCTGGAGTACCGTAAGCGAGTATTTTGGGTTTCCTATTATATACTATGTATTCTTCATAAATGTTACGAAATGCAACTTTCACTTCTTCGCGGATACACCCAACTATATTACTCTTTATAGGAGTATTAAGGGGCGGCAACACAGGCTCCTATAAACCCTCATTTAAATCGATTTCATACAGTAGCTTCCGACCACTTACTTAAACTTAATCCCACTAAATCATCCGTCATTATCTTCGGAATCTAGAGTCAAGTAAAATTTATTAAAATAATATTCAGATTCCTAACTCCTGTGAACTTAAGATTAGATTCCAAGTTGCTATTCAAAGAATATGTTAAAGCTAAATCATTTATTTCTTATGGTATTCCAGAGCTTATTTATGGTCATCGATATTGCTGGTCTAGAGAGGTCCAAAAACTGGCTTTCAATTCATTGTTCATTCTGAATTTAACCACGGTAATGATGTCTAGTTTCCTTGCCCCAATGCCATGGACCGGAATCGCATTTAAAAGATCCAAACGCACATCTGAGGCTGATAGATGGTGTTAGGAGGAGAAATCATATTTCATCTTTTTTTGTTGAATGAAAATAGCTCAATATGTTTAATAGATGCATACATTTGTCTTGTCTTGGTTTCTTGGCTTTAAAATTATTACACAAAATACTACTTTACTTATATGAAAAAACGTGTTTTAGGACATTCATAATAGTAATTTGCGCAGAAAATATCTACTTATTGCACTACAGCTTAGAAGAGAAATATTTAAAAGACAATTTTTATGTAATATAGCGACTATCATAAATTCATTAGAGAACGTTGATTTCTTCGTATTTAACGATCTTCTTGTTATGCTTGTCCCTTAATTAATATTGTAAGGGGTGGCGACTTTCATTAGTGTTGCTAGTTTGGACGTTTTATCTACTAAAATGAGTCTTGGTGTATTATGTCTAACTTTATGATCTGTAAGCACAGTTTGATCTTCGTATAGCTTGGACTTATTCTCAAGTATAGGGTCTAAGCTGTGATCATAGCGTGGTACTTCCTCTACCTGCAACAGTTCCTATTTTTCTGCAAACTCCTGAGGAATGATCTTGGCGAATCTCTTTGTGTTCTGACGCGGACAATTGGTATCCTCCTTTTTTGTGCTCGATTGTCTCTGATGTTCGACATTCTTATCGGCACTGGTCGTTCTGCATCGCGGGGTCTCTGATTAGGTGTTTCAAACAGTTTCTCGTTGGGATAACCTGATGTTGGATAGCTAATAGAAAGCCTTCGGTTTTAGGAAATATCTGCCCTGACCAGTCTTTCGATGCAGATTTGTTCCTGTTCCTGGCTGACATCATTTGAGTGTCGTCCATGAAATGGCTTTTATAGGCAGGGTAGAAGCTTCTCTTGGTCTAGTTGGTGATGAGTAGTCAGTTTGTTGTGTTGTAGTGTTTCCATCGCAGCGGTGTTGAATCGTCTACCTCACATATTGCCCGATGTAACACAGAATACTTGGCAGCCTGTTTAAACATGAACATAATTTTGTCAATAAAATTGTTGATTCACTTGCTCTGCAATATTCCCCGTCCTCCGTGGTATCTTGGTAGCATTATCCGCTCAGTAGCACTACGAGGATGATATTTGTGTGTCTTTGTTTGGAGTGTTCTGACTTTCTTCTACTTTTTATGTCTATTATTATTATTATATGTTTTCAAATATACAAGATATATTTGTATACAGGGCAACAGCAGATTTCTTACATAAAAATCTCAAAATTGAGCGTAACTTGCCTTAATTCAGTAATTAAGATTATCCAAAATACGGTGTGTCAAAATGGTAATTTTGTTTTTGATTTTTTATATTTATTTTCATTTAGCAAAGCAAAGCAGGATAAAAAATAACTTATTTTTAAGATTTCCTATAAATTAGCTTTTAGTATTTAAAAAAAAACACAAAGAGAAGTATCGAACAAATTAATTCGTTATTGTACAGCAAGCCAACATAAAATCAATTTATGAGGATGCAATAATCAGTTAATAGCACTAATACATACAAAAGCAAACCGTAGCTAACTTTCATAATTAATAAGTCCACGTGCCTTTCTACAAATGTTTGTAAATAACTTATTGATTTGCTCATTAGTTATGTAGTAATGGATCTAGTAAATTAATACAAGGACAGCCGTTTATATTTCAGGAATAACCAACAAAAGCAAATATTTATTTTTGGAAATGGTTTTGTTGGTTTTTACAATATTTCTCGCGATAATCAATATACTTTTGCATGTTTCTGAAGAATTGTTGCCATTAAAGTTTTCAATTACCAGTAATTAGCACACTATCGAACATAATTCAAGTATATGCAACCGAGATGCAGAAAAAATATTCTCAAGTCCGATTCAGTTTTGAGATAGTTTGCGTTCCAGTAGAATATAGTAACACTGTCCAAAGTGGAAAATTTCTTCACCTTCTTTTGCTAAAAATTCTGAAAATTATTGAAATAGAGTTTAGGAGGAAACTCCTCAATAGCAGTTTTATCTAAGCATCAGAAATTATGAAGCTGGAGCAAGAAACGCAATATACATAGCATTGTAAAAATCATAGATCTTGTATTTGATTTTTTCTAGTTCAACTTAGCCTTGTATTGTGAATAAGACGTGGCAAAATCGCAGATTTCACTAGAATAACTGAACCGGAGGCGCACTACAGACTTCACATCAGGCGCGGGGGGGGGGGGGAGCGATCTTACAAAATAGACATTATCAAAAACGCAAAAAGTTAAACACATAGAAAAAAAATAAATTCGTCCATATAATATTAATATATTTTGGGCTATCGATCATTTTATTATTAATTAAAAATATTTTTAGGACATTTGACGTTTCAGTTTATTTATTTTTTAAACCATCTGTAGAATTACAATTAAACATTAAAAAGGGATTCAAATGTAATTAGTTTTTATGTGTTACAGTTAAAGTTAGAACCGATTCTGCATTTTATATCAGGAATGTGTATGCTGCTGGCACTCCCCCCCCCCCCATTGACAACTTGTTTTTCTTGCGATGCCCCCCCAAGAGCTTTGAGTTCAGGAAAATGGACTCGATTCTGCCTTTCATACTAGGAATCCCCTGGCATCCCCCCTGTCGATAATTTGTTTTTTCTTGTGATCGCCCTCCCCCTCTCCAAGAGCTTCAAATTCAGAAAAATAGACCCGACCCTGCCTTTTACATTAAAAATGGGAATGTTGCCGGTGTCTCCCCCCCTCCCCGTTGTTAACTTGTTTTCGCTTGCCATACTGTACTTTTGTGATATCACTGCCCCCTGCTTCACATGGTATACAGTTTTAATATATTTAAGTTTTTATTATATTTTTTATTAACCCCAGAGTGTAAGTACTGTTCAACAGGTCAGGCACAAACTACCGATTGTTAGCGTTTCCCTGAACCCAAGCTTTTAACAGTATGTCAATACTCACGTTATAAAAACAGCGTATATCACCAGAAATTCAACTTTTTATCAAACAGAATTAAACACATATGTTATAAAATAGAAAACATTATCGAGATAACCAAGCATGCAAAATTCGTATAATAAAATAATTATGTTCACTTACGATATCCAGTAGAATATGCCAGTATAACCGGTGAAATCCAAACGAGAAATAAAAGCTGCCAATTAAATTCGGTCAGCATGGCTGCCTCCTGAAAAAAAAGCGTTATTAATAACAGAGGTCTAAAAAAAAGCTAATTGAATGGACAAATTTAGGGTCCAATGATAAGTGGATAAATAGTACCGTTGTTCAGGAAAACACCCACTAGAAAAATTTTTGTGAATGCGTAAAATGGGACCTATTTTTCTCTAGTTTCAGTTTTATTAATTTTTTTTTGTACATAAAATAAACATAAATTAAATGCAAATTTAATGATTTTGTACCAAAAATCGTGAATAATTTACGTTTACTTTGAATTTAAATCAACTCATTCAAATTTCAGTTCGTTGTACAACAAATTTGATTAAATGATATCATACATTTCAATAAAGTTGCAGAAAAGATATTTCAACTTCTGTACATTAAAATTAATTCACATGTACCTTAACATTAACAATATTATTCAATATACATTGCATAAGATTACGGGAGATGGCTCAACTTGTATCGAACTTTTTGTTTAGTATGATATAAGTTGCTTAAATGACTCAATTTTCTTATAATGAGCTGTACAGGGTGAGTCAACGATTGGATGAAGTAGGTTTGTGCCTTTTCGGTGAAATTAACAAAGAAACTATATTTATTGTTTGACACAGCTTATCTTACGCAGATTTTAAAAATATTTAGGACTCTACAGGGTGAGCCAAAAAACTAGGACAGCATAAAGTTGTATTTTTTTAAATAGAATACCCTACATACGAATCGTATTTTCGATTTAGCTTATAATTTTAAATCTTTTTTATTAAGGGTTTACTATAACAAAACTTTATAGTTTCTGAGATAATTAAGTTTAAAGAAAAAAAGTCACATTTTCAAGCATCAATTCAATAATAAATAACGTTTTCAATTTTGTGACAAATATATTCAAATTTGGAATTTAGCAAGGCCAAGGACAAGTTAACATAATTTTTACCTAATATTTGCAATAAAAGCTACAGGGTGTTGAACACATCGGCTCAAATTTGAACAAGTTTAAATGAATAAATATCTTTTTTTTTTTTAAATAGTACACCCTGTATATTTTCATGTCATTTAATAGAGTAATAAAAACCCTAAAAGTTTTGTTCAATATATCCTATACCTATTTATAATAGTTTTTGAGATATTTCAGTTCTTCTTATTTTCCATACTTTTTTACAGAAATAGTCTTCATTATCATAGTAGCCATGGCAAAAACAATGTAAAAGAACATTTTTCTGTGTGTCAAATTTATAACCGCAATCGCTTCTTTTGGTTTTTATGTAGTGTAGTTTGGTTTTTTTTTGCATTCATCTTATATTGTAAAATGAATTTTCCAAAGAATGAGTTAATAGATTTGATTTAAACAATAGGAGAGGCTCAAAAAAATTGCCTTCTTGCTCAAAGAATTTACAAAATGAAGTATCCTGATCGACGCCAGCCTAATACCCATACTTTTCAAAACTTAATGCAAAGATTTGATTCTTCTGGTACTGTTGATTATCCAAAACGTAAAGTGGTCAACAAACCAGTAACTAATGAAGAAAAAGAACTACAAGTATTGTTAAATGTTCAGGAAAATCCTTATATTGGTAGCCGTCAGTTAGCGGCATTTTGTGAAACATCACAATCCACCGCTAATCATACTACCAAGAAATATAGGTATCATCCATATCACATGGTATTACACCAAGAATTGCATGGACAGGATTTTGAAAGTCATGTAAACTTTTGTCGTACAATAAATGCGGAGATTCAATTAAATCCAAATTTATTATGCAAGGTAATGTTTAGTGATGAAGCTACTTTTAGAAGTAACGGTGCCGTAAATAGACGCAACATGCATTATTATGCCACAGAAAACCCATTTTGGATTAGAGAGGTGTAACATCAAAACCACTGGTCATTAAATGTTTGGTGTGGTATTCATCATAATCGAATTATTGTACCCCACTTTTTTAATGAACCACTAAATGGCCATAGCTACCTGAACTTTCTACAAGAAGAACTACCCCAACTGCTTCAAGGTCTCGAAAGGGATGAGCTCGACAGTATGTGGTTCCAGCACGATGATGCGCCTCCGCATAACCATCGTGAAGTTCATGCGTTTTTGGACCAACGATACCCGCAAAAATGGATTGGACGTGGGGGTTTCATTGAGTGGCCACCAAGGTCTTGCGACATTACCCCATTAGATTTCTTCCTATGGGGTTATATTAAAAATAAGGTGTATGTTAATCCACCAACAACAGTGGAAGATATGCGAAACAGGATTAGGGATACCTGTAGAACAATAACGCCACTAATTTCGTCCAGGGTCCGAGAAAATCTGCAAAAAAGACTAAATTTGTGCATTGCACAAGAGGGTCGTTTATTCGACCACTAATTAAAAAGAAATAATTAATCTCAGTATTTAATAGGTAATTTTTTTGTTTCAATTTATTATAAAAGTAAATATGTATTTGCCTTGTCGTTATTGTTGTGTTAATTTTTTCACATTATGTTTAATTAAACTATTGCCGTTGTAATATAACGAATAATGTATTTCATCATATTTAACCACATTCTGTTTGTTTCTGTAGTTTCTTTTTATTATTTTACATGGCTACTATGATAATGAAGACTATTTCTGTAAAAAAGTATGGAAAATAAGAAAAACTGAAATATCTCAAAAACTATTATAAATAGGTATAGGATATATTGAACAAAAGTTTTAGGGTTTTTATTACTCTATTAAATAACATGAAAATATACAGAGTGTAAAATTTAAAAAAAAAGATATTTATTCATTTAAACTTGTTCAAATTTGAGCCGATGTGTTCAACACCCTGTAGCTTTTATTGCAAATATTAGGTAAAAATTATATTAACTTGTCCTTGGCCTTGCTAAATTCCAAATTTGAATATATTTGTCACAAAATTGAAAACGTTATTTAGGATTGAATTGATGCTTGAAAATGTGACTTTTTTTTAAACTTAATTATCTCAGAAACTATAGAGTTTTGTTATAGTAAACCCTTAATAAAAAAGATTTAAAATTGTAAGCTAAATCGAAAATACGATTCGTATATAGGGTGTTCTATTTAAAAAAAAAATACAACTTTATGCTGTCCTAGTTTTTTGGCTCACCCTGTAGAGTCCTAAATATTTTTAAAATCTGCGTAAAAATAAACTGTATCAAACAATAAATATAGTTTCTTTGTTAATTTCACCGAAAAGGCACAAACCTACTTCAACCAATCGTTGACTCACCCTGTACATGTCTGTCCTGTACTGATGGGAATCAATGAGTTCGAAAACGGTCTAGATGAAGGACACTACCTACGGGAAAAATGTTCACCTTTCCCTGATTGTTTCAGAATTTTTTGAATTTATGTTAATGTTGATGCATTATCTCAAATTCAATGAACACTAGCTGTATATTTAATGTACGTAGTTACCTTAAAAAGTGATGATTACACTAATATATGGTTACATTAACTTTATTAGAATAAATTAATTTGGATTATTGTAAATTATTAAATTGCATTACATTAAATGCAATAAAAGTTTGCATCCAGCACATTTACATTAAATTTACTGCATTACCTTTGTATTTAACTCGTACAATTTTTTTTAGAGAATTTATAAAGAGAAAATAGATACTCTGTATTTTTCTTTAATATCAAAACTTTGTTGCCTCAACGTCAATTTTTTCCAGCATTGGTAAAAAGGCTTGAACAAGCAGAATAACAAAAATTTTTTAATCTTTACAATTTGGCGACAACACATATTTTTTTCTCCTTTCAGTTCGACGCACAATGTTTTCTTTTAATCGTTGCAAAGTGTAAAAAAATAGTTAAAGAATTGAAAGTAATTAGGGAAAGTGGTGTCACCCAGTGAGAGATTAAAAGAAACAAATTCCTAACAATAATTTGAAATGGAAAAAAAAAGAAAAAAATTATTTCTAGATTAAAAATATTCAGATGTGAGTACGTCTTGATCTTTTATGTGATTCTGTACTATTCTTCCCTAATTATAAAAATAAAAATACAATTTTCCCTCCACAATTCTTCCTAAATTTTATTTGTATGAAGGGGATCTAGCTGTATATGCAATGAATCCTAAAAATAATTTCATCTGCAGACAGGGATCTTTTCTAGAAAGGACAGGGGAAAGAAGCATGCAAATACTGAACACGGCTTCGCTGACCTCCCGCCGGATGGCGTATATATGTTTATGCGGCTTTCACGGATTCCTCCGTGTGAGTCGTGTTCAGTATTTGCATGCTCCTTTCCGATCTGTCCTTTGCACAGCCAGGTGCATGTCGGTACCCTGATGAGTCTAGCAGAGACGAAACATGTACCTCTGCCGTATCACTGTGGCTATCTTCTCGGTGTGATGGTACAGGTAGGCCATCATCTCGATGGTGGTGGAATAGGATAAATTATGTTGCTTAGCCATTTGTTCAAACTATGCAACCTCTAACATGGAAAGGATATGATGGAACGAAGTTTGGATTTACTGTTCGCATTTTACTTCATTCATACACGGAGCTGCATATAGTTGTACGTTTGCTGAATGTGATTTCAGCACTACAACAGCATATTGTGGATATATCCATTGCTATTGCATCTCACACGAAGGAATCCATGAAAGCCGCATAAACATATATATATATATATATATATATATATATAAATATATATATATATATATATATATATATATATATATATATATATATATATATATATATATATATATATATATATATATATATATATTAAAAATAAACTATTTCACGGTCTATGTATTTGAAAAGGTTTTTTATTCTCCTCACGACTTTTAAAAAAAGAGGGGGACAGACAATATATTCTCTGCAAATTCCACTCTGGTTCTCTCTTCATACTAGTTTCGACCACCTAATGGTCTCATCAGTAAAGTTGTAACGAACCGATAACAAAATGCACAGAAAAAACTGTCTATTTAAAATCTCCATATCGTAAAATATCGGCATGATATTACACGCAAAACTTGATGTCGGACTGTTACCTTAAACAGTAAACATCCGAATATATCCCGGAGCGGTACGAAATTATTAAAATTTCATGGTCTGTTATGTGAAAAAGTTATTTTATTCTCCTTACGACCAAAGAACAAGATCAAACAAGAATCTTAAGAAAACATAACATACAGCCCATATTTAAACCACAAGAAACAATAGCCAACATTCTAGGAAATTCCAAAGACAAGACCAAACTTGAAAATCATAGCATTTACAACATTTCATGTGCAGACTGCCATCAAACATACATATGACAAACAAATAGGCGCATATCAGCAAGACTTCAAGAACACAAAAATAATCTCGAAAACAAACAATCTCAGATCTATTTAAACATCACCAAATAACCGGACATACCATCGATTTCGAAAAAGCAAAAAAACTAGCACTAGGTACAAACTACAAGGTCCACTTCATAAGAGAGGCCCTAGAAATCGAAAAAGCCGGACAATTGAATAAACGAGACGATGCTCAATATATTCCAACCACATGGACAACATTAATAAAAAATCAAGAAACAAAACAACTAAAATCAACAAATATACGAGAGAAGAGCATACAAGAACCAAATATATCCCAATTAGCAGAGAGGAGGAGCCTGCAAAGCCGCTCGTCCAATCAGAAAGCGAACCAGCTAAGCAAAATTCGAAATTCAACAGAGGCTACCATGAGTTTTCAGCGAGTAATGAGACGAATCGCACTTGAAAATACCAAATAATGATATTTTGGCGAATGAATATATATATATATATATATATATATATATATATATATATATATATATATATATATATATATATATATATATATATATATATATATATATCAAGATACAATCAAATGCCATACGAAAAAGTTACGTCCTAATTATTTATTTCGGATATAAGCAAATGGCTTTAGGCCGCTTACATGCATGCGCCGTCCCGTGTGGGGAGTTTCGCGCGACCAAACTTGGGTACTTAATACATCATAACTGAAATAAGCCTGCAATATACGTTTTCCGCATTGCATTAAATTTTTCTATTATTTACGCGCGCTTTTTTAGCAGTCTTAAAAGACCAAAGTAAGTATTTTCGGCAATTATAGTTCATTGCATATATATATATATATATATATATATATATATATATATATATATATATATATGGGTGTGTGTGAAGTAAAATGCGAAACAGTGAATGCAAACTTCGCTCCACCATATCCTTTCTATGTTAGAGTTGCACGGTTAGAATAAATTGTAATAAAACACAATTCGTCCTATTCCACCACCATCGAGATGGTGGCCTACCTGTACCACCATACCGAGAAGAAAGTCAAAGCTTACCCTCCCCGCCACAGTGATATGGCAGAGATACATGTTTCGTCTCTGACTAGACTTATCAGGGTACCGACATGCACCTGGCTGTGCAAAGGACAGATTGGAAGGAAGCCTGCAACACTAAACGCGGCTTTGCCGACCTCTCGTTGGATGGCTTATATATGTTTATGCGGCTTTCACGGATTCCTCCGTGTGAGATGCATTAGCAGTAGTTATATCCACATTATGCTGTTGTAGTGCTGAAATCACATTCAGCAAACGTACAACTATACGCAACTCCGTATGTAAGTGAAGTAAAATGTGAAACAGTGAATGCAAACTTCGCTCCACCATATCCTTTCTGTGTTAGAGTTGCAAAGTTAGAATAAATTGTAATAAAACACAATTCATCCTATTCCACCACCATCGAGATGGTGGCCTACCTGTACCACCATGCCGAGAAGAAAATCAAAGCTTACCCTCCCGGCCACAGTGATACCGCATGAGCGAAGTTTGCATTCACTTTTTCGCATTTTACTTCACTTACATACGGAGTTGCCTATAGTTGTACGTTTGCTGAATGTGAAAAGATAGTCAAAACTTAACCACTGCTAATGCATCTCACACGGAGGAATCCGTGAAAGCCGTATAAATATATATATTTATATATATATATATATATATATATATATATATATATATATATATATATATATATATATATATATATATATATATATGGTCAAAATGTCAATTAATACAAGAAAATTGTTTCTCTAAGTGAGTTTTATAGACCTAATCCAACCAAAACTTAGTTTTTAAATCACCTGAGGTCAAAAAGATATAAATATATTTCTTGACGCCTATATTGTCACGTAAGCATAACGACTTAACTTAAATTTCTTATAGTATTTTAAGAATAAAAATAAAATGAAATATTTCTGATGTCAAAAATAGAGCCTTTTTTGTGCTTTTTATTGTAGCATGAGTTACCAGAACTAAAAATAATATATTATTACATTTCAGAATTGAGCCTTATCATTGAAAAATAAGTTATTATTATAGAAATGTACAAAAATAGATTACGTAGGCATTACTTTTCTCTTCAGTTAGCAACGCAGCTTAAAAGTACCTAAATAAAGCTTTTTATTTTTGCCTGGAGAAAAATAAAGCACGTTTTTAAAAGCTGCTTAGCATACGCATTAAAAAGCTTTCTAAAGCACCTTGAGTATTGACAAAGCATATAAGATATTGCTGGTGTGCATTTTTAATAAAACCTTTTAGGGTTCTGCTCACAATACTTTTATATTCTTTTTATTTTTTCTTTATCTTTGTTTCTTTTAATAACTGTTACTGTTTAGTTATTAACGGTTACAAGTAATTACAATGTTCTTCATGAAAATCCTTCTCACTGAGCTAATGCGTTATTTCGATAATTTCAATAACCTACCTATGTAGCCCTTACTCTGAACTGTAAATTTTCGTATTACGTAGCAAAATTTAGAGAATATCGACACGTTTTGATTGATGCTCAAGCAGGTATAGGGATGTAACTATGCGACACATAAGCGTACCGTGATGCGATGTTGCCAAATCTATATTGTATCTAAGTTTGGGAAAATTTTGCACAATCTAGCAACACCCAATGGGGCGTCTGGGGATGACCCCCATCTATGAAGTCTCAACCTCTTAGAACTAAAAGTAACGGTACCCATTTAACCAGGCGCGGATCCAAGGGGGGGCGGTTGGGGCGATCGCCCCCCGCAAGAGCTTTGAGTTCAGGAAAATAGACCCGATTTTGCCTCTCATACTATAGTTTATTCAAGAAGTAAAGAGAGTAATAAATAATTTTTACGCTTTTTTTTCTTCGCAAAATACCTGCGTTCTTTAGTCCGGTGTCTTTGGCAAAATTTGTTAGACATATATATTTTTCATAGGAATGGGTTAGAAATTTTATAGTCAAAAATACCGGTCTACAATAATAGACCATTTGGGTTGGATAACAATAGCTATTTAGATGTATGAAGTGTTAAAAAGGATTTTAATCCTTGTCATCGGCGTTGGAAAGAGGTTTATTTTATCACTAAGTATTTATGGCATAGAATATTATTTCGGTAATAAACTAAAAATAAAAAGTTTTTATAATATTATTTTATTTCTTATGATTTTTTAATAATCCACATTTATTAGAAAAATTTTGACATATGTAACACAAATCACAACTGTATTTTTATTATTTTTAATTTTGGCTTAGAACCCGTTTTAGGCACATTCAGAATAAAACGTAACTTTTTTTTCCCAAAAAATTCTAAATTATGATTTAAATTCTTACAAAATACCCATTGTCAAAAATTCAAGAAGTTAAACATATATAAAAAAATAAATTCGTCCATATAATGTGAAAATTTTTTTGAGCTATCGGTCATTTTATTATTAAGTAAAAACATTTTTAAGACATTTGACGTTTCAGTTTATTTATTTCTTAATCCATCTACAGAATTACAATTAAACATTAAAAAGGGATTCAAATGTAATTAATTTTTATATGTTAAAAATATTTAAATAATAAATTGTGTTTACTCTGGTAAAAATTACGTATCTAATTCGTAATCCCAGTCAGTGACGCTATCTTCGTCCAAATTAATTATAATTGGTTTCTCTATATCACGAATTATTAGATCGAGTTTCCACATTTTCTTTTATTCTTTTATTATATAGATTTTTCCAAATTTTCTGCAGTAACTTTAATCCAAAAAATCTTTCAAAAGTTCTGAAAACTAATTTTGTTTGTTTTCTAACAACTCTACCTTTTACTGGAGAGAGATATTTCTTTCGTCAAGGGACATTTTCCGGACGATCTATAACAACAGATTTCCTATGTGGTTTTTCCCAGCAAAAATTAAGTTCTCTGAGCAATTTTCAGAGCTCAATTCTTTTGATTTCAGGTAAATCTCGATCTTCATTGAATTTTGTTGACGGTTGTTATCAGCTTCTCATAATAAAATGTATGTACAACTCCTTTTACTGCAGTTTACATCTCTTCTTCCAACGAGGTTTTTAGTCTGCCTATGATCGAATGTGACTTGGGAATATTAACAATTCCAGTCGTTTTCTTCTCCTTCAGTATTCGGTACATAGTAGATTTTCCAACTCCTGTCATGTTAGAACACATCTATTTATATTTTAAGGCATCATAAACATTCATAGTAATAAGTTTTTCGTTGAGGAAAAAATGCCCTTGTTTAACGATTTTAGGAGGTTTCGGTAACAGTTTTATTACTCTCTCTAGTTCTTGAATATAGTATAGGAATGTATATGATTGCGATCGCCCCTCCCCCTCCCAAGAGCTTTGAGTTCAGGAAAATAGAACCGATTCTGCCTTTTATATTAGGAATGTGTATGCAGCTAGCACTCCCCACCCGTTGACAACTTGTTTTTCTTGCGATAGCCACTCCCCCAAGAGCTTTGAGTTCAGGAAAATAGACACGATTCTGCCTCTTATACTAGGAATGTGTATGCTGCCCGCATCCTCCCCCCCCCCCCCCCCGTCGACAATTTGTTTTTTCACGTGATCGCCTCCCCTCTCCAAGAACTTCACATTCAAAAAAATAGACCCGACCCTGTCTTTTACACTAGAAATGGGAATGTGGCTGATGTCTCCCCCCCCCACCGTCGACAATTTGCTTTCGCTTTCCATACTATACTTTTGTGATATCACCGCCCCCCCCCCCCCCAAAGAGAGAAGCTGGATCCACCCCTGCATTTAACTCTATGTAATTCCAAATATCATCATACCTCGTAGTCGCCGAAGGATCAAGTACTTTTTGAAGGGCCCCTGTATACAGGAATTATGTCATCGCTTCTGCTACCCTCGAAGCCTGTGTTTCTAGAAAACACCACATGTACGAAACGGGTATACAGAGTAAGTCTCCGGGAAATTTATCAATTGATTGTGGGAAAAGTATAATCAGGAAGAGTTTGAAAATTTGACAGTGTACTAACGCGCATGGGGACAGCCGGCTCAAATACTTTCAACATGGCGGCACTTCCGGTTATACCGGAAGTAGATGTTAAATTGCTTATGTTAAATGGAATACCCCATATATTATTGGATTTTTGATTTCTACGTAAAATTCTAAACATATTTTATGTATAATGTTCTATACTTAAGTCTCACCGTTTTGGACATATTTAAATTTCTATGTCAAAAATAACTATAAATTTTTCCTATAAGGAAGTCTTTATTATTTAATTTGGGTTAGTTCTCTTGTAGACGAAGATCGACTTTAGTAGTCTTTTTATGATATTTTGAAAATTATTAGTACAGAGTGGTCAAAAAATAAGAATAAAAATTATGTTTAAAAAATCAACAAAAGTCAATTGTTTCAAATAGAGAGCACTTATTTTTATAATTTGATCATACTAAGCATTAAAAATAAGGGTAACTTTGTATAAGGTTGTCTATTCCAAAAACATGTTTTAGCCAACGTTAACCCCCCCCCCCCCTCTTGGCCCCAACTTATTTTTCGCTATTACCTTTTCTGTAGGGTTTGTTTTTATATTGCTCTCTACACCCCGCGATATGTTTCATCCATCTCAAAATTTACGTCTAAAAGTGCACTAATTTTTACTTATGGCTTGGACTATAAAGAAAGAATGTTCATTGGGCCGCAAATATGAGAACTTTCTAAAGACGAAAATTTTGAAAATCAGAGGGCGACAAAAAATTTCAAAATGGAGAACAGTGTTATCATAAAAAAATAATTAGGAATTACATCACTTTGGCTATTTTAGCTACTTGGTATACATTACTTAAAACAGCGTTAATTTTATGCCTTCTAAAATAAGGTCAATATAAAGTCCCATTATGTCATGAATTATTAAGCAGTATTACGTATAATAGGAGGAATATAAGTCCAACTCCAAAGTTTCTATGGTAACTGCAAGATGAGAGGAATTTTCAGGTTTAAGATGTAATTCACCCCACGCTAAAGGCTTTTGTCTATGTTTATTATATTATGCAAAATTTATTCAAATACTCCACGATATTGTCACGGGACAGAAGACACCAGAATCTAATTAGAAGTTTATTATTTACAGCTAGTTATTCAAAACTTGGTTAAAACGATAATGAGTTTCTATACTCCTACCTCCTCGTTGGTGCCATACACTGTTTTTGAAAAAAAAAAACAATACACTTTTTTGAATAAATTTGTTTTTTTGCCTCAACTATTCTTTATTTTTATTTTAATAATAGATGTAAATCATTGGATAAAAGTAGAGCAGCAGAGTGTTTTTATTTCTTTGCATGTATGTAGTTGTATGTAGTAGGTGGTATGAAAATATCGGAACGGTCGACTAACTCAATAACAAAGGGTTATGAAAAAAACTTCTAACATAAAAGTTATAGAAAATCGATTGATGCATTTTATAGTGATCTTGACTTTGACCTTTAGGGCCCTATATTCCTCTTGCGCATGAAGGAAACATACGAAAGTATATCACTTATTCTAAATGCAATAAGCTATGATACGTATAAATGGTAATGACCTAAAAATCATAGAACTATCATTAGAGCTTCAGGGTGGATTTACGAAGTATAGATATCATTAATATTAGAAATTAAAGATTTTTTTGGTAAATTATTGTAACATGCCATTAGTTCCTTGAAAAAAGTGTTAATCAGGTTGTTACATACAGGTAATAACAGTTTTAAACAAAAATAAAATAAATAAAGAAGATTTTTTTACGAAAAACGATTTTATTTTCATGAAATTCTTATACTAAACAGTATAAAATATCTTTCTATATAAAAATATGTTAAAAAAAATATACGACAAATAGTGATATGAAATATATTCATAATTTAGGTTAGGGAGGGAGATCAGGCCAAAATCGTCCCGCTAAATTCAAATTCCTCTAGCTTAGTTATAAATATTGATTGAGAAATAATCCTTATTATATCATTTACAGAATATTTTAAGACACATTTTTCACCAGTAATAAATTAACTAAATCTAGAAGGAGATCGTCTTATAGAATTCTGTCAAGAGCATAATCTAGTAGTAACAAATACCTTTTTTAAGCTACCTAAACGCCGTCTCTATACATAGAAGTCACCAGCTGATAAGGACAATAACATAGTTAGAAACCAGATTGATTACGTCTTGATAAAAAACAGATATCCAAACGCAGTACATTCAGTAAAGGCATACCCAGGTGCTGATGTATTTTCGGACCACAATCTCCTTATCGCTAAATTCCAACTTAAATTAAAAAGGATACAAACAAATCATAACATTAAAAAACTAAATATACAAAAATTAAAATTAGAAGAAACAAAAGAAAAGCTGAGACAAGACATCAACACAAACTTAGAAAGAAGACAAGGCAAGTCTGGGTTAAACGATGACAACGTTGAACAACAGTGGCAGTTTTTCAAAACGTCAATTATGGAAACAAGCAAGAAAGTAGTTACAACATCAAGATACAAGAAGGAAGATTGGATGACAGATGATATTTTGGAGTTGATGGATGAAAGAAGGAAACACAATACCAACAAGACCCGATATCAACAGTTGCAAATTCAAATAAGAAGAAAAATAAGAGCAGCAAAAGAAGAGTACCTTTCTGGAAAATGCAAGGAAATAGAGAAGTTGCAAAACAAGTACGATAATTTCAACTTGCATAAAAAAGTCAAAGAACCAGCTGGAATAGAAAAGAGAAAAACCTCAAACGTATTGCTAGACAAAGAGGGAAACATTATTATGGAAACACAACAAAAATTATTCAGGTGGAAAGAATACATAGAAAAACTTTTTGAAGATCAAAGACACGAAAATTCTTTTATAAACAGTCTGGGCGGTGACATAGGGCCTGAAATTATTAAAGCAGAGGTCATTTATGCATTAAGGTCGATAAAAACTAATAAAGCTGTTGGTCCAGATGAAATGCCAGGTGAGTTGTTGAAGTTGATCAATGACAAAAATTTAGATTTATTGGTGAGATTATTTAATACAATTTACACGACAGGAACTATCCCCCGAGAAATGTTAACATCAACATTCATATGTTTACCAAAGAAAGCAAATTCAAAAGAATGCAGTGATTATCGAACAATTAGTCTCATGTCACATACTTTGAAAACCATTTTAAAAATTGTACACGCTAGAATACATTCCAAGTTAGAGCTTGATATTAGTGACACACAGTTTGGCTTCCGGAACGGGGTGGGTACAAGAGAAGCATTATTTGCTTTTAATGTGCTTACTCAAAGATGCTTAGATATCAATCATGACCTCTATGTCTGTTTCATAGATTACAACAAAGCTTTTGATAGGGTCAAGCATGACAAACTAATAGAGATTCTCAGAAGCAAAAATTTGGATAAAAAGGATTTAAGGTTGATATCAAATCTGTATTACAATCAGCGAGCGGTAGTAAGATTTGGACAGGAAATATCCGGAGATATGGAAATACAAAGGGGAGTCAGACAAGGTTGTATATTGTCACCTTTACTATTTAATGCTTATTCTGAAGAGGTCATATTCGAAAGTCTTGAATCTGAAACAGCAGGGATAAAAGTAAACGGAGTTTTAATCAACAATATTAGGTATGCAGATGACACCGTAATAATAGCTGATAGTTTGAAAGACCTAGAAAAGATAATGAGTAAGATATTGAAAGTCAGTGGAGAATATGGACTCTCTCTTAACACGAAAAAGACCAAGTTCATGATAATTAGTAAAAACAACACCAATAATAATGAAACCCTAATGGTAGGAGGCCAGCACATAGAAAGAGTTAAGAAATACACTTACTTAGGGACCCTAATAACAGAAAATAATGACTATACCGTCGAAATAAAAACCAGAATCGAGAAAGCACGTGCCAACTTTATTAGAATGAAAAAGGTTATCTGCAGCAAAGATCTAACGTTAGCCCTGAAAATACGACTGACTAAATGTTACGTATATAGTGTTCTATATTATGGAATGGAAACATGGACACTGAATCGAGAGGCAATGAGAAGACCTAACTCTTTTGAGATAGAAGAATTCAAAGGATTTCGTGGGTGGATCGAGTTACGAACGCCGAAGTGTTGAGAAGAATGGGGAAAGAAAAGGAAGTCGAGATAACAGTAAAACAGAGAAAACTGCAATATTTCGGACACATTATGCGAGGAGAAAGGTTAAACATCTTACGGCTCATAATTCAGGGCAAAATAAGTGGCAGAAGAGGCGTGGGACGACGACGAATTTCATGGCTAAAAAACCTAAGGGAGTGGTTTGGATGCAGTTCAAAACAACTATTTAGAGCAACTGCCTCAAAAATTAAAATAGCTATTATGATTGCCAACCTCCGCAATGGAGAAGGCACTTGAAGAAGAAGAAGAAGGAACATAATAATTACACAAAAAACAAATATTAAGTTTTTCCGGTTTTAACCCGGTGGTGGACAGAATCATATACCACTGTATGATTTTGGCCCATCTATAAGTCAATGATTACCAATGCAAGATATACATTCAAAAGAAGCCAGCTCCTTTGGATCCAAACCAGAGCAGCTTTCATGAGCCCACCCGCTACAATTAGCATATTGAATCCAGTCGTCATTTCAACGAGTAACACCATATTCTTCACAACAATACAAGCAAAAGTTTTTTTCATTCTTCTTTACTTTCTTTGCCTGTTTATTTCGCCCTGGCAGATGGTTTTTACGCCTGGGTGGTTCATTTAACTTAAGAATGGGACATTTACTATGGCTTTTGAGAATGAAATAACTCAGCACCTGCGTTACTCAAAGTAAAAGGTTTGGGATCTAGTTGGGTAACGACATTGAGACTTGAAATGAAATTAGCTTGTAGGCTAGTAGCAAAGTTAGGATGAGTTGAACAATGACCTTGGAATATGCAGTAAAGGTTAGTTTAAAAGTCACAGTATTGCATTGTCATTCGGTTTCTATAAGCGTACCAACAAGGTTAAAGTCAAGGTCATACTATTGCAATGTCATGGGGTTTATACAGAGTGTCCGGAAAAATCTCTCAGATATGAAAAAACACGTGAAAGGATTACTATAAGTTCCTACAAACTTTTTTCCTATAGGCCTCCCCTGCGGAAATATGGGCTTCCAAAGAGCTGCAATGGAATCAAGTTCTTTACACATAATTATTGAACCACTAGGTTTTTGATATGATATATACCAGGTAACACCCTTCAAATTTATTTCCAGGAAAGTGTTGTAAATTACTTACAGCTACGGGAACCGACTAGTTGTGACACTCATGACCCCATTTTTTTTCACCCTGTATGATAAGAACTCTGGACAGCGTTTTTTATACATATTTATCTGTTGACTAAAAATAAAGTACTCTTCATTAGGGTCGCTAACTCTAACTGTTTTCGAAAAAACTTTATTTAATTAACACAGTTGTTCTACTAACTTCTGTCGGGTTGTATATGAACAAGAGGAATTTTCCCCTGTCATCATAGTTTCAATAAAAAATTAAACTAACTGCTTAGTTAAAAACTTCGTTAGAGGGTTCAATATGGGTTCTGCGAAATCTGATACGCTCGACGAATTGAGGACTGCTGTTCCCGTCACATTAACTCGGCATTTTTCCTTATCACAGTGAAACGTGATTCTCCGTAGATGGTTCTCCCTACTATCGACCTAAGTCGAATCCACTAAGGTTTTGAGGTGTCCCATAGATAAAAATCCACGGCGTTCGGTCAGAAGATCGAGGAGGCTAGGCAATAGGTCCTCCTCTACCTATCCAACGATGTGGATAGACGCTTGCAACAAGAATACTTTGTTTTTGATGCCGATAAAAAAAAAACGCAGTTTTTTTTTGCAAACCCAGGTCGAACTGCAATTTACAGAATTACACGTTTTTAACTAAAGAGGTAAACTCTAATTTTGGATAGATTTTTTTTTTCAGAAGGTTGAACATTTTGTATTGAAATACACCAAACGCATGATATAAATAAAATGACGTTTTTTCGAAAACGGTTAGGATTAGCAATATAAATAAAGAGAACTTGGTTTTTAGTGAAAAGCGAAAGGTATATAAAAAACGTGTCCAAAGTTCTTATCACATAGCACGTAAAGAAAATGGGGTTATAAGTGTCACTGCTAGTCCGTCCCTGTAGCTGCGAGTAATTCAATTCAATTTCTTGGATAGTAATTTGAAGGGTCTTACCTGGTATACATCATATTAAAAAAAAAATGAAATATACTTGGTGGTTCAATAATTATGTGTAAAAAACTTGATTCTATATCTCCAAAAGGAGGTCCATACGAAAAAAGTTTATACGAACTTGTAATATTGCTTTCACGTATTTTTTTCATATTTGGACGATTTTACACATAATCCTGGACACCCTGTATATGTGTACCAAATTTCAGCTTGATTAGATAATCGGAAGTACAGTTGACTTTGATATAAACATTCAAAGTTAGTTTTAAAGTCATAAAATTACATTGTCATGGGATTTATGATTGTATATCAAAATTTCAGCTTGACTGGATAATCGAAGTAAATTTAAACTTGAAATGACCTTAAAAGATACGTTTAAGGTCACTTCTACGGTCATATTATTGCACTATCATCGGGTTTATATACCAGTATCACATTTTAGCTTCAATTTGATTACAAGACTTGATGGGCAGTGGACAGCCCACAGGTCATGGGTCATAGACAGCAGTTAAATTAAATAAAACCGTTTAAAAATTCGTGATAATAAGAATAAATCGAATACCAAATCGACTAATATAACAACTTGACCATATTAATCATACATTATTATGGAGTAAAATTATAATTACTCGACTTAACCATAATTTATTATTAACAAAAATTTGCTGCATAAATGCATTAACAACTGTTAACTAATAATACAAAACAAATTAAGGGTAATGTAACTAACGATTTTTGATTAATTTGTTTTAATTGTACGTTTATTTAGGTAATCCGCAACCACTGAAATGTTGATTTTCATTTGGATGCATAGTTATATTACATATTTCAGTTAAATATGTGTTTTGTGCAAATAAAATTTTAAAATATGTGCAATATAACAATTTCTCAACTTGTAAAAATTAGTTATCTATACACTACGTTTTTCATTCTCCAAATTATTATGTTATGCATGATATTTTTTATTTCTTCTTCTTCTTCTTCTTCTTCTTCTACCTTCTATAATAGGTCCCTGACCTGTTCCTTCTTCGATTTTCCTCATTCTGGACTTAAATTATCGCTCCACCTTTTCCGTGGTCGACCTCTACTGCGTGTACCCACTAGGCGATTTATCTCGTGCCATCCTTACCAGTCTATCCTCTGTCATTCGGCTTATCTGTTTGTTCCATTATGTCTTACGTTGTAGGGCCTACGCATTAATGCAGTCTGTGTTGCATGATTGCCTGATGTTATCGCTTCTTTCTCTGTCTAGTAGCGTTTTTCCTGTTATTCGTCGAAGTATTCTCATTTCTGTAGTCTCCAATAGTTGTTTCGTTTTTGTCGTCTCTGGCCGTGTTTCTGAGGTGTATGTCATAATAGGTCTAATTGTGGTTTTGTAGATCCGAACCTTTGCTTCTTGTTGTAAGTGTTAGTTTCGCCAGACCACGTCGTTGAGGCAACCCGCCAATTTGTTTGCTTTGGCCACCTGCCCTCTTATTTCATCTTCGATGTTGCCATAACAAGTTATGTTGATTCCTAGATATTTGAAGCTCATTTATTGTTGTATTATTCGACCGTCTAGTTCTAGTTTGCATCGGAGGGGTTCTTTTGAAGTTGTCATACATTTAGTTTTTTCGGCTGAGATAATCATATTATATTTTCTTCCCGTAAGATTAAAGGTATTTAACAATCTCTGGAGGTCGTCTTCATTTTCGGCACATATCACAGCGTCATCAGCGTAACAGAGAATTTTTATTTCTGTATCACCCATTTTATATCCTCTACCAAGTCGCACCTCCTTTATTATTTCGTCCATTATCATGTTAAACAACAAAGGACTAAGCGAGTCTCCATGTCTAATACCGCTGTTGACTGGTATGGGTGTTGATAATTTACCGTTACCGAATCTGAACTTTATTGTTTGCGTATATGTTTTCGATGGTCTGAATTATATTGATAGGAATATTTCTCTTATATAACAGGTGGATTACGTCATCTAGCTTTATGCGATCGAATGCTTTTGTTAGATCTATAAAGCATAAAAATGTTGGTTTATTGTATTCTAGAGATTTTTCAACTATCTGTCGTAGAATAAATAATGCATCCACGCAAGACCTTCCTGATCTAAATCCCTGCTGTTCGTCTTCCAGTGTTGTAACCGAATTAATTTTATTTTTGGTTACTTTCGTAACGAGTTTCAGAGTTGTGTCCAGTAGATTAATACCCCTGTAGTTCCCTGGTTCTTGTTTGTCACCTTTCTTAAACATAAGCATTATTGTGCTGGTTCTTCACCTATCTGGTACTTTGCATTGTGTCAGGATTTTTCGAATGAAGCTTGTGAGTTCCTGTGTTAGTCGCTGTCCTCCGTATTTCAACAATTCGTTGTGAATTCCGTCTTGTCCGGGAGACTTTCTATTTTTTAAGGATTTTATAGCTTTCTCTACTTTTTGAATGGTGACTTCCACATTATTCTTTATTGCTGGTATGTTGTTTTTTCCAATGATAGCATCTCCCTCAAATAATTTTGTTAGGTAGTCTATCCATTTCTCCTCTGATATTTTGTTTGTTTTGGAGAGTTCAGATATTTCTTTGCGCTGTTGTCTTATCAGTCGCCACATTTGTTTTTGTACACTATAGAAGTTTCCTTCCATTCTTTTAGAGAACTGCTCCCAATGTGCACTTTTTAGTTGCCTGACTAGTAGATTAGTTTCGTTACGAATTAGTTTGTACCTATTGTATGCTTACGGCGTTTTTGACGTTCTATATGCTAAATATGCTTTTCTTTTTTCGTTACACTTATCTTTAACTTCTTTACGGAACCATGGAGTTTTATTAGGATTTTTGTTGTTGATTGTGATTGTATGTGTGCCCAATGACTCATTTGAAGCATCTTCTATGTTTCCCTTAATTTTTTCCCAGCTATGATTTATATCTTCCTCTTCATTTATTGGTTTTCTTTCAATTTTTTCCATCAATCTTTTTTGATATAATTCTTTCGTTGACGTATGCCACAGAGAGTCTATGTTCTTTTTTTGTATCCTAACCTTTTCATTTTTATTTGACATTTAAAATAGGCTCTTACCTTTAAAGTACTTCCCAAGAAATATAATAAAAATGATTTCAAATTTGAGGTCTCTGACAATCAATAAATTTTCCAAAAATGGATAATATATTTGCAGTTGGGTGTATAAAATACAACTAAATAAAAGAAACTTAGTTAAAGAACAACAGCTTTCACGGCTTTGGTCAAGTTGAAAATCATGGTGCTTGGGTTTAGACCGTGTCAAATTGGAATTATTATCCGACGCTTCGTCTACGATGGCAAGAGGCATCTTCAGGGACTATCGTCGAGCAACAGCCTGGTATTTATACCCGACTGGTTCTCAGCGAACCATGATCATGGTTCATGGTTCGCTGAGCACCAGTCGAATAATAATTCCAATTAGACACGGTCTAAACCCAAGAATCATGATTTTCAAAAAGAAACTTAGTTCTCAACCAACTGAAAAAACCTTATACTATAAGAATAAACGTACTCTGTTCTAATACAGTTAGAGAAAAAGCAATATCTCAGATTGCAAAAATACCAGAAAAGGGTATTCTCAAAGGGGCCTTTCGCATGATAATGCATCGCCATCTGTGGACCGGTTTCGAACTTTTTGGTTCTAGTCAGTACAGAATAGGCCAACGCACCTCAGACCATACTGTTCATGGTGCTTTATTGGCTTACCAGTCAGTACAATAACTACAAACTCTTATTTATGTACCGAAATTAACATGTGATTTACAAATTGTGAACTTAGTTTAATAGTAATAAGGTATTAGAACTTAATCTAACTTAAATATGCAAATAGTGTGCTCCCTGGGACATGGCTAGAACTGGCAGCGGGTCGGTACGTCTGTAGAAGACGCAGGGACGGAAGGCGTTCCGGACTGTATTGTTGGGATGTGTTTTGATCTTGCTGAAGAATTTGTCTGTTGTGGTCCTGGTAAATTCAAGTAAGATCGGCATCTAGAGCTCGTGGTAAAGTTGGGCTGTCCTCAGGTATCAAAGTGCATTGACGATGATACGCAGCGTCCTGTTCCAGACTACCTGTAACTGGTAGCGTCTGGTCTTGCGGACGTAAGCCCAGGAAGTTATTCCATACATCATCGCTGAGCGTATGATGGCTTTGTATATCGTCAATTTTTTTCTAATGGGCAGCCTGCCGCCCCTTTCCATATCAGCTTTTTGCCACATGTCAATTCGAGTTTCCTTGATTTGGTGAAAACTATTGCCTGAATTTCCTCGATGTTGACTTTCAGCCTCCATTTGTCCATTCATTCCTCGAGATTACTGAGATGGTTTTGGAGCCTCGAGGTGATGATCCTAAGGTTACGATGAGAGACACACTGATGGTATAGTCTGCTGTGGGATTGTCTGCCGTGTAAATATTGAAAATAAAGGGTGACAGAAAAGATCCTAGAGGAACACCCGCCGTCATGTCCCTAGGTCTGGAGATGGACTTGTCTACACGAATAGAGAAGATCCTATCGGATAGGAAGGAGAGAGTCAATTTGACCAGATGCTGAGAGAGGAGTTGGCCGAAGGGCTGTTTCCTTGATTTGGTGAAAACTATTGCCTGGATTTCCTCGATGTTGACTTTCAGCCTCCATTTGTCTATCTATTCCTCGAGACTACTGAGGTGGTTTAGGAGCCTCGAGGTGATGATTTTAAGGTTACGATGAGACACACTGATGATATAGTTTGCTGTGGTGACGTCTGCCATGTAAATATTGAAAATAAAGGGCGACAGAGCGGATCCTAGAGGAACAGTCGCCGTCATGTCCCTGGGTCTGGAGATGGACTTTTCTACACGAACAGAGAAGGTCCTATCAGATAGGAAGGAGAGAGTCAAAACGGATCACTTGATTCCTAGGCCATCAAAGAAGTAAATCCTTTAAGTAGCTTATATTAGACACAACAAGAAATCTAACACAAGCGGCCCCATCGCCCAGCATTCCACGCAATCTGAATATATAATCTCCAGAAGTAGATAATACTCTTGCAATTGGGTGTATAAAATAAAATTATATAAGAGACACTCAGATCTCAACCAACTGAAAAAACTTTATACTAGAAGGACAAAAGTACTCTGTTCTAATACAGTTAAAGACAAAGCACTACCTCACATTGCAAGAACCAAGAAAAAGTGGAAGCCTTTCCCATGGTGATGTACTGCTATCTGTAGACCGGTTGGATAAGAACTAAGTGGAAATTAATTCTAGTAGGGTGAAGTCCATGTTGTTGTTTCGTAATATATCCGATATTGTGGAAATTAAATCATCTATAGGACCCCACCCTACTAGAATTAATTAAAGCATGTCTTATTGCCATTTATTTTTCTTTTCAAGTAATTTTTTATGAGCAGAGTTCGAGAGTGGCCATGGGATCTGCGCTATCACCTATGCTAGCTAACATCTTCATGGAAGCTTTCGGAGAAAACGCCTTGTCTTCTGCTCCTCTAAAACCTAAATTTTGGTGCAGATATGTAGATGATAAGTTCGTAGTTTGGCCACATGGCGTAGATAACCTTCATAATTTCCTGGATCATTTAAATCAACAACATCCTAGCATAAAATTCACAGTGGAAACTGAATCAAATGGTGCCCTTCTCTTTCTTGATGTACTAGTACAAAGGAAAGGCAAATTAGGACAGTCTGTGTACAGGAAACCAACGCATACAAATCGATACCTCAATGCGACGTCACACCATCATCCTTCTCAAAAACAATCCGTCATAAACTCTTTCGTACATAGAGCACTTTCAATATGTGAGGAACAATCACTGAAATCAGATACAGAAAAACTGACTAATGCTCTGAGAATCAACGTATATTGCGCTGTAGATAACAGACGTTCGATAAAAACACAACTCCTCAACAAAATGTCAGTGGACAGTGTTGTCCTACCTTACATACACGGAACCACCGACAAGATTGCCAGATTGCTCCAAAAATCAAACATTAGGACAATTTTCAAAACATGTAAGAAAGTTGGACTATGTTTGAAGTCCTCAAAGGATGTAATTCCATTTCAAACAGAAGGCGTTTACAGGATACCTTGCTCTTGTGGTAAAGTGTATGTAAGTGAAACAGGATGGTCTATATCCACTAGACTTAAGGAACATGCAAGATGTATAAAAAAGAAACAAATTATACAATCTGCAGTAGCTGAACACCAACATTACTTAGGTCACACTGTTAATGCCAAAGAAACTAAGGTGTGTCTGGTTTCTTTAAACGTAAAATTAGAGAATCAATTGAAATTTACAAATATCTAAATAATAATAATTGAAATGCAGCTTACAATCGACATCACACGTGGAAATCGCTGGATCACTGTTCACTGAGCACCAGTCGGGTATAGATACCGGGCTGTTGCTCCTGGATAATAATCCAGTGTTCTAATCTCGATTTTACACTTGACCAAAGCCGTGAAAGCTTTCGTTCTTTGTTATGCATATTTAAATCAATTGTTAATTGATCAACCAACGTAAATTGGATTAGATACTCATATTTTAACCTAAGGAATTTACGCTAGGGTTTTGTATAGTCCTTTTAGAAACCTCCTGTATAGGAAAATTAATATTCGAGAAAATAATTATTTATTGTAAAACCTTATCAGCGTAATAATCAAGACAATCAAAATCTGCCGTTTGCGGCAAAATAATTTAAGAGTGTTTCTGACACCATATGGAATTTGGTGGGGGGCATTAGAAAATAATACTAGTGTTATCACAAAGTCCTTTTTTATGCAATTACTTTCCTATAAAAGAAAGGTAATCTGAGTTTTTTAAATTTGATTTTTTAATAAAAATAATTAGTCAAAACGTTGGGTTGGCTCTAAAGCCATGTACATTAATGCTATTGTAAAATATGACTCTAAACTTCAATTAAATTTGCCACTGTGCTTTATATAAAACCAAGTGTTTTCCCGAGCTTTTGAAATAAAATTGTTTTTGCCAACTTTCGAGGTTATTCGGCGTTGTGGTATTGAAGATAGAGTTTCTCCATTCATTTAAAATATTTATGGGGTGCTTCTTTTCAAATACTGCTTAGTTTTGTTGGCGAATTTCTCTTTACTGAATCAGTCTACTCTATACGCCAACTTTTCATACTCTGAAATTTAGAATAACAGAAAGGTTTAGTTATGGTGGATTAGATGAGTTGAAATAAAACAATAAAATTTTAATAATTTTATTTTTGAATCTAATTTCTCCTATATAAACCAAAAGTGGATTGAGAGCTAAGTTTCTCTTATATAATTGTATTTTTATACACCCAACTGCAAGTACATTATCCACTTTTGGTTTATATATACAGATCTCTACTGAGATTTTATATTCAGATTGCGTGGAATGCTGGGAGATGGCGCCGCTTGTATTAGATTTAATTTTTTGGCTAATATAAGTTGTTAAAGGATTTACTTTTCCGATGCTGAAGTGCGCTAGCCTATTCTGTACTGACGAGAACTAACAAGTTCGAAACCGGTCTACAGATGACGGTGCACTACCATAGGAAAGGCTTCCACCCTTTCCTGGTATTCTTGCAATCTGAGATAGTGCTTTGTCTCTAACTGTGTTAGAACAGAGCACGTTTGTCCTTATAGTATAAGGTTTTTTCAGTTGGTTGAGAGGTAATATATAATTTTATTTTCTCCTAATTTTTTTTTCTCCTGATATTAGCACATCAGAATAAAAATTTCTGTTGGCACTGGGACTCTTTTAACTATCTATCTTAGAGCAAATGACGTCCTCCTGAAGCTTTTTTCAAGATGTTTTTTTTGGATTAGAAGCGTTATCCAAAAATAAAAGAACTTTTTTACTCTGCTTTCTCTTTTTGCCGTCAAAATTTTTCAGCTAGGAAGTCATTATCTCTGTTGTCTTCCAATCTTTTTTATTGAAGACCCATTCTAATGATAATTTTTCTATATGTGCTTCTTTAAAACATCACGGATTTTTACTTTTTCCAACAACCAATGGGTTCTCCTTCTCACACAAAAGAATTGTCACTCGATGCTTAGCAGCTGATTTTCTTCCAGCGCATTTATCCCACTTTGCCTGCATTAAAAATATTTTTAGCATCATAATCCTTAATGATTGATTTAAGTTTAGTTAGTCATTATTGAACACTTACTGTATCCAGATCAGCAGACTCACCACAAATTATTTTAAAACTGGCTTTTGCAGAACCTATCTAAATAGTTTCTGTTTCTAGCCTTGCAAAACCTATCATAAACCATTTGGTCAACCGCCAGTCCCTGTGTTGGAAACTTCAAAAAGTGTTTTCGATTCGATTTTACTTTTTAGAATATCATTCAGTTGTGTTTTTCCAACACCAAACTTTTCCGCTAACTTTCGTGCATGAGTACTATGTTTTTGATTCTCCGCAATGATTTCCACTTTTTCCTTAAAAAATAAAAGTTTACGTTTCAGAGACATGTTGGCTATTGTTAAACTTTTCACTGAATAAATTATAAATTATAAATATAAACATTTGAATATACTACCTAAAAACTAATTTATATAATTGGATTTCAACTATTACTTTGGTAATTTCAATAATAAAAGTACCCATTGTGTGAGGTTTATGACCGGTATTAAGGGTGAAAGTTCCAGGATATTTACCTGAAATTCACAGATTGTCTTGACCGTGGACGTTTTTGCAAGGTTCCGATATTGGCAGGTCTTTTGTTATGAAAAAAACTATAAGATTCATTTTAAGAAGAAATATGCGGCATGTAGTCCAGCTTAAAGAGGTGTACTCGCCGAGAATGGTTTGAACGTTGGCTGTTTTGTTTATTGCGTTTGCTAGAATTTTGTTTTTAGATCCTAATGATGTATCTAAGTCATCACACGTCACTATTTTAGAGAAACAGCTAGGCTATGCATCTAAAGATTCTTATCTAATACTTTTAAAGGAGGTTTACAAAAAGCATAACACAAACAGGAGCTATTTTATATACACAGAAAAAAATTGCATTTTTGAACAGTGTAGAGCACATACGTTTCAATCTGTCAGAAAACGAGAGAAATTTAAAAACTATGTAAAATTGGGTCAATACTTTACAAATTTCATTGAAATGTAGCCTAGTAATTTTACGAACACTGTTATATCTAAAAAAATTACAATGAACAAACATTTATTTTCAGTGTAGCTGCTCCAGAAGCCGGTTACACCAATTTCTTTAAAGTTTTACGACATTGTGCGTCTGATTAAAGCCAAAATTAGTCATTTTTTTAATTCTGACCACTTAAATTTCACCAATTCAATCAACTGCGTATTTGTGTGCTTTCAAGCAGAAGTGTGATTTTTCTTGTCCACGCTTGCTGGTGAAAGTGCATATATTTGAAAAATCACCTCATAGGACGTCATTTTACATCAACCAGTTGATGCCTATTTTAAAAGCCAACAAAGTGCGTTGTGCTATTGGTACATTTTAAATGTCTAACCCATATAATTTAGTAAATCATTTTAACACTGTCTTAGTTGTTTTTTTAAATTAAAATTTTTCATATGGAGCAGATATTTTCTCTGGAAAATATTATCCCCGGTTCGTTCTTATTATGACCTTAACGAAAAATGCCAGTTGTCTCATTTAATTTTTTAATGGACATGAAATAAATATAAATGCTGTCAAATAAATCCTGGCACACACAAAAAACATAAACATATTTAATATAATAATATAAAAAATGTCAACAAAAAAATATAAAAAATAAAACTAATGCTGGTAAAAGTGCCAGCAAACAGCTCTCAAAATTAAGAGTTTGTGACTACGTGGAAATCCCTACAGCGATCTTAACACAGTTATTGGACATTCCTACGAAATATATTGAAACCTGAACTTACGGTAATATCCAACAATATCTTATTAAAGAACCGAAAAAGAATTCTTAAACAAAATTCTAGCTAAGCTTAGATTATCTGACTAAACTAAGAAAAGAAAGAATAATCCAGGAAAATTATTTTTTGTTTTTTAAGGTTTAGACATGCGGTTCTAAATCCCATTGAGTCTTTAGGATTTTCTTTCGTATTTTTATTCTTGGCAATAGAATTAAGTTTAGAGGATAGCAACAATTTCATTTTATGTCAAAATTGTACGATATATATTTTTCCTTTAAATTTTTAAAAAATGCCATGAAGTAAGAAATACTTAATTTACGAAGAGCACTAGAAGAGATTTCATCTTAACAATAAATTGAAAGGCTTACAAATTTTTTGATAATTTTATTTATCAACAAAACATATACGGAAAATGTTACATTATATTTGTATACTATTTAAGGAAGACGTTAATTACCTGATTCACGCCTGGAAGGTTAACGTGTGAGAACATGAATTCTTAACCTTAAAAAAAGCACCAAAATGTAAAATTTAACAATTTTTTTCGATCTTTGAAACTTCAACTCTGTACATTTAAATGACAAGAATGAGGGACCTGGTCCGATCGTCGTCACGCATACTACGGCTTCATCCAAGTATTCTTTTACAAAAAATAATCCTGAAAAAATCACAACAACAGTACGACTAAAACTACAGCAAAAACGGCAATTATAATGTATCAAGAGAACTACAGAAAAACTACATTCAAAACTCATAATAAATAAATTTCATTTATACACGGAGTTGCATATAGTTATACGATGAATGTGATTTCAGCACTACAACAGCATAATGTGGATATATCCACTGCTATTGCACCTCACACGGAGGAATCCGTGTGAGGTGCAAGGCAGTGTTAAAATGATTTACTAAATTGTATGAGGTAGACACTTAAAATGTACGAGAAGCATCACGCATTTTGTTAGCTTTTAAAATAGGCATCAACTGATTGATGTAAAATGACGTCTTATGAGGTGATTTTTCAAATATAGGCACTTTCACCAGCAAGCGTGGACAAAAAAAAATCACACTTCTTTTTGAAAGCACACAAATACGCAGTTGATTGAATTGGTGTAATTTAAGTTGTCAGAATTAAAGAAATGACTAATTTTGGCGTTAATCAGACGCACAATGTCGGAAAACTGCAAAGCAATTGGTGCAACGGGCTTCTGGAGCAGCTACACTGAAAATAAATGTTTGTTCATTGTAATTTTTTAGATATAACAGTGTTCGTTAAATTACTAGGCTACATTTCAATGAAATTTGTAAAGTATTGACCCAATTTTATATAGTTTTCAAATTTATCGCGTTTTCTGACGAATTGAAACTTATATGCTCTATACTGTTCAAAGATGCTATTTTTTTCTGTGTGTATAAAATAACTCCTGTTTGTGTTATGCTTGTCGTAAGCCTCCTTTAAAAGTATTAGATTAGAATCTTTAGATGCATAGCCTAGCTTTTTCTCTAAAATAGTGACGTGTGATGACTTAGATACATCATTAGGATCTAAAAACAAAATTCTAGCAAACGCAATGAACAAAACAGCCAACGTTTAAACCATTCTCGACCCCATGCCGCATATTTCTTTTTAAAATGAATCTTATAGTTTTTTTCATAACAAAAGACCTGCCAATATCGGAACCTTGCAAAAACGTCCACGCTCAAGACAATCTGTGAATTTCAGGTAAATATACTGGAACTTTTACGGTCATAAACCTCACACAATGGGTACTTTTATTATTGGAAATACCAAAGTAATAGTTGAAATCCAATTATATAAATTAGTTTTTAGGTAGTTTGTTCAAATGTTTGTATTTAAAATTTATAATTTATTCAGTGAAAAATTGAACAATAGCCAACATGTCTCTGAAATGTAAACATTTATTTTTTAAGGAAAAAGTGGAAATCATCGCGGAGAGTGAAAAATATAGTACTCATGCACAAGAGTTAGCGGAAAAGTTTGGTGTTGGAAAAACACAACTGAATGATATTCTAAAAAGTAAAATCGAATTGAAAAAACGTTTTAAAGCTTCCAACAGAGGGACTGGCGGTGGACCAAATAGTTTATGACTGGGCTTGCAGACCTAGAAACAGTAAAGTTCATATATCCGGACCATTAATTAAGGAAAAAGCTCTGGAAGGTCAGTTGAAAATTAGAGGTATCAAATACTTGGTTAGATAGGTTCTGCAAAAGCCATTTTTAAAACAATTTGTGGTGAGTCTGCTGATGTGGATGAAGTCATTGGTCAATAATGACTAACTACACTTAAATCAATCTTTAAGGATTATGATGCTAAAAGTATTTTTAATGCAGACAAAGAATGATAAATATGCCACCCGGCGGCAGGTCGGCAAAGCCGCGTTCAGTGTTGTATACTTCCTTCCGATCTGTCCTTTACACAAACAGGTACATATCGGTACCCTGATGAGTCTAATAGAGACGAAATATGTACCTCTGCAGTATCACTGTAACGGGGAGGGTAAGTTTTGACTTTCTTCTCGATATGGTGGTACAGGTAGGCCATCATCTCGATGGTGGTGGGATAGGATAAATTGTGTTTTGTAGCAATGTATTCAAACTGCGCAACCTCTAACACGGAAACGATATGATGGAACGAAGTTTGCATTTATTGCAAATACAAGCGAAAAAAAAAACACAAAATAATTTGTTTGATTGTATTATACTTTTTTCAATACAAAATGAAGTACATTTTGTAAAAAGGATGATTTTGTTTTTTTTTTTAATTTCTGAAAATTCACTGGAATGCTTATGGTTTCAGTTTCTCACATTTTATATCCTACTTTTCTTCTTTAAAAACTTATGGGTGATAGGTAAAACCTGAGCTCATATTGGAATTCGGAAAAGTACAGTAAACACAAAGAAGTCAAAAAAATATCATAGAGCTCGACAAAGATTTTCAAAATGAAGGACAGTGCAATTACCGACACTAAGTCAACACTAACAAAAAAATTATATTAAATATACCTTGGCTTATCCTACGATTTCTGATTGAGGAAATAATTGTACTGCATTGCTGTAAAACCAATTTGGGTAATCATAAATCGATACATGGATTTACTGCTCCTATTGTTGATTTTACGCATATAAGCGAAGAACATAGTGATTGCATGTTATTGAGCTGTATGGGCCAGTAAGTTTGGTAACGTATTAATTGTGCACTGGTGGGCACAATGTTATGTTTAGGTAACATTTTCGATTAATTTACAGTTGAGTTCCAGTTATTAATTAACATTTTTAAAAATAATGTCAACTAAAAACTGGGTAAGTAATATTACGTTTCTTTTTGTGACCTAACTTAGAAATAAATGCGAATTTATTAAATTATTGTGAATTATAGAAATAGTTCGAAAGTGTGCTGTTTTAATCTTGAAAAATATTTTTGTTCATCTAAAACAAAATATTTTTCGCGATTACAGAAAGCAGGAAACAAGTAAATGGTCTCTCTCTCTCTCTCTAAGAAATCAAAATAACAGTAAGAAATAAAATAAGTCTATCTGCCGTGTTTTAAGAGTTGCCTATATGTATTCTCCTTTCAAGCAGAGAAAAAGGAAGGAATATATAGAAACAGTTTATTTTGCTGCAAATACAATTCCTTCACACGCGTTTCGACCACCTTATGTTCTCGTCGGTTGAGTTGCCGACATGTTTCGCGATTTATATTTTATACAAAAAATTGGTTTCTGCGAATGTTGCTCTTAGTTCGATAAAGCTCCACTGACGAGACTATAAATTGTCAAATTTCTAAATTTATACTTTCTAAAGTATTTCCAAAACTTCTAAGAATTTTGAAGAAAATACTTAAGATATTTCTAAATTAACACTGTTTGTATTCTGATAAAAAATAACAATTTTGGCTATTGAGAATTACAAAGTTTTGAATGTTTAAGTGTTAAGAACTTGAGAATATAGGGTTTAAAGCTTTAAGAGTTTCGGGTTATATATTTTCTGGATTGCAGTTTATTTTTAAAATTCTTGTAGAGTCAATCAAATTTCTGTAGTGCCTCGTTGCATTGTCACAAAAAGTTTGCCAAAAAAGGCCAAAAATGCTGCGCTCCAACTAGTTTGATACTTAAATTCATTTAATCTAATATACAGAATTATGATAAAGAAGGCAAATAGGTTTTTCTATGGAACATTGCTTATTTGATAAAAAGAAAGTCTTGAAAACCATTTGGAGATACGGTATCCAGCTCTGGGGCTGTATCTTCTTCTTCCTCTTCTTCCTTCTCATATATAAGTATTTTGCTTGTTATTCTTCGTCTCTTTACCTGGTTTCAGTCTATTGCGAGGTTATCACTCCATCGTTTACTAGGTCTTCCGGTACTCCTACGTCCTATTGATGATTTGTCCCTCGTGATCTTTACTATTCTGTCGTCAGTCATGCTGTTGATGTGTTCGTTCCATTCCCTTTTTCTTTGTAATAACCAGTCATTGATGTTATCGACTTTACACACTCTTCTTATATCCTCGCTCTTATTCCGATCCATAAGTGTCCTGCCAGCTATCCTGCACACCACCCTCATCTCTGTTGTTTCCAGTATTTGTTTTGTTTTCGAGGTTTCTGGTCTGGTTTCTGCAGTGTATGTTGGTATGGGTCTTATTGCTCTTTTATAAATTCTGGATTTAACTTCGATTCCTATATGTTTATTGCTCCATATGTTACTGTTAAGACATGCGGCTGTTCTTGCTGCTCTCATGGCTTGTCCCTTCACGTCCGTTTCAACATCCCCGTATCCGGATATTTCTATTCCGAGATACTTGAAGTTCATTTCCTGCTGTATAATTTTGTTGTCTATTTTTAGTTTGCATCTGAGTGGTGTTCTAGATGTAGTCATGGCTTTAGTTTTTGACGCTGATATATTCATGTTAAATTTTTTCGCTGTTATGTTAAATTGGTGCAGTAGTCTTTGAAATCATCTTCGCTTTCGGCTATTAACACTGCATCGTCGGCGTAACACAGTGTTTTGATTTCCCTGTCTCCCATTTTATACCCTTTCAATCTACGCACCTGCTTTATCAACTCGTCCATGATGATGCTAAATAGTTGGGGGCTAAGAGAGTCACCTTGTCGGATGCCATTATTTACTTCTATTTTTTCGGTCAATTCACCGTTTATCCTAGCTTGAATCGTATTTGCCTGATATATATTTTCAATCGTTTTGATAATGTTTTGAGGTATTTGTCTATCGTAAAGTAGCTGTGTTACATCCTCCAGCTGTACACGATCGAACGCCTTCTCTAAATCGATGAAACACATAAAGGCTGGACAATTATATTCAATTGATTTTTCAGTTATTTATCTAATAACAAATATGGCATCCGTGCATGACCTTCCCGACCGGAATCCCTGCTGTTCGTCTGCTAGTTTTAACGAAGTGGACAGAAGATTGATTCCTCTGTAATTAGCTGGCACTTTTTTATCGCCTTTTTTGAATAGGAGTATTGTTGTGCTAGTCCTCCATTCATCGGGGATTCTGTGATGGTATATGATTTGCTGTGTCGATAACTACTAAGTACTAAGAAAGATTGTTGTTGCACCTTTTCACAACTTTCATCGATACCTTAAAATGAGCACAGTGGATCCAGCTTTCTTCTAATTTGTCACAAATCATGAGTAACGATTTCTTCCTTAGTTGGACATTCAACAGTACAAATTCAGTTTTTCCATACATTACCTCACATAGAAAATCTCACGGACAAATTGATGAAGATTTTTAAACATACAGATATTAAAACATCTAGAAGGCAAATATTAACTCACTCTAAAATTTACTCTAAAACTAAAACACTTTTACAGCTGAATGAGACGTCTTGTATCGTGCATAAAGTTCCTTGTTCCAACTGTTAATTAGTTTACATAGGTCAGGCTACCAGAAGCCTGCATCTCATAATACGATTTTCTTCGAAATGAGAATCTGAGTGCCCTTTACAGCTATATTTTAAAGTTGTAAAAAAAAGTATATGAGCCTCTTGGATAATCCATCTCCAGATGAAAAAGTTGTGCCATTGTTTGCTTTTTTATCGTGTAAAAAATATCAAACAAGTAATTTTTAGCTAAACATCACACTTAGCTATGCCACTGTTTTACGAATTCTTATTTCTTTCATTACTTAGACCACCCACGCTACTGTTCTCAGTTAAGACCTGTCATCTACAAAATGGAGAAATAGTCGAGTGAGATGTGTTGATATTTGTGATTTTTGAAAATTTAATCAAATTCTAACATTTCTATCATGTTATGTCTTTAAATATAATTAAAAAGTTTTAGTGGTGGGTTTTTCCACTGTTTTTCACATATCTACTTATTTCATATTCAAACCGCATTGACAAGATTCTTAATAATTATAGGTTAAGTTTAATATTCTAACTAATTAATATTGTAGAAATGTTCTGAAGAAGAGAAAAATAAATTTTCGAAAGTCTGATTGATTCAAAAAAGCGTTGTTCCGTATCAAGGCCTACAAACTTAAACTGACTGCATCCCCAATAATCCTAGTTCGGAATATTCTATGATATATATATATATATATATATATATATATATATGAAGTAAAATGCGCACAGTGAATGCAAACTTCGCTCCATTATATCCTTTCCATGTTAGAGGTTGCACAGTTTGAATAAATTGCTAAAAAATACAATTCATCCTGTTCCACCACCACCAAGATGGTGGCCTACCTGTACCAACACATCGAAGAGAAAGTTTAAAAACTTACCCCCTCCGCTACAGTGATACGGCAGAGGTACATATTTCGTCTCTCACTAGACTCATCAGGGTACCGACATGCACCTGTCGGTGCAATGGACAGATCAGAAGGAAGCATGCATCACTGAACGCGGCTTCGCCGACCTCCCGCCGGATGGTGTATATATGTTTATGCGGCTTTCACGGATGAGATGCAATAGCAGTGGTTATTTCCACATTATGCCGTTGTAGTGCGGAAATCACATTCAGCAAACTTACAACTATATGCAACTCCGCGTGTGAATGAAGTAGAATGCGCACAGTGTGGATATAATCACTGCTATTGCATCTCACACGGAGGAATCCGTGAAAGCCGCATAAACATATATACGCCATCCGGCGGGACGTCGGCGAAGCCACGTTCAGTGATGCATGCTTCCTTCTGATCTATCCTTTGCACAGACAGGTGCATGTCGGTACCCTGATGAGTCTAGTGAGAGACGAAACATGTACCTCTGCCGTACCAGTGTAGCCGAGGGGATAAGTTTTTTTAACTTTCTCCTCGGTGTGGTGGTACAGGTATCTTGGTGGTGATGGAATAGGATGAATTGTATTTTTTAGCAATTTATTCAAACTGTGCAACCTCTAACATGAAAAGGATATAATGGAGCGAAGTTTGTATTCACTGTGCGTATTTTACTTCATTCACATACGGAGTTGCATATAGTTGTACGTTTGCTGAATGTGATTTCAGCACTACAACGGCATAATGTGGATGTAACCACTGCTATTGCATCTCACACGGAGGAATCCGTAAAAGCCGCATAAACATATATATATATATATATATATATATATATATATATATATATATATGTATATATATATATATATATATATATATATATATATATATATATATATATATATATATATATATATATATAATGTTTAACAAAATGCATCGATATCTATCCGAAGCTAAATATTTTCTAGTTATTGTAAATTTATATAGATCTACGATATGTTAATATTAGCTAGTTGTCAAATGCTTCACTAGAATAAGCCTTCTAAAATTTAACGCTCTAAATAAATGTTTACCCAATTAATAATTTTGAGTGTACTCAAATTATTATTGTTTATATTATATAATTAAATTTCCAATACGAAATTATGTTCCCAAGGTAAGCTAACAAAAGTAAAAATATGTCCTATTCTCATTTTCATTATTAATAAAACAACGAATTTCAAGGACTTTATTTTACCTTTTCTCGGCTGTGAGACTTCATTGTTTTATTTACTTATTGTAAACTTTATTTTGTTTGTTTAGGTATATGTAAATATCCTCAGACCGTAAGCTTCTTTAAGGTAAAATGAACTTTAAAATGTTTTGATATTTGCGATATGAAAATATGTATTGTTTGCTCCCTAATGGACAATAATGTTCTGTTTGTACGACAGTCCCCGTTTATTTAACTTAATTACATATCATTAGGAAATATCATTATACATTTAGGTACAGTTCGCTGGTCTAAAAAAACCGACCTGGGGTTTTGTGTAAGTCATTTTTTCCATGTCACAGAATATGTCTAATCATCTTAATATTTTTTTTCAGGTTATTTAACAGAATCCTCTTTTCTTTGGCTTGATTTACTATCTTTATATTTCAGATGTTTGTCTACACAATCAATTTTCAGCAATTCTTTAAGCAACGCATCTCGAATGCCTCTAGGCGATGTGCCTTCTTTCACAGCGACAATTGACGTAAAAGGAGAGTAGTTTATTAGCAAGTATCTCTTTTACAAGAAAATTATTTTACCTTGGGTTATTGTGCCTCTTATATTGCGCTTACTTCGACCGTTTTTTATTATATTATTGTCGAAGTACCATAATTCTTATACACCTTCCACTCTGTGAGCTCCGATCTTTACGTTCAGTTTTCTTCTATTGTTCATCCTTCGACATTTCATGACTTTGGTTTTTTAATATTTACTTTCATTTTATACTCGGAAAAACTTCTTGCTAATAAAGCCGTGTCATCTTCAAGTCGAAGCATTGTGACTATTTTACCTGATAAGTTTCCACCCCCTCACCTTCTTCAAGTATAAATTAAAAATTGTCAATAATAAGCCATTTTCTTCTCTAACTCCCTTAACTTTTTAGATTCTGCTTCCTTGTCACCTTGTCAGTAAAAAAGTATAGACATTTCGGGGTAAGAGGTAACCAACTAGTGGATCACTGGATCATTTTTATTAGTTAAGTTGGACCATGTCCATGGAATTCTGTGGATTATGCCGGTCCACTTGTTTAAGAATGACTTAATTTAAGCCCTATGATCTAATATCTAACTTGACTTTAGTTTAACGACCAATAAGCCAGTCCTTGATGAATCGATGGAGTTGCTGTGGTGTTGCTGTGAGATTATGAGATGACTGTATTAGCTCATTGGTAGATTATTGAGCTCTGTCAAGGTATTTTGTTGTTAAATTATTAATGAATTCCGAAAAATTTTGACATCTGATGTCTCGGTAGATGATGATATCCTTTACGTAATAAGGGGTTCCACAGATCACGCGGAGAACTTTATTTTGAAAGTTCTCTAGCCTGGTGAATCGCGATCTGCCCATTGTGATCCACGTGGAAGCACCAAAGGACAGGATTGATCTGATGAATAGTTTATAAATGATCAGTTTTAGCTTTAAATTTAGCCTACTGTTACGGTTCAGTAGCAAGTAAAGAGCTATCAGAGACGCTCTGGCTTTTGTTAATATATAATTAGTTTTTCGTAGCCAGTTGAAAGCCCCTTATCAATGATTAGTCGCAAGCATTTTGAATGATTCCTTCAAGGAATCCGAGTGTTGGAAACAGATAGCTGGTCATCTGGGATCAGAAACCTCGCTTTGATATGACAGTTTTATCAGCGTTTAATTTAATTTTCTAGTCGGTCATCCATCTCTCCAACTTATCTATATGCCATTGCAATCTCAAAATAATGAGGTGAAAGGAAACTGAGGATGTCGCAAACGCTGTGTCGTCAGTGAATAAGTACAATTTGATCTGCTGTATGTAAATTAAATAGAGAGAGGGTAGAAGGTAACCCTGAGGAACCTACGCTTTAATTGGCTGTATAGTGGACGCAGCATCATTTACGACACCACAAATGTTCTGCCCTCAAGGAAACTTGAAACCAGTCTTTCGAGGTAATTTGGGATTCCTATAAGTTCAATTATAGGTCCATTATGCTACAGCTTGTCAAATGCCTTGTTTATTTTGGAGAATATTGCTTCTGTGTGGATTTTTCTATTGACCCCTTGTTGTACAAACGAGGCAAGTCTGGTTTTCTACTGGATGTTACTGTGACTGCTCTTCAACAGAAACTAGCAGTTAACTTACAGATACGTAAATGGATACTAATAAAGAAACCCGTGCTGAAAGATGGCGAGATGCATACGATTACTTTGAAATAAAATCGGCATGATAATAAAAAACGTTTGTTACAAATAAAAATCAAAATCAAATATTTTATGCATTTCATAGCCAAAAAAAAAAAAATACAAATAATCTAATAAATTAATTCGCTTAAAACTTCATATATTGATTGTGTTTCAAATTATGAGATATATTGATAAAAGCTACTGACATTCAGTGTGAAAACTCAGGTAGAACACAAAACATAGCGAACTTTTGTTTCTATTACAAAGCAAATATTTCTATAGTACACCGGCAGAACTTTCTCGTAATTATGTTTTGTGTAAAAAAGAACAATGGATTAACATTGGCCTCCAAAGAAATAATAAATTATGGTTAGATAAAAGAAATCATTCTATATATTTAGCAGATATATGTAGTTAAAGAATTTAAAAATATAATATTGTTAGAGCAGGGGCGGCTTTCCGTTGGGTTTTCAGGTTTACGCAATCCCCAAAAAAATTGTAAATTAAAATAAAACATACTAATAAATATAAGTACAAATATTTTTTTTTTAATTTTTACAGATAATTTAATAATTAAATTTAAATCAATTTTTACCTAGATTATAAGCGAGCAGCAGTCAATTGTGGAAATAATTTAAAATACTTTGCCTAAATGTCAAGAATAATTTGTCTGTATAATAGTATTGCGCTTGTAAACGTTATCGCTTTGCTTTGTGCAATTTTAATACAATTCAAGCTAAAACGTTGAAAAGTATATGGAGTTGCCTATCTAAGATGTGGAGATTAATTTCGTCTAATACGCTTAATAAATGTTGCAAGTCGACTTGCACTCCTGTATTTAAGCTTTATTTTCGCTGTCAATTTATTTCAACCAGGTTCAAAGAGTTTCTGGCGATAAAATAGTGACGTCACATTAAAATTATTTATACGTGTCTTGAAACAATTATATATATGCTTTCAAATAAGTGAACGTACGTACTTCATCATTATCATATTCGGGCGGAAATAATAATGTAATTTTAAATGTGTTTTAAAGCAGATCTAAACATATAATAATAATAATAATAATAATAATTATGTCTTTATTTCTGGCTCCATAAAATTAACAACATATTATAATTACTTAATATACAGGATAATACAGAGACAGAAAGGGCGAAGTCCAGATGTGGATAACACCTGAGTGACATCCACCCTGATCAACTCAACCCAGACTGAAAGTAGATAGGACCTAAATAATAATTAAATACAGAAGAGAAAAAAAAACAATACTTATACACCAAGTTAGATACATTGATACAAATTACGGATTTTTCTTCACTAAAATTCAAAAGAAAAAGAGGAAACTACAATTTTCTCATTTGTTTATCAAATGCGTGTTGGAAGACAACATATCTAAATTTTATAGGCGTGAGAGTTTTGAAGAAGTCCGGTAGAGAATTATATAGTTTAGCGACATTGTAGCTAAAAGAGCGTTCAAACAGAGAAGATCTATGCAGGGGCGGAGTTATTGTTCCTCGAAAACGAATGTTGACGTTATGCACGTGGGACCTAAAAATGATTCGTCTGTATAGATATTGTGGACTTTTAGAACATATAATTTTATGGTAAAAACAGGCTTCATGTAACCACCTCCTGCTCTCCATATTCAGCCATTTTAAGTCGAGTAGCTTATGAGATATTCTCTCATATTTACGAATTCCATAAATTAGTCGCAAACAAGAGTTTTGCACTTTCTGTATTCTTTGTTTTTGAATGGCTGTTAGGCAGTTTCCATATATTACGTCTCCGTGGCTGAAAATAGAGAGCACCAGCGAGTCACAGAGCAAAGTCTTAAGTTTTATGGACAAATCATGGCGGTAACTGTAAAGAAGTTTTAGTCTGACATAAGCCTTCTGAACACACTGGGAAACATGCTTATCAAATCGCAGTGCACTGTCAAAGACAACACCCAGATTTTTAACACTATCCTCAATAGGCAGAACTGAATCGCCAATCTTTACATTTATAAGATTTTTAACAGTCTCCCTATCAGTCTTCCCTCCAAATATCATTATACAGCATTTTTTCGGATTAAGATACAAGGAATGCTGCAAGGAGACCGAATGAATTGCTTTGAGGTCTTGATTAATAGCGTTGCAAGCCTCAAGAACATCCTCCCTTCTAAAAGACAAATATACCTGGGTGTCATCCGCGTAGCAATGCGACTTGCACCTTCTCAAGGCACCTGGTAAACACGAAGTGTAGATTGCATATAACAAAGGGCTCACAATAGAGCCCTGTGGTACACCAGAATGTATGGGCAGTTCCTCTGACATCTCGCCATCCAGTTTAACGCACTGCCTCCGACCCTCCAGAAAACATCTAAAAAATGAAATGGCATGATCACTAAGACCGACATAGTGAAGTATTGCTAATAACAATTGGTGGTCTAGAGTGTCAAATGCTTTCGAAAAGTCGAGCAGTGTCAGGATTGTTACTTTTCCTGAATCGGTTGCCCGAAATATATCATCAGTGACATTTGCCAGAGCAGTAGAACAACCGTGATTCCTTCTAAACCCAGATTGAGTCTCAGGCAGTATTCGGTTAACCTCCACGTGTTCTGTAAGTTGTTCATAAATTATTTTTTCTAATATTTTTGACATACAGGGCAAAATACTAATGGGACGAAGATCCCGAAGTTCACGGGGACCACTAACTTTTGGCAATGGCACTACCAAAGCTCTCTTCCAGCATTCCGGATAAACAGAATTTAATAGACATGCATTCATTACATGTGTCAAGTAGGGCAAGATGAAAGGACAGCAGAGTTCCACCAAATCAATGCTCAATCCGTCGTGACCCTTCGCCTTAGACTTAATTTTAGAGATTATCTTCGCCACCCTTAACTCTGTTACTCCTTTAAATTTAAAATTACGAGTCACATCATCTTTCACACCATCTTCATAAAATTTCAAAAGTTCATTATTATGTCCCCCTGAATCAGGTATAGAAGATCTAAAAAATCTGTTTATTAAATTAGCGTCCTTCAGATTTTCGGGGATATCAACTTTGTTTTTACTGACTGCTATACTGTATTTTTTTAATTCCCGCCATATATCTTTTGACAGTTGCAACCTCGCATCCAAATAAGCTTTTTTTTCGTTGCGCACAGTTAACATATATTAAACCGGTTTATCCCGTGACAAAACACCTTCAGTTTGTTCGTCAATTTCATTGTTTTATAGTTGTGGTTTGTTTGTTGTGCGGTACGCTATTGTACTTTTTTACCTTTTGTGTTTTGGTTTTGTTAAAAACAAAAATGAATTTCGTGTAGAGTTTAATTGCAGAACTATTCTGTGGTTGGTCATTAGGTGATAAGGCTAAAATGAAAAGGCTTGAAAGGCCTACTCCGAATTTAAGTAAAACAGTGTCGATCATATCCATCAAACGCGATATCGAAATATGTTAAATGGCCGATAACACAGAAATACCTTCTATAACAGATGAGCTTTTTTAAACAGTTATTGCTATTACAATATAATACTTCAAACGAAGAATCTATTAGTTACTTTTAGAAAAGTTTGAGCAATTATCTAAATAATTTAAATCATGACACGATGATTGTTTTTAGGTTGTAATTATTATTTAGAATTATAAATTATCTATTGGTCAAATTAGAATTTATGTACTAAGATAGTGATTCACATATTTGAAAATGCGTGTCACTTTGATATAAAAATATCATTACAGAGTATCTAAGTGCTTAAAATGAGATAGTGTATGTGTATTTAAAATGCCATATTATGTAATTTTTAACCGACTTCTAAAAGAAGGAGGTTCTCAATTCGTCGTGTATGTATGTTTTTTTTATGTATGTATGCCAAAAAAATTAATTTTGTCTGATTTTTTCCAAAATTGATATGAGGAAATTTTTGGGGTCGTACACAAGTAATCTGAAATTATTTTTAAAAAATTCAATATGGCGGATCCAATATGGCGGACAAAAAACAGTTTATTTTGTCTGATTTTCTCCAAAATTGGTGTGGTGGAGTTTTCGGGGTCGCACATAATGAATCCAAAATATTTTTAAAAAATTCAATATGGCGAATCCAATATGAAGGACAAAAAAGTCAATTTGGTCCGATTTCCTCCAAAACTGGCACGAGGGAGTTTTCAGGGTCGTACATAACTAATCTAAAGTGATTTTTAAAATTCAATATGGCGGATTCAATATGGAGGCCCAAAAATCAATTTTGTAAAATTAGTACGGGGGAGTTTTCGGGGTCGCCCATAACGAATCTGAAATTATTTTTTAAAAATTCAATATGGCGGATTAAAGATTCTGCATCTCCCGATTTTGTCTAAAATTAGTATTGGGGTATTTTTGTTAGTGTTAATTATGAATTTAAAATATTTTTTGAAAAACTCAATCTGGCAGATTCAATATGGTGTCCTAAAAATTTTACATTTTTCGATTTTCTCCCAAACTGATATAGGGGGTTCTTGAGGGTGTAAATTAGGAATTTAAAAGTATTTTTTCAGGATTCAATATGGCAATTCCAACATAGCGGACTAAAAATTTTACATTTTTCGATTTTGTTCAAAGGTGGGACTCAATCGTTTTTGAAGATGTAAATAGCGAATATAAGTCTAGAAATTTTAAATTTCCGGATTTCATCCAAAATTGGTACTAGGGGGCTTTGAAGGGTTTAGATTTAGATTAGATTAAGATTTAAAATAATTTTTTTGAAATTCAATATAGCGGATGCAATATGATGGGTTGAAAATTTTTCCTTATTAGCATTTTTTTAGATTTGGTATTAGAGGGTTTTCGGGGTCGTGTATTACGAAAATGAAGTTAATTTTTTACAACTATTAGGTTGATAAGATACAATATGAGGGACAGAAAATTTTACATATTCCGATTTTGCCTAAAATTGATATTGTGGGGTTCTTGAAGCGTATGCAAACTCAATATGCAGTATAAAATATATCGAGCTAAGAAATTTACATCTTAGGTTCTTTAAATATTGAAAATTGATATTGTGGGGTTCTTGAGGCGTATACAAACTCAATATGGAGTATAAAATAAATCGAGCTAAGAAATTTACATCTCAGGTTCTTTAAACATCGATATTGGAAGGTTTTGAGGCCTATATTGCCAATCTAAAATTAATTTGAAATTTAAGATAGCAGATTTACTATGGCAGACTAAATATTTGTTTAACAAAAATTTACTGGTATTTGGACAACTCTAAAAACCAAAGAATTTTTAGTGCTTCATTTTAGAGTGATTTACAACTTTGGATAAAATGGGTACTTTTTTGCCACCTTGGAGTCATTGCGTGGTACAACATTCTCGATTAGTACTTAGTTGAAATAATTTATGAATATCATAATGAGTTCTAAAACTAAAAATAGAAAAATAAAATTTTTATAAAAAAATTGAACCCACTTCTAAAAGTACGCAAAAAAGTGAAAAATAACTAGAAATTTTTATATGAAATTGAACTTTTTGATGTCGGCGCCAAATTATTTGTAAATAAAATAAATAACTACTAATATATACAAATTATGGTAAGAAAGCAATTACAAATAAAGTATTTTTAATCTGTTAATGTAAATCACATTTTGTCAGATATTAGTTTGGCGCCGACTTCAAAAAGTTCAATTCATATAAATATTATAGTTATTTTTCACTTTTTAGCACACTTTTTGAAGTCGGTTAAATTTTTTTATAAAAATTTTATATCTACTATTACCCAGATTCTTGAACCATAAATTATATCATTTTCTTTTTATTTTGTTTTTTCTTGGGTTTAGGTTCTTTATTTAACAAAAAATCAAAAACAATTTGACGTTTCGCTCTTTATTTAAGGCATCTTAAAAAAAATTTTGTTTTTTTTTATTTATTAATCTTCCTTGACATTTTGTTTATTTATTAATAAACAAACAAGCACGGATATATATGCATAAATGTCAATATTGCTATTTACTATCAATCGATTTATATTAATTCAATTTCAAAACAAAAGACACAACAATAAATGATTCAGAGTCCCCAAATTAAAACTTCAGTAGAACACAAACATAACGAGCTCTTTGTTCCTGTTATAAAGCAAACATTTCCTTATTATACCGTCATAATTATGTATTGAGTAAAAAAGGACAATAAGTTTACGTTGGCCTCCAAATAAACAACAAAATACAACCTTGAAATGGAAATAAATATTGTTCAGAACGGATAATTTTAAAAAATAATGCGGATGATTTTGTTAAGGCAGCTCTTTTATAAAATCAAAAATATATTTACTTTATTTTTTTTATGTGAATAAAGGCGAGTTCTTTTATTCCATCGATAAAAAAGCGCTGAATTAAGCCGATGGATTCTTGTGACGTCATAAATGGATTTTCAATGCAATTTTGTTGAATTTAAGAACGCTCATTCCTAACTGACATATGATAAAATCTAATCTTAAAAACCCACAAATAAATATTTTTTAAATTTTTTATTTGGGAGTTTGTTCTTCAGCATATTTATATTATTATAAAATTATGAGTCATTGGGCACACATACAATCACAATCAACAACAAAAATCCTAATAATACTCCATGGTTCCGTAAAGAAGTTAAAGATAAGTGTAACGAAAAAAGAAAAGCATATTTAGCATATAGAACGTCAAAAACGCCGGAAGCATACAACAGGTACAAACTAATTCGTAACGAAACTAATCTACTAGTCAGGCAACTAAAAAGTGAACATTGGGAGCAGTTCTCTAAAAGAATGGAAGGAGACTTCTATAGTGTACAAAAACAAATGTGGCGACTGATAAGACAACAGCGCAAAGAAATATCTGAACTCTCCGAAACAAACAAAATATCAGAGGAGAAATGGATAGACTACCTAACAAAATTATTTGAGGGAGATGCTAACATTGGAAAAAACAACATACCAGCAATAAGGAATAATGTGGAAGTCACCATTCAAGAAGTAGAGAAAGCTCTAAAATCCTTAAAAAATAGAAAGTCTCCCGGACAAGACGGAATTCATAACGAATTGTTGAAATATGGAGGACAGCGACTAACACAGGAACTCACAAGTTTCATTCGAAAAATTCTGACACAATGCAAAGTACCAGATAGGTGGAGAACCAGCACAATGATGCTTATGTTTAAGAAAGGTGACAAACAAGAACCAGGGAACTACAGGGGTATTAATCTACTGGACACAACTCTGAAACTCGTTACGAAAGTAATCAAAAATAAAATTAATTCGATTACAACACTGGAAGACGAACAGCAGGGATTTAGATCAGGAAGGTCTTGTGTGGATGCAGTATTTATTCTACGACAGATAGTCGAAAAATCTATAGAATACAATAAACCAACATTTTTATGCTTTATAGATCTAACAAAAGCATTCGATCGCATAAAGCTAGATGACTTAATCCACCTGTTATATAAGAGAAATATTCCTATCAATATAATTCAGACCATCGAAAACATATACGCAAACAATAAAGTTCAGATTCGCACTAACGGTAAATTATCAACACCCATACCAGTCAACAGCGGTATTAGACAGGGAGACTCGCTTAGTCCTTTGTTGTTTAACATGATAATGGACGAAATAATAAAGGAGGTGCGACTTGGTAGAGGATATAAAACGGGTGATACAGAAATAAAAATTCTCTGTTACGCTGATGACGCTGTGATATGTGCCGAAAATGAAGACGACCTCCAGAGATTCTTAAATACCATTAATCTTACGGGAAGAAAATATAACATGATTATCTCAGCCGAAAAAACTAAATGTATGACAACCTCAAAAGAACCCCTCCGATGCAAACTAGAACTAGACGGTCAAATAATACAACAGGAAATGAGTTTCAAATATCTAGGAATCGACATAACTAGTTATGGTAACATCGAAGATGAAGTAAGAGGGCAGGTGGCCAAAGCAAAAAAAGTGGCGGGTTGCCTCAACGACGTGATCTGGCGAAACAAACACTTACAACAAGAAACAAAGGTTCGGATCTACAAAACCACAATTAGACCTATTATGACATACACCTCAGAAACACGGCCAGAGACGACAAAAACGAAACAACTATTGGAGACTACAGAAATGAGAATACTTCGACGAATAACAGGAAAAACGCTACTAGACAGAGAAAGAAGCGATAACATCAGGTAATCATGCGACACAGACTGCATTAATGAGTGAGTCCTACAACGTAAGACACAATGGAACAAACACATAAGCCGAATGACAGAGGATAGACTGGTAAGGATCGCACGAGATAAATCGCCTAGTGGTACACGCAGTAGAGGTCGACCACGGAAAAGGTGGAGCGATAATTTAAGTCCAGAATGAGGAAAATCGAAGAAGGAACAGGTCAGGGACCTATTATAGAAGGTAGAAGAAGAAGAAGATAAAATTATGGGCTAAAAAATTTAGCATATTAATACTTAGTTTTGGTAACCTCATTTTAAGTGTCTTCATACATTATAATCTGAAATGTATGGTCGTGTAGGTCAGATTTAATAGAAGAAATCCGTCATTTACAAAAAAAGATCTGTTCTATATAATAACTTAATCAAAAATAGTGACAAACGGTTTTTTTAAGTGACAAATAATAAACATAACCTCCAAAACCTGCACTTATTTTTCCCCCACTACCTATTCATCGCATTCATCGGTCTGAAGCCGATGAATTTGATGGATTGTTCATGCGTTCATCGAAAAAAAAAAACGGTTGATGATTAATCGCATTTTTATCACTTTATTTTAAGAACGGTTTGATGGATTTTAGGTTAGTGCGCAAAATCATCGATGGAATAAAAGAACTCGCCTTAATATTTTAAATAGTGGCGCCGTACATTCAGATTATATTGAGTGACGTCACTTGTAATCACAGATTGTTTTCTCACCTCGACCCTACTCACTATTGATATTATCTTTTGAGATTGTATTGTGTTATATGGTCTCGGAATGTAACTTTTTTATTGCAACATTTTTCGGTTGGAATATTGGAGAATGACACCAAATAGTAACTATTAGATTCTATACTAGGTTTCTCATGGAGATGAGAAAATATACAAAATCTGTTTAAATACGATGACAGTTTGACACAAATTCAAAAAGACCTGATGGTGGCAATCACCTTCCTAATTGGGATGTTGACTTGGTGTATCTTTAGTGAAAAGAAAAAACATGTCAGTTTAATTATCAGCCATTATTTTTAAAAATTCACTAATTATCCAATATAGTAAACAAACATTTTTTTAAAGAAAGCTTTATATATAAAAAAACCTCACTATTTTCTAGTTGGTTTTACCCCATTTTATCTTAAATTTATGTTTATTTCTATGTTCAACACTTACTATTTATTTCGAGAATTTCAATATCCGAAAACGGATCGAAAGAGAATTGCATCATTATCTTGGATCTTATATACTTAGGGGGAATTTGGGAGGACACTTGGGAAAACTTTAGAAACACTTACGTCCTGAGATAATCCCTAAAATATATATTAAGTGTCATCATAAATATTATAGGGCGCATATAAAACAAATTTAGAAGATAACCTTATGTTTTTAATATCGTTTAAGAAAAGGACATTATTTTTCCCTTTTTTTTTCCCAGAGGACATTTAGCGTTTGGGTGGCCTATTTTAATATGATGAATCAACCATTAACCTTTCTGAAATAGGGCGGAAAATCTATACATATACTTGAGACATCATAAAATCTTAAATATTTTTCTGCATCCAATAAGATTTTTATTTATATAAATAAATAGATACAAATTTGAGACACGGCCAAAGTCAGCATTGCTGTTTGTTTAAACGAGTGTAATAAATAGAAAAATATTTAAATCACAAAAACAACTAAATATACAATTACACTGTTCTTAATATATATCACTAATTGCAATATTAATTAGGTTGATAAAAAGACACTAAGTTTATTCATGTTTACCCAGCAAAATACTCTTGAATATCAATTTAAAGGAAGATGAACTTCTCTTTTTTGTTGTTTATTATTTAAGAATTATACCCTTTAGGAACCATATAAGAAAAACAATGTATTAAGAAAGCAGTATGGTGCTCATGCAGATTTAATATTATCGTACGACTATGAGTAGAATAAGGAAATTGAAGTTTATCACGAAGATACTGCGGAATACCAATAGCAATCAAACGATGCAAAAGATAAACAAAATGAAATTTTAGCCTATCCAAAATTGTAGGCTTTTTTTTTAACTCGGACAACGTATAACAAGCGTTGTCATTCCCTCTTAATAAGAACGATACTACCAACCTGGTTCCTAAATCTAAGTTTAGTATCAACTATAATATCCAGATTTATATACTCCTTCACAAGAAGTATTACTGTTCCAGCTATACCCACACTGTAAAAAGAAATGCATTAAATTTAAGGTAAATGTACTGGAAGCAAATTTCATATACGTTTCTCAACTGCATTTAATGTAATGCATTAAATTTATTAATTTTTAGATTAATCTAAATTATTTTTTTTCCATTACATTTAATGTAATCATACATTAAATTTAAAGCCTGATGATTACTTTTTAAGGTGACTATGTACATTAAATATTGCACGAAATAAGCCCACAGTTGATGTATTAAACCATACTCGAAGATTCTTCAGCCATGAGATTCTTCGTCTTCCTACACTCCTTTTGCCTTGTAGTATAAGCTGCAAAAGCCGGTACCTTTCAGGATTTCTCATGATGTGGCCCAGATACTCAAGTTTACACTTCTTTACTTGATACAAGATTACCATTGAAATCCTCAGAATGCGACGGTATAGCCAAAATTCAAAAGCTTCTAATTTTTTGCATAATGCTTCAGATAGCGTCCATGATTCAACGCCGTATAGGAGGGTCGAAAATACGTAGCATCTCAATGTTCGCATTTTGGTGTTTAAGGATAAGTCTCTACTTTTGAATATTTTTGCCATTTTAAGGAATGTAGTGCAGGCCTTTTCAATACGGCATCTTATCTCAACCGAGTGGTCCCATTCTTCATTGATATTTGTTCCCAAGTAGATATATTTGTTAACTCTTTGGATGGGTCTGTTATGTATCAGTAGTTGGCCGTGTATGCGTTTATTTTTAGAAATAATCATGAATTTGGTCTTTTTTGTATTGATCTGCAGTCCGTATCTTTCACTTACTTCTACCACTCTGTCCATCAATCTTTGGAGTCCTCTCAAATCATTTGAGATAATTACCGTATCGTCTGCGTATCTTATGTTATTAATACATTCGCCATTGATAATCACCCCGTCGGAGGTATTTTCCAGGGCTTCTCGAAATATGTATTCTGAATATATGTTGAATATCAATGGCGAAAGTACACATCCCTGTCGAACTCCTCTCTTTATCATAACTTCCTCGGATTCCTCACTTTTTATTCTGACTGAAGAGGTCTGGTTCCAATAAAGATTTGCTATAATTCTTAGGTCTTGTTTTTCTAATCCAGCTGATTCAAGAACTTCCATCATCTCATTATGCTGAACCTTATCAAATGCTTTTTGATAATCAATAAAGCACGCGAAAATATCGTTATTAACATCCCGCGCTCTTTGGAACAAGACTTGGATACTAAAAAGTGCCTCCCTAGTACCTAGGGCATTTCTAAACCCAAACTGGGTACAACTAATCTGTTCTTCGCAAATCCTATATATTCTTTGATGAATTAATTTCAAGAAAAGTTTAAGAGAGTGACTCATAAGGCTAATTGTACGAAAGTCTTCACAGTTTTTTGCACTTGATTTTTTAGGTAGCGTTATAAATGTACTTTTGAGCCATATTTCAGGTATAATTCCAGTGGAGTATATTTCATTAAATATATCTGTAAGCCATCTGATATCTTCTTCATTTAATAGTTTTAAGAATTCATTCCGGATATTATCTGGCCCTGGAGTCATTTATACAACTTTTATCAAACTTAACAAGAAGTTCAATACAAGTTGCGCCATCTCCCGGAATCTAATCGAACGTATATTGAATAATAATGTAAATTCCTTTAGTATTAGAGTATATAAGAATTAATTTTAATGTACATGTTTTCAGTTGCTTTATTGAAGTACAAGATAGCATTTAATCAAATTTAATATACGATGAACTGATATTTTATCGAATTTGCTTTAAATTCGAAGTAAATTATTCACGATTTAAAAACAAAATCATTAAATTTAATGTAGAATGGACATTAAATTTGCATTAAACTTAAGGTTATTTTTAATAATGTACCTTCATATTTTCAGCTGCTCAATCACTATCAGGTCCAAAGTAGATTACTGTCGATTTGCGTTTTAATTGTAAGCAGTTATTATTGGAATATTCGAAAACTTAGTTCAAATATTACGTTGTTTTAAATTTTGCTTATGGAATCGTGAGTTTATTAAAGCTGATGCGGAATTGTGTGCTGTTAGCATATCTTTGCATATCACAGTCAGTAACAGACATATCAATTGTGTAGATAACAAAAAGCAGAGGTCCCAGAATTGAGCACTGTAGTACATCTGTACTTACAATTCTAGCACTAGAACGATTACCTTACAAGAGCACAAACAAAAGATCTACATGGCACATAATTCTTTATAAACTCAATAATTGATTTACCAAAGACGAAGGAATGAAGTTTGGCACATAAAAGATCATGATCTAGCATGGCAAATGTCTTACTGTCATCAAGCAGAACCAGGGTAGAAATCTCAACCCTCTCTAACGTATCCATAAAATTATTCAAAACTAGATAGTTGCCATACTGTAATCCCTGCGAAACTCACCCAACCCCGAAGCGCCCTTGTTGTGCCTTTCGAAAATAATGGTGATTTTTTATAGACCAATGTCTCGTGTTGTGACGATTAAAAATTCCCGCACTTGAAAAATAACATTCGTCAGACCAGATGACAAATCTGCCAAAAGATTTGTTGGGGTGGATTTGTGCTGAATATCACTGGTAAATCGTTACTCGGCGCTCATCATCTCCGGGGTGTAAATTTTGCACTATTTTAAATTTGTATGGATGGTATTTATACTTTTTCAAAATTCTTTCAGCGTCAGGTTTTGCAACACCAACTTCTTCTTCTATTTTTCAATAGGATGAATAAGTTGTTGGTGCTGCGTAAAGTTTTGGACATCTACCCTTTGTTTCTTATAAATTAGCCATGGCCTACTGTTACAAATAAAGTAAATTATTGAAAATATCAAATTCTGACCTTGTTCTTCAAAATAAAATAAACACATTATATATTTTTGAAAAGCTTAAATTATACTTAGTTAATAGCTAAAATAATATACAGGGTGTTCTATTTAAAAAAATACAAGTTTTGTTAGTATCTCAAAAAAGAAACTTTTGAAAAAAAAAAACTACTGATTGCACCACTAAACTCTGCGTAAAAAACTCTACAAAAATTAGTTCTTACATTTTCGATAAACTGATGCATAACGGAAATACGAAAAGTGCTAAAAAATGAAGATTTTCAAACTCACCCTGTAGATTAAAACTAAGAGAGCCATGAGAAATTTGACAACGGAATGTTTGGTTTCGTTAAAAAGTAGGAGACTAAAGTGAAAACTGCAACATTTTATCTTTGATAATAACTTCAATACCCCTAAAATTATCAAAAATGGGATATCCTGTACACCAACAAAAAATTGTAACGAAAAAGCAATAGATCAAAATACAAGCAATGCAATTAAATAAGCTTTTGCTTAACTTACCTTGATGATAAATAATCAAGTTCAAAGAATAGGGTTATGAAAAAATTGTTAAGAATCGCCTGTCTTCAGCTGTCGCCAAGAGAAAGCACAAACGCTGCTGCTTATACGGAGGCAATCACAACACTGGATATTCTTGTTTGTTTATTTTTGTTTAGCGAATATTATCTTGAGGTTAGGAGTTCAAATAAATTTAGCTTTGAAAATTATTAGCTGGATCTTTTCTTAAAATTGTGTATTTTGTTGGGTCTAGTCTGGTCTAGCATTTTTAAATATAAACTAGTTTATTTACAGATAGGATGGTGTTACCTTTGCTTTCTTTGGTAAAAAGTATTAATGTAGATAATAAAGAACGGAAGCTTTAACAGCTTTGGTCAAGTTGAAAATTATGGTTCTTGGGTTTACACCGTGTCAAAATAGAATTATTATACGACGTTTCGCCTACGATTGTACCAGGCATCTTCAGGGATTTTTATTCCACGAGATTGGAACACTGAATAACTACCGAGGAGCAACAGCCCGGTATATATACCTGACTGATGCTCAGCGAACCATGATCCAGCGTTACAATCGATTTCCACGTATGATGCAGACTGTAACTTTCATCTCTACTAATATTATTTGGATATTTACATATTTCGATTGATTCTCTAATTTTACGTTTAAAGAAGCTAGGTATTGATGCTAACACCTTAGTTTCTTTACATCAAAAATGTGACCTGAGCAATGCTGGTGTTTAGCTACTGCAGATTGTACAATTTGTTTCTTTTTTATACATCTTCCATGTTCCTTAAGCCTAGTGTATATAGAGCGTCCTGTTTCACCTACATACGCTTGACCACAAGAGCACGGTATCTTGTAAACGCCTTCTATTTGAAATGAAAATGCGTCCTTTGGAGACTTCAAACATTGTCCAATTTTCTTCCATATATTGAAAATTTTTTGGACGACAATCCATACTAAGTCATTCGGACAGATCCAACAAATAAAATCGAAAGAAACCTCACATGTCTAATTAGCGCTTCACTCCAGAAGAAAAGAAAGCCGTTAAACCAAGCAGCTCCAAGATTCCACGCCTTGAAGGACTGCCTAAAATACATAAAGAAAATGTACCTCTACGTCAAATCGTCAGCGCAATAGACTCACCAACCTACAAAATAAGTCAATATCTGGCCAAAGCTTTACATCCCTTTACAGGAAAAACCGAATCCTTTGTTAAAAACTCTGGACACAAAGATTAAAAACCATCCAATTAGAGCCCGGGGACATATTGATCAGTTTTGATGTAGAATCTCTGTACACAAATGTTCCTATAGATGATTCGATTTCCCTAATATCTGATATACTACGAAACAATAACATGGACTCCACCCTACTAGAGTTAATTAAAGCATATCTGATATCCACTTATTTTACTTTTCAAGGAACTTTGTACGAGCAGACTTCAGGAGCGGCCGCGGGATTTCCACCATCACCTGTGGTAGCTAACAGCTTCATGGAAGCTTCCGAAGAAAACGCGTTGTCTTCTGCTCCTCTAAAACCTAAATTTTGGTGCAGATATGTAGATGACACGTTAGTACTTTGGCCGCATGCCGCAGATAAACTCCATAATTTCCTGGATCATCTAAATCAATAACACCTTAGCGTAAAATTTACTATGGAAACTGAATCACATGGTGCCCTTCCCTTTCTTGATGTACTAGTACAAAGGAAAGATTAGGACATTCTATGTACAGAAAACCAACAGATACAAATCGATATCTAAATGCAACATCACACCATCATAAACCCTTTGGTACATATGGTACTTTCAATATGTGACGAACAATCACTGAAATCAGAAACATAAAAATTGACTTATGCTCTGAGAGGCAATGGATATGGCGCTGAAGATATAAGACGTTCTATTAATAAATATAAAAACCCAACTCCTCAACAAAATGTCATAAATGAACCTCCTGTGGACAGTGTTGTCATACCTTACATACATGGAACCACCAACAAGATTGTCAGATTTTCAACACATGTAAGAAAATTGGATAATGTTTGAAGTCTTCAAAGGACGCAATTCCATTTTAAACAGAAGGCGTTTACAAGATACCGTGCTCTTGTGGTAAAGTGTATGTAAGTGAAACAGGACGGTCTATGTCCACTAGGCTTAAAAAACATGAAAAATGTATAACAAATAAACAAATTGTACAATCTGCAGTAGCTGAACACCAGCATTGCTCAGGTGACACTTTTAATGTAAAAGAAACTAAGGTGCTAGCATCAGTACCTAGTTTCTTTAAACGTAAAATTAGAGAATCAATCGAAATATGTAAATTTCCAAATAAGATTAATGGAGATGCGGGTTATAGTCTACATCACACGTGAAAATCGATTGTAACGCTGCATCATGTTCGCTGAGCACCATTAAGGTATAAATACTGAGCTGTTGCTCCTCGATAGTCATTCAGTGTTCTAATCTCGTGGAGTAAAGATCTCTGAAGATGCCTGGTGCATTCGTAGGCGAAACGTCGAATAATAATTCCAATTAGACACGGTCTAAACCCAAGAATCATGATTTTCATTGTTAATGTAGATTTTTTTATAGATTTTATAATTTTGGTGTTTCTTATTTTGGATAAAATTATTTTAAAGGGTCGATTTTTTAAATCTAAAATGCTTCACATTTAAGGCTTTTAGTATCTGCTTTAGTAAAAACTAGTAAAGTAGATTTTTCTTTTATAGATTTAATAATTTTGTTTTTTTTTTCTTATTTTGGATCAAGGGTAAATTTTTTAAATCTATGATTCTTCATGTTTCAGACTAATATTAACTAGATAAGTTCAGCTAATTGCTAATTTTGCGTCAATTCCTAGAATTTTAAAAGATTTTTGCTTACTATGGTTTTGTATGCTATATTTAAATCCTTTATATCTATTTGAATTTCATTTTCGGTGATATTTTTTTACATTCTCGTATCGTTGGGATAACGAAAATTTCTCTAAAACAAATTGTTATTTTTCTAGGCAGTTAGCATAGTTGCTAAGTCAGTTTTCCATACATAATTTTCGCATCTAGATAAATGAATTATAAACTTTCTATGACTCGATTAGAAAATTCTCGACCATTATTAAAATTAAAGATATAGGTGCTCCAAAGTGGTGAAAATATTTTATATGTGATATTTAGTTTAAATTGCAAGGAGCATCACAAATTGGGAGATACGGTTTTTGTAAACTAAAATGAAATGATATTTTCTATATGAAGTATTTTATAGATCTATATGAACTATTCCCATTCTAATTAATGTTGCACTGTTGTTATCCGGAATGTTGCTAATATTTTGATCCACAAGCGACCTTTTCATCATTTCTATTCCGTTTAACTTCTCTAATCTTCGTAATAGTCATTTAAGTCACCTAACATATTCTTGGATGAGTAGTAACCCATTTTCTATAGGTTCTAAAGAAATTTTAAAAAATAATAAATTAGCCTGCTGTGTTCCCAATAATAAAAAAAAGGAACTTATCAGGAAAAATAAACATCTCATTACTCCCTGATATCCCATTTAACTGAGATAATGAAAGTCCGGAAATAACATTTTCCTCCCAGCCATTAAACACGGTACATTTCCTCTCAAAAAAAAATATGCTAAATAAATTGGGAAACCGTGCAAAAATTAATAAAAGCTTATAAAGGTTCTTGATAGCGGATGCTAGCTAGCATTATATTCCTTTGTGTTTTTATGACCTAATTTATTTTAATGATTATAAAATAAAATAGTAAGAAAAATTATGAAAGTTTACTTAAGAAAGCGTTTGAACTAAAAGGATATATATTTTTTCAAAATATTATATGTAGAATTCGTTTTAAACATAAAATCCAAATTATCGCTATTAATAGGACCGTATTTATATATTTGGTGCTTACCTTATCGTAATGCCGCTAATTATAGATAACTAATGATATTTTATAAAAAATGTGTGCTATAAAACTCCCAGAGACTGGTTTCATGGGTACCAGGGAAGCGTCATTATGTTTTTATTTCATATTTCTATGATTTAAGGCCGTATTCTTAATATTTGATCCCTTTACCGTCTTAAACAAGGACAGAATGTAAAATGTAAACATGTAAACATCTGTCAAAGAAAATGAGATTAAATTTTGATTTCAACATTGCACCAAACTCACCTGGTGCCTACATTTAATATATTATTGGAGTTCTTCGGCGAATATTTACGCTTTCTTTAAAGAAAAGGCGAACTCTATCCTGTTGTATTTTTGCAATATTTTATAACATCAAAACTGTTAGAGTATCATTCATAAGTTTGAGTAATCAATAATAAACAAAAACAGAAAATGTAAGTGTAATAGGCTTGTTAGTCTATCTGAAGAGTTCTACAAAAACGAAACGCGAAAAATACTGATCTAGTATTTACCAAAACGCTTCGGATACAGATGTACTTCACGACCTCAGGCCAATTCGCAGGACTACGAATACTGACGACACGGTTAAGTTGTATTCAGCAAGACTCGAAACTCAAATATCATTACAAAACAGAAAAATTTTATTCATTTAAATGTGTAATTAAACTGTTGTTAAAAGGTTCAAAATTACCTCTGTCTACATGTACAATAAGATTAATTCTTCTTCGGTGATTACAGGTCAACAAAATACCATCAATTCCTTATAAAATCCAAAGGTGTTAAATCTAGTGAGCAGGGTGGCCAATTTGTAGAAGCATAATTTCCTCGAGCGATCCATCGATTTGGAAAATTCTCATTAAAGTGATTTTTATCGCTTGCCACCAACAGGCAAACATAACAATACAGAACCAGAGGAAAGAAAACGTCGAACACTATGTATACTTGGGTCATGACATCAGACTAGGGAAATCAAACCAGGATGCTGAAATAAAAAGAAGAACACAGCTGACATGGGCCGCTTTCAGTAAACTCGCATACATCCTGAAAAATAATTCAATTCCCATAAATATAAAAAATTACCGGTGTGTACGTATGGATTAGAGACCATGTCCCTCACCAAAAAGTCCGCTAAAAAATTAGAAACAGCGATGGAAAGAAACATGCTTGGAATATCATTACGAGACAGGATTAGAAACACCGAGATAAGACGCAGAACGAAAGTCAAAGACATCGTGAAGGAGGTTGCAAAGATGAAGTGGCTATGGGCTGGTCACATAGCCCCCATATGAGGACAACAGATGGACACGAAGAATCTAGGAATGGAGACCGCGGGAGACAACAAGAAGCACGGGAAGACCTCAAAAAAGATGGGTAGACGACATAAGGATAGTGGCGGGCAAACAGTCGATGAGATTAGCGAAGAATAGAGAAAGATGGAAACAATTGAGGGAGACCTATATCCAGGAGTGGATGGACAGAGGTTGACAAAGAGAACCTGAACTAACCTGAACTGTGTTGCATGAAACATATAACTTGTGTAGTAGTCAGTGGAAAATCATCCAATAAATATGACAAATTTACTAGGTATTCTAAGCAATTTAAACCTTGTAAACGAGATGGTAAGATGATAGAACCAATAACAAATCTATCAATAATCCCTACTCATATGTTAATTTTACGTTTATGAAAATGCACCTTTTGTGCATGTGGTTTTTTGTCATCATGAATATGTTCATTTATCAAACCCCTTCTGGAATAGTAACACTTATCGGTAAAAAAAAAATTATGAAAATTTTAAATTATGTGCACTACACTCATCAATGAATCGACAAAATCCTAGTTTCTACTGGTTTCTCTAAGATGCTTTTAATAGCGGCATATTTGGTAGTTTGGTAAGCGTCTATCTGGAAATCTTTCACTGTATACTCTCACCGACTCCCAACCATTTCTTTGGCAATAACTGTAAACTTATATCATATCGGTCATTTCTGTGTTAGTATAATGTTCGGCCATTGCGAAAAATTTTAGAATTAAATAATACATTTTAAAATGAAGGGACAAAAGTTTATCAGATTCAATCGTTTGACAATATTCTTTTGCATCTAATGACGAAACTTATCATTTTCATTTCTTCTTCTACCAATATCAATTAAGAAAAACAAATATTGTGTATTATGTCCAAAACCTTATTCTTATTTTTAAGGTTTAATGCTAAAGTTGAGTGTTTGTAATTTTAATATTATATAATTGATTTTAGCCGGGATTTGATTTGTATTGTATGGAGGTTGCGCTGGTATTGGAGATTGTTTTCCAAATAGCAAGGTTGGACTGTGCCCTTTGACGAGGTCTGAGCCCTGAAAATGATCTACGTAAGACCGAAAGCACTTGGCCGATAATTCAAAAAATATACATTGAAATACACAATATCTCTTAGGTGTACAACCTGTCAAATTCAAGCTAGCTACTACCATGGGCCGTGAAGGATGAAACAGAAGGTTATCCGATGTTCAGAAAACTCATAGAGGTTCACTTAGCCTAGTATTTTGGGGTTAAGAACCAAAAGCAAACACAGACATACTATTTACAAAACATAGTTATATACTTCAATATTTATATTATTGGAAAGTTACACATGTAGTATATCTGTTATCGATATGTTGTGTATAGATAATGCAATAAATAAATAAACAAATGAACCCAAGAACATTCTATCTGATTCAGAATGCAAAAAGGAATTTGGTATTTAATTAACTAAACCCTAGCTCAGGGATCATTTGGTTCATCTCAGTAAGACGCAGTTTTGCAGGTTATGTCAGAGAATGTATTTATGTGCGCAAGGAATTACAAACTTGGGTATAGGTCAGGTCAAATTTAATAGAATTAAAATTAATGTAGCTTGAGTTAAACTAGATAAAATATAAATATATTATTTGACAAACATATGTATAAATTAAAAGAAAATACCTAAAATTCGAGCATCATGATATTCCTACAGGTAGGAAAATGCATTGTCAGAGGGGCGCTGTACCATCACAGACCGTAGCGGAGTCTGGTCCTCAACATTCCATAATTAGGAAACAGACCAAAGAAAGAAAATATGGAACAAGAACTGGAAACTAGAAAAAAGTTACTACTATACTATGAATAAAGCTTTAATCATTAACATTAAGAAAGTAAAAGAATAAATAACTAAATATATTGAAAACTGTTATAAACTGGTCCTTTCTTAAGTTAAGTTCATATATATTTTGGATAAATAATATTAATTATTCGAAAAAAGAACGCATCTGATCATGAGTATGCTCAACTGAAATGGTAATAATATCGAAATTATAAGCAGAATTTATTATTCCGCATGCAGCGAACTTCTTGACAAAAATGGCCGATGAACTGTCGTGAATGCTCCATAAAAGAGACTTAATCAATCCTAGTTTCCAGTGCAGGAGGCCCAAATTCAACAAAACCAAACTGCATACAACAATATAAACTACTAGAGAGTACTAGAGGGCCAAACGACTTATTCAATCCTTTTTACAGGAGGAGTGAAATTTCCGAAAAGGTCTTAATGGCTCACATGCCGATGCTTTTCCAATGGTCTTTTCAGAAAATAGCTAAATGTCGCACATGCCTACTAGAATGTCAGTTCAAGAATGGCTGATACAGATACCGAAGGTACGCATCTAATCTTGCATAACTCCGTGATATCTACAAATTAATAACTGTCCTATTTACGAGTTTCTTGAACCGACAAATAGAGAAAATGACGAATATTTTCCATCTAACACTTCGTTACATTTTATCATCCTACTGAAATTTCCCAAAATCAAATACTAACATATCACTAGTCAGAAATCATCAGTGTTCAATGTCAGACGGCGTGGCAACAAAACAACACTTAAACTGATGAATGACAACTTGAATTTGTTCGATTTGATGTTATAAAAATGACAGAAATTAGAATGGAAAATAATCCGCGTCTTCCTTATAGAGAGCATAAATGCTGGATAAAGAACTACAATAATTCAATAATATATTAAAAACAGGCACCAGGAGAATATGGAATAAGGTACGGTGTTAAGATTAAAACTTCAGCTTATCTTCTTCTGTCTATTTACATGTTTACATTTTACCCTTGTTAAAAAAATTAAAGGAATCAAACGTTTGGGACATGGTCTTAACCCCAGGAAAAGATGCACTGCCATAGAATTCTCTGTAAGCGGTTTCCATGCAAACAGTACTTATAAAGTATTCTACGCTTTTAAAATCGTATAACTTTTATAAAATATCTTTAATTGGCTGTAATTACTGTTTGAATAATAAAGTAAGGACCAAATATTCAAATTATAAACGAAATTTACATGTAACAACGCTGCAATATAAATTTTTATTAGGTTTGTTGGTCCTTAAACACATTCCAAAGTTCTTGGACCAGTCTTAAACCTAGATAAAGTGTGAAGGAGCACTACGTCGAATCTCAGCTGCTCGAAGTGACACCGCCTAGGTAAAACTGCTGGTGGTATCCTCTGCAATGAATATCGAAAGTGTTATCAGATCTGAATTTCTCATCCTAAAAACCCCAAAATTCCAAGTTTAGTGCAAATCATGCTATTAATGAAATTTTGACACCCTGTATTTCGGAAAACATTAAGATTAAGGACCTGTTATATAAGTTTTGATATTTTTTTATGAATTCCTTATATAAAGATGATAAAGAGCAGACTATGATTCATCTTAATTGATTTAGAAGCCTGAAACAATGGCTGCTGGCAATGAATCAATATTCATAAACTGTTAAAAATAACCTTAAATTTAATTCAAATTTTCTATTATATTAAATTTAATGATTTTGTACCTAAAATCATCGATAATTTACATTTACTTACATTTCAATAAAGTAGCTGAAAAGATATTTCAACTTTCTGTACATTAACATGTACCTTAACATTACGGGAATTTACATTAATATTTATGGTACATTGTATGAGATTTCGGGAGATGGCGCAACTTGTATTGAACTTTTTATTTAGTATGTTATCAGTTGCTTAAAGAACTCAATTTTCTTATGATGACGTGAACTGCCGGTACTGACGGAAACTAATGAGTTCAAAACTGGTTTCCAGATGGCGGTACACTACATATGGGAAAAATTTGCACCTTGTCCTGGTGGCAGAATTTGTTGACTTCATAATAGTGTTGGTGCATTAAATATGTGATTATATTTCTTAAATTCAATGAATACTGGCTGTATATTTAATGTATCTAGTCACCTTAAAAAGTAATGCTTAAAACTTTAAAGGCCCCGCACAAATCAAATGGAAATTGGATCCTCGTCAAATTCGTTGAAAATTAAGTATTTTGTAGATCTAGATGTCCTGATCAAAAGTTCCTTTGGGTGCAGAGTCCAAAAGTTAACAGTTTTTGAGATATAGAGGGATGAGTTGCGCCAGCACCAACCAAATGATAGTTGGATCCCGGTCAAATTCGTTGAAAATTCAGTATGTTGTAGGTCTAGATGTCCTGATCAAAAGTTTCTATGGGCACAAAGTCCAAAAGTTAATAATTTTCGAAATACAGAGGGATGAGTTGCGCCCGCCCCAACCAAATGGGAATTGGATCCCGGTCAAATTCGTTGAAAATTCAGTATGTTGTAGGTCTAGATGTCCTGATCAAAAGTTCCTGTAGGCACAAAGTCCAAAAGTAAATAGTTTTCGAGATACAGAGGGATGAGTTGCGCCCGATCCACCATTTACATAGGCAAGACGTAAGGGTCAAATTTCTCTATCTATCTCTTTCTCTCTCTCTCTCTCTCTCTCTTTCTATCTTGTGAACTTGTTTGGCTAACGTAAGCAAATGCAAATGTACAATATATATTCTATATATACATATATATTGTCGTAGTAATGCCCCTGATGTTAAGGGCATATAACTAACGAACTATTTGCGACCACCTAAAATGTACGGATGTTTCGTCCCGATATCGGTGGTGAACTCATCAGTGGGATCCATCGGTATCTTTCCCAGACATCCCTGTAGTTTCCACAAACTTGGACCTCTATTTAAGTATATATATATATATATATATATATATATATATATATATATATATATATATATATATATATATATATATATATATATATATATATATATATATATATATATATTTATATATATATGTGTGTGTGTGTGTGTGTGTGTGTGTGTGTGTGTGTGTGTGTGTATGCAGCGTAAAACATTGCAAACTATGTATCAAAATATTGAAATCTCCTAATCATCAAAAAATATATCAGTCGATTTGTTTAGGATAATGAAGGAGATTACCAATTGTAATCTTGACTATAACCTTTAGATCAAGGGTCAAGGTCAAACATTGTCAAAATGCCCTTTTAAGGGCTGTATGATGTATAAAATCCGATAGCGCAACCTCCACGTGGTCTACATCAGGTAATGCTAATGCCGAGGGTTCATAAAATCATTTGTAAAAATCCGTATTCAAAAATTATGGTACCGCTCTTCCTTTGATATGTTACCATGATCTCTGATTCAAATTAAATCGAGTATTTTAATATATAGAAGCCATTAAATTCTAACCTATTGATGATTAAAAATAACATGAATAAGAAAAATACCAAAAAAAGAGGTAATAATGAACATTTGCGTTCAAAAAATCATTCAAAATACAATCTCACCTTGACCATTGACCTTAAGGTCATATAAGGTTCAAATATTACAAAAATCGAAAAATATCTCAGAAAAAAACGTTTTAATCTTTTAAATCTACTTCTTAAAAAAAGTTTCTGACATCTTGACAATGTTTGACCTTGACCCTTGATCTAAAGGTCATAGTCAAGATTACAAATGGTTCCTTCATTATTCTAAACCTATCGACTGAAGTATTTTTCTATGATTACGCGATTTCAGTATTTTGGTATATGTATATATATATATATATATATATATATATATATATATATATATATATATATATATATAGAATATGATATGAGAGAGAGAGAGAGAAAAAGAGGTAGATAGAGAAACTTGACCCTTACGTCTTGCCTATGTAAATGGTGGATCGGGCGCAACTCATCCCTCTGTATCTCGAAAACTATTTACTTTTGGACTTTGTGCCTACAGGAACTTTTGATCAGGACATCTAGACCTACAACATACTGAATTTTCAACGAATTTGACCGGGATCCAATTTCCATTTGGTTGGTGCGGGTGCAACTCATCCCTCTGTATCTCTAAAATTATCACTTTTTGGACTTTATGTCCATAGGAACTTTTGATCAGGACATCTAGACCTACAACATACTGAATTTTCAACGAATTTGGCCGAGATCCAATTTCCATTTGATTGGTGGGGGTCTTTTAATACATGATTACATTAGATTTAATGGAATAAATTATTTACATTAATGCATTTAATAAACGTTCATAAAATTTGCTTCTAGCACATTTACCTTAAATTTAATGCATTTTCTTTTTATACTGTAGGTGTGGGTAAAATGTTTTGTTATTTGATTAAAATCGCATTATTAACGTACTTTTCATTCAGTTGTCGCATAAAAATACATTTCTATAAAGACAAAACTTAACAAGCGTTAATTTATATTTCTAAAAACATATACACTCTGTTAAATTTAAACAGCAAAACAAATACTACTAAAATCAGCAAGCGACATCGAAAAGCCCCCAGGCTGTACAAAAATATTTGTTTCAAAAGACATTAAACATTTTAATATAAAAAGCATTAAGTTGTCAGGGCACATAAGCAAAAAAAAGTTTGATTCAATTTTGAGGAAAAGGGAAATGATTTATACTCCAAAAAACCGACCACTTTAGTAAATCCATAGACTTCCAAATGATACGCCCTTCTTATATATTCCGCAGATAAAATTAGACTTTCATGTACCCCAAAAACCCTATTGTGATTCAATATGTTTTTTACGCCCTTGTGATAACATGACGCCTTTAATATTAGAATGCTATACAAAAATTGAGTGTTTTTATCTCAAGTTATGGAAATAAACTGTTGATCACTTGAATTTTAGAACAAATATTAGCATTTAGATTTTCACTTGTTATAAAATAAAAATAACAGAAGACTTTTAACTCTTTGCTAAATGCATTGGTTAACTATTTTTACTTGTTTTTAATCAAAATTAGTTTTCTCAAATATTTAGAGTTAGCGGCATGGGAAAAATAAAATATTTCATCACACTCCGTCCAGGCGAACAATTAATTTCCACATTTCATTGCCTTAGAGCCGTTTTACACACAAAAGAATTATTGCCCAATTTATCTCATAAAACTAATTTGCTGTTTTATACATCAAAAAACTCGTGAAAATTTTGGCATAAAAACTTTACTCATTGTTTTTTGATAGTTTGTGTCATTGGTACGTATCTTTCGTGTTCTGTAGTTTAACATTTTGATTTTATATATCTTATAAAAAGTTTTTTGACTGCCTGAAGGTCAAAACAACCACTCGGTGGACGGTTCTCGGGCGCCACCCTCGGGATTTAATGTGGTCGAGGGCCTACTTTATGCACCGGGCAGCTTGTTACAGTGGAGAAACGGCAAACCAGGGGTCAATTATGCGTATTAGTGCTGGCTGCCGGCTGCCAATTGTTATATGTAATATTAAAAATGGGACTAGGTAATAAAACATCCTGTATCCTGTATTCCATTCTTTTATACAAAGACATGGCCTAAAACTAACTTACAATCTAAGATGTACAATAATATAAACAAACAAAATGGTCTGGAGGGCAAGAGTATGTTTTGAGAGCTGTTCACGGTAGCTTATACTGTTCGGTTGCGCTAAGGACGGTAATCCGGGGGTATCATTCGCGACGCTATTCACGTACCTCGTACTATACGGTTGCGACGCTATTCCCGGCGGCTTGTACGCAAATTATCGCGCCTCGTATCTAAAATCCGCGTTCACGGCGCTTCGCATTAAAATTCGACCGACGGCGGTATACGCGGTGTAACAATAACCCGGCATCGATCGGCAATAGGCGGCGGTCTCTACACGGCGACGGTCTTTACACGCGGCGGCGGCGATAAGCGTCGGGGCGGCAGTTGTTTAGCGCCCTTGTCAACGGACGTCGGAGGGCACCTGGCGGTAAACACATTCCTGGTCATTACGGAAACAATAACAAACTTACGGCATTAGTGCGTGTGTGTATAGGTGACGGTAGGAAGGAAAGAAAGGAACTGACGCTGTCCGTTCTTATAAGGGTTCTCCCTCGACAGCGTCAGCAGGATGGAACGACATTGCCCGTTCTTATAAGTGTCCTCGACAATGTCGACCAATAGCGGTAGGAAATTAGGAAAGGAACCGTCACTGTCCGTTCTTATAAGGGTCCTCGACAGTGACGGTAGGATGACACAACATTGCCCGTTCTTACAAGGGTCCTCGGCAATGCTGGCCATTAGAGGGGTAGGACGTAAGGAAGTGTATGGTAAACACCATATACACACAAGCCTCGCCTCATCTACATCACTAGACCAGAAAGGCGCGGCCCAGCAGGCGACCCAGTCCAGTCCGTTTGGACTGTTGACCCGGGTGGAGAACGTGTAGTTCTCAGCGAAATAATGGTCTGCTCGGACTTAAATAGACGGCCCGAGCTCCCACTACGCTGACATGAGACGGCGGGCGGTGATCGCGCATACGATACTGCTGTATGCGGCGCGCGATTGCTATGGTCGGACGCTCTGAAAATTTCGGAAAATTATATTTCCCGGCATAGCGCGGTGAATCTAATTTTATATCGGCAATATTGAAACATTAAGAAATCTTTTCCCGCAAGAATCAGATTTTTCGGATGTTAAATAAATAAATTAAATCCCGGCGAACATACACTTGCCCAAATGAGAGAGGAAAATGGTTAGAATCACAAAAAAGTGGTGCTGGTACTGAGGAAGTAAGTATGGTTACCTACTTCGAATTAAAAGAATTGTATTGGAAATGTATTAATAAATTCTAAACAATATATATTTTATTTTAGTTGACTGAACCTTTTCTACGGTACTAGAAAATATTTTTTTTTTATATATGATGAATTGAATTGATTCACTAGAAGAATCTGAAAGTAGCCAATTCATAACTGGATAACTGTTAAAAATTTAATTGATTAAATATTTACTTGTTGTATTTCTGTGATGCAGTGCATTTTGTTATTTTAGCTTAATTAAGCACACAGAAATAATGTAATGAGTATAAATTTGTCGTTTTTTGTTTTTAAAAGATTTACCAAGTTTCATTTTTCCTTTATGGGAGACTGGTGTTCTAAAAGTAAAATAACAGGAAAATTGAATTTTTACTAAAGAGAACTGAAGTTTTGAACTTGGAACACTGTACACTATAGCATATATTGAAAGTTTTATTATTTTTTTATCATATTTTGAATTTTCAAATATTTATATTAACTATATTTATTACTTTAGATTGAGGTATATGATGAAGAGCCACAGGCAAAGAAGCAATTAATTGGAATTATATCACCAACTGGTACTATAGATGAGGAGAACATTGTGACTGGTGGATAAGACACATCAAGTCGATCTATTTCAGTAATGAGTGTTTTTTTCAGGACCAAGAGGACTGTGTATTGGAAGAGATGTCAACCACCCTTAAAACCTTGAGCAAACAATTATGTGACAAATCAAATCCCCCCAATTAGCCTAAAAGTATTTCAGCCAATAGAAAATTTGAAAAATATATCACTTCTAAGCTGGACAGAATATAGATATAGATATAGAAAAATAAACTTAAATTTAATGCAATGTCCATTCTACATTAAATTTAATTATTTTGTACATAAAATCGTGAATAATTTACGTTTACTTTGAATTTAAAGTAATTAATTTAAGTATCAGTTTATTGTACATGAAATTTGATTACATAGTATCTTAAATTTCAATGAAGTAACTGAAAAGATTTTCCAACTTTCGGTACATTAAAATTATTTCATCGAAAGTGATTTTGAGTCCTGAGTCTAGCTGACCACAAATCTAGCTCTTAGCAGCAGCACACAGTGCTTGTCTGCTCATGACTCGACTCTATTTGATTATCTCCCTTATTTAATACAAGTGTAATAGGCTTCTTAGCCTATCTGAAGAGTTCTGAAAGAACGAAACACTGAACACTGCCCTGGTTAGCACCTAAACGCATGGGTGCGAACACCCCGTGGCTTCCGGCCAATACGCAGGACTAAGTGCTGACGACGCGGTTGCGTCACGCACGGCCTGGAAAATGTTTGACCCAACTTGCTTAAGCGTGCAAGTTTCTGGTGCAAACCTAAAAGTGTTAGGGTTTTGGATTCGTCCCTTTCAAGGTACACCCATCATGCTGATTGCCTTATGGCACGGCTGCTGCCGTACGCCAGGCACCGGTTGGTGTGGACACTCGAGAATTGAGCGGACCTCATATTCTTGGGCTGGTTTCATTCTCAGTTGGAATCATCAAATGTGGAGATTACCACATAACCATCAGTCATCTTGAAAATCGAAAGTGATTTTGAGTCTTGAGTCTAGCTGACTACAAGTCTAGTTATATGTTCCTTAACATTAAAGGAATTTACATTAATATTCTCATGCAATGTACCATACATTGCATGAGATTCCAGGAGATGGCGCAACGTGTATTGCACTTTTTATTTAGCATGATATATGTTGCTTAATAGATTCAATTTTCTTATGATGAGGTGTACATGTCTGCCGGTACTGACAGAAACCAATGAGTTCAAAACCTGTCTACAGATGACGGTACACTACCTTTTCCTGATAGCAGAGTTTCTTGACCTCATATTAATGTTGATGCATTAAATATGTCATAACATATCTTATATTCAATGAACATTGGCTGTACATTTAATGTACATAGTCACCTTACAAAGTAATGACCAAAACTTTAAATTTAATATATGACTACATTAGATTCAATGGGATAAATTAATTTAGATTAATGTAAATATTAATGCATTACATTAAACGCATTTAATAAATGTTTATGAGCACAATTACCTTAAATTTAATGCATTTCTTTTACAGTGTATAAAATGGATTGAAATATCTACAAATGCCAGAAGTAAACTTTTCATCGAAGGAAACTACTTAATTTTGATTTCAGGCTTAACCATCGTATCTTGTAATTACATGTAAGGTTAGATTTCCAATTACTTTATGAATGCATTGCTATGAATCAATGATAATATTATAATATACAAGCCAGATAGTATAATTTGTCGGTCATTTCCTCTCAAGCGATATCTCGTGAAATGCTTCAAGTGAAGAGCAGCGCAAGCCTCCCACTCACGTAAAAAAAATTGTTTTTTATCATTTCCTTCAAACTGAAAATTTGTCAAATGATAGTTAACACAATTATTTGAAGATAAAAAAAAGTCAGCTGGCTGTACCGTGGTGGATTATACGTCACCTGGTCACACGAGCATGCAAAAGAAATATTTGTTCAGTGATTTCCACTCAGTTAAAAATCTGTCAGATGATAGTTTACATGCTACTTTGAATTAATAAAAACGTCAGCTGGCTCTATATTGGTGGAAAAGTCGTCAGCTGATGCAGTGAAGGTGCAGAGTGGGAGCCAAGCGTACGAAGTTACGTACGATCTTGCTATTGCGAAAATTGCGCTGCAGATTCAAAGTACAGAGAAGGGATTTTTTGACATTTTATTTATCCACCTTGAAGCATTCCATATTATAATGGCATTTTTTAAAGCAGTAGGTAAATTTATTGATAACTGTGGCTTGTTGATAATCGTGATGAATGCAGATATGATTGCCAACGGATCCGTCAACGGATTTATTACTGGCAAACACTTTAATAGATGCAAACGTTTACATCCAATGATAATGTTAGCATTGAAAATGCTGCATTTTGAACAATTCGTCCAACAAGAGAACATAGAATCGCCCACTGAATTTAATACAGTTTTCAAAGCAAACTAGATCATCTGAACCATCAATCCAACAAGCTGAAGTAAAAAAAATATTCGAAAAATACGAGCAATTCAAAATGAAAACATTGGAAGGCAAACACGGCAAGACAGCACAGTATTACATGATTTACGTTAAATTAATCGATTACTACTTACTGCTAAATACGAGCATCCGTACTGGTGATTTTGAGTTGTATAAATTCGCATTATCAAAAATAGTTAATTTATATTTTACTTTTAATTAACCAAATTACGCGCGTTATTTAATAAGATACTTCGAAAATTTGATGAGATTTGACGAGATGCATCCAGGATTACGTGAAAACTTTGAGAAGGGATCATTTGGTATAAAAAGAACAACAAAACCTTTCTCAAAACAAGCGATTGATCTCACTTTTGAGCAAACTATTAACGCTAATGCTACGAATAAACTGACTGGAATTTCGCACATTACCAATTCTACATCAGCCATACTATTCGATCTACTATCATTAGCCACATAATGAAGGAAACTGGTCTGACTAAATTACAAGATGTTACAGCAGATCTTCAAAATAGCAAGTTAAAAAAAATACAGCACAGCTTCACAGACTCATCGATGATATCAAGCGTAACATCAATCCGTTTGATGATAATTTAGATCAGACAACATTTCCACTGGCGAAGCGGCACCTGAAGCCGTTGAAAATTTCTTGCTTAATGTTGAAGAGGAGTGTAACAACCAAAGAGAAGATTTCATTGAAAGTTGCGTAAACGACCTGAAAAACTTCGATCAGGCAATTTCCAAGACAAAGTGCCAAATATTTACAGAAATGATTAGCAAGAAAAAAGTAACTGTTGCCCGAAAAGAGATGGAATTGCGAACGCAGCGCGACTTATTCGGACAACTGCTTTATATTTCTTTAAAAAAAGATCTCCATTTGGACAAAGCCCTTGCGTATCCATTAACGCCAGTGCCACTACCTTTTTTCCACCAACATAGAGCCAGCTGACGTTTTTTTTTAAGTAGCATGTAAACTATCATCTGACAAATTTTTAACTGAGAGGAAATCACTGAACAAGATTTTTTTTGCATGTTCGTGTGACCAGCTGACGTATAATCCACCAATTATCTTCAAATAATTGTGTTAACTATCATTTGACAAATTTTCAGTCAGGAGGAAATGATTAAAAACAATTTATTTTACGTGAGTAGGAGGCTGCCGCTGTTCTACCCACCCACGCAGCCACAGCTGACGTTCACGAGGCTTCATGGCACAACAGTCTGAAGCATTTTACAAGTTATCGTCCAAGAGGAAACTGGTCCGGAAAATCTGTTGCTGGCTTTTATTAGGTTTCATATCCAGGATCACATCAGACTTCCGAATTATAGTAATCAGTAACAGTTTATACAAAGCTGTTACTCTGTATAGTTTCGAATATTTATTTTATGTGTAGCCATCTTTTTAGGTTTAAAATCTCGTTTGATTATGATAATTTATGGTATGGGTGTACTATATTGTTATACTTTGTTATTGATATACAACGACATTTTTTAAATATCTTATACAATTTTCAATTTCTCTATTTTCTTTAGTTAAACACTAATTCTATTCCTTGGAAATTTTCAAATAACATTTTCTCATAAAACTGAAGCGTTATTTCTTTCAGAGTAAAAAATGTGAGTTCCACTATTTTCGAACACGTGCAGTGTGTACACAATAACGCGTAAAACTTAGCACATACATACTTTTAACGTTCAGAAAAAGCAAGGAAGCATAAAAACCAACCAATATAATCAAGAAAAATAGGCCAAACACATTTTCGATTTTCTAAAAAGCGACAGCCGTTTAAATGAGTTTTTAAAGTGGAAAACCCTCACAAGCACTTTTTTAATATAAAAACTTATTGATATTTTCCCTTTTCCAATACCTACGTTTAATAATGACTTAAAAAAATCTTTAAATCTCTAATACGAAGCTACTGAAAATACACATGAAGGATGATCTTAGGCTTTAGGGATTCTCAAGTTTTTCAGTTATTCTTTGCGGATATTGAATTGACGGTAATAAAGGAATAATTCTCTTCTTTAACAATTTTTTTATGATTGAATTTGACGATGAAAAGTAAGCAATTTTGGGTACTTTGGCTTTTAAATTGGGGACAAAGTTTGTCGGATAAAAAATTACGTATTTCGTTTGTAGATTTTTTCAATGTATTGTTAATAACTAGACCCGATCTTATAACCCTCATCACAGGGTTGTATTAATTATTTTTCAAGAGGAAAATATAAGAAATATATATAAATTAAACCTAAATTGCCTTAGAAAAATCCACTTCGTACAGGAAATTTTTATCGTTTTTAAGTTTCTGTAGCCAGCTACGAATTTTTACAGTTTTATCATACTCGTTCGTCTGTCAGTTTATCTGTATTATACAGCTTTATAGCTTCGTCAGTCTGTAATCTTTTGCAATGAAATTTATAGGTACATGCTCCCTAGCTACCTAGTAACAGACGTGAGGGATACCAAGTGAGATACTGTTTTATAGGTATAATTATTTGAACTTAAGGACACCTACCTTTATGAAATTACTGATTTCTAGACCAGGGCTTATCTGTTTTTAGGTGGATGTTAAATAGAACATGGAGATTTTTGCATGAGCGCTTTCAGAATAACCTGAATCACGATAGTTTTGATATGCGTACTTTCAAAAAGTTGGGCAACATTGTTTTTATTAATAAAAGTATAAAATTAACAAAAAAAAAAGATTTTTTTTCAAATTTTCTCTTATGTAGCTTTGAAGCTATTCATTTTAGAGGAAAGTTGAAAAGGAAAAAAGTTTCTAAATGAAATTTTCCATAAGATAAGTTGGTTGAGAGTCTCAAAATATATTTCCCTTATTGCAAAATAGCAATAATTTAAAAAAAAGGTAAAAAGAAAGCCATTTCTTAATCAATTTTTTGTGACCATTTAAATTTCTCTATGGACCTTCATATTAGAGCAAAAGAAACTATATGCCATGATAAAATCACACACTAAAATTCGTTAGGATCGAATCGATAGTTTTTGCACAATAATTTTGCAATTCGATTTCGTTTACAAAAATTGACCGTTTTTCAAATTTTGTCTGAGTCCAAAATATCACGTTAAGATATTTAAATTTATTTGCGACATAAAGTAGGGAACCCAAGTTTTCCAAAATTTTTTTCAGAATCAAAATCGAAAGATTTGGACGCCCTCAGGAATTGTTAAAAGATATTGTTGATATTTTTGCTTTTAAACCAATAGATTATCTCGGCGGATTTCCATTGGATTTTTTTTGCAATATACAGTTTGAAAGTACTTGAAAAGGCGATTCTTTTCGTGAAAAAAACTTCAAATTTGTCAATTGGTTTCCGAGATACAAACTGTCAAAGTTGACAGCCTGTTATGCTGAATCTATAAACAATACATTCTGATTCTTGAACCAAAAATTTTGTCTTGCCGAGTTCTGTTTTGATACAAATATATAGATGTTTATGTTATCGGAAATTTTAATAAAAAATGAAAAGAATATCGTCCACGCGCGTGAAAAATGGCAAAAAGTTGGGTGGGGAGATTCAAAATACATATCTAAAAAAAACTTTCATTTTCTCAGCTTCTAATGGAGCGATTTTGATCATTTTTATAAACCGATATACTGCGAGTAATGGAGCTCAAATATGATAATGCCATGCCATTATGCATTCATTTTATTATAAACAAATGACGTTATTTATGCATCATACTTACAGCATACTGCACCCTATAGTATAGGACTTTCCAAGCGAATCTTTGTTTATTAATATAATTAAGCATACTATAATGATAAATATTTACTTTAATTATCAAAATTGTTTAAATAGTCATTGCTTAAACAAATTTTTACGAATAAAATAATTTAACACCAAAATTTTTTCTCGGCTTCTAAGCAATTTTGGGTACTTTGGTTTTTAAACTGAGGACAAAGTTTGTCGGATAAAAAATTACGTATTTCGTTTGTAGGTTTCCTCAATGTATTGTTAATACCCAGACCCGATCTTATAACCCTCATTACAGGGTTGTATTAATTATTTTTCAAGAGCAAAATATAAGAAATATACATATATTCAAGCTAAAATGCTTTAAAAAAATCCTCTTCGTACAGGAAATTTTTAATTCAGTAATTATATAAATTATTGTAGTTGCCAAATGTTACATTTTCTCTAAAAATAACGATAAATGATTTATTTTGCAAAATTTCCAATAATGCTCTAAAATTACTCATTTTTAAGTTTCTGTAGCTAGCTATGAATTTTTATAGTTTATGTGTATGATACAGCTTTATAACTTCATCAGTCTGTAATCTTTTGCAATTTAAATTTTGTAGGGACATGCGCCCTAGCAACCCAGCAACAGACGTGAGGGATATCAAGTAGGATACAGTTTTATAGGTACAATTATTCGAACTTAAGGACACCTACCTATTTGAAATTATTTATTTTATACTAAAGTCACTTTTTCAATGAATAATTATCCTTTCGAAAAATTAAAAAAAAAAAAAGAATAAACTTCCATTAACATGAACGAGAGTTAATTTAATGACTTTGTCAATTTAAAAATATGGGTATTTTATTGCAAAGTACAAATATGTACAAGTCTTTCCATAAAATTTCACGTAGACTCAAACAAACTTTTAGATATGTATTTGAGGCTGTTATTGAACTCTGTCTGAACTCATCTTTCTTTTTATAAACAAAACTGTTCAATTTCCCTTTATACGCGGAGGGGACCCAAAAGTAACGGGAATTGGGCTGCGGTGGGGAGGGAGAGATTGGGGAACCCATTATTCTACCAGGTGTCTGTTGGGGTCACGCCTCCTGAGTCAGTGTCTGAAGTTGTGTCGCTGTGAGTGTATCAGTTCGCTCGTGAGAATTTTTTTAGAAAAACGACTTTTTTCATTTCGCCGAAAACGTGATAGCAGATTATCGAGAGCAACGCGCGGCTGTGAAATTATGTTTCCTGTTGGGAAAACTATTGTAATGCTTAAGACTGCTTATGGGGATGCTGCCTTAAGTAAAACAAGAGTCTACGAGTGGTTTCCACGTTTTAAAAATGGAGAAATGTCAATTGAAGACCAACCCCGTTCAGGACGCCCCTCACGCCAAGAAGTGACGAAAACGTCGACAAAATCATTGTCCTCGTTCGTGAAAACCATGGCCTTGATCAACTCTGTGAGATCTCTGGAACATCATGGAGTTTAATTCAAAGGATTATATCCAAAGATTTGCACATGAGAAGGGTTGCAGCCAAAATTGTCCCTCGCCTTCTCACAGACGAGCAAAGGGAGCGTCGACTACAGGTATATTTTGAGCTTCAAAATCAGCGCAAAAAGGACCCTGAATTTTTTTCCAAGGTGATTACGTGGTGCTATGGATACGACCCCGAAACAAAGCAGCAATCAAGCCAGTGGAGGACAGCTGACTCTCCTCGTCCCAAAAAAGTTCGCCAAGTAAAGTCAAACATCAAGACAATGTTCATTTGTTTCTTCGCTTGCAGAGGTGTTGTGCACGCGGAGTTCGTTCCCCTGATCAAACTGTCAACCAGAAGTTCTACTTAGAGATTTTGAAAGAATTGCGAGAGAGTATTCGAAAGAAAAAGGCAGATCTTTGGCGTAAAGCAGTTTTTGACCAAAAACTGCATGACACTTATTGCTCACCTCCCCTACTCACCGGATCTAGCCCCCAGTGACTTTTTTTTGCTCCCCAGACTCAAAAGAGACATAAAAGGAAAGCGTTTTGCCACTGCAGAGGAGATAAAACAAAAATCGTTGGAAGGCCTAAAGGATATTCCGATAAGTGAATTGTTGTCAATGTGGAATACTTTGAAGCTGACCAAAATTTAATATAAAAATATTAAGAAATAAAGAAGTTATGACTAAATTCCCTTTTTTTTTTGAGTCCCTCTCGTATATGATTGTAGCAATCACAATTCAACACGGTTCATTTTCTAGACTACGGTCTAAAATTAAGAAAGCCGTGAGATTGATGAAATCAATGAATTAGCTTCTATTAAAGCAAATCCTAGTAGTTTTTGCAGACTAGTAGAAAGTTCTGCAGGAGCTAATAAGTCAAGAGTTCAAACAATCTAAAAAAATACAAGTTTCAACCATATAAATACCACTTGGTGGAAAATTTACATCCTGGTGACAGACAGCGCCGAAAAGAGTTTTGTAATTGGTATTTGCAAAATATAAACAGAGAAAAAAAATTAAAAACAGCCCTTATATGGTCTGATGAGGCTTATTTTACCAGCGCAAGTATATTGAATCGGTAGGTTACCAGGTTTTGGCATCAGCAAAGAAGGCTTGGTCTTGGCATTTTATATTTTATACTTGGAACAAAAATTGTATATCATATATATGAAGGCAACCTTAAATAAATATTTACAAATTCTGCAACACATTGTTCCGGAAATAAGAAAAAAAGTGCCCTTAATGTGGCTTAATAACCTCTATTTGCAACAACACGGAGCTTCTGCTCACAATGCGCAAATTGTAAAGGCCTATCTGGATACTAACTTTTCGGGCCCCTAAGATGACCACCCAGGTGTTCCAATTTGTTGATTCTAGACTTCTTCTGTTGGGGACACCTTAAAAATAAAATTTATACTCTTCAGAACCAAATTATGGCAAACTTAAGAACGCGTCTCAAAGGGCCTTAAGAGAGTTACCGGCGCGGCCTTTTGTTATTTCAAATTCATTGAAGAACAAAAGAATTATGTGTGAAACATATTTAAGGCAAAGTGGAGAACAATTTGAACAATATTCTAAGTTTACCGTAATATACAACTATGTGTAGGATGTTATAGCACCCCAGCTATTAAATAGTTGCAAGTTTAGAGATATGGAATGCAAAAACCAACATTTTCGGCATATTTTTTATTTTAATTCCGTAAAGAAAAAAAAGCTGCTGAGGCTCACAAAGAGATATGGTGACGATTGCATAACAGAACGCAGGTCTTAGAATTTGAAATTAATGGTGACCAAATCAAAGCCATTATTGACGAGAATCATGATATAACTGTTTGAGAGATTGTAGAAAGGTTAAATGTATCGCATACATCAAGTGAAAATCACTTAAAATGTCTTGGACTCTTTAAGAAGCTCGATGTTTTGGTTCCGCATGAATTGAAAGAGATTTGCTTAAAATAAAGAATCAATATTCGCTATATGCATCTCACAAGCAATTCAATCGACCCTTTTTTGAAAAAAAAAATAATCATCTACAGGAACATCATTCGAAATAATCATGGTCGAAGCGTAATGAACGAGCTCAAACTGCATCTAAAGCTGAATTGCATCCCAAAAAGGCCATGCTATCAATTTAGTGGGACTGCATAGGTGTTGTATATTTTGCGCAGCATCCAAGAAGGTAGAATATCAAATCAGATGTTTACTTTCAACAAATTAAAACAGGATTAAGCAATCAAAAAAAAAACGTCCAAAATTCATAAATTGCCATGACATTGTATTCCATCATAATAATGCAAACCCTCACTTACTTTTAGTCACTTTTATGTAGCCCAGACCTGTCACCATCTATTTGGAAGTTTGCAAATTTCTTTGAGAGGTAAAACTGTCACAAATGATGATGACCTTCAATCACAATTGGTTCAGTTTATTACTGATAAGGACCAAAATTTATATGGGCACGAAATCATGAAGCTACAATAAATCGGTTTCTTGCCGACCTGATATAATTTTCGTCAAATATATTTAGAAAATTCTATTACACCGAAGATTCATAATATTTCGTTGGAAAATTATTTCGCGAATCATTCAACTAAATTAAAATGGTGTGGGACTTCACAGATATTGAGTGAATTTGGTGTTTTTCACAAAATCTAAAAAAAGCTATTATTTTCACGTAAAATATCTTTCCTTTGTAGGTGAATGATAACAATACAATAAATATCCCTTTGTAAGCAATTTTCTTTATGTTTCAAGAAAATATTTACCCTGCGTCTGAAAATACGTTTAAAATGATTATTTTATGACATCAATAATTTTTAGGTATAGGGTTTCAGAGTTTTCTCTCTAAATTTTTACTGAATTTTATATCAGATACGGGATAGAAGCTCAATTTTCGTTTAATCCAGTTTCTTTGTAACAGCTTTAGAAAAAAGGGAACGTTGTTAAAAATAAATCCTTCTCATTAAAATGAAGAAAATGGTTTGCTATTTTTTGTGTGATTTATTTTTGAACATTGAAAATATTTTGTTATAACTCATACAACAATTTTAATAATATACATAGAAGGTGGTATAAAAGTACTGGTAAGGTCAAATAACTCAAAAACAAAGGTTTATAGAGAAAAACTTTAAATAAAAAAGTTCTCAAAAATCGAACGATATCTTGACTTTGATCTAGACTATACCCTTGAGGGTCATTTGAAGATCAAGATTTTTTTAAAAAATGAAAACCCCCTTTTTATTGTAGAAAAAGATGTGCTACGTCACGGGAGAGAAAAAGAATTAAAATGAAAACGAATGAATGAAAATTAAATATTTAATGCTTCTGTACAGGTGGTTATTTTTTTAGTGTTGATCGCTCCTTCTTTTAGGGCAGTGCCTAGGCTAGCATGTCGGAGATTAGGGGGGGGGGTTATATAAATTCAAAGCGCCACCTGTTTTAGGCCCGTCGGTAAGAAGAAGCGATGATGTTATCGAAAACAGGAAACAACTAGATCCCAAAATAACACACCGATTCCAAAAAAAAACTAATATCTATATTTAACAATAAAAAAAGGATTCTGTTTTACAAACAATGGAATTTTAATTTAATCTAAATAAATATGCGAATATTTGCTTCCTGGATTAGAACAAAAAAAGACAAAGAAACAATGAACAACACTACTGCAAGTATGACGTCATCTGCGCCATATGCCAAGTCGGTTTAGATGTAGGTCAGGCCTTAATTTTCACTATCGGCTGAACTGAATAACCTTACTTTTTATGTAAAATTGTATTTTGTACTAATAAATTATCTAGTAGGCCGATTAAGTTTAAAATTATGTTTACTTAAGCCTAATTAAAAGTGTTGGACTATTAATATGTGAAGTGATGTTTCAAATTACCTAGTGTCTACGTATACCTTCGGTTTACAAGGTATTTTAAATGAAATTAAAAATAAAGTGTCCTGTAATTGCTCGCATAAAGTCTTATTAGTTCCCAATCACAGGGGAAAAGGAAAGTATACATTAAAACCGATAATTTCACTGTTTATTACGAAGTTCTAATACCTGAAAGGCAGTTTTGTCATTAAATCCAAACACTTCCAGCAAGCTGGATAGCCGAAGGCCTCTATGGAGCAGTGGTGTGTAATATGCCGACTGTGGCATGCAAATCTAATTTTAGGCAGGAAGGCTAAGTCCCAGTATATAAAAAACTGTTTGTGGCATATACTTGATTGTCTTTAAAGGTGCACCAAGTAGTCACAACGATGGTGTGTTAGCTTTTTAGGTGAGATCACCTTCACTGGGGTTTACTTAACGCACACGAATACAAAAATAACTTTAATTTTCCTCGATATGACGCCTTAACACTCTAAACTATGGTTTCTGCTACACACAGGAATAAAATTAGTGTTGTATTTTTCGGAAATCAGCAAAAAAACTCTGCTTGCTGGGTTTTTGCCAGGTTTCACAACCAAGGCTTGGCCCAGACTCTCTCTACTAATGCTTTTTAAAAATCTCAAGAGCGCCAAGAAAAAACAAAAGATTAACTAACTATACCCTTGATCTATCTAGTCTATCTAGTAGCGCTACAACCCTACGTGGGTCTTTGCTGCAGAAACGATTTGCCTCCACTGGTCTCTGTCCATCATGGCTTCTCTCCAGTTGTCGACACTCATAGTTTGTAGGTCTTTGGCTATATTATCTCTCCACCTTAATTTTGGTCGTCCAAGGGGTCTAGTTCCTGTTGGGTTTTGATTCCATACCATGTTAATTAGTCGGTTGTCAGGGGATCTTTGGACGTGTCCTGCCCATCTCAGTCGCTGGGATTTTATTGTTTTTATTATATTTGGGCTATGGTACAACATCTCTAGTTCAGCATTACTTCTTATGCGGTATTGTCCCGTAATTGGGTCTTGTACAGGACCAAATATTCTCCTTAGCATTTTTCGCTCAAAACATTTAAGCAGAAGTTCGTTATGCCTTGTGAGGGTCCATGTCTCACACCCGTAGCATACCACTGGTTTTATTATTGTTTGGTAGATTTTTATCTTTGAGGACCTTGACAGGATTTTTGATTTTATCAGCGTTTGCAGAGAAAAGAAGCATCTATTACCACTCTGTATTCTGGCTTTTATTTCTTCTGTCATGTCGTTATCCGATGTTATGACAGTTCCCAAATATTTGAATTTTTGGACATTCTCGAAGTTATAGTCCTCCATTGTTACGTTTTGTCTGATTCTATCTCTGCGGAGATTGCGTGCTACATGCATATATTTGGTCTTATCTTCATTAATTTTAAGGCCCACTTTCTGACTCTCCTTTTCGATTTGTAGGAAACTTTCCTTGACTCTTACAGTATTTTGTCCTATTGTGTCAATATCATCTGCAAAGGCTAGCAACATTTGTGGTCCCTGATTTGTGAATATTTCGGTATTAATGTTCGCTTTCTTGATTACCATGTCGAGTACGATATTGAACAGAAGTGGAGATAATCCGTCCCCCTGCTTCAGACCACTTCGAACTGTGAAATTGCTAGAGACTTGGTTTCCTATTTTTACACATAATTCGGTATTGTTGACACATAGTTTCGTTAGACTAATAAGTTTTTTTGGTATCCCCATGCTTTCCATGGCAATCCAAATACTCTCTCGTATTATGGTGTCATAGGCCTGTTTGAAGTCTATGAATAATTGGTGTACATCTCTGTTGAATTCCCAGCTTTTTTCCAGGAGTTGGCGTATTGTGAATATTTGGTCCACCGTGGATCTGTTAGGCCTAAAGCCGCATTGGTAGTCACCGATGTTCTCTTCAGCATAGGGTGATATTCGCTTCAATAATATATTAGATAATATTTTGTACGCTGAGTTTAATAGTGTTATCCCTCTATAGTTTGAACAATTTAATCGATCCCCTTTCTTGTGGATGGGGACAATTATACCTTTCTTCCACTCTTCAGGTATTATTCCAGTGTTCCATATATCTACTATTAATTTGTGTATTTCTTTATGGAGATGTGTTCCCCCATTTTTCAATAGTTCTGCCGGCAAATTATCGCAACCAGGTGCTTTATTATTTTTGAGCCGGTTAATGGCGTCTATAGTTTCCTGTATAGAGGGTTCATTATCTTGGATTTCTGCTGTTTGGTAGGTTATGCGCGTTATTTCCCCCTGATTGTTTGTATTCAGCAGCTTGTTGAAGTATTCTTGCCATATTTTTAGTATTTCAGTAGCATCTGTTACTAGTTCGTTGTTATTTTCTTTTCTTATGATGCTACCGGGTGTAGGTCTGTACCCATTTCTCATACTGGCTAGTTCACTGAAAAACCTTCTGCTATTTCCAAACGCGTTTTCTTCCACCCGTTCCAGCGTTTCTCTTTGGGCTGCTCTTTTCTTTTGTCTAATTAATTTCTTTGCTTCATTTCTGCTTCTTTTGAATGATTCGATGTTTTCATTATTGGGAAGCTCTAGCATTTTTATTCTTCTTTCATTCCTTCTGTTTACTGCATCCTCACAGTCTTTGTCATACCAATTCTTTTTCTCTGCTTTTCTTCTTTTTCCCAGTTGTTTTTCTGTGGCTGACTCAATAATCGATTTTAAAGTGTCCCATCTTGTTTCTACACTGTCGTTATCCGTTCTATTTTGTAGCAGTCTGTTTTGTATTTCCGCCTGGTACTTTTTCCGTGTTTCTTCGTTTTTTAATTTATTAGTTTCCCATCGTATGCTATCAGTTATTTGTTGTGTTTTCCTTGTATTTTTAATTATTAGCCTGATTTTTGCAAGTACCAGAAAATGATCTGAGTCTGCATCGGCTCCTCTTTGGCTTTTTACGTCTATTACATTTCCCGCATACCGTGAGTTGACTAAAACGTGGTCTATCTGGTTTCTTGTTCTGTTATCATTCGAAATCCATGTTTCCTTGTGGATGTTCTTGTGTTCGAACATTGTTGATACTACTTTTAGATTGTGAGCTGCTGCGAATCCTGCCAGGCGTTGGCCATTATCGTTAGATTCAGCATGCAGACTGTGGGGTCCAACATGCGGTAGGTATGCTGGTTCTTTTCCTAGTTTGGCGTTGAAATCCCCTAGAATTATTAACATATCTTGTTTAGGTATTCCACTAACTGTGTTTTCCAGTTCTTCGTAAAATTCATCCTTTATGTCGTCCTCCTTTTCCTCTGTTGGTGCGTGTACCGCTAGTAGGGAGTAGTTCCACCATTTGCCTTTTACTCGCAAGTAGCAAAGCCGTTCATTTATGGGTTTGAACGATATTATCAGGTTCGTTAGATGTTCTTTCACGGCGAAGCCTGTACCAAACTCGTGCCGACCATTCTTATTGCCACTGTAAAAGATTGTGTATCTGTCAATAGTAATATTTCCAGTATCGGGCCATCGAATTTCTTGTAGTGCTATGATGTCCATTCGGTTTTTATCCAACTGTTGGATCGTCTTTTTTGCTGCTCCTGGTCTGTACCAACTGAGTACATTCCAGGTTCCAAAATTCATATTCCGTGATCTTTGCCGGTGTCGTTTCCTGTAATCAGTCCTAGTCCGAGGCTTTTCGTTTTGTTTCATAACAGGTTTTCTTTTACGAGATAGGGTTGTTAGCCCCATGCTCAACCCTCCTCCTTTATCCGGGCTTGGGACCGGCAGCGATGGTTCCTGAGCTACTCAGTTCACCCATTCACCATCGCCGGCGGAGTTCACCCTTGATGAAAGTGGCAAAAGTGGAGTGTTTGATACATTTCTAGACACCCTTGATTTTTTTTACAAAACCGGTCTTTGGTGTGACAGTGACAAAAACTTTTAGCTTTTATTTTATATGTATTAAAGAGACTACTTGATGAAAATAAAAGTTTAATTTATGGTGAGTATTGGCTTGATTGTTGGTATTTTGGTAAAGTTATTTATAGTTTTGTTCATAAAGTAACAAAACTGTAACAGATGGCGGATAAAATTCCAATTCGAGTGGTATAAATAACATATCTGGTCAAATCATATCTAAAGATCGCATGCAGGTCAATGAATGAATGAAATAAAGGTGGCGTTGCTTAATCATCGATGTCTAGGTCTCGTTCTGCCCTTTACATCCTACCGTAGCTACAGGTCATTCGAGGCTGATCGCCTTCGCGAATCGAAGTAGTTGAACTTGCCTAACTGCTTTCGATAACAAAATTGTATCTCCGAAAAATCGTGAGATGTGTTGCCAAACGCCCCTTTAATATCAATAAAGGTACCTAAGGCGGATCGACTATTCAATAGCGCGTTTTTCACTCTTGTGACGAGTTGATGTAGCCCCGTGCTTATGGATTTACCTGTCTGATGCATAAATTGTAAAGAATGCAAGGGACACTACATACTGCTTCAAATATACTTTTGATGGGCTGACGTAAAGTCAGTCAAAAACCTGAAAACAAATGGTAATTTTTTAAGTTGATTTTTTAATTGGAACACATACTTCCGACCCCAGAAATGAAAAAAGCAGGAAATTTAACTTTCAGATACAACCTTGAGCAACTTGAACCTTTGACCTCTCAAAGTCAAATATTAGAACAGCAGAACAACTTGCCAGGAGTAAATTTTCGGAGAAACAAAAGGTGGGATTGCTCTCTAGATATTTGGCGGTGACCTTAAATTTGCTCTTGACCATGACCTTGAGGATATTCTTAGGGTGAAGTTAATTTTTTAAAATAGAAAATCAAAAGACTGGCAGATTTTGTCTAGAGAAAAGACATGGGATGCTTGACTTCTGCCGGTCATATTGAGGTCAAATATTAGAATGGAAATAAAACTTAAACATCATATTTTACTAGTACATGTCTAGAACAAAAATTGTCTAGAACAAAAATCGTCTAGAACAAAAGTTGTACAAAACAATAATCACTATCAGCAGTCCGATATGGACTGTGTGAAGCTATATGGAAATACGCTAACTTGACTGAGTAATTACCCCTGTGGTTCACAAAATTCTTTTGATAACTTTTACTATATGATTTTTTTATTTCATAATCAAAGATTATGATCTACGTAAATTATTCATGAGACTTCCTAAAAGATGTATAAATGATTAACTTACGATAAAATCGATTTCCAAGCCATTCCGGACGTCCTTTTGAATTCTCACTGAATAATATAATAGATCCGTTATGAACTTGCAATTTTGTGTCAGCCCTTGTTATTAATCAAATATTCATATACATTGTAGCTATTTTTAATGCTCATTGACCTTGCTGTAAAGTTATGAATATACAGTAGTGGCAAAAAGTAGCGGAGCATTTTGAAATAGAAAATATTCTCTTTTAGATGGTCAAATTAATTTGTTTATTTCAGAAAAAGTTCCATTTAAGACTGAAAGTAGCAGAGGAACTTTATTTTTAAATATTTAATTCTCACTGTGAAGAGATATGTCATGAAAAAAGGTTAATATTGAGTGAAATATTCATTAGTTATTATTCATTCCAGAAAATGTTTCTTCATGTATTTTTCTAAATGATGGATGCTTGCAAAATACATTTATTCCTAAATTTTTCCAAACAGGGTTGGGTTGATTTTAATCAAATGATTTAAAACATGAGTAAAATCACAATTCAAATAACTTGATTTTTTTCAATAAAAATCATGATTTAAATAAAAAGAAATATTTATTATAACATATCGATCAATTTGAGAAAAAAAATTCGATTTAATAGCTACAATGCAGAGTCTAATAAGTAGACTTTACCTTAAACTACCTAAATATAATGAACTTTTAAATCAAATAATTAGTTTCTAAAATATTTAAAACAGACAGCAGCTAAAAAATATAAAGGGCAACTTGAAATCATTAACTTATAGTTTACCATCATTTATATTTTCGTTGTAAAATTTAAATAGAAATATTGCAAAGTGCACATAATCAAATTTACTATACCAGGATTTTCCAACCTTTTTCAGTCAGCGGCGCACTTACCGGTTTAGTATTTTGTCATGGCGCCCTAGTCGCAATATGTTTACAATGGTATTCAACAGTGTTGTACAACGTTTGCGCTTTACAACTTATTTGGTACATAGTAACAAATCTCATCACTTCATTGAACACAACTGTACATTGACACTAATAATCAAGCACAGAAATGAAAACAACCACAATCTGAGGCTCATATATTGGGATATACTGAACTTATACATAAGAATATAGGATTATTAAAAAGAAAATAGGAAAAAAGAAAGTCAATGAGACGGGTGAGCTTGGTGATCTCCACACATTTTTTCAAAGCGAGGGAGAAGGCTACAAATCGCCACTCTCACTTTTTTCTCCACGTTGATCTTTGAGCGATATTTGCGCTTTATTACAGCTACAGGTCAAAATCCTGTTTCGCGTAAATAGGATGTTGCAAAGGAAATGAGAATCCCTATAGCTTTATAGCTTTTAAACTTAGACTGGGATATTCATTTTTAATAGTTATTCAAAACTTCACCAAATTGGAAGAAGCCAATTTTGTTTTAAGGCTGTTTTCGCAGATCAATTAGGCTGTCTTCTTCCTGTGAAGTGAATTCTGGTAGCGGTTAGGGATGGAAAGGGTCTTGGATCCACGAAATCTGCTGACGTTTGCTTCCTCAAAGTATTTTGCAAAAGAAACAGCAAGTCTTGAGAGACAACGAGCTCAATAAAAGACAGGTATTTATGCAAATGTGGGAAACAATCTTGACCACCATCCTCATTAATTCTTCTTATCTAGTGAACGCCGCAACCTTCTTCAATATGTTCAAGATGTGTATGTTATTGCCTTGCAGAGATAAATTCAGGGCATTTAATTAGTCAAATATATTGCACAAATATGTAAGTTTTAGTAAAAAGTATGATTGGGCAAAATTCAGCTCCGATGTCCATGCAAAATGTTTTAAATAGTTTGGTTTCCAACGGCCTAGTTTTATATAGTTTATTACGTCTATGATACGTTCTAATTCCAAATTCAATTCACAGCTTATCGACTTCGACGCCAGTGCTTTTTTATGGATGATGCAATGCGTCCACGTAACATTGTTTTTGTAAATTTTGCAAATTACTATTAAAAATTTCGCGCGATTTTGCAACCATGATAAGGTAAATGGGCTCGAGATGTCGCTTACTTGGAAGCATATTTTCGGTCGCTAGAATTTTCAAACAGAACACACAGCCGTATTACTTCATTATTTACCTCTACCGAAGCAAAGCCAAAATCTAAACAGCTATCATCTTTCCGACTGTTTGCTCTCCCGCCATTGTCGAGGCTTCATCACTCTGACTTGAACTATTACGTGGTTTTTACGGAAACACAAGGTGGCTCAACTAAAATAAAGCAATCGACCTGCTCTAGTACATAAATTTAAATAGATATTGTAAACGTTACAATGTAACGTTATCTGATCTCTATTCGTAAATCATAACACTTTCAGTACTAAGAACACTTTATTATTGCTTCTATTTATCTTAATAATTCAATTGCATACGCGTATACTAAATAAACTAACTTGGCAGTGCGGCCTGCTGACCTACGGGGGCTTATATACTAAGAATGAACGCTCGCGAAAATTCCTGTCGATGGTCAAATGCAGACTTCTGGAATATACTCTCGTGCCCGGTCTGCAGTGAATTCGGCTTTGCCCAATCTAACCCAAACTCCTTGTGACGGGGAACTCGAGACTACTGAGTAAATGACAGTCGACATTACATACGCAACGAACAATTTATGCAGTGCACGCGACTTGAATTATTTATTTTGTACCGGCGAATATAATATAAATTTAGATTCCGTAAAGACAAAATAGAAGCGCCTTGCGGCGCCCCTGTTTTGCACTTCACGGTGCCCCAGGGCACCGTGGCGCACATTTTGGGAACCCCTGTTCTATACACAAGTTCCATCAATAGTAAAAAAACAACTTCGCACAGGAACTGCTTTCTTACTGGTACCTATTTTGCACTTTCAGGCTCATTATTTTGGTAGGTCCATAATTAAATCCGGTTTATGTTTTTTGTTACCTCCTCCGAAAACATTATTTTCTTAAAGGGACTGAGGAACTGGAACGTGCGTCTAATTTATTGCTAGTGGCATCAATCCTGTATTTAAGAATAATTTACTAATAGTGTCTAAGGCCAAATTTATTTCTTCTAGAGATAACTTACACTTTCGTTTATGGAGATCAAACATATAAACTACAAAATGATAAAGTGTTAATGCTTGGTTATATCGACGATGAAATGCTTGTTTTTTTTTTATAGAGAAAGCTCTAAATCTTTTTCAAAAGATTTGTTGTGACCGTCGCCATTGCTCTACAGCGTCTGAAACTGTTGCATTTTTTTTTGCACAATATCAAAGGCCAATGCTTTAGGTTTCAAAATATTTAGATATTTTTCTGCCGTGTGTTTAAGTCCAATATTGCATACTTTGTGGCATATGGTGAAATAAATCTCTTTTTGGTTTTCCTCACAGATTTTTAATATTAAGTCCCACCGAGAGACATACATTTCAGCAACGCTATTCCAACGCACATCGCTTGGAACAACTAATGGTTTGTCCCTTACTTAGCTAAATTTCGCTCGGGCTAGATAATTGTTACGGAAATATTTGGTTATTTTAACAATATGCTTTTTTATGTTTTTTTGTTTCGAAGTCTTCGCACAGAAAATTCATAAGCCGTGCCGAGCAACCACAAGTTATAACTTTAAAATTGGTTCTTTCTTCAGTACTTTTTCTCTTGCCAGCCATGTTCATCGCGTGATCTTCTAAAAAAGATTTTACATAACATTGGTATTTTAGTTCGCATGCAGAAATAAGATCACAACAGAGTTCCGTTAAATATTACGAAGTATAAGACTTTCCAGAGATTTCAATGGTTTCATAGAGAAATGCTCCTCATCTTCTGTTGTTATAGTTAAACATATTATAGTTTCGTTGTATACCTTTATCCACACATCAGTTGACAGAGTTATGCATTTTATTGAGAGAGAAGAAAAACATTTACCTTTTTCTTTTTCATAAATTTCATCCAAAAGAGTAGTTGCTACAGAAGTCCTGGACGGGGGTGTATAATCAGGTCTCAACTTTTGAATCGTCTTCCCCTCTTGCCTGTGTTCAGTATATCTAAAGGTCGAGTTAGAGAAAAATGGAGATGGTAGTACTCTTCAGTTAGGGAAGAAACATTGTGTACTTTCTTATACAAAATTATTGAAGATATGCTCTTATGAATTTAGCTTCAAAAATAACGATACTGAGGCCATATGGATATTTTTACCCAATTTTACCAGGAAATTTAGTTTTAAAACTAAATAATCAACAATATTTACGATACAAATATTCATTTATGATTGAAAAATTGTTGTTGTTCAGGCAATTTATCATATCAATGTATAATATATTTATCTTGTAAGTACAATCATAACAAAACAATATCCCACTGTAAAAAAATTTACTTTATATTTCAATGAAAAATTTACGACGCTCTGGAAAATGCGTTTTAAATGATTATTTTACGACATCAATAATTTTTAGGTTATCTCAGAGTTTCCTTAAATTTTCACTGAATTTTATATCAGATACGAGATAATGGCTCAATTTCCTTTTGATCCATTTTCTCTGTAGCAGTTCTAGATAAATGGTGAATTGCTAAAAATATTGTTCCGAAAAATAAAAAATACAGGATGGTATTGTACTTTTTATTTTTTCCAATTAAACTGAATAATAGCGGTTATCTACCCTCATTACGAATGTGCACTTATTTTGTTTCAACCACCAGCAATTTTCTTGTGGTAAGGTCAAGTTAATTTGTGATAGTACAGCGGTAAACGCATGTGAACAACCTCAACAAAAAGGGTATTATTGTTTTTTTTTATATATATTTGTTTAAGCTATGTTAATTTTATTCAATCATTGTGTTAATGCGAGAAGGTGTATTAAAGATCCTAGCCCTTTTTGTAATATATGTGGTGAACAGTTTGAAAAAAAAAGGCGAAATTTTACAAATCTTATTTAGAAGTATTACAGCGAGTATTCAGGCTTATCAAGACAAAGGTCGATTCCCATAAATTTGTTGTATAACATGTGTGAAAAATTTAGTCGATTGGCACGTCATATGCTGTTTGCTATTCTCATAATATGGACTGAGCCTCGAGATCATGTTTCGGACTGCTATTTTTATATTACTTTAATAAAAGGCATAAATTCAAAGACAAAATACACAGTTAAATAAGTTACATTTACTTTAAATTTAAAGCAGTTCATTGAAATACCACTTCGTTGTCTATTAAATTTGATTAAATGGTACTGTAATGGAACAAATATTAATTATTTTACGCTGTTCAATGTGAACTATATTCTGTTAAAATGAGTAATTAAATAATCACTCTGTGAATAGATTTTCCGTGGGAATAGGATAGTATATATTTTTTTATCACTATCCAAGAAAGTCTAAAGGAAAAATAAATCAGTTATCGAACTTTTATTATCTTTGTCGTTTAAATGTTTTCTTAAAAATCTACAAACTCAGTCAATTTATGGCGACATAAAATTAAAAGACCCTCTCTAAGATTTGGCTATAAATCTGTCGAAATAATCCTACTCTGGTTATGGAAAAAAAACCAGACGTGATAAGGGTAGTTTTTTAACATATGGTATATGAAATACCATTAAAATGTATTAAAATATTGAACGATTTTCCCATTATTAGGAAACAAAAGAAAGATCAAATAAACTCACTATAATAGAAGTATATCGTTTGGCAATTTGTAAAAAGAATTTGTATAATAACTGTTTTTTTATTCCCAAGAAATAATTAGTTAAGATGTTTATTGCCAAAACAGCCAAGAAAAGTGAATAGTTTTTTTTTAGTCTTTATCATATATTCTTTTCCTTATAGGAAGACGTAGATTAGTTTGATTTACTATTCTTTAATATAAAAATTATGATTAAGATGCTCAGAGGCAAATTCGGGATTTAAGTATCCAGTATAGAAGGGCTAACGCCCTCTACATTTCGAATCTCAACTTGACGGTTACAGGTGGTACAACCGAAAAGGCACTAAACAGAATGGGTACAGGGGTAAGATTTGAGAACGCTCTTTTAAGAAATATTGAACTTCAGTTATAATCTGGAAGTCGTGTACGATGGTTGATACCACTCTTTGAAATCAGTGTCGTAGTAAATTACGTAAATTTGTCGGGAATGAAGGTTTTTCTTGTTTTGTTTTGTCCTTCATTTAATTTGAAAAATTAAGGGAATATCGTGCGATGTCTTAGTCGAGCATTTCGCGATTTTTAATACTATTTGGTTAAGAAATATAAATAGTTGTTTTTTTTTTGCGTTTTATTCTTTTTTGTGTGAGCTGTAAACAATCGATATCCAGCTAATTAGTAGCCTTGCCTGAATTCTGAAGTTCTGAGTAATGGTTGTGATAAGCTTAAATAACCGTAGTTGTTTGGTACTAAAGCTGCAAGAGGGAAGATTAACGTCCAGACTTCCAGAGTGTCTTTATCATTGTAAAATTTAATTATAGGTTTTCAAAATAGCTACTAATTAATATGAGGCGGAAAGATGATTATAGATGAAATAGTTAATGCTACCACAATATATCATTGCAAGAGTCTATGATCAAATTCGGTCACAGTACCTCAAAATTTAAATAAAGTAATTAAAAATATATTTCAACTTCTCTACATTAAAATTAATTCACATATACCCTAATACTAAAGGAGTTGACATTATTATTCATGGTATATTGCATGAAATTCTGAGAGATAGCGGTATTTGTACTGGAGTTTTTGTTTAATATGATACAAGTTGCTTAAAGGACTCAATTTTCTTATGAAGAGGTGTACATGTTTACCCCGTACTGACGGGAACCATTGAGTTCGAAATCGGTCTAGATGGCGGAGACTACTTATAGGAAAAATGTCCACCTTTTCGTGGTGGTTCCAGAATTTTTTGAAGTCGTATTAATGGTGATGCATTAAATATGTGATAACATATTTCAATTCAATGAACACTAGCTGTATATTTAATGTACATAATCACCTTAAAAATTTATGATCGAACTTTAAATCTAATGTATAATTACATTAAATTTAATGGAATAAATTAATTTAGATTAATGTAGTTTATTAAATTTAATGCATTACATTAAATGCATCTAATAAATGTTTGTGAAATTTGTTTCTAGCACGTTTACATTAAATTTAAGGCATTTCCTTTTTACCATGCATATTTTATGGTATTTTATATATACTGTGCTTATTATGTTAATAATTTATTTAATATAAGCCAACTTCCTATACGTAATCTCTTGCTGGGCGACAAATATTAAACTTTTTCATTATCGAATATATTTCAATCAGTTTATTAAACTGAAAAACTTATTAAACGTTCAAAAATGACTAAATCAACTAGTTTTAGTTCACTGCAGGTGTACTAAACAATACATCATAAAATAGAGCGTTGCCTAAAGTATTTTGCAGCTAATATTAGCTGCTTCATTCAGCTGCAAAATAAGTATGTTTCATGGGAAATATTTCAATACTAAACAGTAGCTTTAATATAATGGTTATTGTTTATGAGCGGCTAACATGCTATATAATCAATTACTCCATTCCTGTCCTAAGGGTAGTTAGTTTATACATAGTTAATAATTTTCATGAACATTTCAAGGAAAATAGGATATCATGGTTTTAATGAGCGTAAAAATCTCAATAGAGGAAAATACTGGTCCATAAATGAATCTAGTCATTAGGGACTATTAGCGATAATTAACATCTTCTCTATAAATATTTGTATCGTAGCATTATGATATTTTCCTTAATAATGCCTTGTATATTACGAGATTGGAATGAATATTTAATCTAATAATTAAATGATGAAATCGCTACTTGATGGAAATTCTTTTTACTTTTGCTAAATGAAACTTAGATACTTTTTTTCTCTTTTGATTAGTGCAGTATACGACATATGTTTCGCTATACTATAGCAAAGACTATATAAACATAAGACTTTCACCGCTTATGGACGCCTTGGCAACTATCTTTTCTTTTCCAACTCATTCATAAATTTAATTATAGTGAATAGTAGTAAAAAAGCAAGAAATGAGGGGATGCAGTGTTGCCGTGTTGGATAGTAAATCTAAAATACGGGTACAAGTTTTTAATCCTTCCGTTTATATTCATTTATATTTAAAAAGCAAATATTTCCATGAATCAGACGATCATTTTATATTTATGTTGACGAGTTTTTATGGAGATGAAACAGTACTATATATAATCCATTTTTTTAGTAGTAGAAGTAAACATTTCGATTCTACAAAATAACTTATTTGAAATAGGGTCCATAAATTATATTTATTATTTTTAGGACAGGTTAATTATGTTGTTACGGGTTTCCATAGTTTTATATTGATTTCTCATAGACAATGGCTATAAACTTATAACCAGATCAGTAAAAATGGAAAATTTTGTTTACTTGACTAACTAAACGGTTAGCAATTACATAGGGTTTAAAAGTTAAACCTTTTTAGTGAATCTGGTTAACAGGATTTCGACTATTTCTATTATAATACGATATTTGTGTAATTAATTGTGTCTTGTAATACGGTTAACTAACTAATCATAGGTAAAGTAATAAAAAGTAGGTAATTAAAACTAATTCCTTAATAATATGCATGTTTTTTTTTTGAAAAAATCAGGCTTTTAAATTATACATTATATAAAAATGCAACTCATGGCGTAAAAAAATACGTATTTGATATTTTTTGGCATACTCCAACATATTACAGAATGAAACAAATCAAAGGCGGACCCCAATGACCCATGAAAACTTTTCCTGTAAGTAAAATTTAAAAATATTTCTCAAAAATAAGTAACAAAACTTACCTATATATAAAGCAACCTAAAAGGGCAAAATTTATTTATTACACAAAAAACTATTTTTTTATTTATAATCAAAACTTTCTTTGTAATTCAGTCTTTCACTTTGCACCACTGAACTCAAAAAAAAAACGAAATAAATCTTGCTAAATTATCGAATTGAAGCTAAAACGGCAACTAAAATAGCGGATAACCTACTAAAACCGAGTTTGCGATAGCCTTACACAAAATATCCCCGATATTTTGCTATACTTTCTTAGGGTTATTCTTTTGAATTATCACTTTCAGTTCTATCATTTGAAGTTATCATGATCACTTTAACCTAATGACAGGTAAATGAATATTAAAAAGAACTTGAAGTTATCAGTTTCACGTTTTTCACTTTGATCATTTGAAAATTATTTTATAGAATACAGCTCCCATAGCAATGGCCTCGTCATAGATGAAATTAGGCAACCAACAATACATCGTAGAGGTGTCTTTAGCCGAAGGGACGTGTAGTGTTGTCATATTTCGAAGAAACATTCAAAAACTGAGATTTTATCATATCATAAATGTAGCACTGTGAGCATTATTTTAACAATAAGCATATATTTTACTATTGTTATAGAGGTTTTCTTTTCTTAAAGAACAAATATATTTAAGTCACCTTCCAGTTTGTAGTTTTGTACTTGTTTTTCTATAAAATTATGTACCATCTTATTAGTGATATTTAGGAATTGGCAACGTTGTGATTACAGTAAAAGGTCGCTAGGAAGTGGCAACCGTGCATTTCCAAAGAGAGGTTGATCTTCTTTGATTGGCAAGAGGGAATATGCAACATGGCCACGTTTTAAACGGAAATCCAACAATTCAAATTCTTTTATACTTGTTACAAAGGCAACATTTTATTCAATCTTTTGCAACATTGTAATTATGAATGAGTTGAGTCCATTTTATGAGCGTCAAAATTATAGTATTGGAGTAACAGTCTGCTGTTTCTATAGTCTTTGACTATAGCTTCTTCGTATAACGAAATATATGTCGAGAGTGTACTAATAAAAAGTGGGAAAACTATCTAAGAGTTATATATATATATATATATATATATATATATATATATATATATATATATATATATATATATATATATATATATATAGCTAGTCACAGGATAATAGAATTCCATTTTCAACTGTAACTGATTCAAAATTCTACAAGATTTAGAAGCATATATATCCGTATTTTCAAAATTCAAAATTCTGGGTTCTAAAAGAAGAGAGATCTAGAAACGTTATCTTATTAATAATTAAAAAGATTAAAAAAAAAAAGAAAGTTAGGATGATTCACTAATAAGAACAAACATCAATGAGGATGCATGACAGTAAGTAAGACAATAGCTGCATTTTCTTCCTTGTTGATGTTTTGCTCTTAGTCAGTAAAACAGCCTAACTTTCTCTTATCCTGAGAATCTTAACCATTCGTTAGATAATTTTCCCAGACTCCTCTTTTTTAACAAAAATAGTTTTACATTTTCTGATGTGTATGTATAAAAGCTTTAAAACTTCAAGGTCTTGAAGGATTTTGAGTGAATCACAGAACAAAATTAGGATGTTTGGTCCCCATATTGAATTTGACTCTTGGATTACATTATTCTGCGAGTAGTTCCGTGATCAACAATGCAAAAAATCCTTAGTATTTTTAAACCATTCATAAAGATTATGAGTGATTTATGATTTGAATATGACATGTTTGATGGTAATATTGGATCCGTTATCTTGAATTATCCTTTACTGAGAGCATATCAACATCATGATCAACAAACCTCCCAGAGAGTATTATGCTGAAGATTTTTAAGCAACTAATAATGTAAAAACAGGTTACTTCACTAAGTTCAGTTGAGTTCTGCTGTTCAGAGCCTAATTTCTTGATTTAAGATCCTGTAAACCGTCAGATGTCCATTTTCAAGCAATTCAGATTATATCAGAATATGAAAATGGAAAAATAGAAAAACTGTTTGGTAGTGTATCTTTCATATCTGTCATTTGGGTCCGCCCATGTGCATTAAAAAGTAGATGCATTTATCTAAATTTTAGGATTTTGCATGACTATTTTTTAAGAGCACCCAATACTAATACCGTTGATAAATATTATTCTCATGCTAAAAAGTACGGAGATCTCCAAAGAACGTGGAAAAACTCCGGATCCGAAAAATGACGACAGCGCTGTTTCGTCCTAGTATGGGACTCATCAGGCCATTACATTCGGTACAAACCATCATCTCGCATCTGTGTCTTATAAACAGACTTCACAGTGGAAAAATGGTAAATAAGACACAGTGGCGACATCTCGATGGCTCACTCAGTAACATAAGAATAACACAAATCGACAAATATTGTATAAAACCGCCATGTGGTGACGCGACAGTAAATTTAAAAAAGGAAATATATCAAAACTCGATACACGAACTTGCTACTCTAAGGATAGAGGTCGCATTATTTCGGCATCGGCAACCAAACTAAATATGAATTCAACAGTTGAAGTTCAGTATCGCACCAACGATCTCCCTAAGAGAGCTGCTGTGTATGTTATAACTATATATATATATATATATATATATATATATATATATATATATATATATATATATATATATATATATATATATATGTATATATATATATATATTTATATATATATATATATATATATATATATATATATATATAATATGGAAAGGATATGGTTGGAACGAAGTTTGTATTTACTGTTCGCTTTATACTTTATATGTATATATATATATATATATATATATATATATATATATATATATATATATATATATATATATGCGGCTTTCATGGATTCCTCCGTGTGAGATGCAATAGCAGTGGTTATATCCACATTATGCTGTTGTAGTGCTGAAATCACATTCAGCAAACGTACAACTATATGCAACTCCGTGTGTGAATGAAGTAAAATGCCTACAGTGAATGCAAACTTCGCTCCATCATATCCTTTCCATGTTAGAGGGTGCACAGTTTGAATAAATTGCTAAAAAACACAATTCATCCTGTTCCACCACCATCGAGAGGGTGGCCTACCTGTACCACCCCACCGAGAAAAAAGTTAAGGACAGTATGTTGAAAAGAGTAACAAAGGTATTATCTAGAACATGCAGTAAATTAAACCCTGAAGGTTCAAATTCTGTTGACCAAAGCTTTTCTGTAAAAAGTGTCATTTTATCATCTTTAGATTTGCAATAATAGTACAGATTTATATATTATATATATATATATATATATATATATATATATATATATATATATATATATATATATATATATATATATATATATATATAGTGTGCGATGATTATCTTCTCCAATTTCGATGTTTTTGTTTCTTTTTTATTTCGCAATATGAAGATGAATTTTAAAAACTTATAATTTTCCGCCACATTCATTGTGGTACAATATAAAAATAAAATATTGTTTTTTTTTCGTAGCTATAAAGAACAAAGAAGAAAAAATAAAGGGACCCTATTAAAAAGTTTAATATTACTTTGCTGTCCGGAAAGTTTCCACGCTTCATATTACATATTTATAAGAGACTTCCTTTCAAAATAGCAATGGAAAGTTTCTACCAAATTTTCCTGCCAACTTTAGCATATTTATGAAACTTTTAGTTTCTTTTTGAAAAACGATAACCGAGTTTTTTTAAGGGGCATCATAAAACTATTTAGGATCGCCAGATAAACCGGGAAATGGAAAAAGTTTTTGTTGCATTTTAGTACTAAGCTAAATAATAGGTGAAGTTTGCGAAAACTTGCTATAGAGAAAAGTTATAATATTAGATTTCCTACAATGTACGTCGTATTGTAGCTTCGTTATATTACAATAACTAAATGTATTTGCTTTGTAAATCTTTTTTAACAAGATTCATTCAAAAGATTTATAACCATGGCTTAGTATCTTAATTTTAATACAGTAACTGTCTTTTTAGCTTTAGACCATTTTTAACACTCTAACATTACCACTGCTCTCAGCACTTTTTCTGTGTGCCTTTCAGTTATAATGTTTTTTTTTGCTAGTTTAGTATATGAGGCATTATTGCCTAAATCAAGTAACGTGCGGGATCTACATATGTTGAATAAAAATATTTTCTTTTTTCAAATAAAATTACTAAACCTACTTTAAAAAAAGATCCAAACCTTCTTTAAAAAATATTAGGGAACAGAGCTCACAATTTGGTGATTAAAAAATATTGCTTTAAGTAACTGATCTCCGTCATATTGTTCCGCGAAGATATTGGATCGCTTACAAAGAAAACCTGTCCTTAATATGAGTCCACAAAAGATTCTAAGAAAGAAGAACATATCACTACTTATAATATCTATCCTCAAGAGTATCCGAAAGAGATGAAGAAAATTATGGGTTACCCGTAACACATGTACACGGTAGATCAAGAACAAATTAATGCCAGAAAAGTGGGGAAGTACACAAAAGTGAAAGTAAGAACAATATGACTACAAGCATTCCTTACTTATAAATACAAATCTAGATGGTGCAGATCTGGCAGGTTCCTATGTCCTTGGTCCGATAAAGATAGAGTGGTACACTTGTTTTGACGGTGATTAGTCTGATTAGTCAGGTGAGAAGGTTCTGCAGTCTTTATTGATTTCACTAATTACGCATTTATCTCTTATTACTAATATATGTAATGTCTTTTAAATATTTATTTAATTTAATGTATATGATTGATTTGGATCTGGGGTGGCAAGACTATGGGAATGCATCGCTTGGTAATATGGTGGTTTGTAATATTGGTAAAGAACTTGGCTGACTGAGCCCAGGTAAAATCCAGGATCGTCGTAAATCACGATGCAGCTGTGTAGTCTTCAGGTGATAATCCAGAAGACTGCGTTTTGCACTATCCAAAGTTAGTCCATCTTGTTTTTGGTGTGTAGGCCCATGCTTTGCTAGCATAGGTCAGGACCGGTATAATTATTTACTTGCACATGGTTTGTTGCAGATTAACATTTTGTTATATTCATTTAGTACCGTGTAAAGTTTTTCAAGAAATTGCAAACTTATTGCAGTTGCTGCTTCTATCTGTTTTACATTTTCTGATGCCCATTAGAATCAGATATTCTGGATTTTCAGGTAACCTTTAACTGGTATCCTCGTGTCTGAATACATTATTGTCTGAGTTTTCTGAGGGTTAACGTTATTTTTTTAATAGTTCAGTCACCTCTTTAAGAGGTCAAGTGCGGTTAAATCCTAGTAATGATCAAGCGGCCACTCTTGCTGCTTGAGAAAATGGTAACATAACCGACGTATAGTGACATGAATGAATGAATGAATGAAAAAGGAGTGGCGATACTAGATCATCGATGCCTAGGCCTCTATTGGGCCCTCTACATCCCACCATAGCTGCAGCTCATTCGAGGCCGATCGCATTTACGATTCCATGCAGCCTCGATAGTTGAACTTGCCTAACTGCTTCCGGTAACAAAATTGTATCTCCGAAATATCTCTGTCTCAGTCCGTTGAGTGTTGGCCACTCTCTGAGGACATGGTCAGCGTTTTATCTTCCTCCAAACACGATCTGCACGTCGAGTCGTCTTCGACACCGATTCTATGAAGATGGCCCCTGAGGTGACAATGTCCTGTCACTAGTCCCACCACAATTTGCAGGTCTTTTCTTTCCCAAGGAGAGAAGCTCCTTAGTACGCCGTGCACTAGGCCCAGTTATATGTTCCTTGGTACACCTCATTCCAGGAGCTCCCTTCCACTATTCAATAAATTTACTTTCCAGCAAAGATTTTAATTTCCTTTTGCCAATATCAATTGGGATAGGAAGTATTGGTTGGGGTCCATACGGTTCAGTTGCCGAACCCAACTTTGCCAGACGGTCTGCTTCCTCATTCCCGCGTATGTCCGAGTGACCCGGAACCCATACGAGTCAGATCTTGTAGCCGTTCCTTGTCATACCATTCAGTACATCCTTGCACTCAGACACCAGTTGCAAAGTTACGACACTGGACTTCAGTGCCAATATCGCAGCCTTACTGTCTGAGCATATATTTATTACCCCATTCTTGTCTACATCCCTCTCACAGAGATGGGCTCACTGCAGAATATCATAAATTTTCGCTGTGAAGATTGTCGCATATTGTCCGAGAGGGCAGTACCACCAGGATCCATTTTTTGTTGGATGTCAGCAGCGTCATGTAATCTGTCCGCATGGGGAGTGATGGACACCTCTCCACCGTGCCTTTCCAGACACCTGAGTAGCTGCCCATTCCAATACCAAGAGGTCCTAGGCAACTAAGACGACAAACAGTCTTCAGGGCCTCGTTCTTTATGTATAAGTGAAGAGGAGGCAGGTTCACCAGGACTTCAAGACCCCTGGTGAAAACAGTCCTCGTGCGACTCAATACTCCCACACACGCCATTCTTTGAACTTTATCAAGTTGAAGACTGTGTTTGCGCTTTGTTGTACTATGCCATCATACAATAGCGACGTACGTTATCATGGGGCGGATCACCATAGTGTATATTCAAAATAGCACTTTAGGTGTCAGTCCCCATATGCATCCAAAGGCTCGTTTACAAGCCCAGTAACCACATATGGCTTTCTTGGTTTGGGCCTCAACATGATAACTGCAGCTCAATCGTGAGTCTAGAATTACTCCCAGGTATTTAACTGTCCCCTTAAATTAAAGAATCCTTCCCACCAATGTAATTGTGGGAAGTATCCCCAGAGTACCACTTCGGTCTTGTCTGGGTTTATTCCGAGCCCTTCCCTGTGGCACCATCGTTGCGCGATCCTTATAGTGACCTGATGGTGTAGTTGGATCATAAAATATCGACTTTGTAGAGTAGAATGGATGCAGGGGGAGTAGGGTCTTTTGAGGTATTCCGACTTGTTGAAGGTCTTAGTTACTTGCTGATATAAGGCTGTTATGAAATAGATGATGGATAGTCCCAGATAGAGTCCAAAATCCTCATTTAGTAGAATTCTATAGCTGATTTGAAGCTATTCTGAGCTTTCCTGATATAATTATTTCAGCTCTTCTCTCAAATATTGGAAGTAGAGTAATATGGCAGCAGTTTTAGCTAGTGAGGATAGACCACGGGCTTTGGATAAAATCGCCATTTCGGCCTGTTTCCCAGCTTCAGAAAAGTAGCAAAGCCTAGTGCCTTCCTGTTAAGGTGCATTTTAATAAGTGCCCATCCTTATCCTTTGTAGAGAATAATGATTCCGAGTGTGGGAGATATAAATAGATGTAGCTTTGGATGGTTCTGGCCATTCTGGCAAGTCTCGCTGAATTTCTGAATGATTGAAATAGTTCGGCGAGAACTAGTCCTCTAGAATGAAAGTCAAAAGATTTTCTTAGGACTATCCAAATAAAGACTCGGTCGAAGTTAAAAAGTCTATTCTCTCATGATGACGTTTGCAGTTTGCCATGTAAGAAATACGTTGAGCCAGTACCGCTGCATTATGCCCTATGTTTTCGTACTAGAACAAGCTAGAAAACATGAAATAACTCTATTTCCTACAATTTGCGATGGAAAGATTCTAAAAACGGCTAATAGAGAGTCCTAACTACTATTTCCAAAAAAAAAACATAATCGAATTTTGTATTAAACCGTAAGAAAGTTATATCTTGGTGGTAATTTTATTGCAACGCATATAGACATAAACTCATCTCTGGCTAATCCATTTTAAACTTACATCCTTTTTATCCATATTGCATATATACTGTGTAAGACTGATTTATGCAACAAAGAATGAGGAAAATTTCATTTTAAAAACTTTTCCATATACCTGTTAAGTTCTCGACAACTTTACTTATTATTTATGTACGTACAAAATACAATAAAAACTTTTTCCATTTCCGAGTTTATCTGACGATCCAGAATAGTTTAATGATTCTTTTCTAAAGAGTTGGCTAACATTTTGGGGACTCTGAGGTATACAAATATGGTACTTCATATGAAAAGTTTTCTGTAAGTTTCCTTTGTTAGTGGAGTATGAATTTAGTTAATAAAAATAATATTTTTTTTAGACAGAACTATTTTTCATACTTAAGAGTTTTTTTGACTTTATTATACAAAGCCTAATAAAAAGTTTTTTTATTATTAGAATGTATCTAATGCTTTTTTCAAAAAAATAATATTAGAACCAGGATGTTTGGTTATAAAGAGTGTTTTTTATAGAGGTATAAAACTTTAAGTTGGCAACACTTTTTTAACTGGCGGCCATTTTGTCAGCTGTCAAGTGATTTATGTTTAGTTTGATTTGGCATTTCAACATGAATAGACTAACGCCTAAACAACGCTTCTAAATTGTGCAAATTTATTTTGAACATCATGGTTCTGTTCGAAATACGTATCGCGCATTACGTTCATTTTACGGTCAACATAATCGTCCATCAGAGCAATTAATTCGATTAACTATGGAACGTTTTCGCACCACGTTTACTCTAAAAGATAAGACGCATCCACAGAGACGTCGTACAGTGCGTACAGAAGAAATCATTGCTGCTGTAGAGCGTAGCGTAGAGGAAGACCCGAATCAGCCTATCCGCCATCGTGCACAGGAATTGGAGATGTGTCCATTCACTTTATGGAAGATTTTGCGGAAAGATCTTGGTTTGCGTGCTTACAAAATCCAACTCGTGCAAGAATTGAAGCCACACGATCACCTAGCAAGGCGTAGATTCGGTGAATGGGCCCAAAACAAGATTGCCATTGATCCTGATTTTCATAAGCGAATTTTGCTTAGCGGTGAAGCTCACTTTTGTTTGAGTGGATACGTCAATAAACAAAACTGCCGTATTTGGGGTGATGATAATCCTCAAGTGTATGTTGAGACACCGTTACATCCAGAAAAACTGACTGTTTGGTGTGCTTTATGGGCTGGTGGAATCATTGGTCCATACTTCTTTAAAAACGATGCTGGTCAGAACGTTACAGTCAATGGTGACTGCCATGATTACTGACTTTTTCGTTCATCAATTAAACAACCATGATGTGCAGGGGCTGTGGTTTCAACAAGATGGCGCAACATGTCACACAGCTCATGCCACAATTGATTTATTGAAGGAAACGTTTGGTAACCGCATAGTTTCACGTTTCGGACTCGTGAATTGGCCTCCAAGATCGTGCGACTTAACGCCGCTAGACTATTTTCTGTGGAGATATGTGAAGTCGCTAGTCTACGCCGATAAGCCCGAAACGATTGATTACTTGGAGGACAACAATCGCCGCGTTATTGCCGATATATGGCCATAAATGTTGGAAAAAGTCATCGAAAATTGGACCTCCAGATTAGACTACATCCGAGCCAGCCATGGCGGGCATATGCCAGAAGTCATATTTAAATTATAATGCCAGGAGGTTATCTTTCGAATAAAGTAAATTTCATATCAATTTAAAAAATTCATTTTTGTTTTATTCCATTTTAAAGTTCTATACCTCTATAAAAAACACCCTTTATTATGTCATAACAGGGGATATGTAATGTATGTTGTATATCCTTATTCTATTATGCAGTATTTGGTTATTTTTGTGAACACCATTGAACCATTCGTCGTAATATGTCATCTAAATTTTCGCTCCTCTCGCCTGAACGCTATTCTATGAAAATTAACGCACAAGTACAACACTAAAATAACATACAGGTCCGAACGTGATCCATTACACATGTCATAAATTGTTATCAGAATTTTAGTAAAAATTACATCTTTCCATTGCCTACAGTCTATTCAACAAGAACGTGACGATCATTATTCAGAATAAATAAATCTAATAATTTTTTTCTTATATTTTATTGAGGTACGTATTACTGGTTATTGCGCAATTTCTCAATATCTTCTCCAATCGCCGTCGTTATTTATTACACCTTGACACCCTTTTCCATGCTTTCAACAAGATTTTCAGCGTACTCTAATAATAAAGATCGCCATATCTTTTAATTTGATATGCGAGTTGCTTTTCAATGTACACTGGCTTTTCCCTGAGATGTACTTTAACGTAGAATCACACATTTTCTATAGGGTTTGTATCTGGAGACATTGCCGGCCATTCCATGGTTGTAATGTTATTTTGCCATTTCCACGCATTGCACAATTTACTACGATGTTTTGAGTCACTGTCTTCTTGCAGTACCCAGATTGTTATGTCTCCAATCTCGGTCCAAATTTTTTCTTGCCCAATTGAGTCATTTTTGAACGTTTTTGTCAGATAACAAATGTTTCTTTAAAATTGCCCGAAAAGATAAATCGTTTTCATGTAGGTGACTACGGATTGTATTTAAGGATATATCTATTCTTTTTTGATGTGGTTTTGATTGAGCAGAATGCAATGAAAGGCCCGGAGTACTTCGAAAAGGACGAAGGATCGCTCTATCTTGCTCTTTAGCTGTCACTCGGTTTGATCCCCTCTCTGGCAGGTTGTCCACGTTCTCAACCTCAAAATATCGTTTTACTTATTTTTTGACAAAATTTTCCGACATTTTTACATATCTTGCAGCCGATTTATATTATAGTCTCGATCCTTTAGTACGTTGAACACAATGCTTCATACGGTTTTATGTCCTTTTCACTCATTGTAATAGTAACAAATTTACTAGAATTAATAATGAAAAAGATGGCGCTACGCTGTCCTTTTTCTGAATAATAGCGGTCACGTCCTTGGTGAACAGACTGTAACTGCAAAAGCACCAGAAAGTTTTTCAGACTTCCGTTCTCGGAAAACTTCTGCTTTTTTAGTAATAAGTTGTTTCGTATTAAAAGCGTGTTATATTTTTCGTATGTAATTTTTTGGTTTTGTTTTCAGGGTGGCAATATGTTTTTGTTATTTTCTAGTTGTTTTTTTTTCTCCAGCAGATATGGCATTGAAAATGTCTACAGGTTTAATATCCTGCTAACATATCTCGAAATTTAAGTTTAATATAGACAGTTGTTTTTTCTGTATTTTGCGTTAAGGATATCATTAGGTGATCGAAACGCGTAAGGAAAGAGAACCAGAGCTAGGTTTGTGGGAAATAAACTGTCTGTATTTATCCTTTAATGGACCGAAGGAGGAAATGGTAGCTTATTATACAGCTAGTCACTTATACAATGAAGTTTTTTATGATAAAAGAGTAATTACTGAGACAAAATTTAATGTGTTTTTGCCCACGGAAAAATGTACACCAGAGTATTCGCCATGTTTGTAGAACTTATAATATTGCTTGTATCTCTGTACAAAAAATATCAAAACTAAAAAAGCCGCATTCATTTAGGTTACATTTATTACAGAAGTTATCTGATCATAATCCACATTATTTTCTTCGTAGACAAATCTACGTTTAGTCTAAATGGGATCAACTGTTAAAGTTGTCGAAATGAGCAAAAAAAAAACCCTATAAAATAGTAGAACGCCATACCCAGAATTCACAGAAAGTGAATATTTGGACTGTGCAGAATAATATTGGACTAAACTTTTTTATAACAGCTTAACTGGAGTTAGATAACAACAATTTCAGCAGGATTATCTCCTACATATGTTAAATATTAGAAGAAATTCTATGGTATCTGCAAGATAAAACACCCCTACATTATAATATTGAAGTAAGAAGTTTTAAATTTCCCGGAAAAACGTATTGGACCCCGGGTCTATTGAGTGACCACCAAGGTCACCTGACCTCTCCCCTATGGATTCTTCCTCGCCTCAAATTATTGTTTTTAAAAGCAAACCGATAAAAATGAAAAACTAAATTGGAGAAGAGAGTGGTAATATTTCTCCCGAAACTATAAATGATGTTCTAAGTAAATTTATTGACTGCTTAGCATATTGTTGGATACAATAAACTCATCAGTTTGAACATTTCATTAAACAGATTTTATTTTTTTTTGTCTATTTTTATTTATAACTTGCTTTTACCCGCGAATTCGTTGAAGAGAAACTTGGAAAATAAATAAAAATACAATTTTTATAAACAAAAGGAGCCTTTATTACTCTTGACAGCCTCCTCTTCATATCTGTCAAGTTTAACTGAAATTGGGTCAGTCGCTACAAAGATTATCTCGTACAGATAGATGGAAAAAAAATAAGTTTTTATCACTCCTCACAAAGTCCTCTTCATGTTTGTAAAGTTTCATTCAATTCGGTGTAGTCGTTTCAAAGAATAGCCCATGCAGTCAGACAGATAGACAGACAGAGAGTAAAAAGCAAATCTGTATCACTTGTGATCATCTCTTTTTCATGTCTGTAAAGTTTCATCGAAATTGATTCAGCGGTTTCGATGATTAGCACGAGCAAAGAGACAGATCATAGTCTCGATCTTGCCTGACAACCTCCTTTCTATCTATGTAGAGTTACATTGAAATCGGTTCATTCGTTTCGAAAATTAGCCCGTAAAGACCGACAAACAGACAAATAAAAAAAGCAGGCATATCACTTCTAACCACCTCTTCTTTATATCCCTAAAGTTTCATCAAAATCGGTTTGGTCGTTTCAAAGGTTAGCCCTTGCAGACAGACAGACAGACAGAAAGACACTGCAATTTTATTATTAGGTGTATAGATAATCTTATATTGTATCAGTAATAAGCTGTGATTATTAAAAAATTCATATTTAAGAAACTATCAAGATAGTAAAACAGTTATTGTTAATTGGTTTATCTTCCGGAACTTGAAAATAAAAAAACATTCAGCGTGTCCTATTAAAAAAAATTTTTTGATGGCTTTGCTGCCTGAAAGGTATTAACAACAGCCTCAGAGTTGAATTTCGACGAGGTATGATTTTATAAACTGAAAGTGATTTAGTGAATTTATGCGTTTATTTTTGAACAAAGTGAATCACTGAAAATTTTTATCTTCTATCCCATGAGATTGGTAGCACCATTCAGTATGATTTTTATTGTCAGTAAGTATTCTAGTTTTGTAAATTTCAACCGAATTTTTAGCACATTTATTGTTTATATGGTGACTGAACCTGACAGACAAACGGCTATAGATTTCCTGTATAGGTTTATTTATAATTATTCAATTCAATCCAGTATAATATAGATATTTGTAACACTTATTCAATGTCAGTTAACATTTTTTTTTTCATTAAGCGTAGTTTATTACAAAAATTCTAGAGTGCTATATAGAAACTACACAAACAATATTCTAAAATTTTATCCAACTACATTTCAAAGAAATACTTTTAGACAAAGCACCAAAACCTAATAAATTATATAATGCCTAAAAGATTAAATAAAGTTTCAATATTAATCTCTTATAGTGCTAAAACTTGCATTTTTAGGGTCGTCATGAGGGTAATAAGAAGGAACTTTATTGGAGAAGAATGATAAGTTATTTAAACACTTTCGCCTTAAATATCCGTTATCCCTTGTTGTTTCCTGACATAAATAGCGATTTGTAAAATCCCAATAAGTCTGCCTTAACAAGCTAAAAAAACTTTTAAAGAGTAAAAATATGAAAGAAAATTAAAACACAACGAATATCTTCATAATAGATGTAGCTTCTTTAAATTGTAGTTCATATAAAAAATAATAATCTTGATCAGAGTGTGTCTACATTTGATCTCTTCTTAGATCCGTCAAAGGCATTGAAATTAGATCTAAATGGGCAGTTTATTTGTCTGATGAAAGGAAATTAGTGTTAAACAGAGATCTGTTGGTTACTTCTTATTTTGCATTGATCTGCTGAGCTGAAGTTGTATTTCAGACAACTCGCTGATGTACAGTGTATAGAAAATGAAAGCATTAAGTTAATGTCCAAGTGGTATCAACTAAATGAACTTAAATTTAATGTCAACAAGTCGAATATGGATCATTATTTACTGACTAGAGAAATAGATCAGATTATTTAAATAGAAAATAGTATCGTTTCCATTGGCAATACTACAGAAGTTAAATACTTGGAACTGATATTCCATGAAAATCATAAATAAAAAATACACACGTTAAACTCAGGAGACAATAGAAGTTTATGTTGTGCAATTTTTAATTTTAAACATTTGGTAAGTGTCTACTCAGATATTCTATTACTTTGCACATGCTTGTAGCTATCTCTATTAACGTTTAATATTTTTTTGAGACACTGACCGTAATATATTCTGTCTTAATACGTTGTTACAGTTTTGTTATTTTACAATAAAAACTATAAATATTTATATTAATAATATCCACAATAAAGCTACTACTCACCATAAATTAATCTCTTATTATCAACAAGTAGTCTCATTAATAACTATTAAGTAAAAAGCTAAAAGTTTATTCACCTGTCACATCAAAAACTAATATTGTAAAAAATTCAAGGGTGCCTAGAAATGCATCAAACACTTTACTTTTGCTACTATCATCAAGAGTGTCGTTAATTTTTTGTTTTTTTTTTCTTTTGTTTTTGGCGCTCTGGATTTTTCGAGAAGCGATAGTAGAGAGAGTCTGGGCCAAGACTTGATTGTGAAAACTGGCATAAACCCAGAAAGTAGAATTTTTTGCTGATTTCCTAAGAATACGATACTACTTTTATTCCTATTTGCGGCTAGAACCATAGTTTAGTGTGTTAAGGCATTTGTTTGCCAGATATTGAGAATAAACAAAGTTTTTATTGTATTCGTTTTCCGTTAAGTATATCGTAGTGAAAGTGAGCACACCTAAGAAGTCAATACACCATCTTTGTAACTTTTAATACTTGGTGCACCTAAGGGTGCAAGACAATCAAGTACATGCCACAAACAGTTTATATTATACTGGGACTTTGCATTCTTGTCTAAGATTGGATTTGCATGCCAGAGCCGGCGTATAACACATCGTTGCTCCCATAGAGGCCATCGGCTCTCCAGCTTGCCGAAAGTGTTTGGATTTAATGACAAAACTGCCTTCCAGGTATTAGAACTTCATAATAAACAGTGATATTACCGATTTTAAAGTATATTTTCATTATTCCCCAGTGATTCGGAACTAATAAGACTTTCTGCGAGCAACTGCATCACACTTTATATTTAATTTCATTTAAAATATCTTATAAACCGAAGGTATACGTATACACTAGGTAATTTAAAACATCATTTCACATATCAATAGTCCAACACTTTTAATTAGGTTTAAATAAACATATTTTAGTTTTAATCGGACTACTAGATAGTTTAGTATTTCAAAATAAATATAAACATTTGAACGGGAAAAAAAAGTAAGGTTATTCAAGATTAGCGGATAACCTAAGCTGAACCTAAAGCTAACCGACTTGGCGTTTGGCACAAATGACGTTACACTTACAATAGTGTATTGTTCTTTGTTTCTTTTTTTGCAGTTACATGTAGCAAATAGTCACATATTTCTTTCAGATTAAAATACACCTAGTTTATAACTCCTTTTTTTTACATGTCATTTCACTATAGATTTTAATTGTTTTTGGTATCGGTGTTCTATTTTTGAAACTCTTTATTTCCTGTTTTCGATAACATCATCGCTTCTTCTTACCGACGGGCCTGAAAACAGGTGGCGCTTTGAATATATGTAACCCCCCTAATCTCCAGCATGCTAGCCTAGGCACTGCCCTAAAAGAAGGGGCGATCAACACCAAAAAAATAGCAACCTGTATCGAAACCTTCTATTTTTAGTATTTTTAATTTGAGTTCTCTCTTTCTCGTGCCGTAGAAAAAATTTGGCGCCCAACGTGGAAAAAATTTGCTTTGCTAAACATAAATATCTACTAATGGGGATCCTTAAAACTTAAAATATTATTGATTGGAACATTCGCATCAGGTAGAAACTTTATTTGTGCCGACGAAGAAAAGAGTAAACATGATTTTTCACTGTCACCTCGCGTGTTTAATATCTTAAATAAGAGTATTTCTCAAGAGGCGTTATCGAAAGCAGATAATATAAGATATGCTGATGGCACGGTATTGGTAGCAGGAAGCTTAAAAGAACTATGACACGTGGTTGGACGGCTAAATAAAAGGTGCGTTAAATCTAGTTTTTTGATCAACATATAGATCTAGAAAGTGGAACATTGGCAACAAATAATTAACTCTAAGTTTTGAATTTGCGGTGTAATGGTACCACCTCGCGAAACAAAAGAGATAATAAATTTAATTTAATAAATTTTAAAAATTAATGTTTTAACAAATGCTAAAATTGATGTCCATCTTTATCAATGCATAAGCTCTCTTTTCCGACTGTTAAACGCTGTTTTCTTCGTTCTTTCATATTTTCGGGTATCCTCAACGGTATATCATAAGCAATATTTTTAATACATCCTCCTTAGAAAAAAATCAGGACTTGTTAGATCTGGAAGCCTTGCTCAATGTATTCCCCATGCTCTAATTATTGATTGGTATATTGAATATCTAATTTATTTCTGACGTTAACTTGAAGTGCGCAGGAGCTCCGTCTAGTTGCAGCCACATTATTTAGTGGAATATTTTCCAAAAGTACAGGTAAATTGCGCTTAATAAATTTAAGAAACATGGCGCCATTTAAGCAGCCATCGAAAAAGTATGGATCTATAATACGGGTTACATATATTTCATCTCACGCATTAACAGATCATCAGTGCTGACTATCGACGTTTCTAAATAAATTTCGATTTTTATTATGGTAAAAATAGAAATTATGCCCATCAAATCATTATTATGGAAAGTGGATTCATCCGAAATAATGACAAAATCAAAGAAATTATCATCATCTAACATTTCCAGAACCTATGAACAAAATTCGAGTGTTGTCGTACTCAATCTACTTCCAAAAGGTCTTGTTGTAGTTGAATACAATTTGGGAGAACTTTTTGTTTTTTCTTTTATTATTCTTTCACTGCTACGGCTACTTATTTCTGTAGTTTTATAAATTTTTCTTTGATCTGTATGCAAATTTTTAACCTGAGATCCCCTGACTAAAAATTCATTACCTTCATTTTCGCGAATTGGTTCCTGACGGTCTTCTTTTTCTAAATCACACTTCCTGTTTTTCGGAAAACATGCAGCAATGAATACTTATTGGGATGATGTCTATTGGACTATTTTTGAGCATAAATTCCTGAGGCTAGCACACTTTTTAGTTACTAAAATGATATTGATCTTTTCATCTCACTTTAAATAATTAAGATTTTCAATTAAATTCGAACAACGATGATGGTTTAACTAACAATAACTGTCACCAAATAATTTGTCAAAAATTTCTTGTATATGATGAATTATGAGGTCACCTCAGTAAATGCATCCATCTTAAAAATAAATTGCCAAAAATGTATATCTAAAATTAAAGATGCTAAATTACTAAAAAAAATCGTTACAAGTAGAATATAAGTTTGATATTAAATACAAGGTGTTCCATTTAAAATAGGAAAGTTATTTGGCTTTAATCATAGTAATAATCAAATGTAAGTTTTTACCAACACTGTATTATTTTTTGAGGTAATATTCATTTTACAATATATAGTAATGATTCTATTAAAAAAAACATACAATATAAAATATCTAGCTTTAAAAGATAAGATAAGAAAGCCTCTTAAGTTTTGTCGACAATTTCAAGGATACTAAAATATTTCAAGCATAGTTTCAAAATAATTTTAAAATGTGGCCCCAATAGACCTACACTTCCTTTATTAAAAATATTTTATCGTTCTCTATATATTAACCGGTGTGCCACCCTGTATATATCTGAAAACGAGTATCCCCGTCTCTGCTTCGCTGAAGAGAATCATGTAGCTATCGTATTATGTTACAGTATTAAGTTCTAAGCCAGCATATTACATTTGCACGACATTGAGATATTATCTTTTAAAGTTGTGTTTTTTTATTATAGTTACTGTTTTTTCGAGATGAAGTATATCTATAAACCTTCCCATTTATGCTTAAAAATATGGGTAAAAATTTGGTTGGCAGTATTCTATTAGTTTTTGTGTTTATCTCGGACAAATGAAAACCCAGGAGAGATAAATTTTTTCTAACTTGACTCAAAAAAATTGTTACTCTAATCACATACCTAAATTTGATAACGAATGAATATAAAGTGTACTATAAAGTTTTTATGAAGCCCGTAAACACTTGTAGGTAGTCTCATTTTGCCGTTATTTATTTTCCAAACATCAGGAGTTAATGGACTTTTAAGATGAAAATGTTTAAATAATTTATAACTTTTCCTCACTAAAGCTCTTTCTTATCACACTAAAGACGGTCATAAAAATGCATGTTTTAGCACAGCGAGAGATTAATATTGAAATCGCACTTTAATCTTTTAAGCCGGTACACAGGATAATGTCTTCCGTTGTAAATACAGTCTATTTAAGCATCGGCGTCTTCATTAACTCCATAAAATTTTATAGAGTTAATTTTATTCGGTGCATTTATTTCTTATATATTTAAAATAATATTAAAACAAGATTGTATACTTGATAATATTTTTAAGAAGGCAAAAAGAAAAATTTAGACATGGAAAGCATGCGGAGATATCAAATGCAATTTCTATATATGCTTCCCTACAAAACATTTTTTTTACTCTAACCTATGTAGTTTATATGAGCCAGGTTGATATGTACACACATAGTTACTAATGATTTTGGAGAAAGGCTTAAAATTTCTAAATAACTGGTAAAATGAAACAGGTTCTTAAAAATTTCCAACTAATACGGATTATACAACCCAGAAAAAATCTCTTTAAGAACATAGAGACCATAGGACATCTATAGAGAAAAACATTACGAGAGAGATGGATGTTAAAGGAGGAGGAACTGAGATAGAAGATAGACTCAAGTTCCTATTAGTTATTCCCCTTTCAAGCAAAAAAAAGGAAATAATATATAGTTTATTTCCTGCAAAGACAACTCTGGTCCTCTCTCCCTACGCGTTTCGACCTAATGATCTCCTCAGTACAGCTGTATCGAATCGAGAGCAACATTCGAAGGAAACAATTTCTATATAAAATATAAATTTGAAACTAGGGTTGTTTTTGCAGGAAATAAACTGTTTCTATATATTATTTAATTTCTATATATTATTTCTTTCTGACATCAAAGTTGGCAGGTTTTTAATATCCTGCCGATATATATCGGAATTTATATTTTATTTAGCAGTTGTTTCCTGCGAATGTTGCTCTAGGTTCGATACAGCTCTACTGACGAGATGAGATACTCGAAACACGTATGGAGGGAGAACTAAAGTTGTATTTGCAGGCAATAAACCGTTTCTATATAACCTTTCTTTTTTCCCAGCTTAAAAGAAGAAACTTATAGGCAACTATTTAAACACGGCAAATAGATTTTGTTTACTTCTTACTCGAAGTTTGATTTTTTTTAAAAATGGACCCAAGTATTTTGTTTGTTTGTTGGAGAAAATGAAAACCTAAAAAATAAATGCCAAGACTCTTTTTAAGAAATTTGTATTTTTCAAAGAATAAGCAGGTATGTCTTTATGCTAAAATCTTTTCCCAAACAGCACAAATACGTCTTAAAAACGTCCATAAAACGTTTGATCTCAACATTCAGGACGTCTTATGAATGTCCATTAAAGTCGAATGACGTCCAAAAGACGTTGTATAGACGTCTTATGTTACAAAAGGTAACGTCTTTAAGACATTTGCTTACAACGTCTTATGGACGTCCCTTCCCAACATTAAAACAACATATTCCACCATTAAAATTATGTACATTAAAAAGGGTACCTTTAATTTTTTTGTTTGCCTTGTTTACAAAGTCAAACCGTAATTATTCAAAAGTCTAAGAAATAATTTTAATTAAGAAAAAAAATCAAGAGCAAAATATACACTACTATTTTAAATAACTACAAGTTCCACATGAATAATTTGTTTTAAAATATATGTTCAACATAATCTCTTTATACAAAAAAATACATAACTTAAGCATAATGTAAACTTTTTCTAATTTGAAATTTAAGAAGAGAGGTAGAAGAACAAATATTTTCAGAACTACTACTGTTCGAATTATAAGTGAACCTATCAAATTTAAGCCTCAGTTTATACCTTCGATATAATAACTCTAAAAGGTAGACTATTAACAAAATAAAAGTTTATTGAAATAGAAAGTACACAAATCTTTAAATAGTTTTAAAAACAAGAATTTTTATTGAGTCGAATAACAAATCTGGTCTGATGCCCTTTTCAGCCATGTTTGGATTGAAATTTCCTCATTCTTCCGACTTTTTGCCAGTCCTGTTGTCTCTGTAGATCCTAATAACAAACTGATTTTAATTTTATAGGATAAAGTTTATCATTTGTAGGAGTAAATTTTTTGATATTTTTGCGAATTTTTATAATTGTCCTCTACTATAAAATCGTGACTTATGCTATTTCAAGGTTAATATGTATAATGAAAGACAGAACTTACTCATAATAAGTCTCGCCAAGTTGGAATCGTAGAACTTTCTCTTTCCTTTTCGTACTAATCAACTGTACATGGTAATTTTACAAGCTCGTTTTACAAAGTTATAAATGCTCCCTACTCCCAGTTTTGAAATTTCTAAAACCTTAAACAAAATTACTTCTTGTAATTAACAAAACTCTATTTTCTATGTTCTTTAAATATAAACCAATCATCAGGAACAAAATAAATCTTACAGGTTTCATTAGTGGAGCACTCTATAAACAAATATTTCGCCTTCCACTTCATTAGTAATATTTCTTGTAATATTTTGGACCGGGTCTGGATAAGCTGTGCAAGCCTTTTTTGCACAGATAATATTTTTGAAGATTTCATATCATACTTCTAATAACACAGTCGGCACCTCAACAACAAACGACATGACGAAACACAATGCAGAACTGAAAAATGACAGTTGACAGAAACAAAAGGCGGGTTTTTTAAAGTTATAGTTTCGCTGGCATCATATTTATGTGTATCATTGTTATCGGTACATCAAACAGTCTGTGACAAAAAGCACCTAAGTATTGATAAAAAAAAGATCATGCACACGTTCTATTAACCAAGGTCGTAGTGAGGCTACTAAAAATTTGTCATTCGATCAAAAATTTTAACCTCAACTTGTATTCAGCTGAGCTCTGTGAGGCGTTGCAAACTTATTATCCAACTGCGACAAAATCCATAGGGAAGGAAATGCTTTTTAGTTTTTATCAACTAAATTATTCACAACTGTATTTATTTTCATATAAAATGTAGTATGTAGACTTTTAAAAGATATCTTAAAGACGTTGTATATAGACGTCTTATGGACGTCTTTAAAACAACGTCTATAAGACGCCTTATTTATGTCTTATGACGTTCAGACATAATCTGGATATAAAAATGACGTCTATAAGACGTCTAGTGCTGTGTGGGTATATACACTAGTGTAAAAGCGTATACTTCTGGGCCAAATACGAACATGTCAATAACCATGACTCATTGACTAGTGCTCATATTTAACTAAAGATCATGGTGTAGGATGCTACTTGTGCTTGTTCATCACACGTGTTTCAAAATACACAATGCCAACTCTACCCGTTTTTCCTAGTAAGCAGAATTGGCAATCTATTTGAGTTCAGCCTGCTGATTACTAAGCGAAGGTGCTGTAGTTACTTTACACTTGAGAAAATTAAAGACCCAAGGAAGTACAACGAAAGAACAAAGGTTAATTGAAATAAAGCGTAGATATTTAAAATCAAGTTTAAGCAAACTAAAAATAATATTAATGAAGGATTAAAATGGTGAAAAATAAAACAATAATAAAAATTGAACTACAAAATAATTATTTTTTCTTATTTTTTATTAACAATTTTGTAATAACTTGCCTGGCTCATGCGCCATTTTTAGCAAACTAAATACATTTTTTATATTCGGTTCCGACAGCTTTTATAATGCCAGTGGCCAAACCAATATTTTTAAATTTTAACGTTGTAAATTTTCCATTTTGATATGAACATGATATGTCCAAAAAGCAAACGGAGAGTGACTCAATTCGCACAAAATAACTCTTCTTTCCTACGGGAAGAATAGGTAACATTTTCTTGAACTCAAACAACCTAAAGTTTTTTGTTTCTCATTATAATAAATTCACATCCAAATCTTTAAATACGTTTCACAAAACAAGAGTATAAATTTAATTCATTGCTTATGACAGAAGTTTACATGAATCATATCTATATTTAAGATTCATTTTGATTTAATTAAAGTTAATGTAAAGACAAACAGAAGATAACTGAAATAAATGGAAACTTAGGCTGATTTTAAATGAAACAAGAAAATTGGATTGTAGATGAAAGCAAAACTAATATTGTTATGAAAATTTCATTTTGTACAAGTGAACCATTTATAATATTTGAATTGTTTAAGTCTATAAAAACCAACAACAGTGATTAAACTTTAATGTGGTAAAAGTATATTCTATTTGTATTTAGACTTGTAGCTAAATTTAAAAATGGAACCTTACACAAAATCAATAGTTTTTATATTAAGAAAATTATATATTTTAAAACTAGTCTAATTTATTATTAGTTTTAGCAATTTTAACGTTATGTTCAGGAAGTTGCTCCGGTGGTATATTTTTTTGGACGAAACTGGTGCAGTAAAATCCAAGATGGCGCTGACAATACGGCGGCCAAAAAAATTATTTTCTCTAAAATTGGTATGGAGGAATTTTCGTGGTCGTATACAACGAATCTGAAATTATTTTTAAAAAATTCAATATAGCGGATCCAATATGGCGGACCAGAAAGTTGAATTTTGTCCAATTTTCTTCAAAATTGGTATGAGAGAGTTTTTGGAGTCGTATATAACGAAACCAAAATATTTCTATAAAAATTCAATATGGCGGATTCAATATGGAGGACAAAAAAAATCAATTTTGTCCGATTTTCCTCAAAATTGGCCAGAGGAAGTTTTCGGGATCGCACATGACGAATCTAAAATTATTTATAAAAAAATCAAGATGGCGGATCCAATATGGCGGACGAAAAAATCAATTTTGTTTGATTTTCTTCAAAATTGGTATGGGGGAGTTTTCGGGGTCGCACATAACGAATCTGAAATTACTTTTGAAAAATTCAATACAGCGTATCCAATATGGCGGATAAAAAATAAATTTTGTCCGATTTTTTTCAAAATTGATATGGGGGAGTTTTTGGGATCGCACATTACGAATTTGACATTATTTAAAAGAAAATAAATATCACGGATCCAAGATGGCGGATTAAAAATTCTACATATCTCAATTTTATCTAAAATCGGTATCGAGAGATTTTTGTTAGAGTTTATTATGAATTTAAAATATTTTTTGAAAAACTCAATCTGGCGGATTCAATATGGCGTCCTAAAAATTTTATATTTTTCGATTTTCTCAAAAACTGATATAGGGTGTTTTTGAGGGTGTAATTATGAATTTAATAGTATTTTTTCAGGATTCAATATGGCGGACTAAAAATTTTACATTTTTCGATTTTGTTCAAATGTGTGACTGAATTGTTTTTGAGAATGTAAATAGCGAATATAAAATTATTTTAAGAAAATCTAATATGTCAGAGGCAATATAACGGTCTAGAAATTTTGAATTTCTGGATGTCATCCAAAATTGGTACTAGGGGGCTTCAAGGGTTTAGATTTTGATTAGATTAAGACGTTAAAATTTTTTTTTGAAATTCAATATGATGAATCCAATATAGTGAGTTGAAAATTTTACCTTATTCGCATTTTTTTAGATTTGGTATTAGGGTGTTTTCGGGGTCGTGTATTACGAATATGAAGTTAATTTTTTACAACCATTAGGTCGATAAGTTACAATATAAGGGAATGAAAGTTCTACATTTTCTAATTTTGTCTAAAGTTGATATTGCCAGGTTTTTATGGGGTATAGAAATACAATATAAAATATATCGGGCTAAGTAATTTACATCTCACGTTCTTTAAATATCGATATTGGAAGGTTTATGGGCCTACATTACCAATCTAAAATTAATTTGAAATTTAAGATAGTGGATTTACTATGACAGACTAAATATTTGTTTGATACAATTTCACTGGTATTTGGAGAATTCTAAGTATCAAAGAATTTTTAGTGGTTCACTTTAGGGTAATTTACAACTTTGGATCAAATGGGTACTTTTTTTCCACCTTGGAGTCATTGCGAGGTACACTAATCTCGATTAGTACTTAGTTCAAATAATTTATGGATATCATAATGAATTCAGAACTTAAAATCGAAAAATAAAATTTTTATAAAAAAATTGAACCGACTTTTAAAAGTGCGCTATAGAGTGACAAATAACCATAAATTTCTATATGAAATTTTTGAAGTCGGCGCCAAATTATTTCTAAATAAAACAAATAACTACTAATAAATTATGGTAAGAATGCAATAACAAATAAAAAAATTTTAATCTGTTTACGCGAATCACATTTTGTCAGGTATCGGTTCAATTTTTTTTATAAAAATTTTATATTAAACTAACTTAACTTACAAGGGGAGGTCGCGACCTTGTCATCACCCATTCGGATGAGACTTAAGAATTATGCGCACTAAGGTCATCTAAAGAAAACCCAAAAAGCGTTCGTGCCATCGCTCATTTGTTTTTTGTGAAAAAAATTTTCAAGTCGAACTCGTTATACGCTGACAAGTGCGATACTGTCTTAGAAGCTCTCTCACATTAGTCGCCTTAGCGCAAATGATACTTTACTAATATTCTAAAAACCGAGGATTCGATCCTCGCACCATGCAAATTATTTTTATTATTTCAAAAAATAGTTATCAACCTTTTTTTCCAATTATTAATTATTTCATATAGTTTTTACATACGAACATTTAAATACATAATTAACGTGCTTTTTTTAAAATAGTTCCCTCATTACTTCCATTTTCAGTTTCAAAGTTGTAGTAAAATTTTTTAAAACAGATTGTGTTAATTTTTGAGAAACAAACATGTAAAATGAAATTACAACTCCGCTTTTTTATTTTTTTTTACTACTATTACTATCTTTACCGAGTTTTATTTGTCCCTATGTTACTTGCGTTTATATTTTTTTTGTTGTTCTTGCTAATATTTAGGGCGCAAAGTTGAAAGCTAGTTCCTAATAACATCGTAGAAGGTTTCTGCATTTAGCCTAGCTTTAGATGCAGTGGCGCCCTGAATAATCCAACCAACAGTACTCTACTCAATTAATTGTGAGGTATTCAGCTCTTAAATATCAGTGTAGCAGTAGTATTTTTGTTTTCTTTTCTCTAATAGTAAGCGGAACAGATTGACCTACATCGTTGTTAGTATCTGCAGCTTGCGAGTGATCCAGAATCTACACGGGTCTGATTGTGTAGTCATTCTATATTATGCTATCAAGATCATTCTTGCAGTAATCATGAAACAACAATGTTGTGCCTTGGGGCCAATATTGCAACTCCACTGTCTGAGCAATAAATAATCCTAAATAATTTTGTTTGTTCAAAGAGTAGAATATAACGAATTTCTAACTTTTAACAAAAGGTTTTTTAACACTATAGAACTCAGTAAAAATGTATGTTTTAATACCGCGAAAGATTAATATTGAAAATCACTCTTTAATCTTTTAAGCCGGTACACAGTATAATGTCTTCCGTTTTGAATAAAGTGTTGTATTTAAAGCATTTGCGTCTTCATTATCTCCAGAAACTTTTGTAGAGTTAAGCTGCCGGTAATTTTAAATCTCGGCTATGACGCTTTTAAGAAAGCGTTTATTGTTTAAAATTTATACGAATTTAAGGGAAAGATTTATATTTGAAATAATATGGAATTAGAAAGACTTAATATTTTAATAATAAGAAATGTCTCGGTAGAAATACTGAAGATATTTATGTGCTGCTACGAAGAATATGTTTTTTTTATTGTTTTATTTACTGTAGAAATACAAATACGTTAATTTCATAGGTATGTATTAGATAAAACGATAGAAGAAAAGTAGCATTCCAATTTTCTCAAAATATCTCAAAAAATAAAATACCTAGAACCTTCTTGCCAACTATTATTATAGCGTTAATAATTCTTAAAATAAATATGTGATCTGCAGTGACAATTATTCAGTCAGTATTGATTGGAAATAGAATCATGAGTCGAAGAAAACTATTTTTTTTTCCGACGTTTCGCTTTATTTTTAAGTATTTTCAAGGCTGTATCCCTATTTCCCTTGGTCACGCCATAACTTGAGAACGACTTTACTGACTTCCTTCATCTTTCTTTAAAAAGTTTTCTAGTACTTTGTAGAAGGTTCTTACGAAATGAAAATTTAAGAAAAGTTGACGACTATTTAAACTTCAAGCGTATGATGACAGTTCTTACGTTTGACAGTTCGCGAGCCGTAAAAAAAATATACCCGACGGAGAGCTTTGTGTGGACTGTAGATTAAATTAAAATAGACGGTTTGAGCTGTAGGGAAAGATTTACTGTGAAAATTTTAGATTTTTTGGCATTTAGTGGCAACACAGGTAAAGACAAGTAAGGTTAACATAGAGTAGGAATAAAGACTATAAACACAAATCACACAGTATAAGTTTGGTTTGCAATTGACAGTGCGCGCGCCGTATATCGTTTAACAACTGCATCGATGGCGGGTATCTATCGATCAAAAAATTTTATATTCAATTCTTAGTACATAGTCCATTGGATCGGAACATTTATCGAGTTTTCAGTTTGTTCAGTGAGTTTTTTTGAAAAGAGGGTCTTCAATGCCACCAATTAGACGTACCAACATAGGTCACAGAACTCGCAATTCTGCAAGTCAAAGATATATACGAGCAAGTCAAACTGACGAGCAACGCGAAGCGCGAAATGAAGTTGAACGGAATCGATGGAATGGAAATCAACAACGTAGAAATGTCGGTTTTAATCCCCATCGAGCTGCATTCAATTATAATGTGGCAATCGATTACAGTTCACAGCAAATCGTTGCTATTGAACGAATGAACGTTGTGTGTCTACAATGCAAAGCATTTAAATTTAAAAATGAGGCCCCTTTATTGCGTTGCGCCAGTGGCAAAGTCAAATTGACTCCATTGGATCGCCACCAGAGCGTTGGTTTCCGGAAATGGCCTAGATTCTATACATTTTTTGACTCATATCCAGCAGTACAATAATTGCTTTCAAATGACGTCATTTGGTGCAACAAAAGTTATACGAGATAATTTTATGCCTACTTGCAAGGTAAGTATAATAGGAAACAATAAACTTTTTCCACCATGTGGCTGGTGCAAAATTCGTTGGTAGCCTTCAATTAACACGGAGTAAAGTTCGTTGGTAGATCTAAATTGCCAAAAGCAACAAGGAATGAGTGTGTTTACAGAGATTAATGGGGGAATAGCAATGTTGTCAACGTATTTTGCCAGCCACATGGCGATACAAACACTTCGCTATACAATTACTTATATTACACCTATTTAATCTTGCAGATTCAGGGCCAAATATATCATCGAACAGGTTCCTTATTGCCAGCTCCGGATAGTAACTACAAATTTTTGCAAATTTATTTTATGGGTGATTCAGCAAGACAAATCGATCAGCGTTGTGCACACAACAATTCGGTGAAAGGACAAATTGTGGAACAATTCCAAACCCTTCTTATTTTGGCAAGGTGAAGATGGGTACCATTTTTCAAACAAGATGATAAATCCAGTTACAGGTAAGTAACTAACCTTCTATTACTAATCTTCCTTATACACAACGTTACTTTATCTTATTAACACATAAATTTATTTACAGGCACCCAAACTAACAAAAAAATTAGTTCAATGAATTATTATTTATACAGGCTGATGGTTCGGGAAAATGTGGACAATCACATCTTAAAATGTCGGCGTCTATTTCATCAATATGTTGTGGATAAGTACGTCAAAGTTGAAACTGAGCGATTGACATTTATTAGATTGAACCAGGCAAAACTCCGTCTCGGGGAATACATTCATCTTCGGAATGCCATCAATACTGACGGAAACGCACAAAATGTCGGCAGAATGATTATTCTCCCAGCAACATACGTCCGCGACATATGCATGAATATGCCCAAGATGCTATGTAGTATGTACGTAATTATGGCACACCAGATTTGTTTATCACGTTCACGTGCAATCCGCAGTGGACAGAAATTCGACAAGAATTATTTCCTGGCCAATCACCTAGATAAATATTAAATAAATAAATAAATAAATATATATATATATATATATATATATATATATATATATATATGTATATATATATATATATATATATATATATATATATATATATATTATTCCAGTGCGAATTGAATATCATAGTTAAGACAGGACAACGTCTGTCGGATCAGCTAGTATATATATATATATATATATATATATATATATATATATATATATATATATATATATATATATATATATATATATATATATATATATATATATACCGTCGAATTTTATTTTACGTTTAGAGGTTTTTTGCGTAACACCGAAATATATAACTGAGATTCAGAATCAGAAAAGGGCACATTTTTTTACATATGACGAGGTAAACATCGATGTAGTTTACATAAGAAAACTGTCAAAAGTACCTCATTCCTGCTCTTTGTGTGTATCCAGATCCACAAAAACCTGATATGTTCCAGAGTGACCTTTATTCTAACAAGATGAAGTGACTCCTCACTGCAGTGCTCCCGTCCGTTTTTTTTTCGAATTGTCGGATAGTCAGCAGAGCAACAATTGGGTGGATCCAGATAATCAGATACGACCTTATTTTATGCACTGATGCTTAAAAAAAATATACGCGACTCAACCGAAAATTTAGAAATCCAGTTTTTCTTTACAGTTTCCTTATACAACCGTCATCGTTATTTACCTTATCATACGTAAAAAAATATGTCCTTCTGAATTAAAAGGAAGTTTACAATTAAAAAAATATTGATGATGTCATAGCTCCTTCTTGAGTTATCCTTATACTTTGATATCACGCGAAAAACTCTGAACTAAAAATAAAGTAAAAGCACTGTCATATATATATATATATATATATATATATATATATATATATATATATATATATATATATATATATATATATATATATATATATATATATATATGTTAGGTTGGATACATCCAAAAATCAAATTCACCATGGAGACAGAACAGGAAAGAAAACTACCGTTTCTAGATATCCTACTCAAAAAAAAACAGGATGGCTTGCTTTCGCACACTATCTACAGAAAGCCCACTCACACCAACAGATACCTCAACGCCGATTCACATTACCACCCCGCCCAATTGTTTGCGTGACATCCCTTGCGTTTCGATCACAGTTCCTTACAGATCAAGAAAAATTACCACAAAGAGATGAACATATTGCAAGACTCCCTAACAAAAGACGGTTATAAAAAAGAACATATAGACAAGCCTCTAAAAAACAAACAATTGGCCCCAAAAAATCACGAAAACTAAGAGAATAGCTCCAAAGCTTTTGTTCCTTATGTAAGAGCCACCACAGACAAGATCGCAAACATTTTCAGGAGACATAACATCGAAATCATTTTCACCACTGACCATAAAGTAAAAGATCTTTTGCCAACACCTAAAGAAATAATCCCTCTAGAAAACCAGGGAGTATACGAAATTCCATGCGGAGAATGCAGTTCTTCTTATGTAGGTCAAACCAACCGTAAAATAAAGGCCAGAAGAGATGAACATATAAACGCTGTCAAGCAAAAACCAACTTCTTCTGCTCTGGCCCAACACTGGTTAGACACAGGACATAAGATAAATTTCTCAGGAACAAAAGTGCTATCGAGATGTGAAAACCTCTCCACAAGAGTTATAAAGGAAGCCATTGAAAAGGCAAAGAGGCTCAACAACTTAAATAGCAGAGATGATAGCCAGCGAGTGCCTAATACTTGGAAAAATCTGCTTACAAAAGATCAACCAGTACCACTTAGTAAAGAAACAGATTACAACCCGGCAACACAACCCCAAACACTGGCAACAGGGTCGATGACGCGCAGCAGCTCTCGTAACCTGATTGGCTAGAACCATTCGGAAAACGAACGCGTCCGACGAACACACGGACCGACAGCACCCGAGTGTCGGGCGTCAGTTCGTTCGTAGACGCCATACAGTGAGCTTTGAAAATGGTGAATGAGATTTCACCGAAACGTCAGCTGCCTTACAGTCTTGAGAGTGACTCAGTACATACACGGGATGCCCGAAAACCTTCATATATATATATATATATATATATATATATATATATATATATATATATATATATATACATATATATATAAATATATATATATATATATATATATATATATATATATATATATATATATATATGTAGTCACGTGATTGGCATTATCTGTCAAATTTTAATTAAAAAAAAATTCAAAAGTGCAGTTATATCTGAAAATATCTAAAGAAGTTATTAGAAAAAGTTTTTCTAAATGCAATTTTTAGCCCATATGCAAAATTTCAGCTACAGATAATTTGAATTTTTTGCCTATTTTTTGTAAATCACACCACTGTTCAAAATAAGACTCAACGCAACCTACATAAAAGTTCTAAGTTTTGACAATGCTTCATTCCAGACATATTTTATTTAAAGTAGCACCATATTAAATGTGTGTTTTTCTAAATAATCCAAATAGAGCTCTTAAAATTTGGTTACATGTGATGCAAAGTTTATTTGTTTTTGACTCTGTATGACATAACCTCATACAATAATTATTTTTGAAAACATAGTTTGTGTCTAAAAGTAAAACGCATTAATATTAAGAAAAAAGTTTACTTGAAAAGACTTAAATTTTCTAATAAAAAAACTATAAACTTTACGTAAAGTTAAATAAAAATTTATTTTCCACGTAATGCAGACTTTACTGATGACACTCTGTACTTGCTGTCTTAATTATAATTCTTTCGATTCTTTACAACCCTATTAAGAGCTGGCATTCGTGTTGGGATCTTGCCATATTTTCATATTTTTATCGATCAGAAGTGCAAGTATAGTTCCCCTCGACCATTTCTGAAAGTTGAAACTTTTGTATTTTCTAAAGTAGTTTAAAATTACTAGTGTAGTTTTCATGTATCTTAAAATTGACGTTCGTATTCATCTTTATCCACATTTTCATATTTTTCTAAAATAATGGAAAATGGTTTGATAAAGAATGGCAAGAAAAACTACAAGACAGACAGAAGAAACGAAACATTATGATTCAACAAGAAACAACAGAAAACAAAGAAAGCTATACACCATCTCAACGAAAAACAAGAAAACTAATTAGACAAAAGAAAAGGGAATATGAAAAACAGCAATATGAGGAAATGGAAAGGAATAAACAAGACTCAAACAGTCGAGCATTCTACAAATCGGTGTCAAATGAGAAGTAAGGCTTCAGACCTAACTCTGTGTCTATACTTACAAAGAATAATGATGAACTCATAATCAACGAAGAGGAGATACTCCAAACATGGCAAGAATATTTCCAAAGTCTACTAAACATACATCAAGAGGAATAACATATAGAGGATATATATTTATTGGGGTGGACCCACCGGTAGAGAACCCAACAATAGAAGAAACAGTACAAGAAATTAACAAATTAAAAAACGCAAAATTCCCAGGCTCCGACAATATAAAGGCCGAATTTCTCAAGTACGGAAGGGAGGTTCTACATAGACAATTACACACACTAAACACACTTATATGGAAAGAAGAGAAAATGGCAACAAAATGGCACGAAAGCATAATAATCCCTATCCATAAAAAGGGAAACAAAACCAAGTGCTCCAACTATAGAGGAATCTCCTTACTTAACACGGCATAAAAAATCTTATCGAATATCGTATTAAGTAGACTAACGCCTTTTGTAGAAAATTTCCTAGGGGAATACCAAGCCGGATTCAGGAAAAATAGATCGACTATAGATCAGATCTTTACTATAAGGCAGCTACTTGAAAAAAGATGGGAATTCAATAGAACTATCCACAATCTTTTCATCGACTTCCGACAAGCATACGACAACATTTAAAAGGGGTCAACTGTGGAATGCAATGGCAGAACGTTCGATTCCAAAAAAACTGATCCACCTCGCCAAAGTATGCGTAAATGGCTGTACATTCAGGGTACGAATAGATAACCAACTCTCAGAATCGTTTGAAATAAACAGTGGCCTACCACAAGGAGACGCACTGTCACCCCTCCTCTTTAATATAATCCTGGAAAAAGTAGTGAGAACAACACAAATTAGAACAGAACTAATAACAGTAAATGGACCAAAATTACTACTAGCATACGCGGACGACATTGATATTGTTGGAAACACCGTCACCAATGTAAAGGAAGTTTTCAACAAAATAGAGATAGAGGCAAGGAAAACCGGTCTAATGGTCAATGAGGAGAAAACCAAATACATGTGCATAAACAGACAAAAGAATCGAGATAGAATAGGACAAAATGTAACAATAGACACATATAACTTTGAAAGAGTGGAGCGATTTAAATATATCGGAGTGACAATCACCGCAGATAACGATATCATAGAGGAGATAAAAGGGAGAATTCAGGCAGCAAACAGATGTATGTATAGGCTCAACAACACCATCAAATCCAAGAACCTAACACGAACCTCAAAAATCAGGATATATAGAACAGTGATTAGATCAGTGCTAATGTATGGCTGTGAGACGTGGACACTGACACAAGCAATGGAAATGAAACTTAGATGTTTTGAGAAGAAAATCCTTAGAAGGATATTCGGATCCTATCACGACCCCAATACTAATCAATTTCGAATAAGAACAAATGCCGAGGTCAAACAGATATATAACGTTAGCGACATCGTACAAGAAATTAAATCCCAACGCCTAAGATGGGCTGGCCATGTCCATCCTAATAACCGCCGTACCAAGTTAATTTGGGAGGAGGCCCCGACAGGGAAAAGACCCTTAGGACGCCCAAGAATCCGATGGTCAGATAACATATGGTCAGATTTAAGAACAATGGGGTTACCCACTGACCCAACTATCATGGACGACCGTGTGAGATGGAAGCAACTTGTGCAGTCAGCCAAGACCCACCCCGGGTTGTAGGGTTACTAAAGAAAGAAAGGAAGAATGTTCTTAATTACTTTAAGTTTAAAATTAACATTTTTTTTGAGGAAGAATCAATGTTTGGCTCTGAACATGTTTTCTAGTGTTCCTGAAAGAGAGATTTGTAACAGTTCGCATTCGGCTAAGTCCATTTTTAAAGATTTTAAATTATTTAAAAGTTTAAAAACAATATTATTCACTAAAAAACATTTAACATATTTAAGTGTTTTTTATTCAGAAACGCTCCACATTCAATTTATGAGCCAATACCAACTTTTACATTACTACTCGCTATTAGAGATACAAATTTCAAAGTTGCTTGTAACTCGAGAACCTTGGCACACAAAATGACACAACTGACCTATTTCTCGCCACGGTATATTACTTTTACAAGAGAGAAAAAAAGATACATCCCAAAACACAAATTTATATCGTTTTATTATTCAGTATTCATATTTGGGGGAGAAGAAATATTTGACAGAAGAAAAAACTATTCCTTTTTCATTATACTTGTAAAATCCTCGAGAAAAAAGGTTTTGTATTTTGTAACGCAACTATTGAATTTATGTGGCCTGGATTTCCTTTTGCTCATAAAAGAAAATTAGGAAAAAAGTATTTTTCGCTTTTGGATAACAAGTTTACACAATTATTTTATAAAAGCTGTTCTCGTTATTTATTGTGTTGATAAATTTGGGACGATGTGTTTATTCACGTCATTTTTTTGTATAAAGTTTGTAAATAAAATTCTAATCTTAAATTTGACAATAATAATTTGTTAACTTATTTATTTTAGAGACTTAAAAAACGGTATTTATTAATTCTAGAACGAGCTCATAAAAAATCAATTAGCGCAAGTACGTATTCATATGTAAAAAGAAAGGAAGGGTATTCTTGGGACCTTAATATACCTAAGCATAAAAAAGTTACGTAGGCGAAGTGCCGCTAGTGGCGCTTTCTGCAATGTACATCGAAACTGTCATTAGATCTTGATTGCTCATCCTAAAAAACGTGAAACTAACACATTTACTTCAAATCAAGCTATTATTAAGGCAAATATCTGCAAGAAAGAAATGATAACTTTGATAATCTGTATTTCGTGAACATCAACTTTTGAACTATGATAAATTGGGTCGTATTCTCATACTTTAGCCTTAGAAATTTGCACTAGCTTTTGCGTAGAGCTTTTAAAGACACCCTGTAGAATAGTTAAAATGCTTAATCTGTAACAATAGCAAAAAAAATGATGTCCAAGAACCGTTTTTACTTTCCTGCAAATACCAGGATTGAGTGTGTGTCTGAAGGCCTTCCAATTTTTAGGTTAGTGGATATATTATCTCCTTTAAGCTCTTGTGACCAATATTTTAATTTAATTTAAAATATGAAAATATGACGCAGCGTTGTCCTCATATCACTCAATTGTTCGTTCATAAATATTTTTAAAACAATTATGTTTCTTTATTATAAATTAAAGGACAGCGGTATTTTATAATTTCCCACAACCCATTTTTGGTTGCAAGATACTTCACAAGATATAAAATAATGAACTAACTGAAATAAAGTTTGACACACAGGTAGAAAAGAGTCGTTATTATTGAACATTATTAGCACTATTGGCACAGTCAGCTTTTCCGGTCATGGCTAGGTAAATAGTTTTTCCAGTGTTCCTCGTAATATATTTTTTCACTTAATATATTGCAAAACTTTCATTTTAATAAAAGTGAAAAATATTTATCCACCTGTTCACACAAAAAAGTTTACTCCATTACCCTAAAAATAGCTGTCAACTTATTTTTATCTTTTTTTGTGGATACACCAAAAGTTAATAGTGTTATTTGTTTTCTAGAATCCTAAAAAAGTTTTCAAACTTTTTTGTTTCTCTAACTATATACCTATATTTGTTTGTTTTAAAAGTTTAGTTGATTAACTTGGATTAAGCAGGTATCAGTAAAAGAGACCATTTAGTTGACTAAAATGTAGTTGTCGGACTTGCGTTCTCTTTATTTTTATTAATTTTTAAGTCGTTTCGATTAGGTTCCATTTCCAATCGTTATCAGTTATGAACGGAATGTTTGGTCTTAAGACTACGAGCTTATATAGGGACTGTGTCCATTGAAGCGCAAAGTTTCGCTTCACTGTATACACCTCAATGATTTGATGTTACAAAGTAATGGTTGCCAAAAATTAGGTATCTCAACACTCGGTTAACTGAAGATTCCTTTATTGTTCTTAATGTAAGTTGCTTCAACAAATTTTCTTTTTTTCATGTTGGGTTCCATATATATGTTGCCGCAGCCTCAGACCATTTTATATGGCGTTGTTTATCCCAGGCGTATTCTGCAATACCTGATCGTGCCGTTTCCCCTTTTTGTGTATGAGCTTTATGTTCCTTAATTCTAACTTCTATTGGTCGTTTGGTTTCTTCAATATACATTTCACCACACTCACATGGAACTTTGTAAACACATTCTTTCTTATCGGTAGTTTTTGGTTTTGTTTTTGTTAAATGAACTCTAAGTGTATTTTCTGATTTCAAGGCTGTTTTTATAACACCGTCAATAAGTTTTAAAGGATAACCATTCTGTTGTAAATCGGATTTAATATTTGCTACCTCTTTTTTTTTTCAATGATACTGAATTTTTAATAGTTTCATTTGAACGTTTCACCATGACATCTAGGAAGGGCAATTGATCATTTACCTCTTTTTCCATGGCCAACTTAATTGTAGGCCGAATGGTATTTAGATGTATCAAGAAAGTTCTTGATCACTGCCCTTCCATACGACGAAGGTGTCATCAATATATCTAAACCAGATTTTCGGTTTTACTATTGCCGTTCTAAAAATATATATATATATATATATATATATATATATATATATATATATATATATATATATATATATATATATATATATATGGAGAGAGTGAGGAGGAGGCCGTCGTCATCTACGAAATTACCAAATGAAAGATACAGATAAATATACCATAACTTTGAAGAAGCTGACTATGAAGAGCGGAACATCAGAAAAATTGTCGTCAGATATCAGAAGATTCCGGATCTTTCTAGAAGGATTTTTATACTACATGGTGAAATAAAAATAAGAAAAAGGAATAATTTGGCAATTTCTAGATCTTCTATCATAGGCGTTTTATGTCAAAAATAAGGAAATATAATTTTCTAAAAAGTTCCAGACTTTCTTTCATAGAAGACTTATGAGGAAATTAACAAAGGTAAAATTAATTAAATAAAATTTTTATAAAAAAAAATTGAACCTACATCTAAAAGTTCGCGTAAACAGATTAACAATACTTTGTTTGTAATTGCTTTTTTACCATAATTTGTATATATTAGTAGTTATTTGTTTCGTTTAGAAATAACTTGGCGCCGACTTCAAAAATTTCAATTTCATATAGAAATTTATAGTTATTTGTCACTTTTTAGCGCACTTTTAGAAGTCGGTTCAATTTTCTTTATAAAATTTTATTTTTTAATTTTTAGTTTTGAGTTCATTATGACATCCATAAATTATTTGAACTAATTACTAATCGAGATTGGTGTACCTCGCAATGGCTCGAAGTTGGCAAAAAAGTACCCACTTGATCCAAAGTTGTAATTACTCTAAAATGAACCACTAAAAATTCTTTGATTCTTAGAGTTCTACAAAAACCGGTGAAATTCTATCAAACAAAATGGTAATATAGGCCCCAAAGTCTCCCAATATCGATATTTAAAGAATTTGAGACGTAAGTTTCTTAGCTCGATATATTTTATAGAGCATATTGAGTTTGTATACGCTTCAAGAACCCCGCAATATCAATTTTAGGCAAAATTGGAAAACTTAAAATTTTCACTCCCTCACACCCTTGTCAACCTAATATTGTAAAAAATTAATTTCATATTCGTAATACCCGACCCCGAAAACACTCTAATACCAAATCTGATAAAATGCGAATAAGGTAAAATTTTCAACTCACTATATGGATCCGTTATATTGAATTTCAAAAAAATAATTTTAACGTCCAAATGTAATCTAAATCTAAACCCTTCAAAGCCCCCTAGTACCAATTTTAGATAAAATCCAGAAATTCATAATTTCTAGACCGTCATATTGCCTCTGATATATTAGATTTTCTTAAAATAATTATATATTCGCTATTTATATCTTTGAAAACGATTCAGTCCCACATTTGAACAAAATCGAAAAATGTTAAATTTTTAGTCCGCCAAATGGAATCCTGAAAAAAATACCCTTAAATTCGTAACTTACACCCTTAAAAATCCCCTATATCAGTTTTGGAGAAAATCGAAAAATGTAAAATTTTTAGGCGTTGAATCCGCCAGATTGAATTCTTTAAAAATATTTTATATCCGTAATTAATGCTAACAAAAATCCCCCAGTACTGCTTTTAGACAACATCGAGAGATGTATAACCTATAATCCGCCATCTTGAATCCGCCATATTTAATTTTTTTTTTAAATATTAACAGATTCGTAATGTGCGATTCCAAAAACTCCCCCATATCAATTTTCGAAAAAATCGGACAAAATTTATTTTTTGTCCCCCATATTGAATACGCCATATTGAATTTTTTAAAAATAATTTCAGTTTCGTTATGTACAGGGTGAGTCAACGATTGAATGAAGTAGGTTTGTGCCTTTTCGGTGAAATTAACAAAGAAACTATATTTATTGTTTGATACAGTTTATTTTTACGCAGATTTTAAAAATATTTAGGACTCTACAGGGTGAGCCAAAAAACTAGGACAGCATAAAGTTGTATTTTTTTAAATAGAACACCCTATATACGAATCGTATTTTCGATTTAGCTTATAATTTTAAATCTTTTTTATTAAGGGTTTACTATAACAAAACTTTATAGTTTCTGAGATAATTAAGTTTAAAGAAAAAAAGTCACATTTTCAAGCATCAATTCAATCCTAAATAACGTTTTCAATTTTGTGACAAATATATTCAAATTTGGAATTTAGCAAGGCCAAGGACAAGTTAACATAATTTTTACCTAATATTTGCAATAAAAGCTACAGGGTGTTGAACACATCGGCTCAAATTTGAACGAGTTTAAATGAATAAATATCTTCTTTTTTTTTAAATGGTACACCCTGTATATTTTTATGTTATTTAATAGAGTAATAAAAACCCTAAAAGTTTTGTTCAATATATCCTATACCTATTTATAATAGTTTTTGAGATATTTCAGTTTTTCTTATTTTCCATACGTTTTTACAGAAATAGCCTTCATTATCATAGTAGCCATGGCAAAAACAATGTAAAAGAACATTTTTCTGTGTGTCAAATTTATAACCGCAATCGCTTCTTTTGGTTTTTATGTAGTGTAGTTTGGTTTTTTTGCATTAATCTTATATTGTAAAATGAATTTTCCAAAGAATGAGTTAATAGATATGATTTATACAATAGGAGCGGCTCAAAAAAATTGCCTTCTTGCTCAAAGAATTTACAAAATGAAGTATCCTGATCGACGCCAGCCTAATACCCATACTTTTCAAAACTTAATGCAAAGATTTGATTCTTCTGGTACTGTTGATTATCCAAAACGTAAAGTGGTCAACAAACCAGTAACTAATGAAGAAAAAGAACTACAAGTATTGTTAAATGTTCAGGAAAATCCTTATACTGGTAGCCGTCAGTTAGCAGCATTATGTGAAACATCACAATCCACCGCTAATCGTACTACCAAGAAATATAGGTATCATCCATATCACATGGAATTACACCAAGAATTGCATGGACAGGATTTTGAAAGTCGTGTAAACTTTTGTCGTACAATAAATGCGGAAATTCAATTAAATCCAAATTTATTATGCAAGGTAATGTTTAGTGATGAAGCTACTTTTAGAAGTAACGATGCCGTAAATAGACGCAACATGCATTATTATGCCACAGAAAACCCATTTTGGATTAGAGAGGTGCAACATCAAAACCACTGGTCATTAAATGTTTGGTGTGGTATTCATCATAATCGAATTATTGGACCCCACTTTTTTTATGAACCACTAAATGGCCATAGTTACCTGAACTTTCTACAAGAAGAACTACCCCAACTGCTTCAAGGTCTCGATAGGGATGAGCTCGACAGTATGTGGTTCCAGCACGATGGTGCGCCTCCGCATTACCATCGTGAAGTTCGTGCGTTTTTGGACCTACGATATCCGCAAAAATGGATTGGACGTGGGGGTTTCATTGAGTGGCCACCAAGGTCTTGCGACATCACCCCATTACATTTCTTCCTATGGGGTTATATTAAAAATAAGGTGTATGTTAATCCACCAACAACAGTGGAAGATATGCGAAACAGGATTAGAGATACCTGTAGAACAATAACGCCACTAATTTTGTCCAGGGTCCGAGAAAATCTGCAAAAAAGACTAAATTTGTGCATTGCTCAAGAGGGTCGTTTATTCGAACACTTATTAAAAAAAATAATTAATCTCAGTATTTAATAGGTAATTTTTTTGTTTCAATTTAGTATAAAAGTAAATATGTATTTGCCTTGTCGTTATTGTTGTGTTAATTTTTTCACATTATGTTTAATTAAACTATTGCCGTTGTAATATAACGAATAATGTATTTCATCATATTTAACCACATTCTGTTTGTTTCTGTGGTTTCTTTTTATTATTTTACATGGCTACTATGATAATGAAGACTATTTCTGTAAAAAAGTATGGAAAATAAGAAAAACTGAAATATCTCAAAAACTATTATAAATAGGTATAGGATATATTGAACAAAACTTTTAGGGTTTTTATTACTCTATTAAATAATATGAAAATATACAGGGTGTACCATTTAAAAAAAAGATATTTATTCATTTAAACTTGTTCAAATTTGAGCCGATGTATTCAACATCCTGTAGCTTTTATTGCAAATATTAGGTAAAAATTATGTTAACTTGTCCTTGGCCTTGCTAAATTCCAAATTTGAATATATTTGTCACAAAATTGAAAACGTTATTTAGGATTGAATTGATGCTTGAAAATGTGACTTTTTTTCTTTAAACTTAATTATCTCAGAAACTATAAAGTTTTGTTATAGTAAACCCTTAATAAAAAAGATTTAAAATTATAAGCTAAATCGAAAATACGATTCGTATATAGGGTGTTCTATTTAAAAAAATACAACTTTATGCTGTCCTAGTTTTTTGGCTCACCCTGTAGAGTCATAAATATTTTTAAAATCTGCGTAAAAATAAACTGTATCAAACAATAAATATAGTTTCTTTGTTAATTTCACCGTAAAGGCACGAACCTACTTCATCCAATCGTTGACTCACGCTGTACAAACCGGAAAACTCCCCCACACCAATTTTGGACAAAATCGAACAAAATTGATGTTTTTACCGCCACATTGAATTTTTTAAAAATAATTTTAGATTCGTCATGTGCGACCTCGAGAACTCCCTCGTACCAATTTTGGAGAAAATCGAAGAAAATTGATGTTTTCGTCTGCCATATTGGATCCCCCATATTGGATCCGCCATATTGAATATTTAAAAAATGATTTTAGATTCGTCATGTGTGACCCCGAAAAGTCCCTAGTACTAATTTTGGAGAAAATCGATCAAAATTGATTTTTTGTCCGCTATATTACATCCGCCATATTGAATTTATTAAAAATATTTTGGATTCGTTATGTCCGACCCCGAAAACTCCCCCACATCAATTTTGGAGAAAATCGGACAAAAGTAAATTTTCTTGTCAGCCATATTACATCCGTCATATTGAATTTTAAAAAAATAATTTTGGATTCGTTGGGTACAACCCCGAAAATTTCCCCATACCAATTTTGGAGAAAATTCGTCAAAATCAATTTTTTTGGCCGCCATATTGTCAACGCCATCTTGGATTTTACTGCACCAATTTCATCCAAAAAAATATGGGACCACCGCAGCAACTAGCTGAACATAAAGTAGAAAATTTCATTCAAATCGATGCCGCCGTTCCGGAGTAATCGGTGTGCATACATAAAAAAAAACATACATACTCGACGAATTGAGAATCTCCTTCTTTGAGAAGTCGGTTAATAAATTCTGAACTCGTAGAAAATAAACCTAAAACCCTTCAAAACAGTAGATTGTGGAAGAAGAATCCACTCCAAAAAAGGCGAAGATTGTTCTGTATGCAAGGAAAGTGATGGCGACTGTTTTTAAGGAGAGTCGTGGAGTTTTCGTAACATATTATCTTGAGCAAGAAAAAACTATTACGGGAGTACACAAGGTGTCGTTGCTTGACAAGCTGAAAATGGAAATTGGGAAAAAGGGTCACATTTTTAGAAGAAATTTTGTTGCATCAAGGTAATGGGCTGCTTCAGATTCCAGCGGTTGCCTGGGCTAGGACCAGACCTAGCCCCAACGGACCTTTTTTTGTTGTTTTTTTTTGTTCGGAGTCAACTACTCTTCAGACGAGTTAAAGACATGGAAGGATCGCTGGGAGAAGTTAATCGACTTAGGAGAAGAAAATTAAATTCGAAAAAGAATTTCTTCTTTCTGTGTTAGGTTGGAAACTTTTCAAACTACTCTCATATAAACTTTTAGTAAATTAATGGTCGTCGTAAACCATTACGAAAAGTTCTAAAAATTAATTTCATATTATTCCGCGTAAAACAAAAAAAAACTGATGTCAAGGTTGTGAGGTAAATCAATTATTTACCTGTTTCGTTTAGTAGGTACAATTTTTATATAAATTAAATTTATTATTTTCATAGCTGTATTTTTTGTTCCTATATACATTGTTTTAACAAGAAACTGTCTAGTAAAAAGTAAACGTTATGTTGTTTTATTATGTAGCATTTTTATCTTAGTTGTAAAGGCGAATATTTGACAAGACAAAACAACCACTTTCATCTTATGAAACCTTCATAATCCCAAAGAAAAAGGTTTTGCATCTTTTTCACACAAAGTATGTAATTTAAGCGGCCGGATTTTCTTTAGTATATAAAAGAAAATTAGAAAACTGTACTTTCTTGCCCGCCGGTCGATTTAAGTTCACATTATTACGTTATAAAATATAAGCTTTGTTTCTTGAGTTAAAAATGCTCGAAATAGAATTACTACTAAAAGATTCTTTCTTTTAGGCTTGTTAACGCAAAAAAATAGAATTTGATTTGAGTTGCGAAAATCAGTTTAGGAAAGAAATTTTACAAACCAGGCTTAATAAGAAAACAAATTTCTATATCGATAATCTTTAATAATGTAAGATCCCAGATAGTACAAGATTTCCGTTGGATATCCAGAATAGGTACATATAATGTCCTGTATGTCCATGGACCGTTTATGGATGTCGATTAGATGTGATGACCTGTAATCTATATGGACGTCCATATCTGGATGTCCAGTGTAAGTCCATCAGACGTCCATTAATTAAATTTCAGGTTGTCGGTAAAATCGGATACTGTAATATCGGCCTGTAGAATTGTCATTTCTTAACCCGCCGGCCCTCCATGATCACAAAATATCCCTTTAGATATTTTGTGCCCATTATTGTGTTGACGTCGAGCTAAAAAGGACCTTTGGAGTTCTAGTTGAGCTAAAATCAAGTGTGCTTTTTATTTGAAGAAGATGCCACCGTTAAAGGTAAGTATAGTTATTTTTAATTTAATTTTTTTAATTATACCAAAAATTACCGAACGAAACTACAGACATGCCCGACGAAAAGCTGATAATTTAATATCAAACTCGCACAAATTTGAAAGTGAACAAAATATTCAGTATCAAAACACGTATGTTAAAATATAGCTTTTATAGCTATACTTTTTCATACAATCACTTATTTAAATTGAAATTACTACAAATAAGTGTAAATATCTTGATAGGCCAATGAATTTTGCAACTTGTTGATTAAAATGAAGCACAGATAGAGTTGTAAATTTGTGTAATAATAAAATTGTAAGTTTTAGAGAAAATTCTCTCTGACAAAGTCATTATTGAGTAATCAGTCTAATAAGATTGCTGGCATTAATAAATGTTATCAAAATTTATAATAGAATAAAAGCTATAGCAAATTTGAATAATTGTAGTAATTTTTTTATGACTATTTTGGATTAAACGCTAGTAAAAGTTTACATTGATGTGTATTTTTGGGCAGTATAATTGTTAAAAAATATATAATAAAAGTTTGACAGTTCGACTCTAGGTTTAGACTTATAATTTAATTTATTTTAATTATTTTTTAGATGAATTTTCCACAGATTGGTCCAAATAAAATTCCTATGTGAAAGCCAATTTGTACCAAATTAGAAAGGATATTCAGGTAATCTTAAATAGGGAAAAAACAACAAGTATCTACAAAGAATTTTCTGCAGGAGTTCAACTATCCTTTTACTTAAGAAAATAATCAGCTGCCTCAAGTTACATAAGATCTTCAGGACAATTTAAACTTTAAAGATGCAGTAAGTTTATTACACTTCTCCTGAAATAAAAGCTGAAACTTATTCGAGTAATGCTTCTTTATGTGTATGAGTCTATTGATAAAAAGAAACTTAATTTACAGGATTATTTAATATATATTTTTTTACTTTGATCCTTAAAGTCAAAAATATTCTTAGGTTAGCATATGTGGAATTAACGTTTAATTATCTCAATAAAGTAATATAATTTTAGGTTTTACAATTAGCGAAAATTGGAGGAAATTATACCTATTAACTTATTAAAAGATATTTTATTGTAACAATGACAGATAGCCTTTCCAAGAATTATACATATGATGGGACAGTAAAGTGCCCTTTAAAGAACTTATGTTCACCATTTGTAGGTAAGTTACCACTTAAATATAAAAATTTGATGAAAAAAATCTCTCTGTTTTATTTGTCATACTCGTAAATAATAAGAACAAATTAGGTGTCAGATTTCACACGTTGAACTCTAGATCCTCTTGTTCTGATAATACCCAGACAAGAAGTGTGTTAATTTTTTATTTTTTTTTGGTGTGTTGGTTTAAGCACTCTAAGCAATAACGATGCATTTGGTTTTATATATATATATATATATATATATATATATATATATATATATATATATATATATATATATGTATATACGTATATATATATATATATATATATATATATATATAGAGAGAGAGAGAGAGAGAGAGAGAGAGAGAGAAAGATTTAAATTCCTACAAAACTATAAAATACTGCGTCATTTAACGTTAAACCTTATTAATTTTCAGCTGCGGTAGAAGAATGGGGGGCCGATAAAAAACAGCCGAAGACGAGATTAGACAATGGCTGAAGAGAATAAACGACAGAAATAAATCTAGAAAAAAATAATAATTGTAACAATAAAAAGTCTATTTAAATAATTGGTATATTTTCTATTACCCTATTACTATGGAACCAGATAACTTATTCATAGCGATCCTTCTACAGCTTGAACAATTTAAATCAATTGAAGCTATATTTTGTAGCACTTGCAATTCGACTAATTAAAAAATTTTATATTCTTATAGAGTATTGTATTAAAACTTGACAATTGTAATTAATAAGTGTAATATGTGGATCCAGTTCCTGTTACCTGGTTCGCTAATGTAATTTATATCTGTTTAATTTTTGGGACTAATAGGGCCATCTATGGTTACTTGTTATCGACGTTTTGATGACATGAGTGGTCTGTGTCTTCAGAAGTGCAGATTAATTAGGCACTGTAAGCTCTCGGACCCTAAGCAAATTCTGAAAATATCTATCATTCACGTTAGCGGAACGTCAAGAAGAGGGAACAATAGATTATGACCTATTTATCCAAAAAGCACAATACCATCGGATAATATGTCCACAATCGGGTCAAGAATGTACAATATATGGACATCCAAAATTAGTCCTATTAATATCCAAAAATGATCCATACTTGGACAATATATGTAATCCAAAAAGACATCCATGAATGGGACAATCGTATAGTCCAGTGGATATCCATAGGATGTTGGTGAACAAATTCTGGACATCCCATTGATACCCACTGTATGTCCAGCTTTGGATAAACGATGGATATCCAGTGGACTGAAGTTGCTGTTTGGGATAATATTTAAATTAATGTTTTTTATCTTAGCGTATAAATTTTTACATATACGGTGCAAATTGCAAAGAAAAAACAGAAAAAAAGTGGAAACGTCCTCCATTAGCAGTGTACTGAAATAGTGGTTTTCATTTCTAACTAGAACACAGTAAATCTGTCTTTATAATAAAAGGTTCCTTCTGTAAATATTTACAAAATAGTTTGGCCACCGTAGGGAGACGAGCATACTACAGTAATTTTGTCAGCTCAACTTGCATCTGTCATCCATTTTATTTTATGAAATCTATGATTTGAAGTAATCACAATCACTTCAGCAATATAGTAATTAAATGTGTATTCATAACAACACAAAGTTACCACTTTTATTTCTATCACTTTGATCAGTGATAATTGAATCTATAGAATACGGCTCATATTTTGACTCTAATATATTTTCAAATCGGGATCAAGTAGATTCGACTATTTAAATAGTTGAGTCAAAAGCGGAGCTAAAAACTACAGTTATTTTAACTATAATTTTTAGCTCTGCTCCCTGTTGGTAAATAGATGAATTAATTGAAACGGTTTGTGTTACAAGAGTGGGGATTTTGTAACTTTAAATATAAAGAAATACAATTTGTGTATTATTTAATGATTTTAATAAAAATCAGTGAGTCTCGTTTTCGAGATCATAAAGAGCTAGAGGCCAAGTTCTGCATCATTATTTTTTTGTTTAACATAATTTATTATATCTTCTAAATAGAATTTCGAAGGTTTTCGGGAGTCCCGTGTATGTCCTGAGTCCCTCTCAGGACTGTAAGGTAGCTGACGTTTCGGTGAAATCTCATTTAACGTTTTCAAAGCTCACTGTGTGGCGTCTATGAGCGAACTGATGTCTGCGACTCGGGTGTGTATGTCGGACGCGTTTGTTTTCCGAATGGTTCTGGCCAATCAGGTTGTGAGACCTACTGCGCGTCATCGGCCCTGTTGCCAGTGTTTGGGGTTACGTTGCCGAGTTGTAATCTGTTTCGTTACTAAGTGGTACTGGTTGATGTTTTGTAAGCAGATTTTTCCAAGTATTAGGCACACGCTCGCAATCATCTCTGCTATTTAAACTGTTGGGTCTCTTTGCAATTTCAATGGCTTCCCTTATAATGGACAGGTTTTCACATCTCGATAGCATTTTTATTCCTGAGAAATTTATCTTCTGTGCTGTGTTTAACCAGTGTTGGGCCAAAACAGAAGAAGTTGTTTTTTTGCTTGACAGCGTTTATATGTTCGTCTCTTCTGGCGCTTATTTTACGGTTAGTTTGGCCTACGTAAGATGAGCTGCATTCTCCGCATAGAATTTCGTACACTCCCTGGTTTTCTAGAGGGATTCTTTCTTTAGGTGTTAGCAAGAGATCTTTTACTTTACGGTCTGTGGTGAAAATGGTTTCAATGTTGTGTCTCCTGAGAATTTTTTGCGATCTTGTCTGTGGTGCCTCTTACATAAGGAACAAAAACTTTGGAGCTACTCTCTTGATTTTCGCGATTTTTTGGGGCCAAGTGTTTATCTTTTAGAGCCTTGTCTATATGTTCTTTTTTATAACCGGTTTTTGTTAGGGCGTCTTGCAGTATGTTCATCTCTTTGTGGTAATTTTCTTGATCTGTAAGGGATTGCGATCGAAACGCAAGTGATTTCACTACTGCAAATAATTGGGCGGGGTGGTGATGTGTATCGGCGTTGAGGTACCTCTTGATGTGAGTGGGCTTTCTGTAGACAGTGTGCGAAAGCAAGCCATCCTCTTTTCTTTTCAGTAAGATATCTAGAAACGATAGTTTTCTTTCCTGTTCTGTCTCCATGGTGAATTTGATTTTTGGATGAATACTGTTTATGTGATTTAAGAAACTTTTGAGATTTTCTTCTCCATGTTGCCAGATAACGAACGTGTCATCTACGTAACGCAGTCACAGTCGTGGTTTGTTTGAAGAGGTCTCGAAACCTGATTGGCCAAAACCATTTGGAAAAGGAACGCGTCCGACGTACACAAAGGACCGACAGCACGTCTTTTACTAGATTCGTCAGGATATCGACATGCACTTGTTTATGCAAAGGACAGATCAGAAAGAAGCATGCTTCGCTGGCTTCTCGCCGGATGGCGTCTATATGTTTATGTTACTTTCACGAATTCCTCCGTGTGAGATGCAATTTCAGTGGTTATATCCACATTATGCTATTGTAATGCTGAAATCACATTCAGCAAACGTACAACTATATGCAATTCCGTGAGTAAATGAAGTAAAAAGCGAACAGTAAATGCAAACTTCACTCCATCATATCCTTTCCTTCTAACACGAAAAGGATATGATGGAAAGAGTGAAACTTTGGTAGGTTCTTGAACACTGGACACTAGGATGTAGGATGTAGTTTGTGGCTTGAACTAGTACGTACAGCATGCAAGGCAGGTGCCGTGGAGAAATCAGCAAGAAAGCTCGATGATGAGAAAGATAAGGGCACAAAGAGGGGAAGAAAAGAAATGCCTATAGCAAATTGATTCAGAACGCAGGCAATTTTTGGGTTTTGAATGAGGAATGTATATTTAATTATATTCTGTTTCTAAACATATCCACAACTATTAGTATTTAAGAAGGTAATAATGGAGATAGAGACGTACCAGTGAGGTTGGATGGCTTGTTATGGTGAAGAAGACAAAAAAGGATATCGAGTTTATTCCCAGTACTGACTAAATTAAAATCAGCAAAATATTTTAGATATATACAAAGCATTCGAGGTCTCTAGAAGGTAGTAATAGATTATTTAATAAAGACGTGGTTTTGGGAAGTAGTAAAGAAGTATTTTGTTCAAGTCGAACCCAAAATATAATTTATTTTAACACTTGCTGTCTCAATATTACATATCAAGCCACTCTGTACAAATCTAATATTTTTCTATATTTTAAGCACAAAAAGAAGTCTTACGAGCTAAACATGATGACGGTAAGGACTACCAAAACAACGACTTTTCATTATATTACAATTGTGAACTCAATTCTGAAAAAAGACAGAAATATTGACAATGTTTTCTTTTATTTATAAATATGTTCTCGGAAAAAGTAAACATATAAATGATGGAGGAGGTAAGAATAAAATTATTATTTTTATACAGATTTCAAATGGGAAAAAATAGAAACGTAACAGGTGCATAAATGAAAACCTTGTAAATATATTTATTAAAAGCTGTTTTACAAATTATTGTTTATATTGTTAATTTTATATTAAAAATTAATGGTAATAAATCTACAAACGATTAACTATCAAAAAATTATTAAAATCCTATTTTGGCCCCCGTCCCTTAAAGGCTCAAAACGAACACTAAACACTCACTAACATTATTTCCGCTATGTAAACTCTAGATGATAACAAACAAACACACATACATATATTTTAACAACACATAAAAACGTTCTTCGGTTTTGCGTGATCGGATAAAAACAATCATTTTGAATCCCGACGAATTTCCTAATTTTTCCACAACATATCAAATTTATGTTGTTCGAATCACGGTTTTCTTATAACAGGGAAACTGTTTTCCTACGTTTCGATGAAAAAACTTTATTTATTTTCATGGAGAAAGTTTCTTTTTTCGGCTTCTTTAATAAAATCAAAACAAAATATATTTTTCTGCTGGTGGTGATTCTACGATATGGTATAAAGTTGTTTATACTTCTGTGTAAATATTTGCTCCCTCAGCAAAATATATAATTATTCAATTCTAGAGTTTTTCGTTTTGATTTTTAAGCTTTTGTCAGGAATCGGGGTAAGGGAAAGCGAAGTTATTGTTGGGTCTATGTTTGAGTAAAATGAATTGTTATTTATTTTACGTGGCGAAATAATAAGTATTCCACCTTCTATTAGGAGAGGCATATAAGTTATTTATAAAATGTAAAGTATACTTTTATATGATAAAGCTTCATTGCTACCTACAGAATATGTTTAATATAATAAAATAATAACATTTTCTTTTAAAGTAGGAAGACAATTATAGCTTGACTTTCCAATAACTAATAACCAAAACTGTTTAAACATTAGTTTTTAAGACATGGTAGCCATTTAACATTTTAATCTATTTATCAGGCACTACCAACATCCTAAGTTTCAGAGAGTTTTGAATGGGAGCCATTTTCCATAAGGAAAGTGCTGGATTCGTTAGAAATTTATATTTCAAGCACGAAACGACTAAAAAACGTATTTAATAGAATATTTAGATCTATTTAATGGCACCACAGTTAGTCGGATAAGCAAAAATAAAACGAAATAAGAGTTTCTTTTTATATCTCGTAAATTAATGATAGTAAAAATTTGTAAAAGTCTTTTTCTAATTTAACACCTGTTAAGAACAAAACTGTATTGCATTCGAGAGAATGACGGAGAGAGACACAGAGGATTTTAAACAACTAAATAAAAATATCAAGAAAGAATTAAGGAAAGACATTAGAACGTTCAAAACAAAATTAATACACGAAATGGTAGAAAGAAACGTAAATATGAAAGTTTTGAAGCCAGGTCTCTCAAGAGGACGAACCAAAATAACAAAATTAAGGAATACAGAAGCGGTGATAGTAACACATGTAGATGACACCATAAAGGCTGTGGAAGCATTCTATGCGGACTTATACTCCTCGATCAATACGGATCCAGATCCGACAAAAACAGTAAAACAGATAAAAAATGTAGGATCAGAAGATTTGCCGGAGATATCGTTAGATGAAATAAAAAGAGCACTAAAACAGATGAAAGATGGAAAATGCCCGGGCGAGGATCAAATTACAACTGAAATGTTAAAGATGGGTGGAGACAGTCTTGAAAAAGCGGTACAAACACTGATGAATAAATGCTTATACGAAGGTAGAGTACCAGAACAATGGTATAACGCACAAGTCGTACTTCTCTTCCAAAAAGGGGACACAACAACTATAGAAAACCACCGTCCTATCAGTTTATTAAAATACCTATATAAATTATTCACCCGCACATTGACAAATTGCCTGACTGAAAAGCTTGACTATTACCAGCCTGTGGAGCAAGCCGGCTTTCGACGTAGATTTAGTACGATAGATCATATCCAAGTCCTACGCACAGTCCTAGAAAAAAACCGAGGAATATAACATTCCTATACACCTGGCATTTGTAGATTTTCACAAGGCCTTTGACTCTATAGAAACATGAGCGATCTTGAAATCACTTAATAATGCTAGAATTGATTCCAGGTATACTACTATCATACAGAACATATACAAAAATGCAACTATTATATACAGGTTAAAATCGACGAAGACACAAAAACCGAAAAAATAAACGTTATGAGAGGTGTGCGTCAGGGAGAAGTCATCTCCCCGAAACTATTTACGCTAGCTTTGGAAGTCTTTAAAAAACTAAATTGGGATGAGAAAAGTTTGAGAGTCGACGGTTCTTATCATAGTCATCTTCGTTTCGCCAACGATGTTGTTGTCATGTCTAGCAACCCAGAAGAGCTAAAACAAATGAAGAGGCGAGAAAAGTGGGACTTAAGATGAACTTGGGGAAAACTAAGTTAATGAGCCCTGACGCCAATGTATAAATAGAGATTCAAAATGAAATCATAGAGAATGTCCAAGGGACAGCTATTTAGGCCACGTCATGAAACTGGGCAAAGAAAATCAAACGGCGGAAATAACAAGGAGCATAGGGCTGATATGGGCTGCCTTTAGCTGCAGTACGTATTAAGAAATAGAAGCACACCAATCAACCTTAAACGGAAAGCATATAACACGTGTGTCTTGCCTCTCGCTACTTACAGCATGGAAACGATAACACTAACCAAACAAAACGCAAATAGGCTCCGAGTCACTCAACGCTCCATGAAGAGACAAATGTTAGGAATCTCGTTATGGGATAAAATACGAAATCAAGTAATAAGATCAAGAACCAAAGTAGCTGACGTCATTGAACGCATATCCCAATTAAAGTGGCAATGGGTGGGGCACATAGCTAGACAACAGCCCGATAGGTGGACGAGTAAATTAGTGCAATGGTAACTGCGAGAAACGAACCGAAATCGTGGCAGGCCACAACGCAGATGGGTAGATGATATAAGACAGTTTGCTGGAAAAGACTGGCTCCAGAAGGCGAGAGACAGATCCCAGTGGAGGACCATCGGAGAGGCTTATGTCCCGAAGTGGACGTCAATGGGCTGAGAAGGAAGAATTACATTCGAGAAAACGGCCATCATTTTGAAAACCATCTTAAAAAAAGCTCTTGACAGTTTTTAGATTCAGTGTTTCTTTTTGTTTTTGTTACTTTAGTTTTATGAAATAATGTTATTCTTGTTTCTTTGCAATCAAATTTCAATATGCTGATTTGATAATAACAGTGTGGTTTAAAATAAAAAATGTTTTAATAATCAAGTGTTTACAATTGAAAATATAGAAAAACATTAAAGTTAACTTTTAAAGTGTCTAATCTTTGGTATAATTATTATTGTCAAAATTTTGCATTTGTTTGTTATAAATTGGCCATGGCCTACTGTTACAAATAAAGTAAGTTATTGAAAAAATCGAGTTCTGACTTGGTTTTCCAAAATAAAATAACCACATTATATATTTTGAAAATCATCAGTTATACTTAATCAATATCTAAAATAATATACAGGGTGTCCCATTTAAAAATCATAAGTTTGGTTAATATCTCAAAAACTAAACTTGTAATAATGAAAGAAATCATGAAAGAAGAGGTGTCAAATTTGTAAGGAAAAAAAATTAGCAAAGGAGAGAGAAAATTTGTATAATGAAAGAAAATAGATTGTTGTAAATTAATAAGTTTAAGTCTTGTTAGATAAATAAAGACTTTTTGATGTCTGATAGTCTACTTTATTTTTTTTTATTTAATCAGGTGGCTCTGTAATAGTCTCTAACTTTTAGGGCTCATTCGGCTAGCTCCCAAAGGAACGGAGAGTGGTCGAGGTAAAATGCGCCACCTGTTTTGGTGCCTTAAAGGTTAAGGCAGAGACCGATGTAGAAACAAAACAGGAAATCTAATTTAACGCCAAGAAAACACCCAAAAAATTTCAAAAACAATTATCTATATTTACGTTTCACGGTGTAAATTCAACTAAGTGTGGCCCAGCGCTTTTCTGGTCAAAAGAGTAAGCCTGTGACAGCCAGCTGTTTAAACAAGTGGTTTTTGACAATTTTTAATTTAACAAAATAATTATATTCTAATCAATTATTTTTGGCCGTGATATTAAATATGAAAAATTGATTTATGGTGAATAATAAATATATGTACAAAGTGATAATTATTGAGTGCCGGGTAAATAGGCCTGTTTACTGGAGTTTACAGATGTGCCCCTTACATACGTGGAGATATCAACTACATATGGTTGCACAATTCAATAAGTTGTACTATATGAGGAAACACAATAGTTTTTAAAGAGGTAGGTACACTGATTATTTAATAATTATATATATAAAAGAAAATAAAACGCTATGATGTCTTTAAATTTATAGGTTTTACCGAAGGCAAAATTTAAGCAAGTTAAAAGTCTATAATTCCCTTAAACGACACAGACATATAAAACCTGATTAACGGCGGCTTCTTGATGTCCTGATGTTGAGGCTCTGGATCACTCGATGTGGTGGTATGTGCAGCATGCAATGCAGGTGCCGTAGACATATCCGCAAGAAGGTCCCAATGATGATCCAAATGAGGGCAATTGGGATAGAAACGACAAAAGGAAAACCAGAGAGGAAAAGGAAAAAAAAAAGAAAAGAAAATGGCCTAAAACAAAAGATGGACTTAGAAAGAACTCAATTTTTTTAAGTTACGAGTGAGGTAGGCTACGTCTAATCTTATTCCTTTTTTTTAAACATACCCACAATTATTAATACTTAAGAACTAAAACAAAAATTAAAACAAAGACTTTGAAAATTTGATTTCGAGTTTGTGTCCCGAACTGACCAAACCAAATCAGCACACGGCTTTTAAAGTACACAAAGTAACCTTTAACTATAAATTTGGTCAAGGACCCGAACCTTTTACATTAAAATCTAGCAAAATTGCTAAGTGATCTTTCCAGGTGCAACTCTGCAAGGAAAGTGTCTTTATCACTCTATGATTTTTTTTCTTGTTTCCAGAAAAACGTCCAAGAAAACGGCGGGAAAAGATACAGGAATCTGTATATCGACGTTAATGACAACTGACAAGCCTTCAAAACAATGAAAAATAAAAATACGAATTTTAAAATTATTACAATAAATTTTATTAGCAATTAACTAGGAACATTGTGGTACGTTCAAAAATTTATACCAATAAAAAGGCTTTGTTGAAGTAAAACTGTCTCGCAAGAAAAGTCGAGTAGATTCTAACCTTAACGTTTATTTTTATTTAACACTTATGTGATTTTTCGTTTGTAGCTTAATAGAAACTCTAATAGTTATACAATAACGTACACAATGGGAAAATTAAACTGCCTAGAGGACATAGAAGATCCAACAGGATCCAGAGAGCTTCCACTCAGAAATCTGTCGATCCTGCAGTCACATGATTATCTGCTCACTCGAGATCTCTCGATGAAGGTAACAATAACCGCAAAATACAATTTAAATTAAGAATTTCTAACTAAATATTCCATACCGGGCCATTATGTACAAGACTAATACCTTTCTATATTTTAGGTACAAAGGAGAGAAGCCTTAGGAACTAAACATAACAACAAGGACTATCAAACAATGACCATCAGATATAATACCATAATTGTGAACCAAATTCTAATAAACAAGATATACTGCCAACGTTTTCTTTCATTTGTAAATATGTCCCAAAAAAAAAACAAAACACATAAATGATCGAGGAGGTAAGCGTAAAAATTATTATATTTATCCGGATTTTAAATAGGGAAAAATAAAAACGTAACAAACTTTTGGGAAAAAACTGACTACGCCTCTGAATTTTACGAAAAAAAACTCGATAAAAATCAGTTTTGACGTTTTTGATAAATTAACTAATAACGGAAATGTGTCACATAGGGAAAAACAAAAAACATAATATTTCATAAATTGGCATTTTCCAATTTTACAAATCTTTTATCTTAAATTAAAACAATAACAATCGCGTTACCTCTTATAATTTAATAACCTTTTAATTATGAAATGTTATGTTTATTTACTGGCCGTCGATCGTGCAAATTCACCAAGTCAGCAAGGTCGCTTTCCGGGTCATGATGAACCGAGGTTGTAAGAAGGCGATTCGTTGACTTGATGAAAAAAACAAAACAGGATAAAAAGGACGGACATGCTTGGGACAAGGGTCAATCGGTTCAATCAATTCAATCAGTTTAAGGGTCAGTTGACCTGATGAAGATCAGCCAGTCTATCGCGAATTAGTTAATTGTTAGTGAAGCGAAAATCCCAAGTGTGTCCCAGTCCTGAGCAGGTCGACAAATAGAGAATTCTAGTGACAACCCCCGTGAAGAGTGCCAGGATGAAGATAACCTTAATGTAAGTCAAACATTTAGTCATAATTATGTACAGTCCAAAATGTTAATGTCGTTTATTTTTTTTTATATATAATCCGAAGTAAAGAGTTTATTTTGAGTGTAACCTCTGAAGACCAAATTCCTATATGCTACGTCCCTAGTCACACCTCAAAACTGGGCGTGACAATATGCCTAAAAAATGAAGCTTTTCAAAATCATCGTGTAGATCAGAAACTAAGAGACCCATTACAAATTTGATACCGGAACCTTTCGTATCGGTAAAACGTAGGAAACTAAAGTGAAAACCTCAACACTACATCTTTGCGAAAATGGGACACCCTGTATTTTAAGACGATGATATGCGAAAACTTTATTTAAATATCTATAGATATTCTAAAATACTTATGTTAAATGTTAAATCGAAAATTTCCTTTGTACTTTTCGAAGTTCTAGCAGTTTATTTCCATAATGCCTGTGCAAGCAATAGCTTTTTCAATTGAAAATTTGTTTACATGACACACACCATTTAACACATCGAAAGAAAATTGAAATATTCATATTTTGGATGACGGAACTTTTTCTTTACGAATTTAAGTTGAAAGATTTTATGGAAAATGCTTAGACAGTGCGAGAATCGATTCTTTATTTTAAAAATTAAAAAGAATTTTACCTTAGAAACATTTTTAAAGACACTACCAAAATTCGTTATCTGACGGTTGTATTTTGTAGTCCGCATTTCGTATACTAAGGAAATATTCGAATTAATACATGTTAATTTATTATTAAGATTATATGGTTATTTTATTATGCATTCTCACTTCACTACACTGATATTTCGGATTAGCTCTTCGACCAAAGTTCGTTGGAGTAATAATCGAAGAAACAGTAAAAGTAACGACAAAGACAATGTCACTGCATGATATCAGTTTAGGAAAATTTTAGTTTAGATTATAGTTCTATAGGATATGTTTAGCATATATGAAGTTACCATAGTAAATGTTATATCCTATAAATTAGGTCCTAAAATAATAATATATGTGGTTGTCGGACTTGCATTGTCTTTATTTTTATTTATTTTTACGACGTTTCCATTAGGTTGTATAAACTGAGTGTTTTAACTTAAGACTACGAGCTTATATAGAGACTGTGCCCACTGAAGCGCAAAGTTTCGCTTCACGGTACACACCTCACTGATTTGATGTTACAAAGTAGTGGTTGTCAAAGATTAGGTATCACAACACTCTGTTTACTGAAGATTTCATTATTGTTTTTAATATAAGCTGCTTCTATACATTTTCTTTTTTTTTCATGTTGGGTTCCATATATATTGCTGCAGCCTCAGACCATTTTATAGGGTTTTATTTATCCCAGGCGTGTTCTGCAATATCGGATCTCGACATTTCCCCTTTTTGTGTATGAATTTTATGTTCCTTAATTCTAACTTCTAGTAGTCGTTTGGTTGCTCTAATATACATTTCACCACACTCACATGGAACTTTGTACACACATTCTTTCTTATCGGTACTTTTTGGTTTTGTTTTTGTTAAAAGAGCTCTAAGTGTATTTCCTGATTTAAAGGTTTTTAAATTATAACTACTGGTAATTCGTCTTACTTTCTCTGAAGATTCCGTTATGTACGAAATTGTGAAGAAGGAATATGTTTCTTGCTGTCCAGTGTTCGTTGTGCTAAAGTTATTTATAACATCGTCAATTAGTTTTAAAAAATAACCATTCTGTTGTAAATCGGATTTAATATTTGCCACCTCTTTTTCCAATGAATCTGCATTATTGCATATAGATATAGGGCAATTATAGAGGTTGCGTATAATTCCCCGTTTTGTTGCAACAGAATGATTGGAACTATGATTAAGATATTGTCCAGTATGTGTTGGCTTCCTGTATACTGAAGTTTTAATAGTTTCGTTTAAGCGATTCACCATGACATCTAGGAAAGGCAATTGATCATTTACCTCTTATTACATGGTAAACTTAATTCTAGGTCGAATGTTACTTAGACGTTTCAAGAAATCATTAAGTTCTTTATAATTGCTCTTCCATACGATGAAAATATTATCGACATATCTCAACCAGATTTTCGGTTTTACTTTTGCCGTTTCAATGGCATGAGTTTCGAACCATTCCATATATATATATACATATATATATATATATACTGGAGAGAGTGAAGAACCCATTGAAAGTGCGGCAACACTCCAAAAGATCCATCACCCCGTCCAGTGGTAAAGTGGTTCGATCTGATAAAGTAGTATCATTTGAAAGTCTAGTTTTGATTCTATCTAGTGATTCCCCTAATGGTACATTAGTATACAGACTTTCCACATTAAAGCTTATTAGTCTGTCGTCTGGCTCTGGATTGATGCTATGTTCCCGAAATGTGTGGAATTTTTAACATATCGGTTCGTCTTACCCTCTAAAGGTTGTATGATTTTTAAACGAAACTTCGCCAGTGCATTTGTTGGAGATCCTCTGGAGCTGGTTATTGGCCTCAATGGTATATTCGTTTTATGGATTTTTGGTAGTGCGTAAATATGTGGTGACTTACTGTAGGGTGGTGTGAGCGCCGATCGTAGGTTGTCAGGTATATGGTCTTGGTATTTCCTTAGTGTTCTGTAGATTTTTGACTCTATAGATTTAGTGGGGTCACGAGGTAATTGTCTATATTTTTCTTTTTCCAGGATATCTACGATTTTTTGGTTGTACGTTGCGATGTTCATTATCACCGTTGCATTTCCCTTGTCCACTGGAAAAGTCTTTATGGATTCATCCTTACGAAGTTCTTTTAAAGCTGATGCTTCTAGCTTAGAGAGATTTTGAACTGGATTTTTCCTGTCACATCAAATCATTGAGGTGTGTACAGTAAATTTGTTAAATGAGCCAACTCATTAAGCATTAATATTTTCGGCTCAAAAGAAGCCATTAGTTTTTTTAAAATCAAATAAATGCATTCCTCGACAGCCACTACCGATGCTGAATAAGTTACCTGTCTAAACTTCCCGATCAAAAATTATCAATTTCCTGACAGTTTGGGAACCCAACGGACTAAATGTCGCCCTGAACCAATAAGGCATTTCAAGAAATAGGTAGGTACTGAAAATGAAACTAAAACATAGACGAAACTAATTGAGATAGGACGTTTCCCACACAATGGATTCTAATAATTAAATCAAAACAACCCAAAAACACCTACAAAAATAACGTGTCATTGCATATTTGACAGAACCATAACCTGTTCTGTAAACATAAACAAAGCAAAATATTTGAAATTCAGCAAAAAAATATCAAGAAAACTGTCATAAGAAAGTATACAAGGAAAAATTTCGTGTAAATAGTAAATGAAAAAGCAGCGATTTAACATATAAAAGGTAACGGTAAGTTCAAATAACAATAGATATAAATACAACCACCCACAGTCTCGTGAATACCAAGCAAAACAACATAAGTAGGGGTCAACTTTTATAATGTAGCTAAAATTCTGTAGTATAATACGAAAAATGCAGCTAGCCGATAAATGGTATGTTTTGTTATTCGAGGAATTTATAGGAGATAATTAAAGAAAAGTAAGACTGATTAAATTAACCATAGTAAACTTTAGCTCAAATCTGAACCGTGAAAATAATTTTATTATGGTTGTTCGTAGAGATTCTGATTGTTCTGCAAACGAAGTAATTGTAATTTATATCTCTTAAAATTGTATGTTAATAACAAAACAAAACAGAAAAGTAGTTTGAACGTCTTAAAATTCTTGATAGGAAAAAAACAGCTGAACTGGATCTACAAAAATGGTGATTCGGCGGATCCAAATCACCAAGACATCAGTTTAATCCATCTCTAGTAGGTAAGCACGCTTAGCTACAACATAATTTAAGATTCAGAGTGAGAGAGATAACTTTTTCCTGTACTTGTCTTTGCTCTCTCTTTGCCGCGTATTGCGAGCGAAGCGCTGCATTCTGCCTCCAGTAATGCATTCTCGAAGGTACCTGATAAAAAGAAAGAACCAACGTGCTCTGTTCCGGTTAGGAATTACAAGCAATATCTCAGATTGCATGAACCTGGCTTCTAGAGCATGTCTGTCATTAAAATACAAGGCCTTAGTAGGTTGGTTCCTCCCATTTATCATGTTTTTAAACATACCAACTCAAAGATATTGTATTCACTATTTATAAAGTTTTGTACTAATTGTTATAATATACGAACTTTAATTTAATAATCTTTTAGAAAGTTTATTGTTTTATTTTTATACAGGACCCAGAAAATATTTTACTATAATAAACATCCAGAAAAAGTTTTTTCTACCCTCAAAAAGAACGGAACTCCCGTCAACTTCCCTTTTGCTTAAACAGCCTACTTTTTAATTTTACAAAGGTTTTCTTCTTTTGAAAACCGTTGCATAATTATTTTATTTAACTTTAGAAAAACTTGGTCACTTTTCCGAATTTATTTATACGACTTTGAAAAAATCTGCTTAGTCAGAAAGACAATTAATGATGCTGTTTTTCCAAGTTTTTCTCATTTAGCCTTTTTGTGTTATTAGAATAGGGAAAAAATCTAATACGAAAAGCTAATTCCATTATATTTTCCAAATTATATTACTTTTTGTTGACCGATTTTATTTATCTGTTGTTAGTTTTGGCAGTGTTCAGGAATATTATTTCATATTAGTAAGCAAAAAATAATTTTGATAATTTATAAACTTGTGGAGGTTGTAATAGATAATTTAAAAATCTCTAAGTAAATTTTATGTTGTGACTTCAAATTATTCTTTGACATGGGTAAATGAAATATTTATATACTTTTATATAATTATGTGGAGTAGATCACATACCACCATTTAACACAAAATAGTATAGCAGAAAATTCTTTTAGTATGTTAGGGAGTCTTGAAAGCTTTTGAATAAATTCTAATATGATTTTCACCATTGGCTGGAACAAGGAAAATGTAAAAATTTTGTCTTCAATTTACTTTATTTCTTTATATATCTTCTTTCTTTGTTTCTGCCATTAGTTGTAGGTGCTTGTGTTTAAGTATGCAAACTGGGAGTTCATTACTGTTGTGACTTCGGAAGCAGAATCATATTTTTTTCCACCAAGCATTTTTTTTAGATTTGAAAATGGTTTGAATTCCGAAGAGGCCAAGCCAAAGTAACACACCTTAAATCTTCAGTTCATAAATTTCGGCTGTTACAATGACTGCCATGTGGGTAATATCATTGTCTTGATGGAACAACACCTTCTTCTTTGCCAGACATGGAAGGATAGCACAATATTCAACGATTATTATTCCTTTCTTTTTAGATAATCTATTGAAAAATTTTCTTTGGTGTTCCAAAAAACTGTGATTATGACCTTTCCTGTAGAAAGAACGTTTTTACTTTTGTTTACTTTGGTTCTCCCTGTTTGTCAACTATTCTAATTGTTATATGGTCTCGAGCAGATAAAGAGGGATACAGAAATCGACCATAGGAATAAACCGCCGCAAAAAATATTATAATCGTGCTACTCTTTTCCTCTGTTTGAAAACCGAGGGTGTAAAATTGTATTTAAAGGTAGCAAAGTTTGTAGATAGAAAAAGCAGTTCAGTTAGTGAGCAAATCACCGACAGCTCCGAGAGAGGAAGTTTGGTCAGTTTAGGGCGTCAGCTCCAAACCAGTTGAACTGCAAATTGTCATTGATAGTCTCGGTACTTTCTCTAGAGTTTCCACTTAGCCAATAAATAACCGATGAATTCAGAAAAAAATTTGGTATTGGATATCTACTAATTTTATTTAGAATTTGACATAAAAAAGGTATTTGTAATTTGTGACAATTCACTACAAGGCTGGAATTTTGAAAATATTCTTCGAAATTTTTAGAGAATGTGAAGACCCAGTGTCGCATTCAAGATATAATAAAAGTAAAATGAATGAAGTGAAAGTAAATTTAGTAGTTAGTAGAAAATGTTCATATAAATCTTACATTTGAGACTCTTCTCAAAAAAACAATGCAATTTATTCTGAGAAAACTAGCAAGATGTTATATCAGCGTCTCATATAAATAATAATAATAAGTGACCAATGCAGATATGGCTGTCGAACATCGGAGACAATTCAACACATAACTGGAGGATGCCAAGCGTTTGCCTCAACCGAATATACGGAAAGACACGATTCAGCCGCTAAGATACTCCACCAAGAGTTAGCAGAAAAGTTAAACCTATTACAGGTATGAAAAGTGCCTTATTACAAGTGCAATCTGGAGCCTATTCTTGAGAGCAACCAGTTTAAGTTATATTGGGACCGAACGGTTCTGACCGACCAAGCAGTAGCTCATAATAGACCAGACATTTTACTAATAGATAAAATTTCTAGGCGAACTACACTAATCGACATTGCTGTACCTAACAACAACAACCTAAGGCCAAAATACAACGAGAAGATCGCCAAATATGAAGACAATGGGCAATGAACATCGTTCAAACGATTCCCATAATACTGTCAACAAGTGGATTGATACCAAAGAACCTCCTGCAGAACATCAAGGGACTGGGCCTTAGTGAGCATCTGTATAAGCCGATGCAGAAAGCAACTCTCCTAGCAACCGCGCGAACGGTCCGAAAGTTCGTAGGAAATACAGCAGACAACGTCACCTAGGACCCGATAACATGGAAAGGGTTCCCACAGAGCTTCATACTTTTGGTGTCTTTGTATGCCTGGTATGAGTGCATAATCCCTGGAGGGAGTGCGAAGTCGTTTGGCTTGTAAATCAAAATAATAATAATAATCAGAACACAAGTGACATAACAAAATTGACAAATTCTAAGTTTTAAGTCGCATGCGTTTGCCAAATCGTGATCATGCTTTGTATCAAGTCTATTCTACTACAATTAAGCCTCAATTAACTTCAATGTATGAAGTCATCAGTTATGTGTCATAAATTTTGGACTAAAAACAATCAACTATTAATCATAATTCATAGAATATATATATATATATATATATATATATATATATATATATATATATATATATATATATATATGTATATATATATATATATATATATATATATATATATATATATATAAGCAATCCTTATCATTGTAAGTATCTGGTTTCAACAGACTGGTAAACCAAATAAATATTAAAAGTTAGTTAAAGATTAATGACAGATAGCTAGACAATTTCTCAAAAAAAAGCTTCTCTAATCCTTGGAGGCTATTCTGATCCATAAAAGCAGGAGTTCGGTGAATCAAAAGGGGGATCAAATCATCACCCGAGTAATCCATATCTTATGCCAAAATAATTTAATAAAACGTGGATTCAGAAAGTAATTTCCAGTAAAAAAAACAAACGTCAAAACATAGGGGACGAATGAAAGAAAGTAAAAAACCAAAGGAAGAACCCTAAACTTAGGAGTTTTGGTCAAAAAATGGGCCTCCTGAGTTTTTAAGATCCTCATGCCATGATATACCTCTCAAAGAATACTAAAATGCACAACAGGGCTACAAAATTTAAAGAATAAACTAAGAATAGAGAAAAGTCTGCTGTCTCTTACTTAAGAGAGTGAGTTACTGAAGTATTATTAGTACAAGTTTACACCCATTTTTCTGCCTTGTTCAATTGCTTTTACAACTTCTTTCGACCTGGTGTTTACTTTTTTATGAAATGTACTATATTCCAAAATGTATATTTGCGTTTTAGTATAAGTGACATAACTAAAAGGAAAAGATTCAAAAATACGGTATTGATGTGATTTTTTTTTTTTGAAAACCTATATGTTACTGTCAAAAAAGATTTGGTTAATATTCTACAACACCAAAATAAGGGGCATGCAAAAAATCGACAAAATATTCGATGATACTACTATTCTGATTAATTTCGAATGAAATTATATGTGCGCTAATATTCTAAAACTAATACCTTTTCCTAAATACTATATAGTTTAATATATAAAGAGGTTTGCGCTCATTGTTACTAATGTAATTTAGGCCAACCATGTATAAAACAAAGCATGCAATATTTAAAATTCAAATAATAAGTTGTTGCTAAAACACATGCTAGGAGCTTATAATTTTTTCATTTGTAACTACAATTTTAGTATCGCAAATATAATAAACTTCTCTTCCAATTCTATTTTCAATTAGTCATATAATATTTCTGAAATTATACCTTAAAAAGCTTCTATAATAATAGAACATTTAATTTAAGGCCAATTGTACTAAAAGGAAATGCCCATAATTATGAGTAAACTCAATGTTATTGTTATTTATAAATTTGAGCTCATTTAAATAGGAATTAACCCAATTATATCAAAAAACTGGGTTAATAATTTGATATTAAAGCTATGGAAAAACTAATTCCTGTAATTTATAAAATTATTAATGCAAGAGTTAAATACATAATGGGAGTTAAACTGTAATGTAATATTATACACAATATGTTTTATACTAGTTTTTTCTAAAATGATGAGTATATACTGAGAGCTAGTGAATGATATATTCAAAAGCTTTTATATACGTTGACATTTCTGATAGATGTGTTAGATAGTCGCAATCCTCATCATGGTATGTATCTGGTTTCGATGAGCACAATATTATCGTACTTAACATGTGTTTATGATGTAACATATATTTCATAGATTTTCGTACATATAATTGAACTAAAATTTAGCACGTGAATGTAGTTACAATGATAACATACTTTTATGGACCATCAATCTGATTTGATGATGGAGTGGAAAGATGTTCAACGGAACAACTCAAAGACTAACAAGAGATCCATCATGTTTAAGCTCATTTGAGTTGTCGCAAAACGAATTTGATGACAGATCGTGTCTAACGTCTGATCATAGTTAACAGAAGTCTTCAATGAATGACAGTAGACTCGCGTTTAAATTCATGAGATGAATTTAACCCCAAAGATATATTGCCATATTAATGCGATAAACGAACTAAATCGATTAAGGGACTGTTGTAACAGTCAAGAACAAGAAACAACAATCACACCATTAGAAGTTGTGATAAAATAAATTATCTTGCAAACGTTGCTAGGTACGAAAGAAATAAATATCCTGCATTTTAGAACTTGTTAACTGTCACATCGCTGACATATTAATTCTTTATTTGGATATTAATTTACTGATTTTTGGATTTCGTGGTGAAACTAATTGTGAAATAATTCGAAATATGGAATACACGTTTATTGAGTATGCAGATATGCATCTGATGTATAGTCTTGCATCTTACAATGCTTTGGAAGCCAGGAGGTTATATCACGACAGATATCCTAATCGTACTCTTCCAGATCAGAAAACATTTCAAGAAGTTGATCAACGTCTAAGGGATAATGGTAGGCGATTCCGTTTAATAAGGTCATATTATTAAATGTCTTCCTAATTTTAGGAAATTTTGGGAAAAGAATTACTGATGATGATCAGGGAGGAACAGTTACGTACACTGCAATTAGAGGAAAATATTTTAAATGCTGTGGATGACACTCCTTCAACGAGCACTCGAAAAGTATCAGCGTAGTTTAATATGTCGATAACAATAGTGCATGAAGTCCTTCAAGAACAGCTGTGATATCTTTAACATTTAAAAAAAGTACATCAACTGATTCCTAAAGATTTTCTCCGTAGAATACAGTTTGAAAACTGGCTATTGGATCAGCAACGAAATAATGTAAACTTCATTGGCACTATTCTCTTCACCGAAGAAGCAAGGTTTACCATAAATTTGCACAACTCACATAAATAGGCTGATGAAATTCCTCATGCAACTATTGTTTCGCTTCATCAACATCAGTTCTAATCAATGAATATCTGGGCAGGAATCATTCACAATTTTTGATTGTATTCATATTGCCGGTACGACTGAATCGAGAACTTTATTTGGAGTTCCTCCAGAACGCTTTTCACGATTTGGTAGAACATTCACCACTTGAAACCCGCCGAAACATGTACTACATGCACGATAGGGCAGCACTTCATTTCACTGTTGCTGTGCGGGAACACCTGAATAACATCTATTCAAACCGTTGGATAGGTAGAGGAGGAACTATTGCCTGGCCTCCTCGATCTCCCGACCTAACACCGTTGGATTTTTACCTGTTGGGATTGGTGATCAAATAAGAAACAACGCTGAGTTAATGTGGTGGGTAGAGCAGTCCTTAATTCGTCGTGCTCACGAGTGTATCAGATTTCACGGAACCCACGTTGAACTCTCTTACGAGGTTTTTAACTAAGCAGCCAGTTTAACTTTTTATTGAAACTATGGTGACAGGGGAAACATCTTCTTTTTCATATTCAACCCAAAAGAAGTTAGAGGACTAACAGTGTAAATAAAATGACGTTTTTTCGAAAACGGTTAGGATTAGAGACACTAATGAAGAGTATTTAATTCCTAGTTAATAGTTAAAGGTATGTAAAAAATGTTGTCCAAAGTTCTTATGGTACAGGGCGTAAAATGGGGTCATGCGTGTCACAGCTAGTCCATCCCTGCAGCTGTGAGTAATTTACAATACTTTCTTGTATAGTAATTTGAAGGGTCTTACCTGTGTACATCATATTAAAAAAAATTGAAATATACCTGGTGGTTCAATAATTATGTGTAAAAAACTTGATTTCATTGCAGTTCTTTGAAGAAGAGGCCTATACGAAAAAAGTTTATATTAAGTTGTAGTATTCCTTTCAAGTGTTCTTTTCATACCCGGAAAATTTTCCACATGCTCTCTATTCAACATCCATTTTCTTTGTAAACCCAACCAAAATTCATAATATATAGAAATAGGTTATGTTTTGCAATGACGACAAAAAAAAAGGATCTAGTACTCAGAATGCAAAGTTATGAATAAAATTATAGTTAGTAAATGCAAGAAAAAAGGTAACCATTAATTTCGTAATACAATCTCTCAACAAAAAAAACTATGAAAAATGATTTTCTGTTTTAGTGGCCGGAAACTGTAATTTTGTTTTCAAATATTGGTTAATGGTACGAGGGAATTCGTAGAAGTACCCGACCTGACGTATAGATGGTAATTATTTTTTGAAAAAAATATTATGATCGAAACTAGCAAGCTAATGAGGCTAAAGTTTGAAGATGCTAAAATATTTAGTATTTACCTGACAGCCATCAGGAGTGAATACTTTCGGTGAATTTGTAAAAATAGGATGATTTGGTTATCGTTATGTGATATAATACTTTCATTTCAAAGGTGTCAGTCTAACCAATATCAACGCCGAGCTAGATTCCATTCAGGGAAAGTCTGCTCCTTCACTAACAACGAAAAAATATTGGGTGGCAGAGTTTAAATGAGACCGTGCGAAGCTGCTAGGATGAACATCACAGTGGCCGATCAACAGAAAGGGGGTGAGCTAGCACACAAGCGCTATACATCGTATATTAATTGAAAATTTGGACATGAGAAAGTTGTGCTGATAGATGGGTGCCACGATTGCGCACAATGAAACAAATACCCGAGTTTTTGCTTCGATTTATCATCAAAGATAAAACACCGAATCACCATGTCACATCTGAGATGAAAGAACAGTCTAAATAATAGAGTAAAAAGGAGGAATTGGTTCCAAAGTAGGTGAAGACAGTTCCATCTGCTGGCAAAGGTATGGCGTGAGTTTTTTATGCCCTTTGAATAATTTTCATTGATAATCTTATGAAAGGAAAAATAATCAATGACGAGTATGACGCAAAAGTATTGCAGCGTGTGAATGATGAAATCGAGAAAAGAATGCTCGAATTTGGTGAATAAGAATGTGTTGTTTCATCAGGACAATTCAGCTTTTCGCACATCTGTTTTCGCGATGGCCTAAATCGAATAATTAATGTTCTAATTGCATTTTCAATCACCATATTTTTTGATATTTAGCAACTTTGGATTATTTAATGTTATCAAAATTAAAAAAATTACTTGGTGGAAAAATATTTGCCAACAATGAAATGCGGTTGATGCCCATTTTGAGAAGAAAAATGATTCTTACTCTAAACATACTATCGAAGCTCATGAACATTACGAGTTAAAACGAGACTTTGTTGAGAAATAAAGTTATTTTTTCCCAAATTTTGGTTTGGGTACACTGAGTACCCTAGTGGCGAGATGCAAAAAATATAATAATGCGAGACGATAATATTTTTAATTTAATAATATTTTTTAACCTCATGATATTTAAAATAATGTATTATTTGACTTGATCTTATTTTTCTGCATTAATTTTCTTTTATTTTAAAATCTAATGAAACTAAATAAAACAAATCCTGAAATGTCTTCTCCAATTTGCCGGTAATTTTTCTCTGAATCGGCAAAATTCTACTAACAATAAAATAAAATTAAAATTACAAAAACGTTCTAGCTTGTTACAAGCTCCTTACTGTAAAATAAAAAGGCAAACCTTGTTCAGCACTTTTTGTCATCATTTTTAAATTGGTAAAAGGCAAGGGTGTTTGCATATATTTCGTTATTTTTTCACTTACTAAGTAAATTTGTTCTGTTTTCCTTTTGAACCCATGACCCGAATGTTCATGGCTAACAAGATTTTGAAAAGAACGCGATATTGCAAGAGTGACAGCCTTTTTGTTTTATTTTTTGATAGAAAGTTGAAAAGCGCACTTACCCCTAAAATGCTGCATGTTATGAAAGTAATGTAGGGAATGCATATATATATATATATATATATATATATATATATATATATATATATATATATATATATATATGTATATATATATATATATATATATATATATATATATTTATTTATTTTCTTGATTCTTGAACCATAGATTATATCATTTTTCTTTATTTTGTCTTTTCTTGGGTTTAGGTTCTATATTTAATAAATATAAAACGATTGACCTTTCGCCCTTTATTCAAGGCATTTTCAAAATTTTTTCCTAAAAAAATATATAATTAAAATACGTCACATAAAAAACATATATACATTTTCGAAAAACAAACAAGACACTTAAAAACAGTAGTCAAAACTTTTAAATTTTTAAAAAATTTTTTAAAAGTATTTAATTTTTACCGGTACATACCTTGACATTTTGCTGTTCTGTTACTAAATAAAATTTAAATTTTACATCGTTTACTGAGGATACGTGGAATGCGAATGTGTTTTATTTTTTTAATATTTTTTATATTTTACAATGCATAAAAAAAAACAAATATGGTATATGTTTGGTTTTATGCTTAAGAGGATATTCCATTTTTGATTCTTATTTGACCGTATCGAATACTTAATATTTTTGTTTAAATCAGGCTTGCGTAAATGTGGCTCAAATTTCCCATACCTGTTCTGGCGTTAACAATGTTTTTATCTTTTTTAATTTCAATCATTTCCCCTATCTGTAATTTTTGGTAATTTATATCTTTGTTTTTTATAATGGTACTGTTATAATCAAAAGTGTGTTTTTCGTCCTGTGTGTGTCTGTTTAACGCTGTTTAGGCGTTTTTTGTATATTTGTGGCCATTTAATCTGTTCTTCAGTAATTGGCTCGTCATGTCTATATATTTTTTGGGACAATTTGTGCAAAGGATCGAATATATTATATTTGATTTATTCATTAGATACACTATTTTAGCAGAAAAATGGGTAATTTTAAAAAAACAACGCTATCAAAAAATAATTTTATGGATGCTGTTGACCTCGTTCTTAATACAAATTACTTTCAGTACGAATATACCTTTTACAAGCAACTCGATGGATGTGCTATTTTCATCTACCATTGCTCAGCTAGTAATGGAATATTTAGAGGAAAAAGTTTAAGAAAAATTACGTTTTGTCGATGATTGCATAGCAGCCGTACCACAAAATAAAATAAATGAAATTCTCCAAGAGTTTAACAGTTTCAACGAAAAATTACAGTTCACGTCCGAAACAGAGAATAATAATAAAATAAATTTTCTAGATATGACACTTATACGCAGAAAAAACAAAATTTTAACTGAATGGTACACCAAACCAACTTGGTCAGGTAGATATCTAAACTATTTCTCTAATTATTCAAAAGCTCAAAAAAATAACGTAATAATCGGTCTATCTGATCGTGCTATCTCCCTAACGTCTCCAAAATTCCGACCAAAAATACTGCAAAAAGTAAAAGAGACACTAATAAATAATAATTTCAACGAAAAGACTATCAACAAAATAATTGATAAATGAACATATAAGTTTTATAATAACGTAAAAACAAAAAACATAGAACATAAACAGCAAAAATATGTGGCATTACCGTACACTAGTGAGCTGTCAGAAAAAATAAAATACATTTTAAAAAACAATGATATTATCGTATGCCACAGGTTACATAATAAATTAAATACATTGTTTACAAATTTAAAAAGTAAAACTCCTCTAATGGATAAATCAAATATAATATATTCGATCCCTTGCACAAATTTTCCCAAAAATATATAGGCATGACGAGCCAATTACTGAAGAACAGATTAAATATATAAAAAACACCTCAACAGCGTTAAACAAATACACACAGGACCAAAAACACACTTTTGATTATAACAGTACCATTATAAAAAACAAAGATATGAATTACCAAAAATTAAAGATAAAGGAAATGATTGAAATTAAAAAAGATAAAAACACGGTTAACGACAGAACAGATATTGGAAATTTGAGCCACATTTACGCAAGCCTAATTTAAACAAAAATATTAAGTATTCGATCTGGTCAAATAAGAATCAAAAATGGAATATCCTCTTAAACATAAAACCAAACATTTACCTTATTTGTTTTTTTATGCATTGTAAAATATTAAAAAATATTAAAAAAATAAAACACATTCGCATTCCACGTATCCTCAGTAAACGAAGTAAAATTTAAATTTTATTTAGTAACAGAACAGCAAAATGTCGAGGTATATACCGGTAAAAATTAACTATTTTTAAAAAATTTTAAAGTTTAGACTACTGTTTTTAAGTGTCTTGTTTGTTTTTCGAAATTGTAAATATTTTTTTTATGTGATGTATTTTAATTATATATTTTTTTAGGAAAAAATTTTGAAAATGCCTTGAATAAAGGGCGAAACGTCAATCATTTTGTGTATTTATTAAATATAGAACCTAAACCCAAGAAAAGACAAAATAAAGAAAAATTGTATATATATATATATGTATATATATATATATATATATATATATATATATATATATATATATATATATATATATATATATATATATATATATAGCAAAACTCGATTTTTACTTAAAAATTCCACATTAAAGTAAAGTTTTTAAGTAAAAATAGAATTTTATTACGTTATCTTTTATTTAAATTTTTATGTCAAAAATGACGTTTGCGGACCACAACCTTAACTACAAATTTTTCCTATAAGAAAGTCTTTTTTATTTAATTTGGATTAGTTTTCTTGTAGATAAAGATCAACTTTAGTAGTCTTTTTTGATATTTCGACAATTATTAGTACAAAGTGGTCAAAAAAAAAAAATAATATAAATTAAATTTAAAAAATCGTCAAAAATAATTTTTTTCGAAAAGAAAGCACTTTATAGAAGGTTGTTTTTTCCAAAAATCTTCGGTTTTCAAAATATTGGCAATTTAACATTTTTCTATTGTAAAAATGCTATACGGCTTCAAAGTTTTGTCATCAGTTATCCATGATGGCGAGGCGTGGTGTGGCGAAAATAAATCAATCGAACCATTAAGGAATTTTTACCATTTCTTGCCATTATAAGATTATTTCAACTTATTTGTTATTACGGAGAATATGATAGATTTATTTCATGAACATGCGATACATTCGCGATGCGATATCCGAAGAAATAGGAACCAACACTACCAACTGTTGAAGAGATTATAAAAAACTTTGAGAACTTTGGATCTATAAAAGCTAAAAGAAATAGAACTAAAACAGTTGTTAATAAAATAAAGTTACAAACACTCTTTGAGTAAATGTTCAAACTGATTCTCTTGAACTACCAAACATTTTTCGCACCTAAGCAGGAACTCTTCATGGGTGGCTCTTCTTATTAACTGAGGATTAAGTTCTACAAATGCTATTCTGACGCGCTGCATATAATCTTCAATCGTGGTTAATACGGTGGTGTATCCTTTATTTTTGATTCTTTCCCAATTTGAAAATCAAATACTGTTAGGTCGAGGGAGCGGGATGGTCAGAGATTTCGCCCATTCTCAGCTATCCATTGGTCATAAAACAAGTTTTGCAGATGATTGTTAACTAAATGACTATTATGTGGAGACACCCCATCACGTAGATTTCTATGATCAGCCAGCGGCAAGTTATCTAAATAGTTCACTTCCATATTTCTCAAGATGTCGAAGTACCGCTCACCCATAAGTTAAAAAACGTAACTTACCATTCATATTATCTTATTAAAATTCTAGGGTGACGACGCCGTAATTTTTTATAGCACAATACACGTTAAACTACCAAGACACTTGAAAATTTAATTCTCTAAATGGATGTACGTTTGAGTCGCTCCAATAGTGGGAATTGCGTCGATAAAACAATCCATTTTATGTGAATGTGGCTTAGTCCGACCAAATAATTTTATCCATAAAACCAGCATTTTCTTTTGACCGAAGTAAAATAAATTGGCAGAACTCTCCTTTTCGTGAAAAATCAGTGTTCTTTTAAATGTTGTATTATGGAATATTCATAGGGATGAAAACTGTGTTTCCATAGAATTGTAAAACTTATGCTTGAGATAATTCAGACTCTAATGCTACTTGCCTTATAGATATTGTCGTATATGCGCCGAAAAATCCTAAAATTATTGTTTTATTATTTTCATTGTTAACCATTGATTTAGTGCTATTTCTTTTTGCTTTTATAGATCCAAAGTTCTTGAAGTTTTCTATAATCTTTTTAATAATTGGTGGTTTTGGTTTCTGTTTCTGCGGATATCGGATAGCGAATGTATCGCATTTTCTTAAAATAACTGTCACATTCTCCGTAAATAATAAATAAATTTAAATAATTTTTATGCGTGTAATTTAATCGCCTCGGCATGATTATTATTAATGAATGTGAAATGGCAAGAAATAGTGACAATTCAATATGGTTCAATTGTTTTATTTTCGCCACTACAAATTTTTGGAATAGACAACCTTATACAAAATTATCCTTATTTTTAATGCTTAATATGATAAAATTATAAAAATAGGTGCTTCCTATTTGAAAAAATTGACTTTTTACGATTTTTTAAATATAATTGTTATTCTTCTTGATCACTCTGTACTAATAATTTTCAAAATATCATAAAAAGTCGATTTTCGTCTACAAGAAAACTGACCCAAATTAAATAATAAAGACTTTCTTATAGAAAAAAATTTATAGTTAAGTTTTAGTCTGCAAACATCATTTTTGATATAAAAATTTAAATATGTCGAAAACGGTGAGACTTAAGTATAAAACATTATATATGAAATATATCCAGAATTTTACGTAGAAATCAAAAATGCAATAAAATAAAGGGTGTTCTATTTAAAATAAGCAAGTTCACATCTACTTCCGGTATAACCGGAAGTGCCGCCATCTTGAAAATATTTTATTCAGTTGTCCCCTACGCATGTTAGAACACTGGCAAATTTTCAGATTATTCCTAATTATAGTTTTCCCACAATCGATCGACACAGTTTCCGGAGAATCACCCTGTATATATATATATATATATATATATATATATATATATATATATATATATATATATATATATATATATATATTGTCGTATTTTCACGTCCGTCGTTTCAGGAAAATTATTAACGGAGATCGGATTTTTCTTGAGAACACCACGAGGTACGTTTCGATCGACCGCGAACGACGTATACGAGCTGTGAATGACTTGCGTATCAGGAATTGGGGTATTTATTATATGCGTTTGTCCCTGCATTACGTGGTCCCCACCTTGAAGTGAAGCTTGGATGTCATTTAAAAATTGTTCCATTGGCGAAATTAGATTATTGAGATCTAACTGAGTATTTGGATTCATTTCATATTTACTATGAGTGTAGAATCCTGTTAGGTCTGGCGCGACCCCACAAGGGGCCGCGGAGGTTCCACCAAAACCACCCGGACAGCCTGAAATGCCACCCGCCTTATCAGACCGGAAGGAACTGTGAGAGAAGGGATTGGACATTTTTTAAATAAATTATTTTTCCTCTTAAATTGGAATGTTTTGTATAAAAATACAAAAATCACGTAGGGCTGGGCTTTAATATATTTAATATATGAGAAAAATTAAGTAAATGGAATTTGGGTTGAATGAGAACTTGGCCAATATTTACTTTAATTTGTTTTTTATTAGACGTGAGCTCTTATATAATTTTTTGGCGTTAAAAATTTTTTAGACTGGGACTCTTAAGTTTTTGCGTCGAAATTAAAATATAATGTTGGGACTCGCAATAAAATTTCAGAAATGAAATTTTTTCGAAAATTTTTATTTTTGTGTTAAGGGCAAACTTAGGCACGTTTAGTGTTCTTAGATCCGATGTCACTATCAGGTTGTCACTAATTTTCTCTTGATAGAAAATTATTTGTCGCAATCGGGATATCTGAATCGGGTATGTCACTATCAGGTTTCCTTTAAGCAAATTATTTTATTCGTAGCAGCAGTCGCATGAATACTCCGTATATTATTTATTTTAAACAGTTTCCTCAAGAGTTAAAAAAAATCGACGTGGAAAGGTTTTTAGAGAAGCTTATTTTTTCCGACGGCGCTGGAATTTTACTTAAATTTTTGTTTCACGATTTTTATTTACCTGAGGACTTTACTTTGAGGTTCCTCCTATAGCACTGAACTTATATAAGCTACTAGAGTTCGCCTCTAACGAATTTCCGCCTAACAGACGAGGTTTCCTGGCCTTTCTAATACCGCAATCTTCTTTCTTGAATCGTCTTATTAGGACAACCAAGAACCTCTCTTCTTAAGCCATCGTAAGCACAGCGGCTTCCCTCGTTGCACTAGCGTAAACAGCTTAGTGATCCTCTTGATGCCGAAAGGGGCGCTCAAGGAAAACCTCTAGAAAATTTAAAACTCCTTACTAGCGTGTTGAATCGTTTCACTTTTTCTTCTGGAAGGGAAACTGACAATAATCTCTTGCGAGATTACCGACGAGTCACCCACCTATTAAAGATTTCCCGTGCCTTTCTCTGACGTGGTGCAAGCGCCAGACTAATCAGCAACGATTTTTTTAGGTTCTTGTAGATAGAATTCTACAACAATATATATATATATATATATATATATATATATATATATATATATATATATATATATATATATATATATATATATATATATATATATACAGGGTATCCTATAAGTACCTCCTAATTCTTCGGGTGCAGACAGAGGAGATTAAAATAACCTTTCTTTGACACAGAAAAAACATTTCTAAAGTACCCCTAAAGAGATACCCAGCGATTTAAATTATCGGCTCTAAGTTTTAAACCAATCTTTATAATTTAATAGAAATTTAGTATTTTATAGAGGCGTCGCCGACAAACTCGTTGGGCCTAATTTTTGACAGGTGTCATTTTACAGGGCTGAAAAATGATTTTATTAATACTTAGGTCATTCCTCTTCAAAACAGATACAAATTTTTCTAACCTTATTTTGTTTACCGGTGAGGCCGGTTTTATAAGAAATGACAAAAACTTACACAATTAACATTTTTTGGCTGTTGAAAACCTGTACGCTATTATTAAAAATAAACACTAACAAAGGTTTATAGTAAATGTGTGGGCTGGAATCATCGGAAATAACCTTACAGCTGCATTTATTTTGGATGGAATTATCTTTTTAAAGAGGAACAACCAAAATATTTAAAAAATCAGTTTTCAGCTTTTTAAAATGACACCTCTCAAAAATTATGCCCAAAGGGTGTGGCTGCAAGTCCGTTCCTAACTTGACTGATAATCTAAAACATCTACTGTAGTTTGGTTTAATGAGTCTTTATCGCCTCTACAAAAAATTTAATTAAATTATACAAGTCGATCCAAAATTTACAGACGATGAGGTACCCCATTATGGCTCTGTGTCTTCGTGAGGAGCACTTTATAATTTTTTTTCTATAATCAAGTAGAGTTATTTTGACCTCCCTTATAGACTCCCGCCATATTAAAATATATATTTTTTGCTGAATCATACTTTTAAATTGACAGCAAAAGCGTAAGAATTATTTGACAAGAGAAATCACTATGTAAAATGTTATAAATTATTTCACACTCTCACACTCGGCATAAAAGAATTATTGATCTATCCTACAACAACAAGTTTTTTTTTGAAAACAAAAACCTTTACTTAACAAAATAGCTGGGGAAATCGTGACATATTTGATATATGACCTGCTCATATTTCACGACCATATGTATTATAGTTTTTGGTGTATATGATACGAATCAAAAACTTTACGAAGCACTTTTCGTTGCGATGTTCAAATAACAATGATTTAAATTTGTAAATTGGGAGTTTCTTTTTGATATATTGTAGATTTTTTAAACTTTTGCTTCATAAAAGGTACCAAATAGTTATTATTGTCTGCCACACAATCGAGTGTCATTACTTTGAGTACGATTTGATGGATATTGTAAATTAAAAGGCGGAAGATAGTACAAGCCTGATGTTAGCTAGTGAGAAAAACAAGTACTTGTGGCAACTGAAAAAACATAAATCGAACAAATTTTCATATAAAATAAAACGAAAAATTTGAAAAAATTTAATTTACTATACCAGATGTTAACGAGCTTACTAACGAGCTTGCAATTATGTTTAAAGAAATGCATCAACTTTATATAAGAATATTGTCCTATCTATAATTTTTTAAAATTCCTCAGGTAGATTTTTAAAAATTTTGAAGATACAGTAGTGAATATATGAGAAAACCTAAGTGGAACAGGAGAGTAAACAATATATGCCCAAAGAGGATGTACTCTTTATCAAATTATTCCTCTTAGACTTACCCATTGTCTTTTTGAATTTCCCAGTATACGTTAATTCAATTTATGAAATTGCTATTTTTGTCTAAAAATTTGTAACATTTTAATAGTATTATAACCTCGTATCTCCTGCTAATATGTTATGACAAAAGTAGTGTCTTAAATCCTAAATATCTCAAAGTGAAAATACGTCTTCTACTTTAAACGTTAGTACATTATTTATACAAATAAATTTTTTTTATAAAAGTGTGAACAATTAGCATTAGAGCTTGAACATTATGTTATAGAAAACGATCCATGTTGGTCTGGATATTATTTAAATATATCAAAAAACCATCTAAAAGTAGTGAAATTGAGCGAATGTTATTTTAAATCCAATAAAACTTTGGAATTTATACGCGAAATATTAAAGTTAAATTGGTTTTATGACGATATTTGTAGTTTCATACATTACATTACTGATTCAGTTGTATTAGCAGAAATCATAAAACAAAATATTATTGATGTTTATTTTTTAAAATGAAAAACTTAGTGCCAGAATTGTTTAAAGAATGAAGCGTGTTCATGTCAAGATTTTATGCTACATATAAAGTACGAAGACTATGCGAACTTTTGTAAGAAAGCTGCCGGATTGTATAGTGACTATTTAAAGATAAAAAATGTTTTTAAATTCTTTGAAGACCGTAGAACAATTGGTCTAAAAAGTATTGTAAATTTATGTTTAAGAATGTAAATAAATAAAATGTACCTTGTATCGATTCTGAGAGTTATGCATATCATTGCATTTGGCCATTTTTGAAAGCTTTTGTGGTGTACATAAACAGTTTAAAAGTATAGGGTCTATAAATATTAGCAAATTCATTGAAAAATCGAAATTAACTCACCCGATTTGTCCAAATTATTAAAGATGACTTAATTACCTGAAAAGAAAAACACAATTATTAAAGATATTTTGAAAAAAAAATATATATAACACTAGGCATTAAGTTTAGGGAACTCATCATTCATTTCTGTAATTTGTATAAGCGGCGCATAATTTTTTTTAATTTATCTATTCCTCAACGGCTAAATATAAAAAGAAGTGTTAAAGGCAAATAGTTGCTGGTATACTGACAGCTCTAACACTAAGATAAGTTTTGGAGGAAACATAGATGAAAAATACTCAAAAACGTAAAATCCATTAGCAGAGTTTTCACGAAATAATATCTCCGACTTTGCTAAAGAAATGTATACTAGATCCTTGAAAGGTCAGCAACTCGCATATGGGGCAATACAAATTTTTTTAAATAGTTAAGCAGGTTTTGAGCTACTTGACTCCAATTATTGCAATTGAGAAACAGTATAGGACGACTCTATTGTAGTTAAACTGCTACTCATGTGATCTATTGTGTCTCATGCCTATTTTAAACTTCTCCCAGCATTCTTAGCCACTTAACAAAGTTTCATATTGTTACAAAGGACGAGCGTTTTATGTAACCAAAGGCTTATTCACACAGCTGCGCATAGACAGCCTTTTCCTTATCTTTAATGTTTAGGAAGCATATTAAATCTTCTGCATATAATTACAGTATCTGATCTACAGTTTAATCGTGGCTTTGAGATTTTTGTTTATTCAATTCCACCGTACTGCCCATCTTTTAGTAAATAAATCTGAGAACTTACTGCCCTATGGTCCAGAATGTTCACATTAGAGTAACTTTGCTCTGTTGCTTTAACCTACTTTAAGTCTCCTGGCTATTCCATACAGATGTTTGCTTAAGTTTTGAGTGACGCTTAACAATTCCAGTATATTTCATGGTTTTGTACGTATGAATTATTTCTTCCAGCCTTCTTTCACATAATACTATTGCAAAAGTTTCCTCTTGGGAAATTGATTTGTATGTATCAGGAAGTTCAGTATTTGAAGAGTATCCATAAATTTCTGTTCCTACACCTTCAAGTGTGGATATATCCACTGCTATTGCATCTCACATGGAGGAATCCGTGAAAGCTACATAAACATATATATGCCATCCGGCGGGAGGTCGGCGAAGCTGCGTTCAGTATTTGCATGCTTCCTTGCGATCTATCCTTTGCACAACCAGGTGCATGTCGGTACCTTGATGAGTCTAGCAGAGACGAAACATGTATCTCTACCGTATCACTGTGGCGGGGAGGGTAAGTTTTGACTTTCTTCTCGGTATGGTGGTACAGGTGGGCCATCATCTCAATGGTGGTGGAATAGGGTAAATTGCATTTTATTAGAGTTTATTCTAACTGTGCAACGTCTAACACAGAAAGAATATGATAGAGAGAAGTTTGCCTTTACTGTTCGCATTTTACTTCATTCAAACACGGAGCTGTATATAGTTGTATGTTTGCTGAATGTAATTTCAGCACTACAACGGCATAATGTGGATATATCCACTGCTATTGCAACTCACACGGAGGAATCCGTGAAAGCCGCATAAAGATATATATATATATATATATATATATATATATATATATATATATGTATATATATATATATATATATATATATATATATATATATATATATATAATAAAATAGAATAAAATATTTGGCGAAGCGGACGTGAAAATTTGTCAATCTACATGATTCTCGTATTAAAAAGTGCGGAGCACTCCAAAGTATGGAATAACTCCGGGTCCGACAGATGGCGACAGCGCTGTTTCGTCCTAATATGGGACTCGTCAGGCCACCGCCGGTTCGCCAAATATTTTATTCTATTTTATTTTAAATTACACGGACAAAAACTTATCTACATATATATATATATATATATATATATATATATATATATATATATATATATATATAAATGATTTGGTTATTCCGGGTTTCAATCCGTTCGTTCAAAAAATTGTTTTCACGAAGTTTCGCCAAAATCTCATTTGGCCTTTTCAGGTGCAGCTTTTTGATTGGACGAGCGGCTTCGCACAATTAGAAACGCAATATTCGATCCTTTTTTACTAGAGGATCTGAATATAATATATCCTAATTTAATTATCTCCTTAATTAAATGCCAAGCTTAATTGAAGGAATCTAAATAGACTGAAGAGTTGAAATCCAGGGTATGGTTTGTAAGGCCGCTTACTTTTATCTTAGTCTAATCTATTTCTGTAGTTATCGAACAAAATATTTTCTTTACAACTGATTCAAGTCAGTCACAAGAGTTACTACTTTTTACTAACAAATATATTTACTATTCAACAAAATTTGTTTGTGACTTACCAAGTAGTTGATAAAGAAAAAGAAGTTGTTAACAGCACGTCGATATGTCTTTAACCAGATTTGTTCTAGTTTCTATTAAATTAAAAATTCTTTTTGCGTTATAAAAGTTGTAGAAAAGTACGAACATAAGTAGTTTTGTTTCTAGTTTGAAGTTTAAAAACGCCAGTTCAATAAATGCATCTAAGAAAACGTAAAAGTTTGTGTAGCTTCCAATGGATTAAATTTTTAACTTTTGTCCAAGTTTCTAATCCTGTGGGGCTTATCGAGGTTTTTATTTGATATAAAGGTCCATTTAAGAGAGGATTTTTAACCTTATTTTGGTCATAATTCTTTTAGTAACTTTAATAATATACACTTTAAATCGAAATTTTTTCATTATCAATAAATTTTAACATTTCGGTATTTAATAAATTGCATTATTTTAAAAATTTTAACATTGCTGACAATGTAAAGCTTCATATACTTTAGATTTTACAGTCATATTATACATATTTACATAGCGAACAATTTGAGAGTGAATTAAATTCTATTATTAGGGCGGGACAATTTGACTAGAAAAGAATTATCCTAAAGGAAGATCAAATTTTAGGCAACTATAGTCTATAAGGTATGAACGTCGTCTCAGCAAATAAAAAGTTTGTTACTATAAAATAATATAAATAGTAGTAAAAAATGCAATATTTTCTTCTAAAGAAAATAAAATTATAATACATCTATGAGATTCTGTGAGTCTACTGCTGGAACCGTACTTGATGTTATAAAGGGTGTTATTTATAGAGGTATATAACTTTTAAATGGAATAAAACAAAGATGAATTTTTTAAATTGACATGAAATTTACTTTATTCGAAAGATAACCTTTTGACATTATAATTTAAATATGACTTCTGGCATATGATCACCACGGCTGGCTCGGACGTAGTCTAATTCGGAGGTCCAATTTTCGATGACTTTTTCCAACATTTGTGGCCGTATATCGGCAATAACGCGGCGAATGTTGTCCTCCAAGTGATCAATCGTTTCGGACTTATCGGCGTAGACTAGCGACTTCACATATCCCCACAGAAAATAGTCTAGCGGCGTTAAGTCGCACGATCTTGGAGGCCAATTCACGGGTCCGAAACGTGAAACTATGCGGTTATCAAACGTTTCCTTCAATAAATCAATTGTGGCACGAGCTGTGTGACATGTTGCGCCGTCTTGTTGAAACCACAGCTCCTGCATATCATGGTTGTTCAATTGATGAACGAAAAAGTCAGTAATTATGGCTCTATAGCGGTCACCATTGATTGTAACGTTCTGGCCAACATCGTTTTTAAAGAAGTACGGACCAATGATTCCACCAGCCCATAAAGCACACCAATCAGTCAGTTTTTCTGGATGTAACGGTATCTCAACATACACTTGAGGATTATCATCACTCCAAATACGGCAGTTTTGTTTATTGACGTATCCATTCAAACAAAAGTGAGCTTCATCGCTGAACAAAGTTCGCTTATGAAACTCGGGATCAACGGCAATCTTGTTTTGGGCCCATTCACCGAATCTACGCCTTGCTAGGTGATCGTGTGGCTTCAATTCTTGCACGAGTTGGATTTTGTAAGCACGCAAATCAAGATCTTTCCGCAAAATCTTCCATAAAATAAATGGACACATATCCAATTCCTGTGTACGATAGTGGATAGACTGATTCGGGTCTTCCTCTACGCTACGCTCTACAGCAGCAATGACTACTTCTGTACGTACTGTACTACATCTCTGTGGATGCATATTATCATTTAGAGTAAACGTGGTGCGAAAACGTTCCATAGTTAATCGAATTAATTGCTCTGATGGACGATTATGTTGACCGTAAAATGGACGTAGTGCGCGATACGTATTTCGAACAGAACCATGATTTTCAAAATAAATTTGCACAATTTGGAAGCGTTGTTCAGGCGTCAGTCTATTCATGTTGAAATGCCAAACCAAACTAAACATAAATCACTTGACAGCTGACAAAGTGTTGCCAACTTAAAGTTCTATACCTTTATAAAAAACACCCTTTATAATTATAAACTTTTTTACTTTCTGAAATTTTAGTTATTGCTTTTATTACTTTCCAATATGCTTGCCATAGGTGGTGGATGTCAATGATCAACTGCCAACTATATGGAGCCCAAGATGATCATATCTAGAACTACAAACCTATAAACGTGTAAGCTTAAAAGAGTAGGGCACAGCTTAAACCTGTCACCTACTGAGTACTATTTGAGGCTTGAATTAAAAATTGGATTTTCGACTTACAACCGAATCTTGAAAATTTAAATCTAAAGTGCAAGTCCATTATACGTTAGAATATTGTCACATGAACTTACTGGATCTTGGAACATAGTTACATGAAAACTTAATTGAAAAAATGTCAGAAATCGTGCAGAAATCTTGAAAAATGACGTATTGGATAAAAATGATGTCTAGCATTAGATATTTTATGAGGATTTAAAACCTTCACAAAGAGCTAAGCGTATATCGCTTCGATTTAAAATGGATTCATTGAAATTTATTGCTGTTAAATATTGACTATGAATTTAAATGTGAATTCGTTTTTAGTATTACTTATGAAATATTTTAAAGAAATGTGCCTATTTCTAATATTATCAAATATGAAGGTATATAAGAACAGAATGAAAAAAAAAAGTGTATAGACGAATTTCTGATATTTTTTAAAGTTTTTAAATTTTTTAATAGTTTATGGAAACGAAACAATATATCTATATTTTCTTGATGTTTATTTTTTTATTGTCTTATTTGCGCATCATTTCAATAGAGATAAAATTTGCCTCTAGTTTAAGTATATGGTAATTTGTGTTGAGCTTTTCTCCATTTTTTAAGGTTAGAAAGAGTGACAAGTTCAAAATTCTGGTTCTTGGATTTAGATCGTGTCAAATTAGAATTATTATCTGACGTTTCGCCTGAGGTATTTTCGGGGATCTTTACTCTACGAGATTAGAACACTGAATGGATATCGGGGAGCAACAGTCCGATGATGTAGACTGTAACCTGTGTCTCTCTTAATATTATTCAAATATTTACAAATTTCGATTGATTCTCTAATTTTTCGTTTAAAGAAACCAGTCATTGGCGCTAGCATCTTAGTTTCTTTTACATTAAAAGTGTGACCTAAGAAATACTGGTGTTTAACTACTGCAAATTATACAATTTGTTTCTTTTTAATACATCTTTCATGTATGTCGCTATTGTATTATGACCTAGTAAAGCAAAGCGACAAAGTTCAAAAATGGCTTGTGTGGGAATATTGAGTGCGATGAGGTCTATTCCCAATAGGACTGTAGAATTCCTTGTGAACCTGCCTCCACTTCACTTATATATAGAGAAAGAGGCTCAGAAGACTGTTTATTGTCTCAGTTAGATAGGACATCTCGGAATTGGAACGGACAGCTATTCAGGTATCTAAGAATGCACGATGGAGAGGTGTCAATAACTCCCTATTACGGAGCAATCTGGCAATATTATAGGTGGTTCCGTGTATGTAAGGCAAGAAAACACTGTCAATAGGTGGTACATTTATGACATCGTCCGTGCAATATTCGTCGCTTCTCAAAGCACCAGTCAGTTTTCTGTTTCTGATTTCAGTGATTGTTCATGACATATTGAAAGAACTCTATGTACCAAAGAGCTAATAATTTATTGTTTTTGAGAAGGAGGATGTTGTGTCGTTGCATTGAGATATCGATTTGTATGTGTTTGTTTTATGTACACAAAATATCCTAATTTGCCATCTAGTACATCGGAAAAGAGAAGGGCACCCTTTGACTCAGTTTACATAGTAAATTTTGTGCTAGGGTGTTGTTGGTTTAAATGATACAAGAAATTATGGAGGTTATCTGTGCCATGCGACCCAACTACGAACATATCATATACTTATCGTTACCAAAATTTAGAATTGAGAGAAACAGAAGACAAGGAGTTTTCTTCGAAAGCTTCCATATAGTTGTTGGCTATCACGGGTTACAGAGGAGATCTTATGGCCACTCCCGAAGTCTGCTCGTAAAAAGTTCCTTGAAAAGTAAAATAAGTGGAAATCAGACATGCTTTAATTAATTCTAGTAGGGAGTCCATGTTGTTATTTAATAATATGTTAGATATTATGGAAACTGAATAATTTATAGGAACATTTGTATAGAGGGATTCGATATCAAAACTGACCAATATATCTCCGGGCTTTAATTGGATGTTGTGAGTAGTACCCAGCTCATAAGCCTACATATATCCCCAAAGGTTAATATTTTCTGCTTCACGCTTTAAAATTTGAATGAAATATATTTGACTTATTAGCTCACTTTTCCGTTTCCATTTCTATTGGCAACCATCAGTTACGTATTGATTGATTTTTATCTCATATGACCAAATTACTTTCATCCAATCTTCTTCTATACAACCTTCATATATTTGGACAAAGTTTAGTTTTATAAAATATATTTCATTCTGATTCTAAAGTATGGGAGGGGGGGGGGCAAAACGGTGGCAATTTACGGGGGCAGCCCACTTTGTCAATTTCAAAAAATTGATTTTTTTAACATTTTCCTACAATATGAATATTCAAGAATGTACTTAACAAACTTCATAAAGATCCAAGAAGTTCCTTATTTTCGAGAGCACTATTGAAAGAATCTCCGAACATTCGACTAAACTTTTGGCATGCGTGCGCGACTTTGATCGTTTGTGAACCGCCGCAGCTCTGAAACTTACAGGAAGAATCCAGCTAAGAGATGCTAGATTACAATAATTTTAGCTTTACAAAGAAATAGAAGGAATCATTGAATTTTCATTGAAAAACTTCTTCAAACGACGTTTTTGCGTATGGCGTTAGGGAATTTTGAAAAACCATTTAACTGATCCACTCCAAATTTTAAGCACGTATTTTAGATATGTATAGCTATGTTCCATAGTGAAAAAAACTCAAAAGGATCATATTTACTATTTTTCCCGTCATGAAATATCCAAAAAAAAAGACTTCCGCTTTTGCAACTTTTTGTTTAAACATTTGCCATTTCGTTACTTTGAGATAAAAATTCATAATATTACTACTGGCGATAGCTACCAGCATAATAATTATGAAACTTGTGTTTTTTTGTTCGATATTAACCAGCAGAGCTAAATTTCTGATGCCAGTGGCTAATCTTTGTTTTGCAACTTCATGCTAAAGAACAACTTTTTTATAAAACATACATAAAATCAATAAAAAAATATTTTTTTTTACGCAATTGAATATTAATATAGCTCAAAAAGAATTACATGATATCTATAACAGAAATCACTGAAAGAAATCGTAAAGATTACCTTTTTTTCGAGTGGCTAAAGTGAGATACCTTCTTAAGCTTCAGGAATGTATTATTGTTTGATAAGCAAGGTTCTTTTCAGAGAATAGTAGGAAATAAGAATAAAGAAATTTATCTTGATATCTTAGACCACAATTTGATTGAAACTGTTGACAATATGCCTCATCCGATAAATGAAGTTATCGTCTAGCAGGATAACTGGCTTATTTCTCAGGATTTTCAGGTATTAGAGTGGCCGGCGCAAGGTTCTAATCTTCACCCAATCGAAAATTTGTGGTCCTAATTAAAACATGCTCTACTAACTATGTATGATTCTCCATCGGCTTTGTCGAATGAAAATAAATTTCTCCAGACCAAAACCGATTACAAGCAGTTAAAAAAACTAAAGACTTACACATAAATTATTGCAAAGTGTAACACTAACCTGAACTAACCTGCCGCAACATAGACTCACCAATTTTTCTTATTTTCGTATTTGTAATTCTTGATAATAAATACTATATAACGATTTACTTTTAATATAATTTTTATTTTCGATACAAGTATTACTTTCTTACGATAAGTAATGTTACTAAGTTTAGGTTCAGTATTGCTCCATAGATTGTACTAAGTATATCAATATGACAAAATGTTCTGAGACGTGAATATAAAGGAAGTAAGTAAATACTACTCTAGTTTCGACTTTTTGGGTCTATTCTTTTGGCGAGATCTCTAATTAAAATCAATATATATTTTTTTTATATTTATACTAGGAAGTTTTTATTTACTTGTATCTTGTCCTTTATTACTTCGATACTAACTTTTGTGAAATAAAAATATATTCAGATATAAAACTATTTGCAAAAATAGGATACTAAATTCTCTTTATATTGTTCGGATATGGACGTCACGAGTGGAATCATTTCAAAAAATAATAAAAGTTTTACCTCATTTAATAGATTTAGTGTTTTACCCCAAAGGCTTTTAATATTAGCACTAAATAAATAAATCCCTTTTGAAAAGCAGAAATGTAAATTACACTGAGAGGCATTAAGAGGATTATTACGTAGTTTACGACCGTATTTGAAAACCTACTTTTATATGAAAAATATAGAGGAAAATATTTCCTAAATTACACTCATTAAAGTGTTTTTAAAATAGGTGGAATATATATATATATATATATATATATATATATATATATATATATATATATATATACCGTTTGTTTGTTATTAATTTTAACAAGAAAATAACAAAAATTGATAATTTTTACGACTTTGAGTCTGGAGCATAGGTTCTAAACATTTTCTGGGCCGCCGTCCTCTTTGCATATATTATGTTATACCGTATTACAAATACAACACTATCAAACGTATAATAAAATTGTTTATTTTGAATTACAAAATTAACATAATAATCAATAAGTAATAAATAAATTAATGTAAAGGTTGAAGCTGGTGGAGTTTTAATAATTTGTTAATATGGACTTCCAATTTTAATAACAACAGTCGCAAATTATCACGCTGGGTACTCTGTAATCTATTCAATTTTTTGGAAAGTAAATTTTTGACCGCATTGAATCCACGCTCAGCCAAATATGACGAGGGGAAAACAACTAAAAATTTTGGAACTAATTCCTACAATCCAGGGTAAAATCCTGGTATTGGATTTTGAAGCTAGAACTCTCACGCTGATAATACCGAGTTTTTGCTTGGACAGAATAAGTTTTCCATCAAAAGCAGCCATGATGTTTTTTGTTTTAATTACATTCAGCTCATTACATTAAAATTATAGATTTACGTCATTAAATATTTGATACAATAAAATGAAAAATTTGAAAGTATTGTTGATTTCATCTCTTTAAAATTACTAACTAGGTCCGCATAAATAAAAACATAACACTTTTTACCAATAAAGAACAATTTTTTAATTACAACTCCGTAACACATTTACTGTTCAAATATAATTAAATTAACTACGCTTGTCCTATCTTATTTACATATGTATATAATCTACTGGAATATATGAGAATACAAGTCTAAAAACATGATACATTATGATGACTCATCGGCATAATATTCCTTTCGTCACATTTTAATAATAATGATTCATAGAATATAACATTTCTACAAAGGTCTTGTCCTTCGTTACACTGCCCCCCCCCCCTAATTCTCATCGTCCCGACTGGCTTCGATACTTCCGTGGTATTGCTTCAACTTGTCGAGTTGTACCACTTTCATTTCGGCCTTGGGACATCGATGGGTTTTATAAAAAACGTCATTGATTCTTTTTAGAATAATATATGGTCTTTCCCATACTATCGTAATGCCTGTCTCACAAGCACTTAACCAGCTTTTTTCTATTATCTTTATTTTTAGGAGCCAGTATTAAATTGCAAGTTTTGCAATTAAATTTTCAGATTTACAATTACATTTTAACATTTTTGGTGCATATGCAAGATTTAGAATATAAATATTAATTTCAAAATCACAGATTACAGTCTAAAGGTTCAATTTAGGTTTTGCTGTTCTCAATTTGGAAGTTTGGAGTTTTCTACTGTTCTGGTTTCATGTTTAATTATCTGTATTATCTGCTAGTTGACGTTTGGTTACTCACATCAACCGCTCGTCATAGGTATCTTTAAAGAAGCTGTCATAATTTCAGATCTTCAGATAGACATCACTCTAGTTAAGTTTCAAATAATTGCATATCAATAATACATTAAAAATAGCAGTTGTTCGTTTCGGCCTCACCCACTTACTCAATGGAGTTATAATTTAAATACGAATTGTAAGAATATAGTTCAGGACCACGATTTTATTAAAAGAGATCTTGAAACAAAAAAAACATACTATTATACAGAAAATGTTAAAGAATAGATGAGTTGGTTCAAGACGAATTATATATTTATATATTTATGTGAATTGCTTTCATAATTTCACCTGATAATATATAAAAATATAAATGAGACGTGAATTAATTGATAGAATGAAAAATACTATTTTGGCTCGTATCGTTTTTATATCTGCTTGGCACATTATATCTGGTATTGAACATTTATGATGAAGCCTTTAGAACTTCCAGAAAATTTTAATTGGATCCCGTTTAGCGTGTTTCTTTGGATATTAAAAAAACTTAAATGAATAACCAATTACGCAGAAATAATCCAATTAGCGTTGTACGAAATTCATTTTAGTGGTTAATTAACTCATTTTTCAAATCTTTACTTCTTATCATACGCACTATTGAACTATATCTAAAAAAATTATTTAATTTTGGGTTCCCTGGGTGCATATAATTGCCACTATGCTGTTTAATTTGTACAATCTAAATATTTTAGTGCCCAGCTACCTAAGGAAAGAGAAAATGAGAGGACAGGAGGTAGTAAGAAGCGGTTTTGGGAGGCTAATATATTACGTCGTCATAATTATTTTCATTTTTTTCGCTATAAGTATTATTTTTGCCAACTGCCGTTACATACTAGTAAAGTTTAAACAAAATCCGTGGAATAGTCTTATCTGGAAAAATATTTTAAATTAATTTATACATTTTCGGTCTTATAAAAAGGAATTTCAAAAAATGCAGAAATTACTTTTTGTATAATCATATGCAGAATTTGTGAAGCCAACAATCATGTTCGTATTGTTATTTTTTACAGAAAAAATTATTTTTTGATGAGCAGTTATAAAATCAAAATCTTATCCCTATTTCCCTTTTTAAAATGCCAATATCGAGAAATCAAGGAATTAGTTTTTAAATATTCTTATGAGCTATCTTTTGAAATTGAGTCTATATCTCCATTTAATCAAGAGATATAGGTAAATGTATCAAAAGATAATTATGTCTTTGCAATCTTGCGAATATTGAAAAGTTTCATGATTATTGATGATCTTTAACAACACTACGTAACAAATTTTAGTTTCTTTGTTGTATATTGTATGAAAATAGCATTTTTTTTAGTTAATTTTGGGGCGTTGAATACAAAAATGACAATGAAATTAAAAACTTAGTTGCAATTTTCAAGAAGAAGTTTTTTTACTTTATTCTTAACAAAATAATAAAAATACATACTTTTATACTTGGAGAGACAGGAAATATCCTGTCTTTTTGCTTTCCGTCTGTGAATTGTTTCTGAAGCAACTCTAAAAAGAGTCCAACAGTAGTCGGCAAGCATCGAAGCATTCCACTTTTCCTGGTATCTTTTCTCCATTGTTGATATATTCTAACGGAAGGGTTAACCATGCTCATCACTTACAGCTCCACAGTTGTCAGGAAGAAGGTTCAGATGTGAGTGTAGGAAATGGATCTTTAGAGACATATTGCAACCCATTTTTTAATAAAATGACAGCATATTTTCAACAAGAGTAACGTAATTGTCAGCTTTTTTATTTCCGAAGAAATTAGTGACTACGAGTCGAATGTCACTCCAAGCATTGTTTCAATATCTGATGCTGTCAAAATGTTTGTCTTTCAGAATATTTCGAATCTGTAGCCCAACAAAAATACCTTCTTTAATTTTTGCTTCATTTAGCCTCGGGAATTTCTGACGCAGGTACTGAAGTGCTGGCCCATTTGTATTCAGTGCCTTAACAAAATTTTTCATTAGGCCCAATTTGATATGTAGTGGTGGCAACAATACCTTTTTAGCATCTACCAATGGCATATGTTGTATATTCTTTTCACCTCGCTCTAATGATTGTTGAACGGACAAGTCTGTTCTCTTGTAATAAAGTTCCTTCGCCCGACTGTTACATTCGCACAAAAAACACCAAAACTTGGTGTAGCCTGGCAGCAATCCAAGTAAAAGTACAATCACCTTTAAGTTGCCACAGATCTGTCATTGGTGTTCATCGTATTTTTTACTTGTCAATAGGTACATCATATTGTCGTATGATTCTTTCATGTGAACTGCATATCCAACAGAAATAGACGGTAAAATATTTCTCACATGCTGTTTTTCAAATCAATATTGGACTATCTATAAACAATCTTCATTCCTCTGGCTTATAGTTTATATTTAAAGCTGCCAATAAATTGTAAATGTTATTGCAGAAAATCTAAGTCTCCCACAAGATAGTTTAAATCTAATTTGGGTTATTTGGTGCAGTTGGCGGTACAATGTGCTGGGTGTGAAATCAGGATCCCTTGGTGTTGATGGCATATCTTCTTCTTGAGAAGTAATTGTATGGTTATTCTCTGATTCGTAAGTGAATGTTTCTGGGGGTTCAGGAATAGGAAGTTCGTCAACATGAGGCACAGGTCTCATGGCAGGTGGTAGAGATAGTTAATAATCGACTTTTTCTTCTTGGATATACTTGTGCCTTGCACAACACGAGGTATGGTGCAGAAATAGCAATCACTAACTTGATTTGAAGCCACTCTCCAGATCATTGGGACAGCAAACCGCACAGATCGTTTTTTACTATTCCACCAGTTTTCAGACTTGAAGCGCATGCATTAGAGCAGATATGTGACGTCTACTGTTTGTCTTGATTCCCAATATTGCAACCGATATAAAGTTACGTCTTTTTTAAGAATGGGGTAATAGACCTTCTGAAACGCAAAAGTCACCTCACCACAAACATAACAGAAGTAATCTGGATTTTTCTAAATTTTCGAGACATCTTACAATCTCAACTATTCGATTCGACTAACTAATTTCAACTGATCAACCCCTCCGCTTTGTAGCTGCTTATATACCCAAACAGGGCTTTACATTTTTAGATAATATTCGAGAATTTTCTATTCGATTCCATAATATTTGTATTAGTGGCGTTTATCATTTGCTTGGGCCTTGGGGATTTGGGACTTCGTGTATGGAGAGTCATCCCTGGATATCTCCCAAGTAGTGTTGCCAAGTTTTACAAAATTTCCTTAACCTAGGGAATAAAATTACAAATATACCACGTGCATTCTTGCGGTTACGTTGATAATATATGGGGAGATATAATATCACTTATCTCTAAAACTTGAAGCAATATTGAAAAGATACGTTTAGCTTTGGTTTTAGCACACCAACGATAAGATTTAGTCGATTTTATTTTAGATTCATTTTGGCTGTTATCCAGTGTAATCAGTAGTCAGTCAGGATAACTTCGTTTTTAAGTATATATTACCTGGACTACCTTCTAGTTGGCGGTTAACTACTCAAATCAACCACTCGTCATAGGTATGTTTAAAGAAGTTTCCTTAACTCCAGATCGGCATCACCTAATTTAAATGTCAAAGAATGAATAAAGAGTATGTAAATTAATGTAAAATGACACAAAGTTCTGTCGGTAATATATTAAAACGCCAAGTAAAATTTGATAATGGTAATTTAAAATAAATTGTAACTATTGGTTGTTTCATGGAGTTTTAAATATATTTGTTAATTTCGATTTCTTTAAGAACTAATATATTATTTTACTTGTGACAATATTTACACTATCTTAGAGTAAATTATAATAATAGTAAATTTTACAAAGCGTTTTATTTGGGTAATTTGTACGTAGTGGTTTATCTGTAGCAAATAAACCTCCCTATACTCCAGTTTATGTCGCATGCGTTGCAAACGGTGCATTTGGTATTTTATTTAGTTGGATTTAGGGAGTTTTTTTCGCTTTTACATCACGAATATTTATCCTCTTCCATTTTGTGACCCAGGCTCTGTGGATTTCTTTTTAAATGGAGGTTAATAATTAAATTTAATTCACTTTCAAATTAAATAGTAAGAATAGTTATAATCTTCTACCTCAAGATTGCTCTGCGTAATTGATAACAATTATTATCTTTTTTAAACATGGCAACAATTTTGAGGTAAGGGAAATGTGCCCAAAAATATTATTTACTTTTATTTTCAAAATGTATCTGAACGTTTTGATTAATAAGCCAGGAGCATTCGAAAAACGTCATTTCTTTTCTAGATATACTGATCTCGAATCTATAATACTTCGAAAGAAAACAATAACAATTATCAATTTTATTAACAGTAGTGCCATTTTTTTAAGTCGATTTCATGTATATATTATTTTATATAAAATTTTGAAAAATGTTAATTTTAACATCAACTTTTCAAACCTATTCAGCCACAAAACGACATCAAAGCAACTCTACAAAATAATAAGTTCCTCATCGTAAAACAGAAAATTATAATTTTAACTTGTCTATATAACGGTAGTTTTGAAGATCGTGAAATTATTGTTTTATAGGTGTTAAGAGTTTAATGAGTTTTAGAACAATAAGCTTTTACAATTACAACTTCTAATTGGTTTTGGTTTGTCAAGCGGGGTGATTTTCGAAATTGAAATCTGAAGTAATTTGAAGATAATGTGAATATAAAGAGATTAGTTCGCTTTTATAATATATATATATTTTAATTCTCTAAATTAGATATTGCATCTTAAAATTACTATAAATAAGCCAGTTATAATTTTTAGATAGAAAAAACAGTATATTTTGTCCGTATTGCAATCTCTAGAACTATACGAGATAGAAAAATAGGAAAATTTAAGATAAGATGGCGCTCACGGACCGATTTTAACCATTTTGGTTTCATTTTGAAAAAGTGAAAATTTGTATATGTGTAAATCAAATTTTATTTTGTATTTATAAAAATTTTATAAACATGTAAAAATATTTCTAGTGCAAGTTGGTATTTCATTTTTGAAGAAGAAACCGTGGGTTTTGCGACGAATGGTGTATTTTGTGTCATCGTCCAGGACTATTTTTTTTAATCCCCTTATCTGGTTTCTTTTTTTTTTTTGATCGTTTTTTTCCAAATACCATTTAAAGCCATGTACACCGTGCGTGAAGAAATTTCCATTAAAGTGCCGCATATTGCAAAGTGGTTACTTCAGTTTCGTTCTCGAATATCGTGGTGAAAATTTTTAATCATTATCCGTTCTGAATTGAGAGTAGAGGGTTTAAATTAATAACTGCAACAATAAGTTAATCAAGTTTTAGACCTAAAAAATACAAGGATAAAAGAATCATTTCTTTTATTACTAAACAAGCAAACTTTTTAAATTTTATTTCTATGACTCTATATTTTTAAAATTAATATTTCAACATAAGCGTTTGTTTGTTGACCTATGTAACATAAATTATAACAATATCATAAGTAAAACAAAACTGACCATCTAGATCTAACTTTCATGGCAATTAGATCGGGTCTAAGTATTAAACCTTCTTGGTGAATGTGTTCGAAATATTTTTAAATAGTTTGTTACTAATATTTATTTATTGAAACATAACATCAATAAGGGTTATAATAGAAAATTATTACTCCAAGTTTAACGATAATATATTATTTGAAATAGTTTAAGCATTTTGAAAACGCCGATTTTGCTTTTTTGAATTGTACTCTAACCTAAAGATAACTATTACTTATTTGCTAAATTCACTTTTCCGGAATAATATCCGCGTTTTTGTGCAACATTGCCACATCGACTTAGGTAAAAGGTGTTGTTAATTTTAACCATATTTTTTATCATTTAATATAGTTTTGATATTATTATTGTAAAGTCAAATAAATGCTCTTTTTATGTATGTTCAATGATTACTCCGGAACGGCTGCACCGATTTGAATGAAATTTTTTACGTTATATTCAGGAAGTTGCTGCAGTGGTCCCATATTTTTTTGGACGAAATTGATGCAGTAAAACCCAAGATAGCGCTTACAAGATGGCGGCCAAAAAAATTTATTTTTCCGATTTTCTCCAAAATTGGTATGGAGTAATTTTCGGGGTTGTACCTAAAAAAAACTGAAATGATTTTTAAAAAATTCAAAATGGCGGATCCAATATGGCGGACAAAAAAATTTAATTTTGTCCGATTTTCTCTAAAATTGGTATGGGGAAGTTTTCGAGGTTGCACATAACGAATTCAAAACATTTTTGAAAAATTCAATACCTCGGATCCAATATAGAAGACACAAAAATCGATTTTGTCCGATTTTCTCCAAAATTGGTACAGGGGAGTTTTCGGGGTCGCACATAACGAATCTAAAATAATTTTTTTAAAATTCAATACGGCGGATCCAATATGGCGGACGAAAAAATCAATTTTGTCCGATTTTCTCCAAAATTGGTACGGGAGAGTTTTCGGGGACTCACAAAACGAATCTGAAATTATTTTTAAAAATTCAATATAGCGGATCCAATATGGCGGACAAAAAATTAATTTTGTCCGATTTTCACCAAAATTGGTACGGGAAAGTTTTCGGAGTCACACATGACGAATCTAACATTATTTTTAAAAAATTCAATATGTGGTGGATAAAAAATTAATTTTGTCCGATTTTTTTCAAAATTGATATGACAGTACATTAGGAATTTGATATTATTTAAAAAAAATTAAATATAGCGGATCTAAGATGGAGGATTAAATATTCTACATCTCTAAAGTCAGTATTGGGGGATTTTTGTTAGTGTTAATTACGAAATTAAAATATTTTTTGAAAAACTCAATCTGGCGGATTCAATATGGTGTCCTAAAAATTTTACACTTTTTTTAGGAAATTATGAATTTAATAGTATTTTTTCTGGATTCAATATGGCCAACGCAATATAGCCGAGAAAAAATTTTACATTTTTCGATTTTGTTCAAATGTGGAACTGAATCGTTTTTGAGAATGTAAATAGCGAATATAAAATTATTTTAGGAAAATCTAATATGTCAGATGCAATATGACCGTTTAGAAATTTTAAATTTCTGGATTTCATCTAAAATTGGTACTAGGGGGCTTTAAAGGGTTTAGATTTAGATTTGATTAAGACGTTAAAATTATTTTTTTGAAATTCAATATGGCGGATCCAATATGGTGGGTTGAAAATTTTACCTTATTCGCATTTTTTCAGATTTGGTATTAGGGGGTTGGGTGGTGGGGGGTGGGCGGTTTCATCTAAAATTGATATTGCGGGGTTCTTGGGGCATATACAAACTCAATATGCAATATAAAATATATCGAGCTAAGAAATTTACGTCTAAAATTCTTTAAATATTGACATTGGAAGGTTTTGAGGCCTATGTTACCAATCTAAAATTAATTTGAAATTTAAGATAGTAGATTTATTATGACAGCCTAAATGTTTGTTTGACACAATTTTATTGATATTTAGAGAAATCTAAGAATAAAAGAATTTTTAGTGGTTCGTTTTAGAGTGATTTACAATTATGGATAAAATGGCAACACTTGGTTCAAATAATTTATGAATATCATAATGACTTAAAAACTAAAAATCGAAAAATAAAATTTTTTTTAAAAAATTGAACCGACTTCTAAAGGTGCGCTAAAAAGTGAAAAATAACTTGAAATTTTTATATGAAATTGAAATTTTTGAAGTCGGCGCCAAATTATTTCTAAATTAAATAAATAAACACTAATATATACAAATTATGGTAAGAAAACAATTACAAATAAAGTATTTTTAATCTCTTTATGGGAATTACATTTTTTAGGTATTAGTTTGGCTCAGACTTCATAAATTTCAAATTCATATAAAAATTTCTTGTTATTTTTCACTTTTTAGCGCACTTTTAGAAGTCGCTTTTTCCAAAATTTCTCAAAAACCAGTACAGTTAGAATCAATCTGCGAGCCCCATTAAATTTCTAATCTAATTTATTAAAACCTTACGTATAAAACCATTCTTATATCTCATATAGTTATATGGATACATTCCCTACCAATTGCCGAAACACTGTGTATAATTTTAAGGACCCGTCTAATTAAAATATATTTTTTCGTTGGTGAGTAGGACAATTTTTTTGATATGTTTACTTAAGTTCCGTCTAGGGAAATTAAATAAATTGAGTATCAAGTAATACATTATTTTTAGCAAAGTAAATTAGCATTTAATTTAAAATTGCTTTCACCAATTAACAGTTTTTGAGCACATTTCACAAACAAAACATTGGATAAATTTGTTTTCTTTACTGGTAATTTGAAGGGTTTAATTTTTTAACATCATTCAAAATAGGTAGTGGGTGTTTCGTTAAAATTAAGTAAACTTTAACTTCTTTTTTCGTGAATACACGTTTTCAGTTTTTTTTTACGTCTGGGCATATGTTTACACGTCTTGTGGAAATATTATAGAAAGTAAAGTATGTTAACATTTTTTTTTAACGAGGTTTATAATTTATATACAACAGTAAAATAAAAAACGATATAAGGCATATATGAAGAAGAGTTTATTGAAGAGTTGACAGTGGAAAAATGTGGGAATAGAAATAGTCTATGCAAGTCATCGTACTTATTGTTTTTACGACAGAGAAGACAATCGACACAAAATGTTCCAGTGAAAGAATACCCATACATCATCAGTTTGAATACATATCAAAGACAGTTTAAGACATGTTCATCTTAGTTTGCCTGTAAAAAGAAGCATAGAAAATAAAACACAATTATTTTAATTTCAGCCATGAGTCGCAAATAATCTGATATTATGGGTAAAGTAACAGAAATAGACAACCGAGACAAACAAGTTACTTCGTTGTATTTCTACAAACGTTCTTATGACTCTTCATTCAAACGTTATATTTTGGTTTTGAGTAATTTTGGCTATTTAAGTGAATTTAAAATAGAAGGATATTTCATACAAAACCAATAAGGTATTGTTTTTTAATTTATTTTCGAGAAGTATTTATTGTTTTTATTAAAAACTTGTATCTAAACACAAATATTTCTAACCTTCATCAGTTGCCTGTGTCTAAATGCTCGATACTCCGAAAGTAATTTGAATATGTTTTTCGAACGATTTTAATCAAACGTAATAATCAGGTAATAAAAATTATCATGAAGCAATAATATTAAATTTGTTCTTTTATGCAATGCACGGTAAAACTCTTAGAGGCAACTTGTGCTTAATTTGTGTGAGTACTTCGAGTTGGAATTTCAACTAAGTATCACTATTTCTAGAGAGTAACCACTGCTTTTAAAATTTCAAGAAAAAAAAACCTATATGCTATTAAGAAAGAAAATAATTGAATTATTTCCTTTCCTGGAGAAAAATTGGTTTCGTCGAAAAAAAACCTCAAATCCTTCCAAAGGAAGTTCGAAATACACCCTATAATATGTACCAAGAAAGTAGGAGCTTCTGTTTTAATATAAGCTAACCTTGAAGATAGCATCATTGGTCTATATTTAACAATCTACAAAGCCTAAGCGCTGAACTTACCAACAAAGAAATTGTGTCTATAGTTAAGTCACCTTTCAGTATTCTGCTTCAAGGGCTGGGATTCAAGTACAAAAAGGATGACAACAAAAATAATTAATTGAAAAAAACAAGCATTGCTTCTACAAGAGCTCGATATCTTTGAAAGTATATGGAAAATCTCAGTAGTTTTTATCCAGAAGAAGCGGTTTTCCTAGACAATTCTATGGACAATAAAAGATTTTTTTCCAAGGAAAATAATATTAAAAGTTTAAGCAAATCTGAAGGATATAACGGTAAACGATTTATTGTCATTCATGCTGGCTATGTGAAAACATTTGTTCTTGGGGCAAATGCTGTTTGGCTCCGTATTTTTAACTTTAGATTATCATAGTAAAATGAATAGTGAAGTCGCAACAAAACTGGTTGAAAATAAGTGAACACCTAGTCTAAAAGAGCAACCATTGATAGTTACTACCAACTAGGCAAAATCTGTTACTAAGTCAGCATGATCATGTAACAAACATATTGGTAGAGATGGACTGATGCTTAGAACAGTGTTGTATCGAAGTCTGGGGAAGGTGCGTAGGATACACTGATCAGTTGTTAAAGTTACACCAGAGAACAATGTTTGATAGATATGGAAATTGAAGCAGTCATAATAAGACAGACAGTCGATAATATAGCCTCAGAAAGTGTTGATAACAGATGAAATTTTGTTTTATAAAATATTCTTTTTATAGATTTTTTAAGTATTATTATTTTATCAGCAATTTTTTGAATTTCGAGTAGTGTTGTTTTTAACCCTAAAAATATTCTTTCTGTAGGAACGTTTTCAATAAGGTAAAATATTCATTTATATTTGGACTTATTATATCAAAATTATATAATAAAATTATTGTAAGGCAGAAAGCCTAAATCAGCTTCTTTACGTTTTGTAATAAGTTATTTGTCTTTATAATAAACATATCTATTATTATTATTATTTTTTCACTGATATTTTATGTTATCCAATATATCTTTACATCTATACGAGGTATTTCTATCTCTTTTTGCTTTTATGGATCCTTCTTGAAGTTTTCTGTAATCCTTTTAACAGTTGATGGTGTTGGTTTCTGTTTCTGCGGATATCGTATCGCGAATGTATCGCATGTTCTTGAATCAACACATCCTCCATAATTAAAAAATAAGTTTAAAAAATCTTCGTTAGTGTAATTTAATCCCCCGGCACGATTATTATTAATGAATGTCATGTGGCAAGAAATAGTGACAATTCTGTAAGATTCGATTGTGATAAAATAGTTACTTTCTATTTGAAAAAATTGACTTTTGATGACTTTTTAAATATAATTTTTATTCTTCTTTTTTGACCACTCTGTACTAATAATCTTCTAAATATCATAAAAAGGCTACTAAAGTCGACCTTTGCCTATTAAAAAAAAACAAACGAAATTATATAATAAACACTTTCTTATAGGAAAATTTATAGTTAAGTTTTGGTCCGCAAACGTCATTTTATACATAAAATTTTCAATATATCCAAAACGGTGAGACTTAAGTATATACATGAAATATGTTTAAAATTTTACGTAAAAATCAAAAATGCAATAATATAGAAGATGTTCCATTTAAAATAAGCAAATTGACATCTATTTCCGGTATAACCGGAAATGCCGCCATCTTGAAAATATTTTAGCCGACTGTCCTCCATGCACGTTAGTACACTGTCATTATTAAAAGGTGAGTTCAGGTTATAACTAGAGGTTTAGATTTGTTGAAAATGGTGAAAATTGTCACAAGTTTCATTGTTACCTTCACCGCAAATATGTTCTTACTCTGGTATGAATCAGAAAATTTTTCTGAACATCCGTTATCTCAGAAATGAAGCAAAAACGAATTCATAATGATAGAAACTACGATTATTTTTGTATGAATAATTTTCTCACCAGCAGTAAAATATATTTTATAAAATAGTCTCTATATTAAATTTTTAATTGTGTGCGTAGACAAATTTTTTAGTAGTCCATATAAACATGTTACATATTAAGTCAAACAACCACAAGTGGCTTTCCCTTTAAGACAGCATAAATTGAAAAACGCTTAAAGCTAGCTTTAAATTAAGCCTGTTACAAGAAGAGAAATGCTAAAAAATCCTAAATCTCACTTTATGGGTTTGAAAATAGATATATTCCTGATTATATCTAAGAAAGAAAAACCTAGAGAAAAGCAATTATGCTGTCCCCATTAATTTTACTATAAAATTAAATGAGACTTAAATTGTGTCAGCACCTGGAATGTGTGCTTTTAATTCTCTAGCATTATCCACTATAATATAAATCTTAAATTTAACCAGAAATGTAAATTAGGACAATAAAATAGAGCTTTAAAGTTAGTTTTGCTATTCTAGGATAAAATTCATTAATTTATTTTATGTAGCCACAGGCAGTTTACATTAGGTAGAAGAGCTTTTATGTACTGACTGAACTTGGAAATTTAGCCGACTGAATGTGGTTTTTTTATTTAATAGAAAAAATACACATTATTACAAAAATGATTTACAATGGGTTGCTAAAAAAATACCATGTGATTAACTAACGCCGCATATTTAAAAATAATTTAACTATACACATTTAGAAAATTCTGCATCATTTTGTGGCAACCTTTCCAAACATAAAATTTCAAATTGATGGTGCACATCCATAAAATATTCGAACATCATTTCTATCAGACGAATTCCATTTAAAAACATGCCATGAAAATAGTCAAAGAACTAAAATGATTTTTCCGTATTATTCTAGAACCCAAAAAACTTTACACGTGTTGTGCCGTTTCGCAAAAAAATCATTTTAAAGGAAGTTACGAAAATTTTAAAGTTGAGCTTAGAGCTTTTGCAGTGAAGAAAAATAAAAGTAATTTTTATTTAAAATTGTATTTTATCGTTTTGCGAAAAAATCATTTTCAACCAAGGTATCGAGATTTTAAAGTGGAGATTAGTGTTTTTGCAGTAAAGAAAAATACTCATGAGGGTGAAATTGTATAGATTTCTTCCAAAAATTTGCAGTCTTTAACATATTGACAATTTAACATGGCTTACTTACACAGGGAAACAACTTATTTTAATAAATATTCAAAATTTCCATCCTAAACCTCCAAATATGTTTATCATTTCCGAGTTAGTTCGTCATGTGTAGCCGCACTAATTGAACCTGGATAAAAACTTTCGGACGCGTCCCTTACCCTTGCCATACAGTCGTCCGGCATTGTCACTGGATTAAAATGATGTTTTTTATCGTTCCCCATATATAATAATCTCAGATAGTCAAATCAGGAAAATGAGGAGGCCACAGAAAAAGTCCTTTGTTTTCAATCGACCTGTAATAAAATCTTTTTTATAAGAAGTTGGGACTAAAACGGTTCTGTGTCTGTGTCTAACTTTTCTAAATATTTGAATATCTTTGTCCTATAAAGCTTAATACATAATATGAAATGGGAACAGAATTTGTTTTGTATTATGATTTACAAGCCAAATGACTTCGCACTCCCTCCAGAGAATATTGACTCATACCAGGTATACAAAGATACCAAAAGTATGAAGCTCTATGAGAACCCTTTCCATGTTATCGGGTCCTAGGTGACGTGGTCTGCTGTATTTTCTATAAACTTCCGGACGGTTCAAGCGGTTGCAAGGAGAACTGCTTTCTGCGTCGGTTTATCCAGATACTCATTAAGGCCCAGTCCCTTGATGTTCTGCAGGAGACTCTTTGGTATCACTCCAGTTGTTGACAGTATTATGGGAATCATTTGGACGCTGTTCATTGCACATTGTCTTCGGATTTGCACCTCCAGATCTTTGTATTTGACGATCTTCTCGTTGTATTTTCGCCTTAGATTGTTGTTGTTAGGTACAGAAATGTCGATTAGTGTAGTTCGCCTAGAAAATTTATCTGTTAGTATAATATCTCGTTTATTATGAGCAACTGTCTGATCCATCAGAACCATTCGGTCCCAATATAACTTGAAATGGCTATTCTCAAGAATAGGCTCCGGATTGTATTTGTAATAAGGTATTTTTCCTACCTGCAATAGTTTTTACTTATCTGCTAACTCTTGGTGGAGTATCTTAGCGGCTGTCTTTCCTTATACTCGGTTGCAGCAAACGCTTGGCATCCTCCAGTTATGGGCTAAATTGTCTCTGATGTTCGACAGCCGTATCTACATTGGTTATTTTCTATTGAGAGATCTCTAATGATGTACTTCAGATAGTTCCTCGTCAAAATAACCTGGTCTTGGATAGCTAAGAAGAAGCCCTCCGTTTCCGGAAACATCTGTGCTGAAATCATCCAGTAGGTCGACGCTGAGTTGTCCACATTATCCTGATTGATCTCATTTGGATGCCATCCATTAAGTGGTTTCTGTAACCAGGTTTGTAACTTCTCTTAGTCTGTTTGTTGGTGAGAAGCAATATCCTGTTCCCTCAGCTATAGCGGCGTTGAATAGTCTGCCTCGCATATTGCTCGATTTAGTGTGGAAGAGTCCGCTAACCTGTGGAAATATGAATGTAAGTTTATTATCTGTTGGTCGAGTTGCTTACCAATATTGACCAATTCTCTTTCTCCTTTATGTCTTAGAAGCATTGTACGTTGAATCGCTCTCCGAGGGTGATGTTTTTGTGCTTCTGTTACGAGTGTTCTTATTTTTCATTGGAGGTTTTGGATGTCCGTTCTGCTCCATTTTACAATTTCAAAAGAGTAGCTAAATGCAGAGCAAGGGTACGTGTTGAGTGCCTTAAACAAATTTCTACTATTTAAGTTAGTTTGTAATACCCGTCTTACCCTCCGGACAAATTCGGTTATCAATTCGGCTTTCATAGTGCGATGGTCAATTCTTTTAGCCTGTTTCATACGTAGGTATTTGTATGTTTGATCTGTTTCCATTGCAGCTATAGTTTCACCGTTCTGCATTTCAAATGTTCCTGGTTGTATTTTACCTTCAACGATGTTCAAAATAAGGCACTTGTCAAGTCCAAATTGCATTCCGATATCCCCGGAGAACTGCTCTACAATTTTAAGCATTTGTTCCAGCTGGTTTCTGGTAGCAGCCATCAGTTTAAGATAAGATCCATGTATAGAAGATGATTCACTCTTACTACCTCTTCGTTGTTATTTCTAATACTAAAGCTCTATCTGATGGAGTTCAAACGGCGTGATAGTGGGTTTATTGCAAGGCAGAACCACAATGGGCTAAGTGAATCGCCCTCAAATATTCCCCTTCGTGTTGGAATTGTGTTAGTTTCGATGGTGTCGCTGGATGGCACTTGCAGCTGGATTCTACTTCTCCAGGCAGACATGATGCATTGTAAAAAGGAAACAAAATTATTATCGATCCTATTCATTCTCAATATAGTTATGAGCCCCTCATGTGGCACTGAGTCGAAGGCCTTTTTATAATCCACGTAGGCAGCAAAGAGATTTCTTCGATTGTTACAGGCTTGGTTACTTATGACAGAGTCAACAATCAATTGTTCTTTCATCCCATTGCTCCCCTCGTGCATTCTTTCTGTTGAGTTGCAATGATGCTATTTTGCTCACAATGTGCATAGATGCGTTAGGTCAGGTAGGAGATGATCGCCTTATACAGTGTGGGTAGGCAGGTGATTGTCCTATACTTGGCTGGGTCATGTGTGTTGTGTAGGTCGTTTGGCAGAAGGTACGTTATACCTTCGGTCAAGAACAATTTTTGCTGGGTTAAGAAAAACATCATTAATAAGATTAGCTTTGTATTGTTAATGAATTTATTATTCAAGTTTTCTTCATAAAAATGTAGTTTTACTATTCCATTATTTCCTACAGTAAAAAATATGTAAAATTGACAGATTTCTTGAAAATTCCGCCATTTTACTGCATGAGGATTTGAATCACTCTAAAAATATAAATTATGCCTGTTTAAATGGCCATTTTTGATGAATTTTGCTTCATCAGTCCAAATTATGTTATCCAAAAATCGTTACCATCGTCAATATAAATTCACAAAATCGGCAAATCAGGATCTCTTAGATGTTGAATCAAAGATAGTTAATAAGGGTGGAAATTATGTTTTAAAATAATTGTATGTATTGAACTCTATGAGACTTTTGTTTGAAGAAACACTTGTCTTTACAATGTCAAAGGATATGCCACAAAATATCTCAGAATTGTTTTCTTCACAATTGAGAAGATGTTCCCTTTTATGCATTTAATATTCATTTAACATTCTTCCGTGACGGTTTCTGTTTATCTGAATATCTATCAGCAAATGTCTGGTACGTTCTTGATAAAACTTTGTTACATTCTTCATAGATAATAAACAAATTTAAATAATCTTGGTTCATATAATTTAATCGCCCCGGTATAATTTGTATTAATAATCGTCAAATGGCAAGAAACAGGGACATTTGGGTAGAGCTCTATTGTTATCTTTCGTTGTGCTTTTCAGTCAGGGCCAACTAATAACGAAAGTTTAAAGCCAAATAGCGTTTTTTAATAAAAAATTTTAAATTGCTAACATTTCAAAAACTGCAAGTTTTTCTAATAGACAACCATGTACAAAGTCACCCTTATTTTTAATGCTAAATAAGCTTATAAAAATAGACGGTTTACGATTTTTTCAAGTTAATATTTAATGTTAGTTTTTGAGCACCCTGTAATTTATTTATTATCAATATATTAACACAGTCTACTAAAGTAAATCCCCTTCTAAAAGGAAAATGACCCCAGTTAAATAATTAAGTCTTTTATATCAAAGAAATTAATAGTTATGTTTAGGCCTGCAGGCGCCATTTTTGACATAAAATTTAAAATATGTCAAGAACATTTAGACTTAGCCATACGAAATTATACTGGAAATATGCCTATAATTTTGCGTAGAAGCTAAAAATAAAATAACATAAAGGGTGTTTTATTTGTAATAACAAAAAAGGCGTCAACTTTCAGTAGAACCACCATCTTAAAAATATTAGAGCCGAATTGTTCGCATCCAATTTAGTAAACTACCAAATTGTACAATTTTCCAAAGTCTATTTTCTTCAAAATCTAACTCATCAGTTCGAGGTGGGATACACTGTATCTAAAAGAGTGAAATTCCGAGAAATTGCACTCGCCTAAAAAAATTCAAATCAATCACGAAAATTACTCATTACATTACACAAACAGTAAAATTTAAAGGAAACATTATGGAAACTTTACGAAATATTGAGTTTAGAATAGAAAAAAGTCATTAGCATAGTACTATGGGTGGCAGGCGCGGATCCTAGGGGGGGCGACGGGCGATCGGAAGGAGGTTTATTTTATCACTAAGTATTTATGGCATAGAATATTATTTCGGTAATAAACTTTAAAAAAAATCATTTATAATATTATTTTGTTTCTTATGATTTCTTAATAATTCACAAACATTAGAAAATATAGATAATTTTGATATAATTTACACAAAATAACAACTGTATTTTTATTATTTTTAATTTTGATATAGAAACCATTTTAGGCACATATTCAGATTAAAACGCAGCCTTTTTCTTTCAAAAAATTCTAAGTTATAATTTAAATACTTACAAAATACCCATTGTCAAAAATACAAGAGCTTAAACATATTTAAAAAAATAAATTCGTCCATATAATATTAAAATTTTTTTTGGGCTATCGGTCATTTTATTATTAATTAAGAACATTTTTAGGGCATTTGACGTTTCAGTTTATTTATTTCTTAAACCATCTGCAGAATTACAATTAAACACTAAAAAGGAATTCAAATGTAATTAATTTTTATATGTTACCGAAAATTTAAATAATAAATTGTGTTTACGCTGATAAACGTATCTATACAATAATCAAAGTCAGTGAAGCTATCTTCGCTCAAATTAATTACAATTTGTTCCTCTATCCCACCGATCATGAGATCGAGTTTCCACATTTTCTTTTATTTTTCTATTATATGGATTTTTCCAATTTTCTGCAGTAACTTTATCCAAAAAAATCTTTCAAAAGTTCAGTTAAATTACTAATTTTGTAAGTTGTGTTATTCCTAGCAACTCTACCTTTTACTTGAGAGAGATATTTCCATCTCCAAAGGACATTTTCCGGACGATCTATAAGAACAGATTTCCTATCTGGTTTCTCCCAGCAAAAATTAAGTTATCTGAGCAATTTTCAGAGCTCAGTTCTTTTAATTTCAGGTATATCTCGATCTTAATTGATTTTATTGAGAATTTTGTCGACGGAAGGTATTAATTCTTTTATTGCAATTTACATCTCTTCTTCCAACGAGATTTTTCGTCTTCCTGTGATCGAATGTGTCTTGGGAATACTAACAATTCTAGCTTTTTTTCCTCCTTCAATTTTCGGTATATAGTAGATTTTCCAACTCCTCTCATGTTGGAACACATCTCAAAAGAGCTTTAACATTATTACCTAGGTATTAATATCTTAAGGCATCATAAACATTCATCGTAATAAGTTTTTCGTTGAGGAAAAAATACCCTGGTTTAAAGATTTTCGAATAAATATAAATTGGAAGCCATATCTTTTGGGTATGTCACTAATCTCAAATAATATATAAAAACAAGCACAAACAAGATAAATCACCAAGGACACACTGTAAGGTGTACTTTGCTCACTGACAGAAATTAGGTTGAACTATTAGAAATTTTATTGTTGCAGTAAATTTATAAAAGCTTACAATATTTAAATATAATTAGATTTACGGCAGTCCTCAGTTATCTGCGGCACTGGAGCACGTTGAAGCTCTCGGTAACAGTTTTAACATTCTCTAGTTCTTGAATAGAGTATAGCAATGTGCGATCGCCCCTTCCCTTCCCAAAATCTTTGAGTTCAGGATTCTGCCTCTTATACTAGGAATTTGTATGCTGCTCGCATCCTCCCCCCCTGTCGGCAACTTGTTTTTCTTGTGATCGCCACCCTCCTCTCCAAGAGCTTGAAATTCAGAAAAATAGACCCGACCCTGCCTTTTATACGAGAAATGGGAATGTTGCTGGTGTATCCCCCCCCCCCCGTCGACAACTTGCTTGCCATACCGCCTCCCCCCAAAGAGAGAAGCTAGATCCGTCCCTGATGGGTAGTTATACTTTCCGAGATTCACAGGGGAAACTTTTCCATGGAACGAATACGCATCCTTTACACGTCTTCTATTTTCATTTATATAGGTACAGTTGCAGATTGCAACCATTTTTCAACATTTTTAAATACGGCAACTAAAAGGAATTTCCTCAGGTGGAAAAATAAGTATATATAAAATGTTTTTGCTGAATCGTTAAATATTCCAGGCTCACACCGCTGATGGCGATTTATTGGCCTGAAAGGGTCGCCTGTCCATTGTATTTAAAAGATATTTAGGGGAAATGTCAGGCAAAAAAGGTTAAATTGCCTTAAATTTTAAGTCTATTCTTTAAATAAAAGATAAAATTGCCCTTGGTATATCCTTTTCGGCATAATTTTGCATTTAATTAAGCGTACATTTAAAAATAAACTTTAGACCTGGTTTAGAACTTGCAAATCGAGTAGTATATAGTTACGTAAAACCCTAACAAAGAAAAACATAAATTTTAATTAGACTTAACCTTAATATAACAGTTTGCGGACAGCATCAAATACCCCTTAAGCATGGAAAACATAAAAGACATTATTTTGGCAACTTCCGATTCATTAACTTGAAAGAGCTGGCGGTATTAAAAGCTACAACACACATTATTTTACTATATAGAAGTTAGGGTGAGTGCTACTATGTTAACGCCTTTGAATATATGGTTTTAATCCATGAATATTAGCTGCTTCTCTTCGCATTTGAATCTAAATGGGAATTTACTTTATTTTAGTTAAAATTCATGTTTTAAGGTTAACTATCATTATTACTTGTGTTTTAGTAAATTATTTTTTTGAAGATAATTTTTAGAATATACTCATCAAGGAACCTTTTTGTAAGTAATGTCACAAGATTTTACCGTATTGGTCCAACTCTGATCAAGATTTTTTGTGTTAAATTATTATAAAGTGAAACAAAAACAAATTTTAGTTTGTTTGTTATATTTTGTAAGAAAAGTACATTTTTTTGTTAATTTTGGGACGCTAAATATAAAAATAAAATTAAAAATTCAGTTGCAATTTTCAAGAACTACTTTTACATTTGTAGAGATACTAAATATCCTGTCACTTTACTTTTCTTTTGTGAATTGTTTCTGGAACATCGCTAACAAGAGTCCAACAGTAGTCAGCAAGCATGGAAGCATTCCACCGTACCTATTACCTTTTATCCTTTGTTGATATATCCTGATGGAAGCGTTCGCCTTGCTCTTCACTTATAGCTCTGCAGTTGTCAGGAAAAAAGTCCAGATGTGATTGTAGGAAATGGATATTTAGAGACATATTGCAACCCATTTTTTGATACGACAACAGCATATTTCCAATAAGAGTAACGTAATTGTAAGCTTTTTTATTTCCGAATAAATTATTGACCACGAGGCGAAAGTTATTCCAAGCATTTTTTTCAATATCTGAGAGACTACTGTACAAATGTTTGTCTTTGTTTGTCTTTCAGGTTCTGAAAAGCCGGCCCACCTGTATTCAGTGCCTTAACAAAGTTTTTCATTAGACCCAATTTGAAATGCATTGGTGGCAACAAAATCTTTAAAGGGTCTACGAATGGCATATGTTGTACATTCTTTTCAGCTGGCTTTAATGATTGTCAACGGACCAGTCTTTTCTCTTGTAGTGAAATGCCTTTGCCTGACTATCCCATTAACACAAAAAAAACAGCATAACTTGGTGTAGCTAAGCTGCAACTCAAGTAAAAGTGCAATAACCTTTAAGTAGCAACAGACTTGTCATTGGTACTCATCGTATTTTATATTTACACCAATAAACAAAAGCAACTCAATATACTTTATGACAACGGAAAGATAATCACAGAGATAGAACAAAAATTGGAAACATGGAAGAACTACATTACAAAACTCTTTGAAGATGAGAGCCGACAAACTAATCTTGAAAACATAGAAGGGGAAATGGACCCGGACATTATTGAAGATACACCCAATGAACATGGTAAAGAACGGAAAAGCTCCAGGTCCAAACCAACTGCCAGCAGGATTTCTTAAACTGATAAAGGAGGATCAGGTTCATATTCTGGTAGAATTAATCAACTCCGTATATAAAACAGGAATAATACCAAATGAATGGTTGTTTATAACACTCTCAAAAAAGAAAAATGCCAAACATTGCTCTGACTATCTTACAATAAGCCTGATGGTTCACATTTTGAAAACCCTGTTGAGGGTGGTCGATAATAGGATATTCAGAAAATTAGATGTAAACATCGGCGATATACAATTTGAGTTCCGTAGGGGCCTAGGAACAAGGGAGCCATTGTTTGCACTTAATGTCCTGTCACAAAGATGTCTAAATATGATCAACACGTGTGATTTATAGACTACAACAAAGCCTTTGATAAAGTTAAACATGACTAACTTATCGAAACATTAGTAAAGAGAAGGAAAGACTTCAGAGACATAAGAATAATTTCAAATCTATACTATGACCAAAAAGCAGCAATTCGAATAGATGATATAACATCAGAAGAAATAGAAATACAGAGAAGTGTTCATCAAGGGTACTTTCACCAATTCTCTTTAATCTCTACTCGGAAGATATAGTAAACAAGGCACTTGGTGATCTGGCATTAAAATTTATGGCATGACAATAAATAATTTAAGGTACGCCGACGATACGATTCTTTTAGCTGGAACACATGAAGACCTACAGACGCTAATTAATAAAATGGTCATATTAAGCGAAGAATATGGAACAATGAACATAAACAAATCAAAATATATGCTGATGACAAAAACAACTCAGAACATTCGTAGGATATATGTAAAGAATTAACCTATTAGAAGAGTAAGAATACAAATACCTGGACACAACCATTAATGAAAACAATAACAGCTCCCAGGAAGTCCGAATAAGAATTGAACAGACCAGAAGCACATTTACAACAATAAAGAGGCTTTTTTGCTGATCTAAACCTTGAACTAAAAATACGACTGACGAGATGTTATGTGCTATTTGTACTATGGGGGGATGGAAGCCTGGACACTGAAGATGATTGACGTGAGGAGGCTGGAGGCATTTGAGATGTGGATGTACCGGAGAATGATGAGGATTTCATGGGTAGATGTACTGAAACGTATGCATAAAGAGAGAGAAGTAATTCTAACAATTAAGAAAAGAAAGCTGCTATATATGAGACAAGTCATGAGAAGAGAAAAATATCCAATGCTTTAGATTATTATGCAGGGAAAAATCCAAGGAAGAAGATCAATAGGAAGGGGAAGAAATTCATAGCTGAAGAACCTTAGGGACTTGTTTGGATGCAGTAACAATGAACTATTTAGAGCTGCAGTTTCAAAAGTTAGAATCGCCCTGATGATTGCCAACCCTTAAAGCGGAGATGGCACTTAGAGAAGAGAAGATAGATACTTTATATTATAGTATGGTTCTTTCCTGTGAACTGCATATCCAACAGGAAAAAAACGGTAAAATATTTACCTTATGCAATAGTACTGCTTTTAAACTCAATGTTGACCTGTCTATAAACAATCTCCATTGCTCTAACTTGTAGTTTATATTTAAACCGCCAATAAACCGATAATGTTATTGCAGAAAACCAAGTTCTTTTCCATGTTAAAAAAGGTGCTAGGCCTTTAGGGTGTTTATGGAGAACACATAATCAAACATCATCTTCTAATAGGTTCCACTACTGCAATCTTGATCCTAGTAACTCTGCTTTACTTTTTAGAAATTTTAAGTGTGTCACAAAATCGTTTAATTCTGACTGGATTATGTTGTAAAGTTGGCGGTATAACGTGCTGGGTAAGAAATCAGGACTCTTGATGTTGATGGCGTATCTTCTTCTTGAGAAATCGTTGTATGGTTATTAGCTGATTCGTAAGTGAATGTTTTTGGGGGTTCTGGAATTGGAAGTTCATCACTATGAGGCACAGGTCTCAAGGCGGATGGTATATTTGGATAGTTGATAACCGACTTTTTCTCCTTGGATATACATGTGCCTTGACCAACACGAGGGATGATGCAGAAATAGCAATCATTAACATGATTTAAATATTCTATCCAGACCATTAGGACAGCAAACCTCATAGATCGTTTTTTACTATTCAACTAGTTTTTCAGATTTGAAGCGCATGCGTTACAGCAGATATGTGGCGCCCACGGTTTGTCTTGAGTCCCAATATTGCAACAAAGCTGATATGCATTTTTTATCAATGAGATAATAGATCGCTTCTGAGGTCGCAAAAATCACATCACTATGAACATAATAGACATGATCTGGATTGTTTACACAATTTCGAGACATCTTACAATCTCAACTATTAGATTCGACTCACTAACTTCGACTGACTAACCTTTCCGCTTTGTAGCTGCTTATATACCCAAATACGACTTCTATATTTTTAGAGAATATTCGAGAATTTTCTATTCAATTCCATAATATTCTCAGTAGTGTCTTTTGTTGACATAAAAGTCGATTTACATGGGTTTATATATTCCTTATTTAAGGAATGGGACTTCATATATGCGGGAGGTCATACCTAGAGATTTCCCATGCGATGTTGCCAAGTTGTGCAAAATTTCCTTAACTTGGAGGGGAAACATATTTGGCAACTTCATCTTGTTTTATTGTTATAACAATACAAATATACCACGTGCATTCTTGCGGTTACATTGTTAGTTTATCTAAAACTTGAACTAATATTAAAAAGATAAGTTCAATTCCGATTTTAGTACACTAAAGATGGTAAGATTTAATCGATTTTATTTTAGATACATTTTGGCTGTTGTCCAGCGTAACTACTAACACGAGATACAAATAAGCTCAGTAAGAAAGCAATTACAAATAAACTGTTTCTCAATATTTGTGAGGAACAAAAATTTAAATTTGATGTAAAAATTTACGTTATTTTTCATATTTGATCACTTCTTCAGTAGTCATTTTAATTTTTTTATAATTTTTTTTTATGAATAACGGTAAGTAAATATAGCATATTTATATTTATATAACCACTTGTCATTGATCTTATAACATTTAAAGTAAAGATCAATAAAAATAAAGAATAAATTGCGAAATATTTTAATGTAATTATTTTAGAAATGACTCCTCTTTCACTTTTAAGATTGTTAAATTGTGTCGTACTTCTTTCTTTAAACATCCATGGAAAAGTAGAAAAGCTTAAAACACATAAGGGAATTTATTAGTCGAACAGAGCATTTTACAATAGTAGTCGAATTCACTGAAACATTAAAAGGGAAGGAAAACAAGACAGTAATTTCCGCGTTTCTCACATGAAAGAATTTGTGGGTACAAAATTTACCGACACTCATTACATAGCTTGAAAATTAATGAGATTTTGACAAAGTTAGCTTAGATTCTAGGAATATATGTTTCGAATTCAGCTATATTGCTTTTCTACTCTACTGGATTAAATTTCGGGGAATAATTTAATTTAAAGTAGGAGACTCAGGTTTAAAACAATTTACGTGCTTTTATATCGATCAATTTTGGAATCTGAATGCTAAGTGAAAATTTTATATATTTTTGTCGGTATATAATATAATTATAGTTCACGGAAATCTAATACTGACTGTTTCTTCCAAAGATATAATTCGTGCGACTCGAGCTGAGGCGAGCGGTTTAGAGCAATATGTGCTGACACAATTCTGCAATATAAGGTTCAAAATCCATTAAAACTGTTCCAATTACCATTAGTAAGAGGGAACAGTTGTTGGAAAGCAACTTCACTGAATGCTGGAGGGAAGCCCCTGTAATGAGATGTTAAGGAACAAGCAGGGTATTTGGTAAGTACACAAGTTCATTCAAAAAGTTCGGAGACTAATTTTTTTTACGAATGAAAACAAGAATTTAGAAAAAAGATTTTATTTAGTTATCAACATACTCCGCTCCTCGTTCTATATAAATTTTGCTGCGCTGCTATAGCCGCTGGAACGACCGGGAAAACTTATTGTCTGGAATAGCTTTTAGAGCTCTGGTCACATTCCTTTGAATCGCCTCAAACGTTCTCCCTTTATCGTCGTTTTCAATTTGGGGTATAAAAAAAATTCTGTTGGAGTCAGATCTGGCAAGTAGGGCGGGTGATAATTCATGAAGACTGACTTTAGGCCAAAAATTGTGTGATGAATTTTGAAGAATCGACTGGCGCATTGTCGTGCAACAGAAACCAGTCATCGGTGCAATACATTTCCGGTCTCACATGACGAATCCGCTTCAAAAGTCGATACAGGATACTTTTGTAGAATTGTGCGTTTACTATTTGGCCCAAGGGCATGAATTTGCTATGGATAATCCTGCGAGAATCGAAAAACGATATAAGCATCATTTTGATTTCGGACTTTGTCGTTCGACCTTTGATGGCATTGTATATATATATATATATATATATATATATATATATATATATATATATATATATATATATATATATACATATATATATATATATATATATATATATATATATATATATATATATACATATATATATATATATATATATATATATATATATATATATATATATATATATATATATATAAAATAGAATCAAATATTGGCGAAGCGGACGTGAAAATTTGTCAATCTACATGATTTTCGTGTTAAAAAGTGCGGAGCACTCCAAAATATGGAAAAAACTCCGGATCCGACAGGAGAATCGAAAAACGATATAAGCATCATTTTGATTTCGGACTTTGTTGTTCGACATTTGATGGCATTGTATATATATATATATATATATATATATATATATATATATATATATATATATATATATATATATATATATATATATAATAATAGAATCAAATATTGGCGAAGCGGACGTGAAAATTTGTCAATCTACATGATTTTCGTGTTAAAAAGTGCGGAGCACTCCAAAATATGGAAAAAACTCCGGGTCCGACAGATGGCGACAGAGCTGTTTCGTCCTAATATGGGACTCGTCAGGCCACCGCGTTCGGTACAAACCATCATCTCGCCTTTGCATCCTATAAACCTGAGTTTAAAATCAAAAAACAGCAAACAGGACGACAAAGGCGACATCTCGATGGTCCACTTGATAACACAAGAACCACACAGACTAACAAAGTTTGTAAAAATCCGTCATATGGTGGCGCGACGGTGAATTAAAACAGAAAAATGTAAAATCGAGTACACGAAACGCGCTGCCCAAAGGATAGGGGTCGCATTTTTCGGTACTGGCAACCAAGCCTACTGCTTATTTTAGCAGTCGTCCTGTTTGCTGTTTTTTGATTTTAAACTCAGATTTATAGGATGCAAAGGCGAGATGATGGTTTGTACCGAATGCGGTGGCCTGACGAGTCCCATATTAGGACGAAACAACACGAGAATCATGTAGATTGATAAATTTTCACGTCGGCTTCGCCAATATTTGATTCTATTTTATTTTAAATTACACGGACAAAAACTTATCTATTTATTTATATACATATAAATATATATATATATATATATATATATATATATATATATATATATATATATATATATATATATATATATATATATATATATATGTTTATGCGGCTTTCACGGATTCCTCCGTGTGAGATGCAATAGCAGTGGTCATATCCACATTATGCCGTTGTAGTGCTGAAATCACATTCAGCAAACATACAACTAAATGTATCTCCGCATGTAAATGAAGTAAAATGCGAACAGTGATTGCAAACTTCGCTCCATCATATCCTTTCAGTGTTAGAGGTTGCACAGTTTGGATGAATTGCTACAAAACACAATTCACCCTATTACACCACCATCGAGATGGTGGCCTACCTGTACCACCACACCGAGAAGAAAGTAAAAACTTACCTCCTCTGTACCCTGGTGAATCTAGTAAGAGACGAAACATATACCTCTGCCGTATCACTGTAACAGAGGAGGTAAGTTTTTACTTTCTTCTCGGTGTGGTGGTACAGGTAGGCCACCATCTCGATGGTGGTGTAATAGGGTGAATTGTGTTTTGTAGCAATTCATCCAAACTGTGCAACCTCTAACACTGAAAGGATATGATGGAGCGAAGTTTGTAATCACTGTTCGCATTTTACTTCATATATATATATATATATATATATATATATATATATATATATATATATATATATATATATATATATATATATATATATATATATATATATGTTGTTTATTTTATCTTTGGTATTTTTTGATCATTTGGTCCTTTATTCGATATGGATATGGCTTTTTATGCTTGTGTGTTTGTTCGGGCTATTGTTTTATCTAGAATTCCGCTTTGTATTATTTTCATGCCTACTTCATACGTATTTTATAGAATGTTTCATTGCATGATCATTCATTAAATTTTTCCTGCTGTGTTCCTTAGTGCCCATAGATTCTGTTTTGTTCGAATTAACTTCCAAACTCCCTTTTTTATCCTCCCTAATTAGTTTTGTTTGTTATATAACTCAAATCTTCGAATTCTTGAGCTAGTGTAAGCTGATCATCTTCGAAATATATTATATAAAGGGTGTTGTTATCTCTTTTGTTACTGAATTAAATTTTCAAAAGTTAATTTCAACTAAAACGATAATATTCCAATTTAAACACGAACTCCAATAATTTATGCTTGTCTGCCTTAAGTACATACGAGGAAATACAGCAATTTTCCGGTAACCAAATTTAAGATTTAAGTTTAATTAGATATAGGAAAGTCTTTGTCATCGTTAGGGACTACAATTTCCACATGTCTTTGAAACAAACATCCCAGAATGTCAATTATATTAGAAAAGTTTACCTAAAATAAGAAAAATGGTCCTACTGTTCGACATATATAATGTCACACATAAAGTGTGTATGATTAGGTTAAGTAAATTTCAATTTTTCTCTTAGAGAGATCTTAAAAAATTATAATAAATGTTCAAGCAATCACGTGATTGTCAAATGGGACATTTTTCTTCACAAATGAAATTATTTTTCAAAATTTCGAAAAATGTCGAGGAAAAATGTTGCTTGGTATTTAATTTGTTATTTACATACTAATTTTTTCCACACTTCAAGGCTCAATTTTTCCAGTTTTTCTTTTACCTGGTTCCTTTCAGGGCAAACTTGTATAAAATAATTTTGTTAAACTAAAGTTACTTTTCGTTACTTAATGTTATAAATAATTATATTTTAGGAAAATAAAAAACACACCAATCAAACTATGATACTATCAAAATTGAGACAAAGTTAATTTAATTCTTACAGTATCGAAAGATCGACCCAAATCGAAAAAGGACCTGACTACATGTCTCTGCTATAGCAGTTATAGTCAATTTTTTTTCTCTCAGGGCATGCTGGAAAGAAGGTCGTGACTTTCAACAAAAGACGAAAGTCTGCTGTAATAGCAAAACTCAAACACTTTAAAAATCTGACTCTCCAGTCATATCAGTTGATAACTCCCTGCATCTGTCCTGTTACCCTTGTTCTTGAAGATATTATCCACTTTGGGTGCCAGGCGTCCAGACATAAATCCCAAGAGAATGACTTTTTTATTAAAAATGATAAAGGTTCAGCCAAAAATTCAGACACTTCCAATAAAATTTGATGTAGTATAAAAAGGAAAAAGTCTAATTTATGTTTTTAGGTATAATTGGTCCATTTAATTTGTTTGCGTCGTTCAAATATAATTTTTTTGTAAAGTGGCCATTAAGTATATTACAGTACCAGAGATTTTTGTCAGATCTTTTGGATCAAACATTTCAGCTTTTGAAAAATAAACTATATTTTAAAAACGGTTGATTTGGGAAATAAATGGTTCTTCACCTTAATATGTCAGGCAGTAAGGAAAAGAACGAAAAACTAACGTTATCATACCACGTTTTTAAAATAATGTTGAGAGGTCATTACCACCACAATAACTATTGGGGAAGAAAAAATGTTCTAGAAAAGAACTGTATGAGTCAGTGGTTAAGTTTAATGGCGACTTTTGGTTTAACCTAAAATATATCAAGGTCAAGCTGATTTTTGTAATGGAATTATCAATAAATTAATGGGAGTACATTCCAACACCTTATTTACAATAATATAAGTCATTTTAAAAGATACGTGCTCGGATTAAAATTCGAACTTGTTTTAACTGGCCGCATCACCACCCAAAACATCAAATTTTCTGCCTTTTTTTTGCTTAAAAATAATTTGTAGAATTGTCGAATATACATCTGCCATATTGAAATCGCTAGACCGAGTCTTCCATTTTGAATTTCGAGATGACACAGATATTTAAAAATTTGGTTTTTAAAATCAAAAATGGTGAACCAAATGTGGGAGGTGTGCAAAAGGAATAACGAATATATTGTATTCTTTTGGAAATGAAATTCATTAAAATTTTAGATATTAAATAAAAAATTAAATACTTGAGATATTTTTATAGTCTAGTTATAATCTCTTTTTAATGACTCAGTAGAGGTCATGATATGAACTGAAGATGATTTCATGATCGTTTTGTTATTTGTAACTTAAACAATCAAACAAATTCTTTTCTCTTTTTCAGCTTTAGAAAAAATCCCCCCAAGTTATAAAGAAGGTTGCTAAAATAGGAATAATTAGCCTTTCTGTAGTCCTGTCCAATAACTTTTCGAGTCTTGTAAAAAGAAAACAAATAGGTTTTCTTAGATAATTACTACTGAAAAACGACAAATTTATTTTTAGAACACTAATCCACTGGGGTGCATACTAAATAAAAGTAAGCTTGGTGACTTCGTAAGAGCTGTTATTTTGTAAGTTTTATTAACTAAATGTACGCAGTTACTTACATTGCTAATGAAAAAAAAGGTTAGACCATTCTTGGCATATTTAAATGATATTGTAACTTCGAGTTTGTCCTTATTTAATTTTTAACTAAATTTTCGTCTCACTCGACTCTTTACTATCATACAAGATAAAGCGTAGTGATCAGTTTGGAAAAAAATTGGATTAGTTTTTATATTATGTTATATTTTTTTTACAGAAGTCCCTTATAGAAGGTATTCAAAAATTATCATTTCTGAGAGCATGTTTGCTTAGCGGTTTTCTCTTGTATTAGGTCAGCAGGACAATATTTTTGATTGTCACACATAGAGGGCGTTGTAATTGTTTTGAAGAACTTCTGTCAGTATAATAGATATTTCTTTTTGACTTTTGATATCAGTCATATTTAGGTTACTTTATGACTAAGGACTGCTCCCAAAGGTCGAAGCTAGAAGCAAACCTTTGGAATTTATTAGTCGGTCCGCTACTAGAGGAGTTTGACAATCCTGCAGAGTGTAACATCATTGCGTATACGGACGATCCTGCAGTAACTGTATTTGCAAATAGCAGACCGTTTTTAGAAAACAGAATGAATAGTGGTTTAAATTTAGTTAATTGATGGGCTAGCAGAAACAAACTACAAATTGCTGTCCATCCAACCATATCATGATAGGAAGGCTCTCAAAAAATCCCACGGTGTCACAAGCTAAATCTCTGGGTATCATTATATTTGATAAGTTGTCATATCAAGCTCACTTCACTTATATATGCAACAAGTCTAAATCACTGTTTCAAAAACTTCTTCTTTAAGTCGAATCTTAGGCTCCGAGGCTTTGAAAACCATATTTTATGAAGTAATACTTCCAAGATTAACATATTGTGCGTAGACACAACGAAAGCTTGGGTAAGTCACCAAGCATTTTCCAGACAGAAATGCATGCCATTAGGATGTGTATTCAATTTAACAAGGGGAAAAACTATCACGGTCAAGAGATTATCATCATGATGGAAATTCAAGCAGCCATCAGTGCTCTTAAATCTCAAGTTATCAGTTGCAAGACGGTCTGGGAATTTCTAGAAGAACTGAATGATTTGAATGAGAATAAAAAAGTCACACTTATGTGGGTACCGGGACATACCGGGATAGAGGGGAATGAAATAGTAGACAAGCTTGCGTGGAAAGGGGCTGAGACACCTTTTCTAGGACCAGAGCCTTTCTGTGGAATCAGTAGCAGCGTAATGCTAGAAGATCCAAAGATAGAAGAAGAAAGCAGGATATCCAATTATTGAATGGAGCTGCAAGGATTGAGACAAGCGAAGACACTTCTGGGGATCTACGTCCAGAAGGGCTTCAAAGAATGCATAAGCTTGAGTAAAAACCAGCTCAGAGTTCTGGCAGGGGTCCTGATGGGGCATTGCCACCTGAAGGGACATCTCGAGAAACTTGGACTGGTAGAAAGAAAAGAGTGCAAATTCTGTGAGGAGGAGGACAAAACCTCTATTCATATCCTTGCAGAGTGCAGCGCTCCAGAGAACCCTAGGATGCGGTTCTAGGGAGCATCTCAAATCGAGGAAGGGGAGCTATTTACCTTGAAGCCGTCCAACAAGTAATATTTGGGGAAATTATCATATAACTGTTCGAGAGATTGCAGAGAGGTAAAATATATTGAACACACAATTAAAAATCAGTTAAAATATCTTGGAATAGCTAAAAAGCTCAATATTTGAGTTCCTTATAAATTGAAAGTGATTCACTTCACACAATGAATTATTACTTGCCACATGCCACTCATGCGGAACGAAAATGACCCTTTTTTAAAAAGAATCATCACCAGCGATAAAAATAGTTTATCTACAGTAACATCATTCAAAAACGATCATGGTCCAAGGGTGATGAATCAGCAAAAACCACATCTAAACCTAAATTGCATCTATAGAAGCTCATGTCAATTTAATGGGACTACAAAGGTCCTAACCTAGCGCAATCTGATTACCATTTATTTCGAATCTTGCAAAACTTCCTGATTGGTAAAACTTTCACAAATGATGCTGACCTTAAATCGCACTTTGTTCAGTTTTTAGCTCATAAAGACCAAAGTTTCTAGACGCACGGATTTATGAAGCTACAAGAAAGATAGGAAAAGGTTATTAAACAAACAAAATGGAAAATATATAGTTGATTAAATTTATTGTTTGTATAAAAAATGAGTTTAACATTATAAAACAGAAATTATTTTCTTACCAATTTTAAATTGAATGTAGGCTTCGACTTCACAAAATAAACTTTCTCGAGAAAAGAAATAAGAAGAAACTTTCCTTTTCGTTTAATTTTCTTGTACAGGAAAATATTGAATTTACAAAATTGACTAAAATTTTGCCTGTCACAGACAGGAATCTATATAATACAATTGCAAGAAGTTGATAATAATGACCTCTCATTCAACAATGCCGATAGAAATTGTTGATGTCAAAAACGTGGCACTTGTAAGGCATGCTTTCCTTTTTCGATTTCTAAGGAGATAATGTATTTAATAATATACATTAAACTAGTCACTAAAAATGCACAAAATACGATTGTCGGATTTGCATTATCTTTATTTTTGTTTGTATAAAAATGAAAATACATCACACTTGAGTGAACTAAAAGAAGCTGTTTTATATACGTAGACCTACGTCGACAATCTGGTCATTCTGTACTCTGGTCGCGATATCGGGGATTTGGCATTGAATTGGAGCATTCCAGATCACGGAAATATAGTGCCATAGAGAAAGGCTAAGAATAACCCCGGCCAAGGCAACGGAGGTAATTTTTACAAAAAGGAGGAAAATAGGGGAATTGTCTACACTAACATTGACGAGAAGGACCCTTCAATACAAGGTAACATTTAAATACCTGGGAATAATTCTGGACTTACGACTGAACTGAAATGATCATATTGAGGCTCGTACCAAGAAGGACATATATGTTCTCTGGGCTTGTAAACAAGCCATTGGGTACATAAGGGGGTTGATACCGATAGTCTGGTGGTCTAGTGTAACAAAATCCAAACACCTCCTTCAATTGGACAAAGGCTTGTATAGAAATAATGAGTATGATAATGGCTGCCCTTAGTAGGGCTCTGAAGTTCATAGTGAACCTACCTCCTTTCAATTCATAAATAGAGGACGAGATATATCATATCAGTTGTCTAGGGTATTTCTGAACTAGAACTAGGTGCTACTCATGTAGCTGGGAAGCGTGATGAAGAGATGTCCATCACTTTTTATGCAAACAGTCTAAATAGCACCGTTATTGAAATCCAACCACTCTCTTGAGATACTTTTGCCAAGCAGCGAGAATGGGAGGAGGAGCAAAATCCTTCAAGAATGGATCCTGGTATGGTTAGAGCCAGATTGTTCGGTAGAAGCACATGAGTCAGAGAATTTTAATTTCTCGGACAATCCTTTTAAGCTGAAATTAGTGCTATTCTGCCCTGTGGCCATCTCTGTGAGAGTATCATAGCATGATAACTGGTGTCTGGGTGCAAGATGTACTAGATAGTCTTATACTTGGGTATACAAGGAAATGAAGAAGCGGATCGTCTGACAAAGACCAACTTTACTTGTTCCTATTATTGTTGGTAAAAAGGACTCCTGGAATGAGATGTGCCAAGAAACATATAATTCGCTCCAAAGCACAGCTTACTAGGGATCTAGTCTCGGAGAGCAAAGAACTACCAATCGTCAATTGAAGTCGTTAGGGGGTTAGTTAACGAGTTTCTTTGGATTCGTAAAAATAATCGGCCTCGAATAAGTTGCAGCTATGATGGAATGTAGTGGCAATATTCATTCATTCTTTCATTCATAAAGACAACGCTAATCTACAAAGCATTTTAGTCAATCTCAAACATAATCTACAACTTTCAAATAAATGTTAAAAGTAAACAAAAGTATATTTTTCAAAATTCAGCCCCAAAAAAATATCGATTCAGGCAAGCTGAATAAAATGTAGAAGCTTTCCTGCTGCGAAATGTAATTGAGCAAAAGGGAATTGCCATTAGGAAACAAAAATAGAAAATAAAATAATTTTGTAGGCAATATCTTACCTCCAATAGCGGATAAAAATCCCAAATAGAAACTAAAGTTTAATGGCTTAAAAGAAGGGGAGAAAAATCCCAAATCTTCAAAAAGCATATATTTAAGCTTAATTTGATTACTCTGGCTTACACATTTATAAGATCGGTTACTGCAAACCATTAAGTTAACCTATTAACATCAATTTCGTGTTAAATTAGGTTTGGTTTGTCTCCAAAATTTCTTTTTGATACTTGTATTTTCTCCTAAAAAAAAAACAAAATACAAGTAAAGATCGAATAAGGCACAACAATTTAAATAAAAAAGCTGTAAAGATTCTGAAGCTCGTTCTAGAAAGTCGAGGCCTAAAAATAAGTGTTTTTAAAATGGGGTAATTTTTAAAATAGCCCAATACACAAGTTCTGCTAACGAAAATCAATATATAAAAAAACATTTCAATTTCTTTTTAGAAAAAAATCTGACTTAATTAAATTGATATTCTGACAAGCAAATACAAATACCTGACAAAAAGTACACAACATATAAGAAAAATGATTACTAATTTATAGCACTTTAATAATATACTTTCAGACTATGCAATTATCGAAAGTGAAATGAAGGGAATGGAAGAGAATAAAAATTACTGAAATTAAACTTGATATCTTAAACTTATCACACAGGGGAATAATTACTCAATTTCACTTTTTTGACCCTTTTTTGCAGGTTCGCCAACTTTTTAGTTATAGTCAAGTTTGAAGTTTTAAAAATAATGAATACAACAAAGATTCAGCAAAAGTTACAAAATAAAAAAAAAGCGTTTAGTAGAGGAGTGGTATACGAGTTATTCATTAAAAGTACATTAAACTAAACAAATGACATTTTTACCGTGACTTAATATCAAAAATTTTTGTCATACTTATCAAATTAAAAATTAGACTATAAATTCAAATAAAACTGAAACACAAACAGGAACAAATACGAACAGGAACCGATTTACAAAAACTAATTTGCATATCAAGCTGGCAAATCCACAGTGACTGCCCTAAACCATTTGGTGGGTAATCTGGAAAAAACATTGATGACAAAACAAATCTCTTGAAGTGCTTTCACTGATGTAGAGTGAGCTCTTGATAACGCCTCACATAAATCCTTAGTCAGAGCTCCAAATGCTGGATAAATAAAGCCTTTTCTAACAGGAAGTGTTTAATCAATGGTAAAAACGTACAGAAATTACTACAATCACCACAGTTAAAGGTTGTTTCCAAGGACAGTGCTATCACCTCTGCTATGGTCGTGGATAGCATTAACAATTGCATTAGTTACAAGGAAAAGAAAACTAAATAGAAATGCTCTAATATTAATTGGAACGACATAGAGCTATCTAAAAGAGGTTACATATCTGGGCGTAATAACTGACCAAATATGACCCGGAAGAACCACATTGAAGATATTTTCTAAAATACATTAGCGATAAACTTGTCATGTCGAAGAACCTTCGGAAAATTTTTTAAAAATCTAAATTTCAGTAAGAAATAAGAAATTTCTCTGCTGTATATAAATAGTTATTTATGTGTATTATCCTTTCAATCAGAGAAAAGGAAATAATCTATACAAACAGCTTATTTCCTGCAAATACCACATAAGACTGTCGCAACGCGTATGGAGAAAGAACCTGAGTGGTATTTGCAGGAAAAAAACTGTATATATTCTTTCATTTTCTCTGTCTGAAAGGAAAATACATATAAAAAAACAACCTTCGAAAAAATTTCGGACTTGAAACCGACAATAATCTTATGATTATAGGAAAACATCATTAAACTCATGATCACATATACCTCCTTAGTATGATGACTAGCAAGCAGCAGCAAAAAGATACAAAAATTAACGCGTGAAGGAGGCATGCAGTGTTATGCCTCATGGCGTTATGAAGAGCAATGCTGAACCTTCCTTCATTGCACATATCTAGGATGAAAGAGAAACAACAAATGCCCTAAGTTGTTCCAAACAGAAAATCCCAAATCTGGAAGTTTTGTCAGATATAAAAATATTTTAACAGAAGCTACATTAAAATAGACAAACTTCTTATATATAAGGCATGACTTTGATGAAGCAACTGACTCTTACGCTACCAAGCGAATGAGAAAGGATTACATCGACTAGAGATGGGTTTAATATCATGATTTACTGATGTATCCAAGGTGAAAAAGAGAGTTGCAGTGGAAGTATTAGGCTCAGGATTCGAGTTTGCTAAATCTCTAGGAAGCATTTCCATCATTTTCCAAGTAGAAATTGCCTACAATTCAAATTTTTCCAGACCACTGAGAATAATTTCAGGTTACCAAATAGCGTTAAATGCCCTCAGGTCAAAGAGCTATGAGTTTAAGTTAACTTGGAACTGAAAGCAAGCCCCAAAGCAATTGGTAAGGAACAACAGAGTAATTCTGAGACCACTGCCAGGGCAAGAGGGAATCAAAGGATATATGAAAGCGGACAGCTTCGCAAAAGAAGGGCAAAAATCCTAACTTCGGCCTGGAGTCTTTCCGTGAATCACCAAAAGTCATACGAACGAGGAGCTCTTGAGCTGGAAACCAAATCAGATAAACTTAAAGTGTAACAATACTCCTGGTCTCAGATAAGTGAATCTCTTCAAGGACATTGCTTTCGGAGATGGCAAAGCTGAAGATGAAACTTGCAATTTCTGCGACTGTGCAGCCGAAACTGCAGAATATCTGCTATGTAGACACACAGGACTGCTCTGAAAGAGGCTTTTCTGGAAGCCGTCACCTTGACGCTCGAAGAAATTAAGCACTTGACCGGAAAAAAATAATTTTTAAATATCCCCAGTTAATATTAGAATGTAGTAACGCGTAAAGGAGCAAGAAAGGTCTTAACGACCCACTCATAATCTACAGTCTACAAGGTTTTTTAAGTGTTAATATTTACAATATGTTTTTTCTTTAAGAGTTAATTACTTCAGTCTTTTTTGTTTACACCTGTATATCTATAAAGAATTTTCAGAAAGTTCATAAACAGAATCAATTTATTTTATTAACTGTTCGAACTAAATAGGAAGAATTTGAAAATAAGGCTTGAAGAAAGTTTATTAACCCGCAAATTTAATTATTCAGCAAGGGTTTATTGGGATTTTGGTCTTGATTGAAGGGAAACCATATTTTTGCAAATCCCTCGCTTTAAATTCGAAACCAAAATTATTACTCCCTTTTATATACAGAATATAAGAATAAATTTTTTCTATAAACTGGATTATATTACATTTAAGAAAGTAGGCATTTATTAGAAAACAACGAAAACACAAGGAACAGAATAATTACTTTTTCCCTAAGTTTAATTGCTCTCTACTTTTTTTTGATACACATTTTTGTAAGTTCAGAGTAGAAATTTTGAATATTTATTAAAATACGTTGTTTGGCATTTTTACAATTCAAAAATGTTAAATTATCAATATTTCAAAAACCGCAAATTTTTGGAATAGACAACTATATACAAAGTCAGCCTTATTTTAATGCTAAATAAGAAAATATAATAAAAATAGGGGGTTTATATTTAAAAAAATAAACTTAGGAATAGGATATTATATATGAAGTATGTCCAATATTTTGCGTAACATCTAAAAATGAAATAATATACAGGGTGTTCCATTCAAAATAAGCAAGAGGGCATCAACTGCCGATATAACCGGGAGTGCAACCATCTTGAAAATACTTTAGCCGAATTTGCCCTTGGACTTCAGTAAACGGTCAAATTTTAAAAATATTACAAAGTCTATCGATAATTTTGTTTCCCATAATTTTAATACAACATTTAGCTCAAATCTTTAGAGGTAGATGGTAAAAACATGACTCTTTGGCAATACCACATGTATATTGGATGTGCAAGTATATAAAAATTTTGTGAGTGTATTAAGGACTTTCTTACCCCCCGACAGCATTTATACCAATAAGATCCTGTGTATTTTACTTATTATTCACAAGTTATGTGATAAGTGCTTTATTTCTTGTGATATCAAAGTGATTCCTTCCAGAAGCTTAAGTCTTTTGCGGAATAGTGCCATGAATTCGTATAGCAGGTATTTCCCTGTTCCGTATGCAGGGTTGCAGACACGTATTTCTGCTTTCCTTGGCAATTAATTTATGAATTTCTTCACTTGACCAAGACCAGGAATATTGTACCACATTAATGTTATCTGATTTTGTTCCCAAATTCAAAGCTCCTCTTTTGTGTGCCTGTATGTCTCTTATTTATGCAGGTGTTGTAAAATTTAAAGGTGAAGATTCGAAAATCCGACTTAAATGCACGAAAGTAAAAATAATTATTTTTGGAAAAATTAATAAGGAAGTCCAATTCGTTTTCTGACTGACTGACTGACTACGTAGCACTACAACCCAGGATTGGTCTTGGCTGCCTCAACTATCTGCCTCCATCTAGAACGGTCTTGTGCCAGGTCCCTCCATTCTCGCTAGTCAACTTCAAGGATAGCTAGATCCTTGTGGATGTTATCTCTCCATCTAAGCCTAGGTCTTCCCAGTGGTCTTTTTCCTTGTGGTGCTTCCTCCCATACCCGTTTTATTAGTCGATCGTTTTGACTCCTTTGTACATGACCTGCCCGTCGTAGTCTTCTGGACTTTATTTCTTGAATGATGTCAGGGCTTTGATATATTTGTGCAAGCTCTATGTTGCTTCTCATTCTGTGACAGCCTGTTTCAAGGTCTCGGTATGGGCCATATATTATGTGCAGAATTTTTCTCTCAAACCTTCTTAGCAGCTCCGTATCGTGGACTGTCAGGGTCCATGTTTTACTGGCGTAGATTGCTACTGGTCATATTATTGTTCGATAAATTTCGGTTTTTGCCTTTCTAGTGATAAATTTTGACTTAAGCAAGGTTTGTATCGCAAATGTACATTTATTTGCTTGTGTGATGCGCTGTTTAACCTCTTCCTGTATATTATTGTTTGCCGTTATCACTGCGCCCAGGTACTTGAAAACTCGCACATGCTCAAAATTATAGTTATCCATGGTGACGTTCTGCTTGATTCCGTCTCGGGCGAAGTTGCGGGAGACATGCATGTATTTGGTATTTCCTTCATTTATTCGGAGCCCTATTCTATGAGCTTCTTTTTCTATCTTTATGAAGTTTTCCTTCACACTGACTGTGCTTTCTCCTATCGTGCCCATATCATCCGCGTAGGCCAAAATAAGTTTAGGGCCATCTGGCCCAAAAACCTCCGCGTCAACTGATACTGTTCTTATGGCTTTCTACAATGCAAGGTTAAACAGTACTGGCGACAAAGCATCTCCCTGTTTTAATCCTCTGTTGATAGAAAATGTTTGGCTACACTCTCCTTCAATTTTGACACAGCTTTTTATCCCCTCCAGGCACGCTCTACACAGTCTAATCAGTTCGTTCGGGATTCCAAATTATTCCATAGCTTCCCATAACCTTATCCTAATAACACTGTCATATGCTTGCTCGAAATCTATGAACAAGGTATGTAAGTTTTTGTTAAATTCCCAAAATTTCTCTAGCATTTGCCGGATAGTAAACAGCTGGTCAACTGTTGATCTGCCCCTTCGAAAGCTACATTGGTAGTCTCCGATAATCTCCTCGGTATACGGAGAGAGACGTTGAAGGAGAATGCTGGAGAATAATTTATAGGCGTGGCTTAATAAAGCAATACCTCGGTAATTTTTACATTGCATTTGGTCCCCTTTTTTGTGGAGTGGAATTATTACCCCTTCTTTCCATTCATCAGGAATGATTTCTTGATTCCAAATTTGTTTCACGAGGTTATGTATTTGTATGATTAGATCGTTCCCTCCATGTTTCAGTACATGGTCTATTTGATTTCTGGTAACGCAGTCATTCGAAATCCACGTTTGTTTGTGTATTTGTTTGTGCGGAAACATCGTTGATTTTACCCTTAACGCGTTTGACGATGCTAAATGTGACTCTTGTTCCGTTATCGTTCGATATGTCATGCAGGCTGTGAAATTCCGCCACTGGGTTTGCTGCAGGCTCCTTTCCAATGTTTGCGTTGAAGTCGCCCAATACTATAAGCATATCTTGTTTTGGTATTTGATTAATAACTCTTTGTAGGGTACCATAGAAAGTATCCTTTATATTATCCTGTGTCTCTTCTGTTGGTGCATATGTGGATATCAAACTGAGGTTGTGAAGCCTGCCTCGCATCCTTATGCAGCAGACCCTTTCGTTAACGGGTGTAAATCCAATGACTTCACTCAACAGTTGTTCTTTAATCAAGAAACCTGTTCCACTTTCGTGCCTTGATTCATGGCCACTGTAGAAAATAATATAGTTCTCTACCCTTACGTTACCTGATCCGGCCCATCTGATTTCTTGGAATGCCGTTATATCCATGTTATATTTTTGGAGGAACTGGAGTGTCACTGTTGATGTACCTAGTCTATACCAGCTTAGTATGTTCCATGTTCCAATATTCATTTCCTTGTTTCGTAGCTTGTGTAGTCTTCTTATTTCTGTCTGGTTCCGAGGCAAATGTTTCGATTTCATAACAATTAGGTTTTATGGGGTTAGGTTGTTAGCCTAACGCCCAACCCTACTCCTTTACCCGGGCTTGGGACCGGCAGTGGCAGCCGCTGAACTACTCAGTTCATCCAACACCTACCAATTCATGTTCTACGATCAAAAATATGAGCTATGTCAAAATCGTCGAAAAATTCGGGGTTTCCAGTATTCCGAATAATCATCGAAATTTTGTACTCCTTTTGAATTTCTTATAATTTAATTAATGTCACTGGATCAGCCTATTTTGTAATTAAAATAACAGCCTTTTATAATTAATTTTCTTCAAAGTTATACACTTTATTTAAAAATATCTCTTACAATATTATTATCAAGCTTCTGTTTATGAGAATTCCAAACTTGGCAGTGTTAGGTCGTATTTCCAAGTCAGTGGGCTGAATAAAGTTACTGCATTGTTGGCGGTGCATATGGATGCATAATGCATGATCACCATTTTTCAGCAATATTTCTCTGCATATTTATTCAAATACAAACTTTATACGGTTCTAAGTTTATTTAAGTTTACGCAAATATAATATAAAAAGTAACTTTTTTATATTCGCAAACAGAACTGGATACTGCCGTGTCCATAAAGCTGAAATAAGAAGCTAATTTTGACACTAGATATTTTAATAAAAGCTAATACTGTACAAGTTGTCCAATTTTGTGACACTTCTGCACGGTACCTCAATTACACAGGTCAACAAAAAAAATATTTGCAAAAATTTTTCAAACCAATTTGCCTTAATTTTATGTATTTTTTGTGCTGAAACCGTATTTGGTATCAGTTTTTTTGATCACACACAATTTTCTCCCACTATGACATCGATTACATATTTCAAAAAATAGGGAAAATTTGAAATATAAAAGTTAAAAATCATAATTCTTTTTAAAAAGTTACAATTTTTTACTTACAATAATACTAAATTTGTATGCGAATATTAGGTGCTTATTTTTTGTATTTCCTCTCCCTTTTTCCTGTAAAGTTTCTTGCATGGCTTTGTCTCCGAAGTGATGCATTTTGATGTTCTCTGTGCAGTGACTAACAGTAATCACTCATCATGTTGATATTCCATCGTCCCTGGTATCGTTTTTCCATCTCTTTTATGTCACGATGAAACCATCCCCCTTGCTCCTCGCTCACATCACCTAAATTTTCAAATGGTTGTGCAAGAAGTGAAGAAGGCTCATGAGACAACCAAGATTTTTGAACTTGTCTATCATATTAACTACGATAAGTTCATAGTTAGGGGCTTTCACATTGCCTAAAAACTTAGTCACAACTTCTTTAAATGATATTCAAGCCTACTCTTCCTTGATACTTATCGTTACTTCGAAGTTGGAATTAAACATCAATTTATCAATATCAGGCCCAACGAAAATCCCTTTTGCCAGTTTAGCTTCTGATAAATGAGAAAATCATCTACACAAATATTTAAAGCAATCGCCATCTGTAGGCGAAACTTTTACAAATTATTTCTCTAAGCCCAACTTTATCTGTACTGGTGGAAAAACAATATTTTTGGGGTCTACTAATGTTTTATGCAAAATATTGTTTTTTGGGCCAATGTAGATCCCTTGCTCTGCTGTCCACCCACATATAAAATATGGAAACTTTATAAATCCCTTTTATTATACAAGCAGTTTGGAGACAACTTTTAAATCTCCACACAGCATCCCATCATGAGCAGTATAGTTTCTGTTTTCTGTAAAATTATATTAAGATTTTCGTTTTTCCTTCATATCGACTGAATGAGAAACAGACAGTGAAGCATAAGTATTTCCATTATGTAATAATACACCTTTTAAACTGTTAATATCAAGGCAGTAAATCAAATCCTCTTCCTGCCTAAAAAATTGAGTAAAATGTTCATTTCTTATTCTATTATGGTAAATTCCAATAAATGTTTTTCTTTTAGTCTGAAACCAAGCAATTCTGCTTTCTCTTTAGTCAAACCCAATTCTCTCACTACATCATTTAACTCAGCTTGTGCAAACAACTGTGGTTTAAAATTTTCTGGAGAACATTGGGACTCATGGTTCACTTTCTTTAAATTCGAAACTAGACTGTTAAAGGTCAATAAACTCAGGTGGCATAGGTTAAGATGGACAACTACTTTCTTATTTTTAAAGTTAATTCAAGAAACATCTATGCTGCAAAAATAGCAATCATTTGAATGATATTTTTACTCTCTCTATAAAATGGGTACTGCAAATTTAAAAGCTTTCTTCACTTTCTTATACCATTTCTTAAAATCCTCAACCCAAATATAACACACTTGGTGAGAAACCCAACATTTGCTTTGATTACCGATTTCTACACCAAAATATGCAAAGTATAATTTTTTTACAAAGTCACGAATGTTTCTTTGATGTTTTTTTGAACTAGAAATTCGCCACGTATAACAAAAAGCGTTAGGAGAGTTTTTCCAAACACGATTGACCATATTAAAATGTGAATAAGAAGCATATAGGTTAAACACTGCATTGTGAGTTTATTTTAATTATAAGACAACAAACAGCTATGTAATTTATCAGAACTACCGACCTAATAACTTTTGATTTTATTGTCAACCTTATAACACTAAAATTTATTGCCAACTTATTAATATTTAAATGAATAAAAATTTTTTAACGATTTGAATAATAATATTTATTCTTATTTATTATTAAAATGTGAGAAATTGGTGGGTAATACAACTTTTTATTATTATATTCCGAATCAGCACACCAAATAAAAAAGGAATTAGTAAAAATTATTGAAAAAGTTTTTTCATTATTGGCCTCTGTTATTGTTAAAGACTTTTTCGATGGTTCAGTTTTTTCATAAAAATGTTGTTTTTTTTTTGTTCGAATCGTCAAATAAAAAATACAACTTGAACAATTTGGCGAAATTCGCAATTTTGTTCAAGTTATTGTTATTAACATTTTTGGAATATTTTTTGCTTACTATCTATGAAATAAAATTAGCTGGTTTTTGGTTTTTACATCCTTGTAGTTTTGACTTATTTTCTTTTTCCAAAAAATATTGAAAATTGTTGAAAATATGAACAATTATTTTAAACAAATTAAATTATTTTTATGTCCTCGATCGTTCTTTGCTAGTTTTGTTAGTGAATATAAATCGTTAAATGATTGATTGTCATTTAAAAAAAAATTGTATATGGTCAAAAAGTATACTCGTTTTCTCTTCGGTGTGCAGTTCGTGTCTCGTGAGTCACGAGAGCATTATGATAAGTCTGAACGGACAGTGTACTACATGTTGGAAATATTGGAACAGGAAAATTTGTTTTAGCTGGCTCTTCGTTAAGTAGCCGTCGAGACGGAGCAACAAGTGAAAATCGGTGCATCATTGCGATATCGATTGTTGCAAAGTAAACAAAGTGAATATCATATTATGATGAAAAGTGCAACGAAAATGCCAAAAGCAAATTTTTGTTGGAATACTCGAGCCAGAAAAGGCCACAGTTTCATTTACAAGAATGGTTCAAAAGTGACTGAAAATTGGAATACTAAATTTTCCAACTTCATAGAATAATACATCTGTGCATCATGCAAAACTCAAGTGAATAGGAAACCGGCCAGAAATGTCCGAGGACTGCAATGAACTGCAAAAGTGAACGTTAAATCAAGAAAAATCAGAATCAACTTGATGAAGAAAGATTAAGAAGAAAAAATAATAAGAATCAGAGATGTCTGAATGACAATGACAGCGACCTTGAAGATAGTACTCGACGTGATCCGGACTATGTCACCAATGAAATTTAGAACGAATAAGTCGATGAAGTCAATAAAATCTGTCACTTTGGATTATAAATATCGTGAGGCATTCAAGAATATGCTCTGCCAGACCGCTTCTTCAGATTGTCATTTTTCAAGCAGCAAGATCTGCCCTGGATCCATCCCCATTTTTAATAACCTGAAATTTTTCCTTGAGAGTAACGAAATATCTGAAATTCACTTTTAACCATCGACGAGTACTAATAGGTGAGTTGGAATTAGTTTGACCTAATTATGTTATGAATGTCTTTGTTTTTACAGGTGTGAACTGGAATTGTAATGTTTATTAACAGAAAAATCCCTGATGTACGACGACTTTTCCGCAGGGACGAAACATGTTTTTTTTGCGAAGGAGCCAGGATGCTTATTTCGATTACATGAAGAAAAAAGTGAATACGAGGAAATTCATCATTATTTTAGACATTGCTGAAAACTATACTATTCTGCGGTTCAGTCACAGTATCGGTCAAATATTCAACCGACTTTGCACCCTCACGTCGTTGATTTTTGAGAAAATGACAAGGTAAAAAATCTGAATTATGTACTAATTCCAGAAGATGGACATGACGATGCTAATTCAGTATATTATTTCAATGGTAAATAGATCATCTTTTGAAAAAATGGTTCGATTCATAGAAGATAAAAAATATCATATTTCTCAGACGGCGTTGCATCTACAGTACAAAAATAATTATAGTTTTATTAATTTAACGAAAGACGAAGCCGATTTTAGTGTTAGCGCTACCTAATATTTTTTTGCTCACATGCTAAAGGGACATGTGAGGCACGGTAAAAATATACATACAGTTGATGCTGGTAGCCGTTACTATGTGGTAGTTTATCATCTTCGGGAAATGTTTAAAAAGGAACTACTATGTTTTATATCAATAAATTTATTAAGAAAACAGTGAGTGCAGTTTCAGCTCACAGAGTCATTTTCAAACTGAATTACAAAGGTAGACTAAGTATTTAATACAGAAACATGACAAAATTTAACAACAAATAAAAACTACCTGAAAAATTACATTATTACAAAGGGGAGGTACTAAATTTTGGGAGCTAATTATTATTTGGCGACAACAAATAACGGGAAAAACCCAAATTCTGTCTGGTAATTAAGCAAATTTACATTTTTATTTTTACTATGTTTATATATAAAGATTCAAGAATATGTACTAGCTAGCTAGAACTAGATGTTCTAGCATGTTTTAAAGGTACTACTAGACAGACTGACATTAATAATTGTCATCCAAAAATTCAATTTACTCTGGAAACTGAAAATAACCATAAAATAAATTTTCTTGATCTCACCATATCTCACCTCAATAATCAGTGTAATTTTAAAATTTTTAGAAAACCAACGTTTACAGGTAATACTATATCTAATGACTCTTTTCACCCCTTACAACACAAAATGGCTGCATACAATTCAATGATACATAGAGCATTCTCTTTGCCTCTCTCTGAAGATCTTCAAGAGGAACTAAATATCATTGAAAGGATTGCAATATCAAACAATTTCTCCCCACAAACCATAAAGAAATTAATAACTAAAAAACAAAAACAATTCAACATATCCCAAAATAAAAAATGATAAAGATAGTTCATCTTATATATATCTTTGTCATACTATGGTACTCTATCAGAAAACATAGCTAATACTCTTTCCAAACATAACATAAAAGTAGCCTTTAAATCTCAACACAATCTGTCCACTATCCTTTACAGTGTGATAGCTTGTATATTGGACAAAGTTGTTGAAGCTTTAAAACTCGCTTTTCAGAACACCACCGATCATATAGACTACAAAAAACAGACTCGAGCTTTCCTAACCATTGCTTAGAACACAGCCACAGTTTTCTTGATTTGGGCAACACTGACATATTACATTATTCAACAAAGGGCCAAAAGTTAAATATTCTTGATTCTTTAGAAATATATAAACATAGTAAAAATAAAAATGTAAATTTGCTTAACGACCAGACAAAACTTGGGTTTTCCCCGTTATTTGTTGTCGCCAAATAATAATTAGCTCCCAAAATTTAGTACTTCCCCTTTGTAATAATGTAATTTCTCAGGTAGTTTTTATTTATTGTTAAATTTTGTCATGTTTCTGTATTGAATACTTAGTTTACCTTTGTAATTCAGTTTGAAAATGACTCTGTGAGTTGAAACTGCAGTCACTGTTTTCTTAATAAATTTAGTGGTATAAAACATAATAGGTCCTTTTAAAACATTTCCCGAATATACATACAGGTCAATTTTACAAGGTCAATTTATTACCACGCCGGAACTTCTTTACGAATGGGCGAAAACACCCTTCAAGGAAATCCAATTCGATTTTTATGCAACCGAAGAATATGAAGCACATGATAAGTTGATCGAGGCACGATATGAAATGGCAAATATAGGTAAAATATTCTCCGAGCAAAAAATTCAGTTACTGAAAATGTTGTGTAAACAAGATTGAATAATAAATGAAAATGATTAAGTTAATAACACTCGAAAATGCGTCTCTGTGTATCTCACTCAATACAAGAATTATGTTTTCATGTTTTTTTAACATTTAATTCATTAAAATATACTTTGTGATCATATATAAATTTTTATGTTTCTATTTTTCTGAATGACTGTCAGATAACGGTTTTTATTCAATAACAAAAATAGCGAAGAGCAATCGAGAATATATTTTTTTATTTGTTTTCACTAATTGTTCATATTTTCAAAAATTTTGAATATTTTTTGGAAAAAAAAGTCAAAATTACGATTATGTTATCATGATAATACCAAAAATTAGTGAATTTTACTGCATAGATCAGAATAAAATGAATGACATTGAAAAAAAAGTTATTAACAATAACTTGAACAAAAGTGACAATTTCGCCAAATTGTTTCAGTTCAAACAAAAAAAAAACATATTTATGAACAAAGCTGAACCATGAAAAAAATCATTTGCAGACTTCAGAATTTGGGTCATATATTTTTAATATTTTAATCCTAATATTCGGAACCTTCTATAACCGACCACAGTTCTAATTTGTTATTCACCATATTAAACCGTATGCATAAATTTATTTTTTATAAGGTTGAAAAAAATAAGCTTATGAAGCTTTAAATTAAAGTAATAATTAAACAACCAACAATCTCGCTAATAATTAGTATGCATAGCAGGGACTCATTAATTTAAAATTAAAGCAGTTGTTTCTTTTCCTTAATTAGCAATTACCAAGGAAACTTATTTGTATTCTTTTCGCTCAGAATCGCGTTTTATTAACAAAGTTCAGATAATTTATTTGCATAAGGTTTAAAAAGGTCAATTGTTCTTGTGTAAACTTTACAAATCAAATATTTTTTTACAATTTCGTAATTAGGTATTCAAAAATATCAAGAGCTATTTTATACATATGTCATTTTGATTAAATCACTTTAAATTTTTTAAGAAATAATTTATTTATTTAACACAACTTTTTAGTTTAACTAATTGGCAGAATCTCGAACCACAACTCAGCTTTTATTATTATAAGTAGTGCGAGTGTGTCGTTAACAAAAATTACAGTGTATTTATATAGACCATACCGAAGTGTCAACATGGTTACGAAACGTACCTCCGACCATGCCGAATCTGCTTTCTTGAAATTGTTCGAGTCAAGATATTATTATATACACATACATATATAAAAATAAAGGATGTAGTCTCGTGACTGGACTAGCTAAGAAAAACACAACCAACCAAATCGAAAGGTTTAAGATACTTTTGTGGGGCAGCAGTTAAAAGGATTGTTGGCCAGTCTAGTTTTAGAGAAATTTTGTTCTCTTCACCAGAACTTCCATAAAAGAGAAAATAACCTTCTTTAATTCTATTTTTAATAAAATAAAAAAAAGAAAAAAATTACCAAAGTGATTGTGTATAAGAAGCCAGGTTTTGTTCAACAGAGACAGTCATGTACTAGTCTTAGCAAAAGAAAATAACTTTCACAAAAGTCTTCCTAAAAATGCTTCCCATAAATAACGAAGCACTTTCCATGAAGAAAAGAACAGATATAGCATAATATATAACTAATTGCTAGAACGAGAAAGCAATGGAAATCGGTCCGCTACTGTTCAATCTTTTCAGTCAGATACCGTTTAGTCACTGTTCTGATTGTTATTATCAAACTTGTCCAACTGGGTGCGGAGGTTGCCTTTCTTGATTTCTGAATTACATTACACTGTGAAAGTTACGACTAATTTAAGTCATAATCTCCATCTTTTATCTCCGTTTCATGTAATAAGATAATACCTTTCAAGAACCGTGTCCTCCGCCTCCAGAACGATAACCAGTTCTTGGGCAGTGTAGACTTTATCTATTAAAACAGGCTTTTGGCGCCAACTGTCAGTTGTCAATTTCATTCAAAACTATATATAATAAAAATTAGATTCTCAAATAAATTAAAGAATTTTTGCCTTTTAGAATATTAATTTTTATATTATGTGATCTTAGTGTTACATGCATAATGAATCTCTGTTGAACAAAACCCAGCTTTTTATACATACTCACTTTGGTAGGTCCTTTTCTTTATTTTTGTTTTATGAAAAATGGAAGAAGTCCTGATGAAGAGAATAAATTTCTCGAAAACAAGATTAACAAAAAAAATTTTCATTTCTGGCCAACCACCCGTCTTACTGCAGCCTCAGAAAAGTGCCTGAAACCTTTCGGTTTAGTTGGCTTTCGCTACATATATATGTATATATAAATATATATATATATATATATATATATATATATATATATATATATATATATAATAAAATAGAATAAAATATTGGCGAAGCGGACGTGAAAATTTGTCAATCTACATGATTCTCGTATTAAAAAGTGCGGAGCACTCCAAAATATGGAAAAACTCCGGGTCCGACAGATGGCGACAGCGCTGTTTCGTCCTAATATGGGACTCGTCAGGCCACCGCAGTCGGTACAAACCATCATCTCGCCTTTGCATCGTATAAAGCCGAACTTATAATCAAAATACGGCACATAAGACGACAAAGGCGACATCTCGATGGTCCACTTGATAACACAAGAACCACACAGATTAACAAAGTTTGTAAATAACCGCCATATGGTGGCGCGACGGTGAATTAAAACAGAAATATGTAAAATCGAGTACACGAAACGCGCTGCCTAAAAGATAGGGGTCGCATTTTTCGGTACTGGCAAGCAAGCCTACCGCTATTTAAGCAGCCAAAGCCACGTGCCGCACCAAACGATCCCACCATGAGAGCATCGTTTAGCGTGTTTCAAAGCCAAACAAGCAAATAAATATGTAGATAAGTTTTTGTCCGTGTAATTTAAAATAAAATAGAATAAAATATTGGCGAAGCGGACGTGAAAATTTGTCAATCTACATGATTATCTTATTAAAAAATGCGGAGCACTCCAAAATATGGAAAAACTCCGGGTCTGACAGATGGCGACAACGCTGTTTCGTCCTAATCTGGGACTCGTCAGGCCACCGCAGTCGGTACAAACTATCATCTCGCCTTTGTCGTCTTATGTGCCGTATTTTGATTATAAGTTCGGCTTTATACGATGCAAAGGCGAGATGATGATTTGTACCGACTGCGGTGGCCTGACGAGTCCCAGATTAGGACGAAACAGCGTTGTCGCCATCTGTCGGACCCGGAGTTTTTCCATATTTTGGAGTGCTCCGCATTTTTTAATAAGAGAATCATGTAGATTGACAAATTTTCACGTCCGCTTCGCCAATATTTTATTCTATTTTATTTTAAATTACACGGACAAAAACTTATCTACATATTTATATATATATATATATATATATATATATATATATATATATATATATATATATATATATATATATATATATATATATATATATCTCATGAATAAGTCAAATGTAGTATATTCGATTCCTAGCTCAAATTGTCCCAAAAAATATATAGACATGACAAGTCAATTACTAAAGAACAGATTGAATGGCCATAAATATATGAAAAACGCCTCAACAGCGATAAACAAACACACACAGGATGAAAAACATACCTTCGATTATAACAATACCATAATTAAAAACAAAAATATGAATTATCCAAAATTGCAGATAAAGGAAATGATAGAAATTAAAAAAGATAAAAACACTATTAACGACAGAAGGGATATAGGAAATTTGAGCCTCATTTATACCTGCCTAATTTAAAGAAAAATATTAAGTATTCGATCCTGTCAATAAATCAAAAATTGAATATCCCCTTAAACATAAAATTAAATGTATGCTTTCTTTCGTTTTTTTTGGTACATTATTAAAATATAAAAAATAAAACACACTCGCATTCCATGTATCCTAAATACCTAAATAAACGATATAAAAATTTCATTTTATTATTAATAAATAAGCAAAATATCATGGTATGTACTGGTAAAATTAAACACTCTTTTAGAAATTTGATGAGACTTTTAAAGTGTTTATTTTTTAAAATTGTAAATATGTTTGTGTATGAATGTTTTTAATTATATAAAAAATATTTTAAGGAAGATCAGTAAATAAAAAAAGTAAAAAAATTTTTGAAGATGCCTTAAATAAAGGGCGAAACGTCAAATTGTCTTTAAATTTTTATTAAATAAAGAACCTAAATCCAAGAAAAGACAAAATAAAAAGAAAATGATATAATCTATGGTTCAAGAATCTGGAAAATAATTATATATATATATATATATATATATATATATATATATATATATATATATATATATATATATATATATATATATATATGTATATATATATATATATATATATATATATATATATATATATATATATATATATATATATATATATATATATATATATATGTAACCAACCAAAAGTTGTTAACTACTATAGTAATTATAGGTACAATATACGTCGGACATAGACGTTTTACAATATTTGTTATTTTTTGTGTAAAATTAGGTAAAAGAATTTTTAGAATGCGCGAAGGGTCACAATTTAATATGTTTAAATTACTGTAATTTCGATTTTATTACCAAAAAAGCTTTAACTCCGTCAGCTTAGTTCAAAAGTAATTATCCTCTAACTCGTTAAAACAATTTGACCACAGTTTAACAATTGAGCTAGCCACGCGAAATTACAGCACATATGTATGCATATCAGCATAATAGTTCCGCAAATTTTCTACCATGAAATTGTCCTGAAATTCCAACTACTTACAAATGTAACTTATACTGGAGTTTGTTTCCTTAAAGTTAAACTATAAACATTGTCAACGTATTAGGGCTGGAACATTCTAAAATTTAAACCTTAATTAAAAGTAATAATTTTTACTGTTTTGTGCCTTTAGAGGATCATTTATTCACTTATTTGTCAAGGAGAAGAATAAGATATTCTTGATCACGAAGATGTGCTGCAGGGTCTGCTGTTAAATATGAATCTTAAAAAAGGCAATTATACAGACCAGTATCAGAATCAATGGAAGAATATAAACTAGACTAATGTAAATCCTGGTATCCTGCACCGCACCAAAGATATGTTAAGCTATGTTTTAATAATCTTGTTTAAGCTGCCGAAGTCCTGGGTCTGGCGTCAACCAAAAATATTTGAATTATTGAATTAGGAAGAAGTTCTTTTGGAATCTACTTGTTTAAGAGAGTTAGTGAATTTGTAAATAATGGGTCGGAAATAAGCTTCACCAACATTGCCACTAAACAAATCATATAAAACTTTAATAAAACAAGATCTAAGTTATGAAGAAAAAATCTGTAACATAATAACACTAAAACAAGTTATGGTTATATCTGTCTAGATTATGATGAATGATTCCTTGAATGGAAACACATAAATAAAAATTTTAACGCATTACCTGTCGAAGGTAGAAATTTTGAACTATGCCAGTGGCTCAGGCAAACTTAAACACAAAAATTAAAATGAGCTGGTCATACAGAAAAAATGTTAGGAGATAAAGTATCAAGAAAAATGATTCTAAATAATCCAGAGAGCAACGCCCACCGCCCACGGATCAGGTGGTTAAACGCAGTGCAAGAAGACGTAAAAATCTCGTGTCAGAAGATAGCAGAAGATTGTCACGAACAGACTGACGATGAATCCTACAACAGATCAAGAGTCGGCAATAACGGTAATGATGATGACTGTGATAATGATAATGAAGTTAGGAGTTAATACACCAGGAAAGTTCTGTTGCTGTATATCGAAGATAAACTAAAATGTAACTTTGCAATATCAATAAATAATGAAGCTCACATTGTTTGAAAACGATACCCCAAGGATCGGTTAAGATCAGAAGGTCACGAACAGCAGAACAGAATAGTGAGTAACCCTAAAGCAGACCCGTATCCACAAAGGATTACACAGGCCCACAAAGTTCTGTTGTTGAGCAGCAGGTGATCCTTTTCGCGGTAATTTAGTAATTTCAAGTCCGAGATCAGAATTAGCTCATCATATCAAAATTTTGAGATATTTGAGATTATGTACTCCTGAAATCTTTTTTTGATTACTTTTAAAGTGTATAAAATTTTTTTGGTCTTTTTTTTTAGTTGCATTATTTAGTATTACTTTAGTCCTTCCAAATAAGCTGTTAAGCGGTCATATACAATTTTCTTTAAAAAGAAATGGGAATTTCAGGTTGGGAAAACTAACCCAACAACCTCAAGAGCACCCACATTAATCGTTTAAGGCATACATGTTTCTACGGTATACATTTCTCTCGAAAATTTATATTTGAAGTTTTTGGAGTCACTAAGTACGAATATGAGATCAGAAAATTGAAATTTTCATTTCCAAAATGGCGGATTCAAAATGACTTATCAAAGTTTCCAAAAGATAACACTAGAATTTAAAGAATTTCACTTGAGGGTTGTCGGAATCATTGATTACGAATATTATGTCAGAATATAAAAATTTTTATTTTTAACATAGTGGATTTAGAATGGCGCATCAAAATTTGCAAAACAAAATATTGGATTCAAAAAACAAATTAACTTGTACTTAAAATAGCTGGAAGTTTGCAAAAAAATCGGATGCCATCGTTCTAAGGCTTATTTTGAAAAGTAAGAGTAGTACTAAATGATGAGGCTCAAAAAAAAGACCAAAAAAATTTTGTGCAGCCTACAGATACCCTCAAAAATGACTAAAAAACATTTTTTGAGTACATATACTCAAATATCTTAAAATCCTAAAGTGCTGGGTCAATACTGACATTATTTGGATTCTATGCAGAAAGTTGTTTCAGAAATAATTTCCAGCTGCCCAACAACCATTATGGCTTCATTTTATGTAGACCTGTGTTATAGAACCAGTGATGATGATGATTTTGGAAGCAACCAACTCAAAAAAGTTTTTTTGTTATACGTTGAACACGAATCAGAGGGAAATGTTATATATAATATAAAAATACAAATAAACAATGACGCCTATACTTTTAGAAAACTACGCCTGTTTGTAAATAAACAAGCAAAATAACTGTAAATCAACCATAGAGTATAGGAAACGCAGTATGTGGGTGGTACCAAGCGATCAAGCCGTTTAGACCTAATGATCCCAAGGGTCGGTAGATGGCAGGAGGTTGTGAAACGGCGATAAACATACAAGTACACTCGTATCAACAAAGGATTAAAGAGCCGGCAACGATGCTGATTTTAGGAGTTGTCTGCTCAAAAAAAGTTTTTCTATATCTACGCTGAACATAAACGAAAGCATAACGTTACTTATATTATAGAAATGTAAACAAAAACGCCCTCATAAACAACGATATGTGAACCAACAAGGAAACATACGGTTAATGGTTATTTCGTGCAGTATTTAAGTAAAAACAAAATCACTATGTTTCATGTTATAAGACAATTAGCAAATTTAAGTTTCTATGTTTTCAAATTAGCAGATAAAAAAAGTCCAGAGCAAAAATTCTAAGGCATAAAAGCTGATATAAATCCGCAAAAAGAGTTAGAACCACACCTGTGAAAAATCATTTATTTGGTTTAAAAGTAGAGTGGTTTACCTAAATTCCTTTTGCCTTCATTAATTTAAACCGACAGAAACCTGAATCAGGCATCCATCCTAAACAAACAAATTACGGACCAATCTAGGAGCGGCGTCTTTATTCCCGGACTGAATTGTAAATTTAAAAAATAGTTTTTTGTTTTATTTATCAACTAGCATATAAATCTGTCCTTCATTTATTTATTTATTTATTTAATAACGGACAACAACCCATTTTACAATAATTAATTACAGAGCTAGAGTGAAACATAACAATGTAAAATTAATAATAGTATAACAAAAGGATGTTTACAAAAGAAAAAAAAGTGTACACCTATCAATCAGTAACAGCAAAAACACAAAACATCAATCGACAATCAATTCCAGCAGCCTTCGTTTAAAATTACTCAAGGACGTATCAAAGAAATTCAGTTACTATAACTGTCGATGACCTTATACACCTTCACCTCATTCGTACAGAATAAGAACTTGCTTGACTTAAAGCAGATGGATATATCACTAAAGATTAAGTTGAATGATAATGGACCGATGTCGAATCCCTAAGGGACTCCAGAAGACACTGATAACTCACAAGATACAAAATCATTTACCCGCACCATCTGACGACTAACACTCAGATAGGCTTCGATCCAACCAAAGAGTGGACCAGAGACACCCAACCCCTGAAGCTTATTTAGCAGAATCCCATGAGATACCTTATCAAAGGCCTTCGAGAAGTCAATATACACAGAAAGTATTCTAGGATATTCTTTTTATTATTTTTACTGATATTTATGATAAAGTTGACTTTTTAACCAAAATCGAACATATAATTTTTTTCGCCTTATTTAATCTATTAATCCAAAAAGTTAAGTTATAATACTAGATCATAAAACTCCTCACAGTATAAAATGTATTCAATCCGACTTGTATACGTAAACCAAATTACAAGAATTTACATAATTGGGTCCTAATACACCGGCGTTAATTATCTAATTTATTAGTTTAAGTAGGATTATCAAGTTTCAAATTGTAGAAATATCATCTCTGAGTACTTTTTAAATAAAAACACACATTTTTCTAATTTTTTTTTTAACGACAGTTTTATCAGTCATTTGCAAATATATACATTTGCAAATGACGGTTATAACCGCAGATAAAAACCAAAAGAACAGACATTTCCGTAAAACTATAACTTAAGAATTTAGGAATTTATATAAAAATAGCAGAACACACATATTGTAGTATAATAAGATTAACAAAAAATAAATAGTTAATTATATTCGTCATTATTTCCATGGTAACTTTCAAAGCACGTAGGACACAATGCAGGTTTATCCGAGCATCCTTTACATCTATCACACGTTCTTATTCTAACCTTATTCCTCCAATATTGCTTACAACGTAGAAAACATGTTTTTTCGTAGTATCCTTCAGATGCTGGTATTTTCTCGAGGAAATGTGTAACTTGTTGCTGATTAGGCTGTTAATGGGATGAACCAGGTTCCATACTTTGGGGAAAAACTCTAGTCCTTGGTCTGCCTGCTCTAATTATTATTACTAGTTCAGCACCATTAGCAACATTTGCTCGGAAAGTAACAAGTCTTCTGAGGATGCATTTTTTGTAAATATATTTTCCATTGTAAACCCATGAATCCAAGAGATAAAAAACTTTCTTATACCACTGTATGGTTTTGCAAGGTGAAAAAGAGTACTGAATCATTTGATTACAATGGTCTATACCCGACATATTTTCATTCTTTCTCTTAGCTTCGGAAGGTCACCAGTGAATACAAAAAATACCTCTCTTTTCTCTTTTCATGTGGATACATATATGTCTCCAGATCTCCTCCATACATATCCACATTTTTTTTAACTTACAATCAACTACTTCTTTTAGATTACCTTTTTTTTACGAAGCATCCCTGTTGTGTCTATATAGATATGATGTCAAAGATCTAAGTAAGGTGTTAATAGTCTTATTACAGTGGGGTGTGTTTTCCTCCCAATTCCATTACCATTTCTAGATTTAAAACATAACTGTCAGAAGTCGTCGATTCAAAAAACTTTACTCTATAATGTGCCTTTTTTTGGAGTATAATGACAAAAACTTAACCTGCCACGAAATAGTAAGAGTGATTCATCAAAAAAGCTCTTCATATGGTTTATAAGATTTCTGAAAGTTACTAATTACAAATTTAACTAAACCTAAAACTGTTCCCAACATTTTCTCATTTGTTACTTTATTTCAATTTGAATTCTCATAGTGGATAAGGGACTTTAGTAGTTGTTCAAAGCGACACCCAGACATAAAATAAGGAAATATATGATGGTGGTATAAGCAGCTGGTGCTGAATATATGTCTTATACTGGGGTTCTTTTACTTGCACTTGTAGTAAACAAATACCCAAAAATTTAGACATTTCGGTTTTATCAGTTTCTCGAAAAGTCATTATGCGTTTGTGCCTAGTAAAATGTTTGTTAAATTTGCACAATTTTTTTCCAGTAGATATTGGTTGGTAACCCTAAAATCCTATAACCCCGTGAAAAGAGACTAATAGGCGTTCAAGGAGTGAAAATAAATATGTTTGAAACAGTAGTGTCCTTTAACTCCACTACCACGTAACTTTAAAGCCCAATAATCCTAAAACCTCAAAAACTCCACAACTCTCTCTAGCAGCCCAATTCGGTCCACTCCTGGACATAGGTGTCCTCTAGCCTCTATCATTCTAACCTATTTTCTGTAATCCGGTGCCAGTTTTTACCTGCTTTCTTTTTATGTCGTCTACTCATCTTATTGGGAGTCACGTAGTGATATTCCCAGCATGTCTCTTTCTATTGCTCGCTGTGTAGTACGCAATTTATTGGCTGCTTTAACTATTATTGTGGTTGTTATCATTCCATAGCTCATTACTGGGAGAACGCACGGGTCAAATATTCTTCTTTTCAAATTAATGGGAATATCGGAGTTTTTAAGGGCGTATCCCAATCTTCCAATAACTGCCCATGATATTATATTTCTTCTATTTATTTCCGCTTCTTGCTTTTCTTTTTCAAGTCTAATTAGATGGCTTAAATATACATATTCCTCGACTCTTTGTATTTCGTTGCTTCCTACATAAAGTGGCGTATCTTCTGGAGACATTTTTTTGGTTTTTGCTAAGTTGATGCTTAATCCAACTTTCTCTGAATCATTTTTCAACTCAGAGAGTATTTCTTGTAAGTCATCCGCGAAACATAAATGATATCTACCATCCATGCGAATGCCGTTATGTCCCCAGTCCAGTTGCTTAAAGGCATCTTCCAGTGTTAAAGTAAAGTTTAGGGGAAACCGTATCTCCCTGTCCCACCCCTAGATCAATATTTAAATTCTGTGTTTCTATGTCCTCTGTTATCTTTACTTGCAGTGTGGTCTTATCGTAAATATATTTCAGAAGATTTCTGTATCTGGAGTCAATCCTTGCATTGTCCATTGCCTGAAATATGGCCCATAGCTCGATAGAGTCAAAAGCCTTGCTATAATCAACAAATGCTAGATGGATTTAAATATTATATTCGGTGCATTTTTTAATCAGTAATTTGATGTTTTGAATCTGCTCTGTTGTACTACAGCCCCTTCGAAACCAGGCTTTGTAAGCAATTTGTAATGATCTAGCAGAAGACTTGTTGCCTTTTTTGAACAGAAGAATAACTCAGGCTCCATAACCCTATAACTCCATATATGATGCGATATTTTTTCGAACGCCCTTGGTTTCCAAGTTATAAACAGATTCATTTGACCTTCAAATGACCTTCAGATGACATTTCACCACTATTGATTTTTGTGTGGTCGAATTGTACGTGTCAAATTTTTTTGTAGTTAACTTACCCTATAACGATTTGTTATATTATTGGTAAATCTTTGAACAATCTACTGCTAAATTATCAAATAATAAATGGCACAAGCTGATGACTTCTTCACACTTTTCGTTATACCCACGAGGATAACCTTTGGTAAACCTAAAAAAATTAACAACTTCAATAAAGAACTCCTCAATTTTCTTCCTTAAATTGTTAGCTTTAATCGAAAATCGTATTGCGTGATACACAAATGAAAAATTGAGGCCCATTCCCTTGTCTAAGGATTTATTAGGAGTTTCCCTTTAAAGGTCCGATTTCCATGACTAGACTTATGATGTCATTCTTATTCATTAAAGAAATTAACATTTCCCATAATTACCTAATCCCTGGAAAGTACTTAGGATGGATAAAAAAAGCTGTTTTAGGAATTTATGCCCGCTACTGTCAGGAAATATAAATTATGTCGATAACACACGACAATTTCATTAGCTCTTTTTATTACGAACTAAAAAGTTATTTCTGGACATAAAGGATACTTGAAAAAGAAACAACCTAGCTGTGATAGAAACAACTGCCCTTGTGTTGTTTGGTAACGTTTAGTAGCGATAAGTTAGTCGTCAAATTTATTCATTAAAGAAAAATATTGGTCAAAATAGTTTTGACTGGATCATAAATTCAATAAAGATGACTCCGAAAGTGAATGACCTTTAAACGCTAATGATCCTGATATTTGAAGGAAAATAGAAACATTAGCATTTGAAGATAGTGGCTTGAAAGTTTCAACTACTGTTAAATATATTGAAATATTGTATAAAGTATCTCTAAAAGATCTGCACAAAAAGCTGGCGCAGATTTTTAAAGCTCAAAATATGAAGATCTACATAATTTACCTTGGTTTAAAAGTTGATAGTTTTTAAAATAGAGAGTGTCAAAGTTATGGTTTTTTAAAATTGTAAATATTTACCTTAATGCACTAAATTTGGTACAGAAAATCGAGATCTGATTACAATTACGATGTTCAATTCTGGGGCATCATCAGGAACACTTTTCTTACATTTAAAGCTTCATAACTTTTTTGTGCCTTGGTATATTACATTTTTAATAAAAAATTCTTATTCCTTGATATCTTTTATCTAATAAAAGATTCCTGCTGCCGGAATATACCGGGATAGAGGGGAATGAAATAGTAGACAGGTTCGCGAGGAAAGGGGTTGAGATACCATTTTTGTGGTCAGAGGTTTTCTGTGGAATCAGTAGTAAAGTAGTGTTAGAAGAACTAAAGATAGAAGAAGAAAGCAGGAGATTCTATTATTTGACGGAGCTACAAGGATTGAGACAAGAGAAGATACTTCTGCGGACCTACGCCAAAAATAGATTCAAAGAATGCATAAGATTAAGTAAAAACCAACTCAGACTTCTGACAGGGGTCCTGACGAGGCATTGCCATCTGAAGGGACACCTCAAGAAACCCGGATTAGCAGAAAGAGATGAGTGCAGATTCTGTGAGGAGAAGGACTAAACTCTATTCATATCCTTTCAGAATGCAGCGTTCTAGAAAACCTTAGGATGCTGTTCTTGGGAACACACCAAATCGAAGAAGGGGAACTACTCACCTTGAACTGTCCAATATCCTAAGATTTCTGAGGGAAATAGGACTGTTCTAGCCGATACGGTAACTCCTACGACTGGGTAGCAGTAGGGGGGCACAACAGACCTAGCAGGTCGCAGTGTACAGATCCCCAACTCTACGCACATACATATATACCTGCTGTTTCTGAGATAATCGAATTTAAATGTTTTAATGCGCACATGTGATAGCGTTCCTTCACATTTTATCCAGGGATAAGTAGCGGCTTTAGTTACAAATGAGTATTCTTAAGAGATTTAATCTAGCAAATCTTTAACATTTTGTTTCAAATGTTATCATTTAATAATTAAATTTTTCATTGCGCAAATGCAGAAATGACCGTTACGATATCAGTTATTGCCAAGAAAATGGTGGAAAGTCAGTGAAAGTAAACAAAGAAAGATTTTCAAATAGATGCGTATATCTGTAGCTGTTGAAAGGCGTCTTCCAGAAACCGGTAATTTCACTCCTGCTTTTGCAGGAGAATTATAGACGGAGTCTTACGACTAGGACACTGGAAGTTGAGGAAGAAATTTTAAAACGAGTTGAAGAAAATCCAAGAGATTCTAAAGATACAATAAATAGAACTTTCAGAGATACGTTGTTGTATCCATTCCATCTCCCGACAATACAGGAGCTTTTACCAAGGCTTCTGTCGATTCATTAATGAAGGAAGAGCACAGGATGTAAATTTTTATAAAAAAATATGATTTTTCATTGAGTTTTGCTTTACAAGAAAGCGCTTAATAATTTTACATCATGCACATTTTTATTCAGGTGAGAACCCGCATGCAATCAATGTATTTGTTATTGGTCCTCTCATATCACATTCTCAGTTAAATGGCTTGAGTTACCTAGAGTACGTAGTAAATTTACTAAATTTATTGGATAACCTTCCACTGGCTATTGAACTCCACACTTCACATTAAATGTTAAAAATCATTTAAATGGGAATTTTTAAATTCGACGAGTCGGCAGAGGAAATAAGGCTCCTAAAAATTGGTCACCTCGTTTTCTAGATTTAACGCTTATGGATTCCTTTTCATGAAGAACTCTGAAATATATTGTATACTTTAAACCTGTTAACATCGAATAAGAATTAAAGGCACAAATACTAAATTCAGTAAACACCTAGAGTTTAGATGCGGAGACGATAGAAAGGGTATAGTTCAACTTTCTCTGTGGGATTAATTTTTGTATACATGAAAACAGAGGTACTTTTGAAGATTTATTTAGAGCTTAATTAAACGTTTAAATAAAAAAAAATTCTGTTTCGTTTGGTTATTGTTATTTTTTTTGCCAATTCATTCGTACATTATTCATTGTTGGCTCGTTGATGTGTAAATTTTTATTGTTGCTAGCCTACCAGCTCTTAAAGATGCTCTAAATTTGTAATGGAGTGTTTCAGAGTTAAACATCGTTGAACAAAGACCTGCAGGATATATCTATCCTCAATAGTGAAAAGCGACTGCATTTTTGCAGTACATTCCCGACTAAATTTTGTTCTGTCTAAAATTGAAAGAAAATTATTTCAAGTGAGACTATACGACCTCATTCCTCCAACGGTTCTCATGCAGGTGCAAACATCAGTCACTGGCGCCTTTAGGTTAGAAACGCATGACCATGTACAATCACCCATGCCAGTTGTAAATGAAAGCTCCCATAGAGAGGATATCCAATATCCAAACTCCAAATCTCTATTCATGCTCTAAATTTCTCGGATCAATCATAAGCCTAGACAAAGTGTGAAGGGAACCTCGATACCCAATAAAACATTTCCACTTACTAGGTATAACTTTTTTGGATAAGAGATGTCAAAGAATAAAAATTTTCAACAGAAATTTAATATACCGACGCATAGAATATTTATGAAGCTTTAGGTGTAAGCTGATTGCTGCTGGTGATACCCTCTGCAGTGTACATCAAAACTGTAATCATATATTAATTTCTTATCCTAAAAAACACCTAATACTAAATTTGGTGCAAATGAAGCTATTATTAAGGTAAATATCTACTTTAGAACCACCCTGTATATATACATCGTCAAATACTATTCTCTTATTAGACTGTAGGCAACCTCTCACGCATATCTGTATTACGTGTGGATTATTTTGTACACATATATGAGGGACCATCGACATTACTTGTCTTCCGAAGCACAACTGAGAAATTTTATTAAGTAGATTACTAAACAGTGTCCTGTCATTTTTTTCCTGTGAATAAACGAGCACATAAATAAATTTCTACGTTTCTCTTAGAATATGAACCCCTTGGGGCAAGGCTAATACACTAAACGTTGCACCGCGTTCGATAATTTGAAAAAAATTTTTAGTACAAATATCTCCCCTATCATGGTTAGGTATATCTTTTTTTCTAGTATCGTTCGTACAAAAAAAGAAGTGACACCGTAAAAAGTGATTTAATTTAGTCAAAAGACACATAATTAAAAATATCTCGTGCTACTGAATGTTTTATTTGTCAAGTTTCTATAAGATTTAGTCAAAAACTGGAAATTAAGTTCAAATCCTTTGAAATACAACTTTGCCCCCATTTAGATCTCAGTTTTTTGCCACCGAAATAAACCAGCATAGCAGAAAACTTGGCTTGGTTTTCGTACTAATGTTTCGAGTATAATTTATTTCATAGATCCTATTATAACCAGGCGCGGATCCAGGGGGGCGGTAAGGGCGATCGCCCCCCCCCCCCCCAAGGGCTTTGAGTTTAGGAAAATGGACCCGATTTTTCTTTTTATACTACAGTTTATTTAAGAACTAGTTCAGTATTCGGTACATAATAGATTTTCCAACTCCTGTCATGTTGGAACCCATCTCAAGAGAGCTTTTAACATTATTATCTAGATATTGATATCTTAAGGCATCATAAACATTCATCGTAATAAGTTTTTCAGGAAAATAGAACCCATTCTGCCTTTTATATTAGGAATGAGTATGCTGCTTGCACCCCCCCCCCCTCCCAGTTGACAACTTGTTTTTCTTGCCGTACTGTACTTTTGTGATATCACCGCCCCCCTCCCCAAGCTAAGAAGAGAGGCTGGATCCGCCCCTGATTATAACCCTACAAATAAATCTGGAATTGGTGGTTTTTCTTCCAGAATATAAATCTGCTTAAATTTGAAATTATAAAATGATTGAAACCTATTTTTCTTAATTGCTAATTTATTTTGCAAGATGTATATTTTTTATATTAATATCTTAAGCCGCCCAGGAAATTCCTTTAGGTCTTCCGAAAGTGAAAGCCACTTATAACAAGAGTGTTTTCGCGTGACAAAAATCCATGTAATGGCTTGAAGGGTAGAATAACATAAAAACTATTTTGTGGGTAAATATTATCCTTTCAATATAACAAAAAGTATGACAAAACTTTTTGTGTAAGCTACAAAGTAAATAAGATAAGGAGTTTTTTGTTAGGTATGTAAATATTTTATTAATTTCATTTAAATGACCATATTATTATTACAATAACAGCTGTGAGAAAAGTGCCACGTTTATATCGATTTTGTATCTTAATTTCCTTTTTTTTTCAAATTCTATCTTTCTATATGAAAGACACTAAAAAAGTTTCTAGCAATAAAAAAAATACGGCAATTTTTCTGTTATAATTTTTTTAATACAAGAATCTGTATTACTTCAGCCACCTATTTTGCCACGACCTTCTTGCATCAAAATAGCCAATAATATTTCTATTCCTGTAAAGTTACCTTCTGCAAAACGGCCTCTTCTGAAGTGATTTTTAAATTTTTGGTTCTATGATCCACCCATTATAAAAAAAAGGAGATTACTGCTTTCATTCTTCTTCCTCTCCAGCACTGCGAGAATGATCGGCATTGGGACCGTTCAATCTAGTATTTATTAGATCTATGATTAGCTGACGTTTCGGTGAAATCTCATTCACCATTTTCAAAGCTCACTGTATAGCATCTCTCGCAGACGCCATACAGTGAGCTTTGAAAATTGTAAATGAGATTTCACCGAAACGTCAGCTGCCTTACAGTCCTGAGAGGGACTCAGCACATACACGAGATGCCCAAAAACCTTCGATTAAATATATATATATATATATATATATATATATATATATATATATATATATACTATTTAATATACTATTTACACTGAATTTTCCAAGGTCTTTGACAAGGTGGATCATCAGCTTCTCTTGATGAAGCTAAGTAGTATGGGTATCCACGGAGTTTTTCTTAAGTGGTTTGAAAGTTATCTTTCCAATCGAACACAAAGGGTGAAGATTGATGGCGTTGAATCTGCTGATATAGCTGTCACTTCTGGAGTCCCACATGGTGCACATTTGGCACCCCTTCTTTTTAATTGTTTCATGAATGACATAGAGGATTCTATAGTCTCAAGCAGATGTCTTTTATATGCTGACGACTTAAAGATATTTAAGGTTGTTGGAGAGATAGGGGACTGTGTGGCCTTGCAGGGTGACCTGGATAGTTTTACTAAGTGGTGTGACCGCAATTTCATGCAACTTAATTTAACAAAATTTTCTGCCATTACTTTCTCAAAGAAAAAAGATAGTATAGTTCATAATTATACATTGCACAATACAATGCTGACTCGCTCAGATTATATAAAGGATCTTGGGGTGATATTTGATGAGGGTCTTTCTTTTGACCTGTACGTTCATAGTTTTTCGAGCCGTGGTTTGAGGCTTGTTGGTTTTATTAAACGCACACTAGCTGATTTCAGCAGGGTGCAGTGTTTTAAATCTGTATACTGCTCAATGGTTCGATCAGTCTTGGAGTATGCATGTCCAGTCTTGGCACCAAACTATGAAATATACAAAAATAAAATCGAGAAATTTGTTGCTTTTTAGCAAGATGTGCCATTCAGTGTAATACGGGATTATATGAGCTTGTTATCACTATATAATAGACGCATCTATCTTGACATAATATTATTTTATAAGATCATAAACTCTATGGATGATGCTCCTGATTTGTTGGAGGTTGTTGGATTCTCTGTTCCTCGTAGGGTGCTTCGGGTCCATAGTCTTTTTAATGAACCATACCATAGGACAAACTATGCGTTTAACACTCCAATGTCCAGAATGAGTAGGGAAATGAATTCACTGCCTAGGAATGTTGACCCATTTATACTCTCTCTGAAATCATTTAAGGGTTGTATTAAAGATTTTTTAAGTAATTGAATTTTATACATAATAGACTGTAGTGACAGTATTATTGTTTTAGTTAATTGTTATTATTTTAGTACTAATGTGACTTGTGATATTTTGTGATTGTTTCGTTTCAGATTTTTTTATTCTTATTTGACGTATTATATAAAATGGAATTTGTGCGATTTAGTGCCGTTAATATATATATATATATATATATATATATATATATATATATATATATATATATATATATATATATATATACAGTGTTACTTCATTTCATTTAAAAGAAAATAATTCTAATTTTAATTGACTTATCATAATTTATATTGTTTTACTAGCATAACAGAAAACACGCCTATTATAGAAAGCTTAAAATTTACATATTTTTGATTACGTATAACGCACGATTTTATAGTGTTAATTACGCTGTATATCTAGCATCAAATTTTATGTGTTAAATTTAATAGTTTTCGATAAAAGTAATTAAGAAAAAATACATTTTTTATACCCTGATACATCATAGTTGCTAAACCACGTAACTTGGATGTATATTACAATTACAAAGTAATGTTAAAACCAAAAAGTTGTCAATGATATAGGATCTTAAAAAGTCAAGTTTAAATATCTAAAATAAGAATTTCAAGGTCTTCTGTTGCACTGGACGAACGGAAGGCAATCTCTAAAAATATCCATTTATATCCAGATTATTGCAGTTCATTGAACTAATACATCAAAGAAAATATTTGGGTGGACAACTTTTAATGAAGGGTCACTTGGTATCTATTTTAATTAATTACTTATATACCTCAATTTCGATCAAGTGGATGTTGCAATGACAGAAATATTTTCGTTGACGGAGTGTAACAATGACAGTGTAAGTGTGCGGCGGCGAAGAAAATTATCCCTTTATTTCTATAGAAGTGATCTTGTTAGCCTCCAATATACAGCAGGAAGAGGAGAGTTTTTGGGATATACATGATCATACTCTCAATCAGATGGATCGGAAGGTTAAAAAACTGTTTTGAAAGAAGAAATTCTTATCTGTCGGAGCCATTATTGCAACGCAATGCCGACATATATTGTTATTGGAACAGCAGTAAAATGCTCTTAAATATCTTTCTGCTCTGCCTACCAGTGTTACAAGAGAGCAACTGTTTATGTGACTTTAATATTGTTTTCCTACTCACGAATTAACTGTTGTTCATATGTAAAAAATACAGTAGATTTCAGTATATAATAGAAATTATAACATATCTAACTACGTTTCGGTTTCGGACTATACTGAAAACGAAGCCGACGATTCAATTCCGCCTCAATATTCTGTTTCGATCGGATACAATATATACATATATATATATATATATATATATATATATATATATATATATATATATATATATATATACATTGTATAAATAAGTGCTCAAACTGAGTTTATTTGAAATAAAAAGAGAAGAAATCAGACACAGAAAGGTTAAATGATGTATTTTAACGGTGAATATGCCAGTAGATTTGGTTTAGAATAGGATAAAATTAGATTTAAGTATAGTACAAGATGTATTGTTTAAATCGTAGTGTAAATAAACAGATAAAGTCTTAAGAAAAAGACAACAAAATCCAACATTCTTGAATATGTAAAATAATTGAGAATTGATATATTTTTAAAAAAATGTGACCTATTTCTTTCTATAAAAACTAAAGCTAATTAAAAAAACTAAGTAAAAAGTATTGTACAAGTTAGAGTAAGGGTTAATACAAACAAATATATATATTTAAATGAATAAAAAGAGTGAGGATGCTTTTAAAAAGCTAATAATGAAGTGTTATACATCGTCGTTTGTCCCATTAAAACAATCACTCATAAGACACAAAAGTGTGTGAACTGGAAAAATTAGTGCAAAATTCAGACAAAAATACAGTGAATAGCGATAAATGAACACTCATGTATGAAATATAAGAAGAATGTTTTAATTTCAAGAGTTATTAAAGAAATTATGTATAAATTAAAATCATATTGTAAATAAAACTGTAGAATGTAATATAGATTTAATTAGTGTATGAGGTAAATTTAAACTTATTTTAAGCAATTTTGGCACTAATATATTAAGAAAATTTTGATAAGTAAGAGGGTAATAATTTTAAATCAGCATTAAACATATTAGAGTTTTTATGAACAAAATTGGTTAAAATTGTCATAAATTTTAAGGTAAAAAGTGTTAATTTTTTATCAATTTTAAAATATAAATAATGTGCCAAAGTGGCTTTTATATATATCAAAATGTCGAGAAAACTCTAAAGTTTATTTATTGCAAGGTAAATTATGCTCAATAATCAGATTTATGTCAATATATTAATAAAAATATTAAAATTCCAGTCAATAATGGTAAAATTAAAAAGCCTTCATAAAATCCGATTTTTCAAGGTATTAAGATTTATCAAGTTGCCAGGTGTCAAAAAATCTGACCAATCGTAATGCAGAAATTTCTTATGTTTTGGCCGACTATAAAAAGCCAAGGCGTAGAAATTTCTAGAGAGTTGAATATATCAGCTTGCCGGAAGCACTCCCGAAAATTTATATAACCTCTAATTTTCAATTATTAAAAAAAAATAGAAATCTTCCTACATCACAAGAAAACAAAAGTTAAATATTTTCGTTTTAAAAGGTGTTTTTGTTGTTGCCAAGTAAAAAGAATTTAATAATTTATTTAAAGTAATTGGTAAAAGTTTATAAGTTTTGTCCTGTAAGTTAATTGTGCAACTCTCAGACAACAACACATACGATAATATTGCGATAAGAAGAATATAGAAAAATTAATTTGAATTGAACTAAGAAGAACATAGCTGAAAGAGAATTTGAAAAATATTTTTGTCAATTCCTTACTTTATAGGAAATGACAACTAAAATATTTTGGGAGATTTGGAGGATTTTTAAAGAAGAAAATAAATAAAATTAATAAATTATAGTTTGATATACTAACCTGTTAGAATATAATAATATTTATCATCATAAATATTAGGCGTGAAACTATATTAACTATTTGTATCACAATACAGCACACGAAAATTTGTTTAAAATAATATTATTTCTAAGAAATAAACGACGCATATATAAAACTGCACTATAGCCATCTAGTAGACGATTACTAAATTAAACGTTGCCAATTTGTGATGCAGGTTGTTAAAAATCAATGCATGGTACATAAAGGTAACTAATAAGTAATATCGATTAAAAAGAGTGTTTTATGAAAGGTAAAAGAATTGACCATTAAATTTTTTTTTTATTGTTAAATAAAATTTATATTTTGTGTTTGAATCATTCTGTGTATTGATTATCTGATTGATATCTTATAAACCACAGAACTCACATGAGAAGGAGTCAATTTACAGGTAGGAATATATCTGTATCTATATAGAAAATTTGAAAATTGAAAATATATCAAATTGGTAACAAATAGTTATAATTTATTATAATTATATTTTACCTGGCGCTTAACGAATAAATATTAATATTTTAATTAAATTTACTGGCTTCTTTGTGGGTTTATTATATTATTATAATATATAAATCGTCACAATATATATATATATATATATATATATATATGATGCCTAATAACAAGTTTTCGGGTATCCCGTGTGTGTTGAGTCCTTCTTAGGACTGTAAGGCTGACGCCGTATAGTGAGCTTTGAAAATGGAGAATGAAATTTCAAGAACTACAAGCTGGGATTAATCGAAATGCGAAAATGTAAGGTTTTATTGCTTGAAAACCCTACAAATAGCGTTTCATCAGTTATCCGCTCAGTGCGAAGTCATGGAAGAGGAAGAAAAAGCGATACTAGCATGAGCTACGGATAATTCACGCACTTCAGGTCGATATTTTGTAGTTTTGATATATCAAATACACGTGCTAACTTCACTTTTTTTAATAATTAAAAATAATATAATGAACAAATGGGTTTGCTGTATTATAGATTGTAAAAATACTAAAAAAAACAGCGGAAATTTTATAAATCTCCAGTAGTAAAATGGAAATTAAATCAAAGAAATAAATTGATAAGGTTAAGAAAGCTACTATATCACATGTTAGAATATCTCGTCGTATTTCAAGTAATAGATACATAGTTTAATAAGTTTTCTTTATTTTAATGGCCATCCAGGGTGAGTACACAGCAATATAGAATAATTTTTAGTTTACGTTATTATTTAGTTATTACTAACCTGAATTAAAATTTCTGTGAGCTTTGATTATTTCCTTATTTATTATACTTACTTTTTTTAGCTAAAGTAATAAGAATGGATATCAACAATAAATGAATCTTTTAACTGAAACCAAAAAATATAATTTTTAATTACCAATTTCCGTTATATTATACTGCTAATATACGCAAATATTGCCTTTTAGTTTATGCATTAGTTGACGCTACTGGCACGCACGGGGCCAATAACGATATTGAATAAGAAGAAGGTACAAAGGTATATTTGTGTAATTTAGATAAATTTTTTGCACAAATTTCACGTACTCGAAATGACCAGAAATTATATTGGGACAATTACGCACACTATAAATACATATCTAGATTAAATCAGCAAAGGGTTTTCCTTATCACAAGTAACCCAAAATTTGTAGTAACATATCTACTTTGTTTTCACGGTGCTTTAAAATAACGTTTCAAACTGATTATCCATGGAAATGAAAAACTTTCAAAAAGTTTTGTTCAGCTTGATAGCTACTTATTGGGTCTTTTTATGTAAGTTTTGAATATAACGAGGAAATTAAATTTTTTATTACATAAAAGATCCTAAAAAAGTGGGGACACGAAAGATCCGAAAAATTAGAAAAGTTTGAGGACCAATTTCACTCAAAGTAAAGCTTTTACAATAAGTTAAAAAACAATAAATCGACTTCAAAAAATTACATTACAAAGTAAAAGGTAAGTTAGAAACTCTTGTGAACTGAATTTTTTTTAATAACTGTATACTAATTTATATACACTGTAAAAAGGAAATGCATTAAATTTAATGTATACGTGGTAGAAGCAAATTTCACAAACCTTTATTAAATGCATTTATTGTAATGCATTAAATTTAATAGCATTAATCCAAATTAATTTATTTAGTTAAATTCAATGTAATTGTACATTAAATTTAAAGTTTGATCATTACTTTTTAAGGTGACTATGTACATTAAATATACAGCCAGTGCTCACTGAATTTAAGATGTGGTTTCATATATTTAGTGCACCAACAAATGAGTTCAAAAAATTCTTAAACTACCAGGAAAAGGTGGATATTTTATCGATAGATAGTGTCTTCCATCTAGACCGGTTTCAAACTTATTGTACACATGTACACCTCACCATAAGAAAATTTAAGCAACCTATATCATACTAAACAAGAAGTTCAATACAAGTTGCGCCATCTCCCGGAATCTCGTGCAATGTATATTGAATAATAATGTAATTTCCTTCAGCATTAGGGTATGTGTGAATTAATTAATGTACAGAAGTTGAAATATTTTTGCAGTAACAGTAAAGGTAAATTATTCACGATTTTTGGTACAAGGTCAATAAATTTAATGTAAAATTAACATCAATTTTCCATTAAATTTAATGTTATTTTTAACAGTGTATTTAATTTTTAAATTAATTCTTGGTGGATTAGAGTATTGATTACGTGACTTTTAATCTGTGTTTCGTTTTTTCTTGCGTTAGTTACGGTAGTCTTTGAATAATTTTGAGGTATCTTTTATGAATTTAAAAGTGGGATTTGACTTTAAAAAAATGCTAAGTAAATAGGTAAATCTACATTTATTAAAATAATTGAAGTTTATACTATATTCCTTATTTTTTTTTTAATTGCAATTTTTTGAAGTCGGCTGATATAATTGATTTAAATAATGGATGGATAGAATAGCAATTCTACACGTAAACGGAAAATATATTCACCTTGAAAACAAGAAGAAATTTGGTTGAAATAATGTGAAAAGGATGACGGCTCAACAAGAAGTGGATGAAGTTCGTTAAAAACAGTTTAGTTCTCATAAATATATAATAATATTTTCCAATTATTTTATACATGGGATATTATTTGTGAACAAGAGACTTGTTCTTCGAAAATAGGTGAGCTTAAAGTAGCCTTGCAATAGCTTAAAATTTAGCTCAGTGCATTTACTTTCTAATATCGATCGGCACTTTTGGGATCTAAAAGGGTAGATAGGAACTAGTTAAAAATGAGCACTTACAGAATTTTAGAGTTGCAAATTAAAAAAGTAACCTCAAAAGAGCAAAACTGGATGATGTCTCCAATATAGCTGATTACGAAGCTAATATTGGAATAGCTTAATTGAAGATGCTCGTCGGCATCAAAAAATGGATGTACTAGGCGTAATTTTAAGCTACTGCGTGACATTTTAAGCTTACCTAATTTTGTAGAACAGGGGATCTGACATTAACAAATAAATCCCCAAATACAAGGTGTCCGAAATTTGTGCTGACAGCAATGTAATCTCGAAAACTATAAGAAATATAAAGATTGTTAAAAGGGGAAAGTTTAAGGCAATTGTATCAGTAGGTAATTAGAACTTGTGCATCAGTTCTGATTTTCTACGTTTTTGAGGTATTAAAAAAAAGTAAATCACATTTTCTTAGAGCGGCTATAATTTTTTTATTTTTCCATATTTTTAATTCTGAAAACACTTTTTACCTACTGAGATTATGGTTACAACGTTTCGATATTCTGGAGCCATCCTCATCTTTGTTTTTCGTTATGACAGTCATATTGGATTTTTTACTCATCAAAATTTACTTAATTTTTTCTATAACACTATGTAAAATACTAATGCAAAAGAAGAACGTTATAACATAAAAATAACAAAAGCATATTTTTGTAATAAAAATTTGAATATTTAACAACACCGAAATTTTAAATAATTCTTTTTCTTGAGAATAAATTCAAACTAATAGCAATACCTCTCCATAAGATTTCGTTCCCTATTGTAAAACTGTTTTTAATAAGTACAAACTACATAGTCATACTCAGATCCAAAATATTTTTTCCAATACACTGTCGATCTTTTTTTAAAACGACTCTGATTACACGATGAATGTTATTTCGACCAAGAATATTGAGAGTTGTCTATTGCATAACTTTCGTGCTTTCATAGTAATCAAATTCACATACCTCATCTTTTACATATCCCCATAAATAAAAGTCTAAAGATACCGGGAGACCCAATAGGCCAGCATACAGAACCACTGGTGAAGATTATTTTTTCACCAAAATATCCATTAAAAATGTTTGTATTTCTCTGAAATTACGTGCGGAGCAAACGTCCTGCTGAAACTATACAATATCAAACGAATTATTTGCTAGAACTTCTCCAATGGCAGGAATAATTTGATTCTGTAATATTATAAAATATATTTGACCAGTTAATCTTCATAAATCTTCATAAATAAATGGACTAATCTGACGATTTACTAAAAAATAATTGATAGTATTAAATAAGATAACTCGTTATTACTGCAATATTAATAAATACATTTTGAAGATAAATAATTAAACCATTTCAAAAAAAAATGCTAATCATTTAAACTAGATAGAATATTTCGTACTGATCATTCAGTACCACACATTGAAACCAAATCGTACTTGTAATCTTCGTGGTTCCCTTAATTGCGGGTTATCAAGAACCCAATAATGGTGATTTTTTAATTAAAAGCATCTGCCATAAAATTTTATCGGACATCTATAAGGATGATATTCAGGAACTTTTAAAATTAATTAATTTTAAACTTTTTTTAATAGGATTTTTTAACAATTTTGACCTAGAGTGAAAAAGAATTATTTAAAATTTCGGTGTTGTAAAATATTTAAATTTTGATTGAAAAAGTGTTTTGGTTATGTTTAGGTTATAACGTTGTTTTCTGCATTAGTGTTTCACACAGTGTTATAGAAGAAATGAGGTACTTTGGATGAGTAAAGAATCTAATATAGCGGTCATAAGGAAAAACAAAGTTAATAATGGTTCTAGAAAACTAATATAATGTAACTCAAATTGACTAAATAGACGTATTCTGCGTAAAAAGCGGCCATACAAGTGTTTAGAGATTTAAAAAATATCGAGACATTAAAAAGTTATAGCCGTTTCAAGGAAAGGTGAGATTTTTAATGTTTCAAAAATGCAACAATCCAGTGCCGTAATTGACTGACATAATTTCGTAAAACTTACCCAATTTAACTGCCTTTCTATCTCGTATAGTTTTCGAGATTGCAATGTTATCACCAATATCCGAAGCTTTTCAACAGCGTTGTCACAGAAATATAAATTTAGAAAGTTTGCTTTACCAAATTCGCTTAAGTCTAGGTATTGCACGTGAAATAAACACTCTAACTAATGTCACCGATACGTCCTGCTTCAATACCAGCGATATTACTAATTGTAAGTGTGAAGTACTTTGATGAAATTCAAGGCTGTAATTTGAGTTATCATTGCAGTTTTCGTGATAATTCCGCTATAAAACTATTAACTATGTACACTTTGATATAAATAAAGTATCCTCAATTAAATGATGATATCTTGTGTATTTATGTAAGCACACTGATCCCCTTAGAACCCAATTTCGTTCATATATATTCTTTGCTCCTATAAATACGTTAATAAAATTTGTAGTTGAGTATCAGAAAGCAGTCATCGACAAACGGTTCATTTGTCAATTTTTATTTTGTCCTTTTCCTTTGTTACCGACAAAAATAAATATAAGTCTACTTTAGCATTTATGTATTTTAAAATAAATAGAACGAAATAACCAGTTTGAAACTTGCTTTAACAATTTATAATAACATGACGTATTGACAACTAGTTTTACTATTGATAAAATATAATAATATCAATTTGCTGGCAATAGAGTTGACTAATGGAATTTTATATAAATTTTTTTAAATCCTTCTTAAAGGGGAGAACCGTTGTGAATGCATGAAAAAAGGTCGTTTTTCTCTATTTTTTTTGTAACCAAATTATTTATATAGGAGAAAAAAAATGTTCTTATGCATTAAACTTATATACATATTTATTTAAAAAATCAAAAGTTAAGATTCGGCCGGATCACTTATTCGAGAATAATTATGGTAAAAAAAGAAACAAAAACTTTGTTTAATCTATATTAACGTAGTTTTCGTAATAATAGCCCTTTTCAGAATTTTTTTCAATAAAGGAAGTGTTCACAGAAAGAATTTAACTTTTGCAAAATTTTTACCTTTACTTATACCTATATACTTTATACCTACTTCACCATCTTTGTCACAACTAAATGTTAAATATAGGATTGCATAGAATTTGTACGTTCCGCAGTTACAGGGGTTGCCGAAATCAGGAAACTTTTATTGATGTATTAATTCATATTTCTTGAATTTAAAAATAACTACTTGGATACTGTGACGCGTTTTACGTAGGAGGGGAGCAGGTCGTGCTCTACGGATCTACTTTGATTACGGCAGCGGAACATCGGTCAGTGGATATTTCCCGTGCAGACAGTCATCGGTCAAATGCTCAGCGCCGGGGTATCGGTTTGACGGTATTTACTTATATTCGGGATATCCCTGCTCTCTGAACTGATCAACGGTTTGACTGCCTGAAGGTCAAAACATCCACTCGGTGGTCGGTTGTCGGCCGCCACCCTCGGGATTCATGTGGTCGAGGGTCCACTTACTCACCGCGCAGCTTGTTACAGTGGAGAAACGGCAAGCCAGGTTTCAATTGCGTGTATTAGTGCTAGCTGCCGGCTGCCAATTGTTATATGTAATATTAAAAATGGGACTGGACGCCAAGTTTGTGAGGCGCTTCATACCAAAATTCGACTAACGGCGGTATACGCGGTATGTAACAATAACTTGGCATCAATCGGCGATAGACGGCGTCTCTACACGCGGCAGCGATCTCTACACGTGGCGGCGGCGATAGGCATCGGGGCGACAGTTGTTAAGCGCCCTTATCAACGGACATGGGAGGGCACCTGGCGGTAAAACACATTCCTGGTCAATACGGAAACAAACTAAACTTACGGCATCAGTGCGTGTGTGTATAGGTGATGGTAGGAAGGAAAGAAAGGAACTGACACTGCCCGTTCTTATAAGGGTCCTCGACAGCGTCAGCAGAATGGAACGATATTGCCCGTACTGATAGTGGTCCTCGACAATGTCGACCAATAGCGGTAAGAAATTAAGAAAGGAACCGACACTGCCCGTAATTATAAGGGTCCTCGGCAGTAACGGTAGGATGACACAACATTTCCCGTTCTTACAAGGGTCCTCGGCAATGCTGGCCATTAGCGGGGTAGGACGTAAGGAAGGAAGTGTATGGTCCGGCAGGCGACCCAGTCCAGTCCGTTTGGACAGTTGACCCGGGTGGAGAACGTTCTTAGTGAAATAATGGTCTGCTCGAGCTTAAGTAGTGGGCCCGAGCTCCCACTACGTTGACGAGTGACAGCATGCCGTGATCGCGCATACAATATTGCTGTATGCGACGCGCGATTACTATGATCGAACGTTCTGAAAATATCAAAAAATTGTATTTTCCGACATGGCGCGGTAAATCAAATTATATACCGGTAATCTTGAAACTTTAAATATTCTTTTCTGGCAAGAATCAGATTTTTCAGATGTAAAATAAATAAATTAAATCCCGGCGAACATACTAATTAATGCATTTCAGCCGACTGTTGTTACCCAGTGTCTTTCTTTTTGAGCTGTCATTTCTTTTACACGTGGTAATTGAACGCGCCCAACGGAATTCGATTAGTGCGCAAGCAGGCCCATGGTTATAAATAGAGGACGTTTTGCCTTAATTTTTCACTTTTTCCTGATTTCATTCGGCCGAAGCTGCTACAAACTTCCATCTCAATTTTTAGTTGCCTAATTTTTAGGATTCTGAGATGGAAAGTCGAAGACAATCCCGGTAATTTTGTTGAGTTTTTGTGTACCGTAACTTTTGCCAGGTTGGCGATTATGGTTTTTTTTTATCGGGATAAAGCTGGAGACAGGGATTTTGAGCAGTTTGCACGGGTAAATGAAGGAATCAGTCTGACCCCAGAAGATCGGGTAAGGCACTTTAAAATAATTACTGTTAAAATGATCCTGCATAGTTTTTTTATTTATTAAAAGATTTCAGCATAATTTAAAACCAATCGTTATACGTGTAATATTATTAAGATATATTTTGGGATTTTAGAGCCTATCATTTCTTCTTTTTTTTTTATGATAAATATATAGTTCTTGAATTTTGAACTTTGTAAGTTTTTTGGGTTTTTAATATTTGCTGCCATGCAGTGCCTAAATTTTATAATTTGTTATCCGTAAGAGTTGATTTTGAGAGTACTTTTATTAACAATTGTAGTTTGCACTATATTTTTTAATGTTTTTGACTCCTGGATGTATCATGATGTTCCCAATTTTCAGTTAAATTAATATTGAAGTATTTTGCATTGTAAGTAATCTCGAGCCCCACGTTGGGCGCCAATTGGCTACACTGGTATTTATTTTAAGGCGGTAATAAAGATTGTTTCGTGCGAGCAGAGCAGAGTTGAAAGCTAGAGGCGGCACCAGCAAGCAATGTGCCAAGCTAGCCCCTATGCCGTAGAGTAGGGGTGGATATTTTTTTAAATGGCGCCCCTGAATTTTTTTTTGACCAGGTAAAGTCAGAAACCCCCCTACGATGTTGCTTGGGCCTAGCGTTCAACTCAGCTCTCTAATTTGCTGCACAAAATTAATTTAATAAAAAAAAAATTATATTGAATTGAGCGTGGACAAGAAGTCGTGGAAATCAAATGAAAATCATAAATGTTAAAAATGTTTTGTATTAATTCTACTCTTAATTAGCTGATGAGGAAGTCCTTAAGGGTGCATTGGTTCAAATCTCTAGGGGTGGATCTGTTATTGGTTGGCCCAGTGGATGGATCTGGACTTCCTTGTGCCCAGAGTGGGCAACTGAACTTCTTCTAACCCCGAGGGTGGATAGGCTATTTGATATTTTTTTGAGATAAAGGGTGGATATGGGTTTTCTTTAACCCCAAGTGATATTTGGTTGTTAACTAACTTCTGAAAGGAGGTTCTAAATTCGACCGCAGTGTTTAGGAAGTTGCTGCGGTAGTGATGGATCATTTATGTTGAAGTTGATTCAGATTTTCTCCAAAATAGCTATGGGCGAATTCTTGAGGTCGCACATAAGGAATCTTAAATTGTTTTTAAAATTTTTATATTGGCATCAAACGGTTTTTGAACGTGTAAATTAGGAATTTTTAAATCATTTTTGGAAAATGAATTCAATATGGTGTTCTAAAATTTTACATCTTTAGAAATTTTCCAAAATTGGTATAGGGGGGGGGGGAGTGTAAATTTTGAATTTGAAATTATTTTTTAAAAATTCAATATGGCAGACGAGAAATTTTATATCTTTTGATTTTGTTCAAAATTCTTATAAGACGGTTTCTGAGGGTGTAGATAACAAATTTACAATCATTTTTAAAAAAATCAATATGCCTGGTGCAATATGGCGGTCTGAAAATTTTGCATTTCGAAAATTGGTACTAAAGGGTTTTGAGGGTACAAATTAAGAGTTTAAAACTTTTTTTTTGAACTTCAATACGCCGATTTCAATATGGTGTTGTGGAACCTAACATCTTACCACCGCTTTCCGGCAAAACTGGACTTAGAGGTCCAAGTTTGTGGAAAGTACAAGGATGTCTGGGAAAGATACCGGTGGATCCCACTGATGAAACCACCACCGGTATTGGGACGAAACATCCATACATTTACTACGGTAGTCGAAAATAGATTGCTAGCTACATATGCTTACCATCAGGGACATTGCTAATTGCGACATGGCGCCCGAGCAGGGACGGCGGCATACGAGGGTCTTAACCGTCGTTGGCTTTGACTAGGCCTGACCCGGCCATTGGAAGACCACCGAGAACGTCAGTCCCACTTCATTTTCAGGCCTGTGCTTTCTAGCGGCTTGGACTGTCCGACAGTAAAGCCGGAAAACAAATGCTTAAGGGGAGGGGGCATGTCGTGGAACCTAACATCTTACCACCGCTTTCCGGCAAAACTGGACTTAGAGGTCCAAGTTTGTGGAAAGTACAAGGATGTCTGGGAAAGATACCGGAGGCTCCCACTGGTATCGGGACGAAACATCCATACATTGCTAATTGCGACAATGGTGACTTAAAAATTTTACATTATTCACCTTTTTTCAAAATTGGTGTTAGGTTTATCAGAATTGTCGCTTAAAAGCTTATCCGGTGATCAAAGGTGATGGTTTTCGAACTTGAAAATTCATGCAATTTGAAGTTTTCAAAATTGGACATCTCGAAAAAAAAAAGATATTTGTATAAGCTCCAAGGCATTTTAAAGAGCAAGACTTATACTTTCAGATCCTATGTATAGTTTTTTGAGAAATAAAACGTTGACATGCTACATAAACTGAAATATAGGACAAAATTGCATTTTATGCACTTTTAGGTTAGGATAGTTACAAAACCTGATATGATGGAGCAATTCTGGTTCCAATTCAGCTACCTAAAATCTACAAGAAATAACTATTGTTATTCAGTGTACAAATTTCACGTCGTGTCTCGTAATCTAAGGTTATTATTATGAATTCAAAACTGATATCATAAAATAAAATTTTCATGAGAAATTTAACCAACTTTTTAAAAAACTCTAAAAATTGAAAAAAAAAACACATAAATCTATATACGCTATTAAAATTTTTGAAGTCGGCGACAAAGTTTTACAAAATGAAATAAATAACTATTAACCCGTGACACATACAAACTATAATAGGAAAGCAATTACATAAAAAATATTTTTTAATTTTTTATATGAATGACATTTTGACCGGCTTTCCGACTTCAAAAGTTATATTTTCATGTTAAAATTTATATTGTTATTTTTGCTTTATACCTTTTTTGGAAGTTCAATTTTCTATATAAATTATATATCACACAAAAATCATAGAAATCATGTTAAAATTTGAATGACTATTATTAAAATGAATATATTCCGATTTCGTATTCAAATACATACAACACACAAACAGAAATATAGATAAATACAATAATTGTTTAAAATACAGTAATACTGTAGGTACATACTAAAAGAGTGGCATGCAATGTTTTATTAAATAGAGCCCTCTGGCTATTGTATCGGAACAAATACATATTATAAAAAATATATATTATGTATTTAAAAGTTTGTAATAGCTTTCCCATTTATTAATTTTAACAAAATGGAAATGTAAAAAATAATCAAAAGGTAGGTAAAAATAAAACAAAGTATCAATGAGATTTATCAAGATCAATGAATGAATAACCCACAAAACAAATATTATCCTTTAATTAAACAGTCGTAGAACTATTTTAGGTTCTAGTTTTCAAACTTTAAAGACCCTTCATTAAGTATATTATGATTTAATAATATAAATAAGTTATAAATTTCAACCGTTGGTAAGGCATCTAAATCAATAAATGTTTAAAATTCAAATTCTTATCCCTACAATTTCACGATTTCTTATGAATTGGAATTTCTTGTCGCCTCTAGCACATGAACTTATTATGAGAATTATTTTATGACATGCGTTCCATAGTAAACGCTGCGATTCTTTACAACACGTCGGTGTTTCAGGGCTGTATCGTGAGAATTGACTGAATTGGCGCAGCTTTTGTGTGCTGGAGCGTGGTCTGATATGTAGTATTCTTAAGCTCTATGCGAAATGGAACTCATTGATAAAGAATTTGGCAAGATTATACTGTGGATGCATGTTTCCGGTACCCTAACGTCACTCCGAAAACCTCACTAGTGAAATACCACTTTTTTCTTTTAATATTTTGATATCCCGTCATTATGCGGCCCACCGAATTGACATTAACATTGACTGAAGACCTGCATATAAATGCATGCTTGTAAAATATTTATTCACATGAGAATATAAGATTTTGTAGCATTTAAATTTACCAGTTTGCTTCAAAGCTGCATGTTCTTTAGTGATATGATATAATTAATATATTTTTATCTGATTAAAAGTTAATTATTTACCTCGTAATTTAAAGTTTGTAAACATCGAGTTTGTTTTTCATTTGCAACTTTTTATGGTCTTATAATTATCACTCTTTCTTCTAAACAGAATTTGTAAAATGTGTAGTTTATATACCATATTATTTGGTTTTAATTAGAAGCTAATAACTGAACAAAACATTTTATTTTTAAAAAATTTCCATTTGTTTACATATCATCATCAGTTTTAAGGTTGTAATCACTAATAGAGTTCAGTTGGTATTGGTTGTGGATGTAGATACGATTCTTGTGATACGAGCATGGCATATAAATTCTGATTATTCATGGTTGAGTACGCAGAATGAAATTTCTGTAACATTTTTCGAACTTTGTTTTAATCATGATTAGTAACTGGTGTTTTGCTCATAATTTTCTTCTTGATAATTTTCCACAGCTTGCCGATATTTAATTTATTACCTGCTAATCTGTGTAAGTTCAGAGCTAGGCAAGAATGTTACAGGTTGAGAATAAGGATGACAAAAATGAATATAAAATATCCCTAAAATTGGTCATGTGAGGCTGCGATGAGAATTTTCATTTCCGTTTCTTTTACAATTGAACTGCGGAAAGAAGCTGGCAGATCTTGCAATTGGTTCTGATTTTTTTCCGGTTTTTCCGACTTTGCTGGTTTTTCTGTTTTCTGACATTTCTTGTTTTATTTTTTCCTCTTCCTGGTCCGTATTTCTATATCGATTTTGGACCTTTATGATCGAGCTTAATTTTCATTTGGTCAGCGAGTTGGAATCAGCCTTATGAGGCTCCACTTAACTACAAATAATCACTATTGAAGACCCAGTCATCAGCGTTAATCAGATATATAAAATTGGTACATATCGTGTACATCGAGAAACACAAGGTAGAAGAAAAACTTTAATTTAAATAGAGACCTGGACATCGAAAATTTTTTTAAATACATTAACATATAATATGATATTGTAATAACATCTTGGTAATTATTTTTTTTTGTAAAGACTAATTTTCATACTTATGGTAATTAAAAAGGTTCTAGAACGTTTTGCGGCCGATTTTCTACATAATCTTTAAAAATTAAATAACATCCAAAGTATAATTTCCGAGAAAGGATATTAAAAAGTTGTAGGTACTATTCCTTCTGTATATATATATATATATATATATATATATATATATATATATATATATATATGTATATATATATATATATATATATATATATATATATATATATATATATATATATATATATATATATGAATAGTTTGGTTATTCCGGGTTTCAATCCGTTCGTTCAAAAAATCGTTTTCACGACGTTTCGCCAAAATCTCATTTGGCATTTTCAAGTGCGGTTCGTCTCGTTACTCGCTGAGAACTGATGGTGGCCTCTGAAGAATTTCGAGTTTTGTTTAGTTGGCTCGCTGCCTGATTGGGTGGGCGGCTTCGTAGGCTCCTCCCCTCTCCCAAGTGCGATATATTTTGTTCTTGTATGCAGGTCTCTCGTGTACTAGTTGATTTTTGTTGTTTTCTTTCTTGATTTTTTATTAATGTTTTCCATGTAGATGAAAAATTTATAGCATCATCTCGTTTATTTAGCTGTCCCGCTTTTTCGATTTCTAGGGCCTCTCTTATGACGCGTACCTTGTAGTTATGTACTGGTGCTATTTCTTTTGTTTTTTCGAAACCGATGGTATGTCCGGTTGTTTGGTGATGTTGAAATAGGGCTGAGGTTGTCTGTTTGTTTATGAGGCTATTTTTATGTTCTTGGATTCTTGCTGATATGCGCCTGTTTGTTTGTCCTATATAAATTTGATGACAATCTGCACATGGAATGCTGTAAACGCCATGATTTTCAAGGCTGGTCTTGTCTTTGGGATTTCCCAGGATGTTGGCTATTGTTTTTTGTGGTTTAAATATGGGCTGTATGTTGTGTTTTCTTAAGATTCTTCCGATTCTGTCTGTTATTCCTTTTATATATGGTATTATGGCTTTGTTCCTTGTTTGATCTTGGTCTTTGGTCTTTGTTGTAGTCTTTTCTTGTCTTTTTATGGCTTTCTTTATGTCTGCTTGTGAGAAACCATTCCGTTCTAGAGCTGTTGAAACGTGTCTTATTTCGTCTTGTTTTGTGTCAGGTTCTGTTAGGCGAAGAGACCTTGATACTAATGTGTTGACTACTGCCTGCTTTTGAGAGGGATGATAATGTGACGCTGCATTGAGATATCGGTCAGTATGTGTGGGTTTCCGATATACGCTGAAGCACAAGGTGTTGTTGAGTTTCCTAGTTAATAACAGGTCCAAAAAAGGAAGTTTCTTTTCTTGTTCGATTTCTAGCGTGAATTGGATTCTATGGTGGATATTATTAAGATATATGAGGAAATCGTCCAGGTGTTCTTTTCCATGTGGCCATATTATAAAAATATCATCGACATAGCGTTTTCAAAATTTTGGTTTTAAAGGTGCCTTTTGCAGTGCCTCTTGTTCGAAATATATCATGAAAAGGTTGGCTATGACTGGTGAAAGCGAAGACCCCATAGGTGCACCATCTGTTTGTTTGTATATATGGTTATTGAACATGAAGTATGTGTTCTTTAGGCAGTGTGCTGCAAGTTCAATTGTGTAGTCTGGAAAATCCTCGTTCATGGCGATTTTGTTCAAAGCCTCATCCAATGGTATGCTTGGATATAGCGATTTTATGTCGAGGCTTGCTAAGATGTCATTTTCTTCGAGGTGAATGTTTTTGATCATTTTAGTCAGATGCTCGGAGTTTTTCACAAAGGAATCAGCCAGTTCGACTCTTGGTTGCATGATACTTGCTATACCTTGGGCTTCAGCGTATATCGGAAACCCACACATACTGACCGATATCTCAATGCAGCGTTACATCATCATCCCTCTCAAAAGCAGGCAGTAGTCAACACATTAGTATCAAGGTATCTTCGCCTAACAGAACCTGACACAAAACAAGACGAAATAAGACACGTTTCAACAGCTCTAGAACGGAATGGTTTCTCACAAGCAGACATAAAGAAAGCCATAAAAAGACAAGAAAAGACTACAACAAAGACCAAAGACCAAGATCAAACAAGGAACAAAGCCATAATACCATATATAAAAGGAATAACAGACAGAATCGGAAGAATCTTAAGAAAACACAACATACAGCCCATATTTAAACCACAAAAAACAATAGCCAACATCCTGGGAAATCCCAAAGACAAGACCAGCCTTGAAAATCATGGCGTTTACAGCATTCCATGTGCAGATTGTCATCAAATTTATATAGGACAAACAAACAGGCGCATATCAGCAAGAATCCAAGAACATAAAAATAGCCTCAAAAACAAACAGACAACCTCAGCCCTATTTCAACATCACCAAACAACCGGACATACCATCGATTTCGAAAAAACAAAAGAAATAGCACCAGTACAGAACTACAAGGTACGCGTCATAAGAGAGGCCCTAGAAATCGAAAAAGCGGGACAGCTAAATAAACGAGATGATGCTATAAATTTTTCATCTACATGGAAAACATTAATAAAAAATCAAGAAAGAAAACAACAAAAATCAACTTGTACACGAGAGACAAAATATATTGCACTCGGGAGAGGGGAGGAGCCTACGAAGCCGCCTACCCAATCAGGCAGCGAGCCAACTAAACAAAACTCGAAATTCTTCAGAGGCCACCATCAGTTCTCAGCGAGTAACGAGACGAACCGCACTTGAAAATGCCAAATGAGATTTTGGCGAAACGTCGTGAAAACGATTTTTTGAACGAACGGATTGAAACCCGGAATAACCAAACTATTCATTCTACCATCCGTGAAAATCTACGATATAACATATATATATATATATATATATATATATATATATATATATATATATATATATATATATATATATATATATTTATTACTTAAAATAAAATGGAATAGTTATTGTGTTTTAAATAGTTGTTTTATTGTGGATCTATTCACCAGCAATCAATAAAATAATATCATTCGTGAAACCTATGTATTTTCCTGTTTTATCACTAAGTCAGTCACACAAACAATATAAAACAGGTGGTGACAACTAGATAATAAAAACAAAGCACAACTATCTCTAAAAGAGATACGGGCCTAGCCTCCGACATATTGAGCTGCCATACGCATCCGTTGCTGTACCTTATAAGAAGGTAATACGTAACAATTTTAATTACTAAAGTGGAAAATAAAATTCACACACTCAAGAATCTAAAAGCGGAAATATTAGGAGCCACGAACCCTACTTGTAGTTCTTAGCAGTGTAAATACCAAGCTTGGTATCGGAGTAGTTTAAAATTGTGGTATCGAAACAGTTTGAAGCGGACCCTTACCAATAAGGAGTCTTGGTGAATATTAAGCTTTAACATCGCAAAACCGGATCAAATATGTTAAAATACAGGGCATAAGCCTGCCTGTTATATTACTGTAATCTGCAAAATTTCAATAGGCACAGTCTTTCCTAGTGATAATTAGATGCCGCCACTTTTTCGATCTCGGATTGTAAGTTTTCGATACCCAACTAATGTATAGAAGGAAACATATCGATAGAAATTGTCGGGTATCGAAAGCTACAGCTTCAATACTCTAAAATATCGTATCGTGCAACCTTACCGCATTATATGAGTTCAGTTATAACATCGATTTTTGGCATGAATTTTTTTCACATATTTATAAACAGTTTCAGAAAATGCAATAAAAGAATATATTTTTTTTAATCTGTCGCAATGGTGATCCACCTTAAAGTCAAAAATACTTTATAACAGTTTAGTTGCTAAAATTATTTAATGACCTGATGGAAATTTTAATTAGTTCAGTTAACAAATTAACATTAACAAATGAAAGATGTGCTGACATTTTTTTATGCATTTAAGGAAACAAATAAACACCTATATTGCGCAATCTTATTTACTATATAAAGTATCTGACAACAAAATCAGAAAACTTAGGAAACTGTTTAAACATACCCTCTCTACATATCTTTACAGAAGGAGAAGTCAAAAACAAAAACCTACAATTAAAATACTTAGAAAGGAACATATCAAGCTCAGAAACGCGATCAAGGAGGAAAACGTATATGTGGACATACACCTTTGATAAGAAATTATTAACACACATACTAAATCAAAACAAATGAGTAAAGAATCCACATAGTATGGCACTAAGACAACTAAAAGACAGAACAGGATATGAATATTTGACTTAAAATCAGGAAAATTTCAGGCTCTAATTATTACCATTCAGTGATGCTAAGCAAATTAAAAATATAGAGTTAAATCCCAATATACTTCAGTCAAATAGCAATAAAGTTACTTAGTTCCTAATTTCTTAATTTTTCAGTGTTAATTTTTAATGAAAAGGCTGAAGACATAACGATAGCGAGACTATCGCAGTCCTTTGCAGAACCAGCAATATTTTGTCAGGTGATCAGGGCGTTGTCGAAGGGTCATTAAGAAATAGGTTGCAGAAAGTATCGTAACAATGGTGATACGATATAGCGGGGACAGGCAAGCTAAACAGTTTGTACCCAAGCCTCAAACCAAACTAGCGAAAGATCTGCATAAATATAGCAGAATCACCGTAAAAAGAATAATTGGCATTCTGACAGCACACAGCTTTTTAGTATCTAAACATATTCAGGTTGTAGTAAGTTTTCGAATGTTATTACTTACATATTTTTTTCATACAAGTATTATTTTTATTGTAATTCAAAAAAACGTAGTTTTTATTATCTAAGAACCTAAACTAAGATCCATGAAATTTAATAAACAAAAGTATACTATTACTTTTCCAAACTTTGATAAAATGACTAAGAACTAATACATCACAAAACTCATACCATTCCACTTTTATTCAAAATTAAACACTTTTAGAAATATTTCTAACTCGGATCTGATGAAAATATCTAAAGTAAAAATTCCAAGACGCAATTACGCGGCTTTTGGAATACTTTTCTGCCGATAAAATTTTCCGACAGCTATTCCATTCTTCCGAGTGTTGGCTGCGGACTACACAGTACTGTTTATTCCATAAATGTTCAGCTGAATTAAAATCTGGAAACCCCCGAAAAATAAAATGTTAATAATTACAAACGCTGTTTGTTTTTTTACCAGAAGACGATAATAAAGCTAAACAAGCACTTAAATTCTGATTTTCGCTGGCATGCTGAGAGAAAAACCAATTTCTTAATATTACTTTATGTTGTATTCGCTTTTCCTGATGTAAAGCGTTTATCTTTTAATATCTAAATGAATTATTATTTAAAATCTCGCGATTTTCGTATTTTTAATATCACCACTGATTCTAGATATTCGAGTCGGTTTTTATCATACGAATCATGTCCTTTGATCCAGCTCAAAGTGACATTCTAGCACGATACTAGACGAAACGCTTGGACTATTTAGAATTAGTAGTTTTTATCTGCTGTTTGTGTATATTTTCATCTCCTTTCTAATAAGGCTTTATTTTTTAAAAACTGTAGAAATTTTCGATATCATATTTTTGAAAATTCGGTGTTTTAACTTTGAAAAGTACAAAACTTGTATAAAATGGCATTTTAAACTTTTCTGGATAGTTACAAGGATATAGGCAGTTTCCAGAACCCGCGATTTTGTTATTTTTTAGAAACAAAACTAAGAATATCGACGTGCAAATGCAAATCTTACAGCTCTATTTCGTCCTGACAGATGTGGCTTTTTAGCCAAGCAATAATTCTAGCTATTAACTTCCAAAGATCATGTTGAGAAATCCTTGTATTGCGCCTGTTGGTACAAATTGTAACTTTTCTAGGTTTTTGCGATTTCGGTAGACTCTGCAAATTTTTCCTATCATTATATAAAATGATAAGGAAGATTTAAGATACGTTGCATCTGCACATTCTTGAAATTACTGTTTATTTCAATAGTAGAACAACTCTTGGTATGATCAACAGTAGGAATGTTTGCCTATGTTTATTCTCCTTTAAAGCAGTTAAGAGAAAGAAAATACAAAAACAGTTTATTTTCAAAAAAAAAAACAAATCTGGTTCCTTCACCATATGTGTTTCAATTACTTAATAGTTTTGTCACTGGAGCTGTATCGAACCAACAGCAACATTCGCAGGAAAGAACTGTCTATATAAAATATAAATTCCGAGATATATCGGCTAGATATTAAACCTGCCGATTTTTCGATATCAGACTGAAAAAATTGCAAATGACATCTATGCATCCACCGAAGTAGAACGAAATTTAAAAATTAAATAGGTCTATTTACTGCCGTTGACTATCTTTATTATCCTTTCAAGTAATTAAAGGAAAAAATATATTCAAACAGCTTACTTCCTGCAAATACAACTCTGGTTTTCTCTTCATATGCTTTTCGACCACCTAATAGTACTCTCATCAGAGGAGCTATATCGAACCAAGAGCAACATTCACAGGAAATATCTGTCTATATAAAATATAAATTTTATTCCAAATGCTCAACTGATTATAAATCTGAGATTTAGTTGGACCAGGTCAATAAAACAACTTATGGAATATTTTGCTGTATTTGTCAATGTTTCGACCAGTTGAACAGTACAGCTTGATATATTCTTTGATTCTGGCCCGTTTTTCCCCAATTTATAAATATAATTAAACTATCCAGCATAATACTTCTGAGAAATGTTTTTATTTATTTTCTATGCAAGGGATCTAGCTGTATAGTCCTCAGGATGATTTAATATGGGTCGAAACGTCGACAAATACAGCAAAGTGTTTCATAAGTTGTTTTATTGACCTGATCCAACTAAATCCCAGATTTAATTTAAACTTGCTGACTTTTCGATGTCAGACTGAAAAACTTCGCCAGTTACACGACATTTTCCGAAGTGGTGCGAAACGTAATAATAAGAATTTCGGTAAGAAATAAATCTATTTGCTGCCGTGTTGAAATAGTTGCCTATATTTATTTTCCTTTCATATAAGTAACCATTTAAACATTGCAGCAAATAGATTTATTTATTTTTTAGTGAAATATTAATTTTGAAGTAGAAATGTAAAGTTACAAATAAGATGAAATTCATAAAATGATTTTAGCAATTACTTTTAGAAAACATCAAAATATTGATTTACTTTTGACGCATTACTATTTCGCACTTGAAAGTTTACTTTAACATTAATTCAGTTGCTTTGATTGTTGAACAGCAAATCAAAAATTATAATTTCATTTTAATAATTTCAACAATCAGTTACCAAAATACCATTAAATATATATCTGCTCATATTTCTTTTTATCCGGACTATAATTAAATTATTTTTTCATATTTGATTTGGTACATTTGTTTGGGAAACTTAACTTTTCATTTCTCTTGTAGATAACTAGTTCCTTCGAAAAAGAGGAAAAAGATATATATTTATGGAGACAAATAGAGTTATCGGGTCAATATTACAAGGCATTATGAAATGGATGATCAGAATTAAGAAAAATAAAAGCATCGTGGTTGAAAAATGTGTTACTATTAATCTAACCACTATGTTGCCTTTGCCAACACTCAATTTTTCGTGTAGACATAACTGCTTAAATTGCCCAGCCATATGTTTTATAAAAGAACATGTTTTATACAAGAAAAATCGGCAGCAGTCTACTTTTTGGATAATATTATTGAGGAATAAAGTATAACGGTTTTACACAGCAGTATTTTTTTGCAAAAAATCCCAACTCGGCAGAAACCTGAGAAATAGACATATCTGATTATCAGGTACCATAACGTACCTTAAAACAATTTAAAGTCTTCCCACAAAAATACTTTTTGTTTCGTTGATTAAGAGGAAATTGGTTAAAGTTAATATTAACTGTAAAGATGACCTTTTGTGGAATATTTTACATGATCTTTTTATCAACGCCTTAATCTCAAAGCGTCATAATGTGAAATATAAACAAATCCATTTACGGCGGTAACTACTTCGTCTTACTAAAATTGGACTAAAAGTCCTAACGTACCCACTCTAGTTGAGGGTGAGCGTACCACAATGGTGATTCATCCAAATAAAGAACGATTTATAAAGTTTAGACACACCTAGATTCCTGCATATTTTAAATCCTTGTCCCGGTGTAATCTTATATTGATATTACTCCAGAGAATTACCAACTATAGTTTCCTATCAGTATTTTCACATGACATCTAGATGTAGATTAATAGACAAATATAAATCATGTTTGCCTGAATGTTTCTAAATTGAATCTAATCAAAATTTATTTTAGCACGGTTAAATAAATTCTTTGGTTTCTTTGATTCAGCTGAGGGTTTCTATAATCTATTAATTCTATGTATCATTTTATGTTTATATCCGCTTCAAGAACATCTTCAAGCAAGTTGGACATTGGCCCATCTTCTTATTTTAGTATATGTTTTACTTGCTATATTTTATATCAGCCAATTCAGGACCCAATATTGCATTTAGGATATTTTCAAATACTTTATTTTACTATAACTTTTATGAAAAATCTACATATGCAGGGTGTCCAAAATGTGGAAAATCTCCCGGATATCAAAAAGATACGTGAATGGAATACAAGTTCACAGAAAGTTTTTTCGTATAGGCTTTCTCTTCGAAGATATGGGCTCCGAAAGTTCTGCAATTGAATCAAGTTTTTTACACATAATTATTGAACCACCAGATATATTTCACTTTTTTTTTATTATGATATATACCAGGTAATACCCTTTAAATTATTGTCCAAAAAAGAGTGAATTACTCACAGCTGCAGGGATGGGCTACTTGTGACACTCATGACCCTATTTTTGTATGCCCTATGGGATAAGAACTTTGGACAACGTTTTTTACAAACCTTTAACTATTGACTAATAATATAATAACAGTACGTATGCCATGTCTTGAATATTTCTGAGGCTCTGTAAGTTACTAACTGTAACATTATTTTGTTCTGATCATTGAAAAACTACGTTTAGAACTGCAAGAGCTTCTAAAAGCGACACTTGTTTGGGTTCCTCAATTTCATTTTCTGATTCATTTTCAACCTCTAAGTCTTGTTCCAGTCCTCAATATCTTGATCCTAGTACTAGCCCTAAAAATACGTAATAAAAAAAGTTAAAAATCACTTAAATCTAAATTTTTCTTTGTTTTACTTTTAGTAACCAGTTCAATCATTTCCAAGAAATTCTTGGTTTTCTCTAAAGTAGGTGGTGATTTTTGGATAACTAACTGTTCTCGAAGGGTGGCATGGAGAAGATCATCACATTATTCTTGTAAATGCATGGGTTAAAACTCTGTAATTCTTTGCTTGGACTGTTTAAGAGCTGATGCAGTTTTTTTCAGAACTCCAAACATATGTTTTGTCAGGCAACAATTTCCAATATAGTCCGGACTCATCGGCGTTGTATATTTGATGATGTGCCAAGTTTAGAGTTCTGATCTTACCAAAAATTCTACTTTAAATTGACTAACATTCTCTGAGGCTGATGATAACTTCTCACCAGACATTTTTAGAAACCTTATTCCATGTCGAACTTTAAATTTTTGCAACCATCCATCACTGGCATTAAATGTTTCAGTATTGCTCCGTAAACGTTCATGTAGTGGAATAGCTTTTTGTTTAAGAATCTCATCTGATACAGGCAAACTAAATTCTTTTTGTCTGACAAACCACTTATAAAGGGCACCTTCCATCGTTGGATATTCTGTGCTTTTAAGAGTGCATTTTTTAATCTTACCTGGCGTAATATTTTGGTTTACACCTTTCATTATCTTGTTCTTTTTTTTTAAGGATTAGACAAACGTATTTTTTTATATAAACTTGTTACCCTCAAATATTTTTGATAATCTTCTATGATTCTGAACTTGTTATAAAGAGTTAAAAGCTTCTTGTCTTTCGTCATTTTACACAATTTCTATAAATTTACTAACAAGCTTACTAACTAACTACCACAATATAAAAATGAACAATACAGAGATTTTCTTCATTTCTTTAGTTTCATGTCTCTTCAGTAAATCCTAAAAGACGCAAAGGGAAATACCGAATTACACAAATATAACCAATGGCAAGAAATATTGCTTATAGAGCACCCAATAAGTTTGACAGTTGGTTCATAATATCGAGATGCTTGTTTGTTCGTACTACTGAATATGAACAATACACTCATTTTGATTCTTCATACCACTGGGACGTTCACTTGAATGCGTATTCATACCAACGCGAGTCAGTCAATATATATATATATATATATATATATATATATATATATATATATATATATATATATATATATATATAGAAACTGTAATAACAATCAAAGCAAAATGCTATTTTAATGTCAAGAACGGCAACGGATATCCACTTCTATGATCAATAAATTTTTATACAGCAAACATATGACTTACCAGAGAACTTATTTGAAAGAGTAAGCTAACCCCCTTTGATACATACACAACCTACTCAATTATCACAACCAGGTGCAGACAACAACGAGGTTGAGCATTCTAGCTACATGTCGTCTCCCTACATTGAAAATTTAACTCCAAGACTGAGAAAGATGTTCCAAAATATAACCTCCATTAAAATGGGAAATATACAAATTAAAACAATCGCCTTAATTTATTCTAAAACTTAAACACCTATCTGACTGAAAAAAAAAACTGGAATATCTATAAGATCCCATGCCTAAATTGTGACCATATGTTTATGTAGGCTAAACCCCTAGAAATCTTTCATGTAGAATAAGTTCTCATAAAAACGACTGTAACAGAGGAGTGGTTTCTTGTACTCTTGGAGAGCATGTATTAAATAAGGGTCCTTTAATGAACTTTGAGACATCGAAAATCCTAGCACAAAAGAAAGTAATTTCCATAAAAGTGTCTTCCTATAAATGGTTCACATAAACAACGAACCACTTTCTCTCTCTCTCTCTCTCTCTCTCTATATATATATATATATATATATATATATTTATATATATATATATATATATATATATATATATATATATATATATATATATATATATATATATATATAATGGAAATCGGCCCCCCCACTGTTCAATTTTCTCTGTCAGATACTTTTTAACCACTGTTCCGAATATTACTATCACACTGTCCAACTGGATGTGTAGGTTACCGTTCTTGACATTAAAATAGCATTTTGCCTTGATTGTTTCTAGTCATAATTTTAATTTTTCGTTATCTTTTCGCTTAATAACATAATATTTTTCAAAGATAGTTATCTCCGTTCCCAGAACGATAATTTGTTCTTGGACGGTGTAAACTGTACCTATTAAAACAGGCTTTCAACTGTCAAAAATTTCATTCTCAAATTAAAATGGCGTTTCAACGACGTCCACATCTTTTTAAAAATTATTTTCTGAATTAATCAAATTAGTTTTGATATTTAAAACAATTTTTTCATGTTATGTGATCTTATTGTTAAGTGATAATGACTGTATCTGTTGAACAAGATCTGACATTTTATAGATACTCACTTTGGTAGGTCTTTCTCTTTATTTTTATTCATAGGAATAGAATTAAGGAAGGTTATTTCCTCTTTTGTAGAAGTCCTTAGGCAGGGAATAAAATTTCTCGAAAGCTAAACTAATAGAAAAGAATTTTCTTTTCGGGCCAACCATCCTTTTGACTGTAGCCCCACAAAAGTGCCTTAAACCTCTCGGTTTAGTTGGCTTTTTCTATATATATATATATATATATATATATATATATATATATATATATATATATATTTATATATATATAAACTTTCAGAAAATTGTGAAAAATTCATAGTATTTTACTTTTCTAATAAGAATATTACGGAAAAAAGAACAGCAGCATTTGAGGGAATAAATCCAAACTCAAGCAGAAACCTGAGAAACCACATATTAAATGGGGAAATAAAGCTCTAAATTGATCTTCTAAATTGATCTATAAGTTTTAAGGTAGCCAACGTATCTCGGAATAATGAAAAATCGCCAACAAAACAACACTTGACTAGAGAGAATTTGTCAAAGATTAATATTGAATGTAAGGAAGAACTTTTGTGGAATATTTTATAAAAGTTCACAATGAATATGCCTAAACATATTTTTGTGAACGCATCAATCTTAAATTTATATTGTGAAATATAAACAAATTCATTTACTACAGTAACTGCTTCGCCTTACTTATCCTGAACTGTCATGACGCACCCACTCTAGTTGATGGCATGAACGTACCATAACTGTCATTCATCCAGATAAAAAAAGAAGCATATAGAGACCAAGACATATTTAGTTTACTCAACATTTTAAATTCCTGTTCCTGTTGTAAACTTATATAGGTATTATTCCAGAGAACCACCAAGTATAGTTTCGTGTCGGTATTTTCGCATTACACTTCGAATTTAGAGGAATAATTTGCCGATTTGTAAAGTTTCTAAATTGTTTCTAATCTAAATTTATTTTGTAACGAGTTAAATAAATTCCTTGGTTCAACTGAGGGAAAATGTTATTTCAAGTTCTAGAATCTATTAATTCTTTATACTATTTTACGTTTGAATGTGCTCATAGAATATCTTCTTATTTTAGTATTTATTGTACTAGCTATATTTTATACCAGCCAACGCAGGATCCAGGATTGTATTTAGGGTAGTTTCAAGTAACTTAGCTTTTATAGAAAACCTCTTAAACCGCAAAAAGTTCAAATGTAATTATTGATTGCTAATATATAAGTTATAGGTTGAATATTTAATATAATATATACTTTGAGACATAAGCCACGCCATTAAACTTTGACACCTATTACGTCAAAATGTCACAAGGCTAGGATTTTTAATCTGTAATTTCACACCAACCTTCTTATTCAGTGAGAAATCCGAAGCAGGAATATGCGTCAATGAAAATATAGAGGTAAATTCAGTAGAGTAATTCTGGAATACCTGTAATTTTCTGGTAGAAACACTCTAAATTTTGTTTCTAATATTTTCTTCAACTTTTGCAATTTCATCTTAAAAAAGATCAAAAGTCATTTGAATTAAGTGAATTGATCAGATGATGAGATGAATTTTCAAGATTCCGATTAAATCAATGATTCTGATTAAACCTACTAAGAAACTGTGCTATTTCATCCCAACTACCAATACGCTTCATCACTCTTTACTCGCGTGACTAATATATTTCCTAAGAATAATATAAACAATTGAAAATTAGCATCACTTTATTCATTAGTTAGATCAGCCAATGTGGGATCCAAAATATCCTTTATGACACTTTAACAACACTTCAATTAGCATTACCTTTTAGGTTCAACTTCCTAAACGTAAAAAAGTTTTAATAGAATTATTGCGTAGCTGATATGTAAGTTATAGGGTAAGTATTTAATTTCGTGCACAATTTGAATCACAAGTCACGACAGTAAGTAACCTTTTACAGCCGTTATTCCAAAAGGTCACAAAACTACAATTTCGTGTCGGTAATTTCACATCACATTTCCAATTCAGCGGGCGAAGCGGAGTGGTTGCACCACCAAATGCATATCCGCACGTTTCTCCGCAAGTTGTCCGCCAATGTCCTGATGCATAATGTATGCCGAGTCGTCCGCCTATGGAGGCGCCTCTGACGTTGCGTTAAAAAAGTACTTGCGCCCGACGCTGTTTGACGCGACGTCCACCCGCTTCCCCGTCACCTGACACACTGCCGCCTTTCGAGCGCGGAGGGAGCCGCCGCTCATGCCGCCAACTAGAGTGGGCGCGCCGTGACTCTTAGTTCAGGATTTGTAGGGCGAAACAGTCACTGCCGTAAATGAATTTGTTTAAACCTCACACTATGACACTTTGTGGCTGATTTAGTTTACCCACTGTAAACTGCCAATCGGTAATATCGTTACAGTAATATTTTTAAGGGTGCGGTTAAAAATGGAGCCGAAATTCCGACGGGTTCAATAAAAAGGGAAATAAAAGCTAATACGAGCGTTTTCTTTTTTATGTAAAAATCTATTATTAAGTCGGAATTTTTTACATTTTCCGACTATAGCTTTTAAATTTAATCAACTGAAGAGCGATCTGGTAGGTCTCGACCGTGTGCAGGAGTCGTCAAAATAACTCTAGTATTTCAATTTATTTTTTTTCCCATAACGGAGAAATGGGACACAAAAAATAACCATTGGTTTATTTTGGAGTCTAACCCATAAATATACCAAAATCCAAACCAAAAAAAAACTTTGTCATAATCAAGGCACCTTACTAAACTCGTGGGCCCAAAATTTTACTAGATGTCTGTTTTCAAAGCGAAAACTCCAGTTCTTAGATACTTTAGACAACTCTAAAATATAAGTACTCTACTTTTGCGAAGTAGTAGATATCTGTTGGACTTCCATTGTCTTTATTTTTGTTGAATATCACGACGTTTCGGCTAGTAGTTATCTCTAGCCGTTTTCAAGTGAAACTAAATAAATCCCTTAGCTATATGACTATTTATACTAAAAGTGACAAAGTGAGAACAAAACAAGAAATCATACACCAAAAGAAATTTTCCAAATGCCAGAGCAGACAAGAACGACAACAGCCATCTCAAAGCCAGAGGGCAATTGTTAATATATCTGCCAAGGAATTAACCTCAGCGAAAAACTCACTACTTGCCAAAGGTTTGCACTTCACGGTTACTCCCAAAGATATTCTCATTCTCGATATAATTAGCGCAGTAGACTCAGCGAACATCGAAGACCCTTTTGCAGATGAGTTCAGGTGGAAAATAAGAGAAACTCTACAAAAATCTAGAAAAACCTAACCAAACATCAACAAAGACGAGAAAACTGCCCTAGCTAACCTACAGAAGGACCCCAGTAATAAAATTCTACTAGCAGATAAAGGAAATGCTATCATCGTAATGAATGCTGAGACATATAATCAAAAAATTGACGAAATTTTAAGGAAAGGAAAATTATACATCTCTTGCTAAAGATCCCACATCTGCAATTGAAAGAAAAATTTATCGCGTTCTTAAGAAACATGAACGGTATATTCCTGAGAGGATCCGGACTCAGTTGACGCCACACTATAGCAAAACTTCACATCTTTATGGACTTCCGAAAATACATAAGCAAGACATGCCCTTACGACCTACCACGAGTTCCCCGAACCCTCAGACTTCTGAACTTGCCAAATTTCTTCTTCCAATCCTGAGACCATTGCAAGGAAATACATCATCCTGGGTTAAGAACTCGCAATATTTCGTAGAAATTATACGTGAAATAGAAGTACAACCAGAAAACCATTTTATTAGCTTTGACGTGGAAAGCCTATACACCAACGTTCCAGTTAAGGGCCCACTAAAAATCATAAGAAAGAAACTTGAAGAAGGCCAGACCTTAGCAGAAAGAATATCTTTACCACCGTACGCCATTATGGACTTGTTGGAAAGTTGTTTGACTAATTCCTATTTTTAAGAAAAGGAAAAATTCTACATCCAGGATGAAGGACTACCGATGGGATCTTCACTCTCACCGGTGGTCGCAAATATTTTCATGGAATGGTTCGAGACGTTTGCAATTGAGTCCACAACTAAGAAACCGAAGTTATGGCTCAGATACGAAGACGATATTTTTATTATTTGGGGTAGAAATGACGAAGAACTTCGAAACTTCCTTTTTCATCTCAACAATATCAGCCCAACTATTAAACTCACCATGGAGAAAGAAGTAGAAAATAAATTACCACTTTTAGATGTCTTGGTTGAAAGAAATGACAGACAAATTCGAACTTCGGTTTACAGAAAAGCCACGCACTCAAGACAACCTTAATTATTCATCTAATCACTCCAACAACACCAAGCAAGAAATTATAAGAAATCTCGTAGATAGAGCCTTAACTCTCTGCAACTGCAACGAGAACTTGATGAAAGAGATAGATTATATTAAAAATGATCTGACAGTCAACGGATACCCAGTATATCTAGTGGATAAATTTCTTGAACAATGCAGAAATAGGACAATTTCGACAACGAATGAACTACGAAAACCTGTATTGAACATCCCCACATTTTTGTGTATCTGCATGGGCTAGTGATGCTTTACAGACATAAAGAGGTGGTTGTAAAAAGTGATATAGGTTTTTTTTCTGTCTGTCTGTCTGTCACTCATATCTTGATTTCTTTGCTGAAAACCTCGGACACGTGAGCGGATAGCATAGAGAGCGTTGTCACCAGGACTTGACATTTCTTGAGCAAAATTATCAGTGATACTGGGACGAAGCCATGTTAGGTTAATATTGTTGGTCTATTGGAAGGGACACGGATACAAATAAATACAGTATATTTGTATATTTTTGTATGTATTTTCTTTGTAAATAAAAAAATAATATTATGAAGACGTGAGGTATTGGATTTTTTAAATATATTTTTCTAAACTCAGGGCACCTCAATTGTTAAGGAGAAACACTTTTCATTTCATGGGCAAAAACCATGTAAACTAGTGTAATTTATTCTTGCCTTTAAATAATTTCATTATGTGCGTTCATAAATTAAATACATATTACATGTTCGCATTATTTTGAATTATTAAATCCATTGATTTTTAGTGATAACTAATATTAATTAGGTAATTTTGTAATAATAGATTATTATTATTAGGTTTCGCCTAGTTATTATATTAATTAGTTGATAACAAAGAGCTTGGTTAATTTAGTGTAATGTTTAATTACTGATTTTACTAGGGCATGCATTAGTTAAATTTCCCAGGAAATGCTTGATTTTTTTCGAAATAAATGTTGAGTGTTCTTCTTTAGACAATTGTCTAAAGCAGCATTTCTCAAACAATCTGTAACGCGACGGCCAGCGGCGTAGCGAGTACATTTCCGAACGAGTCGGCAATTTCTACTTCGCCGATATAAAAACGCCGCAGTCGCATTAAGGAAGAGTCGGATTTACGATGAGCTTAAACTTGAGTGATTTTAGAAATATGAATGAGTTAGTAGTTAATGCATAGGGAGTACATAAATAGTGGTGTAAATCAGTTTAGTGATTTCTTCTTTTGTAAATAAATTGCAACTAATACCCAAACTTTATAAATCTCAGGTGCGTACGTCGAACGTGAAAGTAAATAATTATTGTACCGTAAATGTATGATGGATCTTTGGTTTTAAACGGGTTTGCTTTTTCCACTGTAATTTAAAGCAGTTTAAAATCATTTTTTCTTCGTAGACACCTTGAAACAAGACATCCAGATCACAAGGATAAACCTGTTGAATATTTTAAAAGAAGTGTCTAGTGTTTCTTCTTTCCAAATAGATTTAAACGAAGACAGTAAAATAGCTGTCGAGGCATCATTTCGAGTTAGCTAAAGAACTGCAAGATCTGGACAGGCATACAATGGTAGAAAATTTGATTGGACCCTGTGCTAAAGACATCACGAAGTGTATGTTGGCAGGAAAAGCGGCTAAAAAAATTGACCTTGTTTCATTATTAAGCAACACCATGTCACGAGGACTTAATATTTAGGCAAATAATGTGGAAATTAAACTTTTAAAAAGAATAAAATTGGATTATTTCGCTATTCAGCTTGACGAATCGACCGATGTAGCAAATGCTGCAGTATCGCTCGTCTATGTAAGATATATTTTTAAAATATCCATTGAAGAAGATATAGGTGCAGCAATTATCGATGTGATGTTACTATTTTCAAAAAAGTGAAACAAATTGGTCTTTTTGTTTGGATGTATGTACCAAGAGTGGAAAATCAATATCCGGAACATTTTCTGGTCTTGTGGTGTAGGTAAAGATAAACAAGGATATTAAATGGACTCATTTTTGTATCCCTAGACAAATACTACATAAGCGCATTCCTGCAGAATTATCCAGTAGTTTAACTACTCTGTAAGAATTGAAAATTTTATAAAATCGCATGCTACAATTCTCGTCTATTCCGTACGCTTTGTGAGGAGTTTGGAAGGCTCTACCTTTCTTTACTACTTTATACAGAAGTTATATAGCTTTCTCGTGGCAAAGTTTTAAACTGCTTATTTGAATTGAAGTCTGAAGTTGAAGCATTTTTTCTTGACCATCCATTACATTTGCCCTCTTGTGTATTTGATATTTTTTGGCTGCAATTAGTCGCCATTTTTTCTAAATGAAATGATCTAAATCTGTCTTTACAAGACCCAGGTATCACTATTTTTAATGAGCATGATAAATTAACAGCTTTACTCAAGGAGTTCAACTTTTGGATTCAATGTCTACAGGTGAATGAGTACGAATGTTTTCAATTTATCAGCATCATTTTCTTAGAATATGGAATTTAACGAAATGAAAATATTGAAAGAGATTTCACTGAACATCACAAATATTTTCAGTTAACGTTCAAGGACTATTGTCCTAATTAACCTATTATATCTGGATCGAACAATTGGATATGTGACCTTTTTCAAGGAGATATATCATCGGAAACTTCTTTAACTTAACTGGAAAAAGAAAAGCTCTGACAGTTGCCTAAAAACTGATTTTAAAGATGAATTTTTAATTGATTTTTGACTCAGTGTAATAAATGACTATCATGTTTTGGCGGAAAAAGCCACAAAAGTTTTATTTCCCTTTTGTATAATATACCTCTGTAAGAAATCATTTTCAAAATATACATACTTACCTGAACAATAAGTCTAAAAACATGTTAAATGGAGAACCTGATCGAAGACTTAAACTTGCAGACATCGAACCAAATTTTGTTTTTTTTTATTACCCAAACACAATAATCCCAGTATTTTCCAGTTCTTTAATATTTTATTATATTTTTTATTAATTCTCTTTTTGGTAAGTTCAGCTGTCACTTTAGTTTTAATAATGTTTGTGTGTAAATGTTTTACGATTATGTTTTAGTTTTCCTTTATGAACTGTTATTCAACATAAAAAATAAATTTTTTATAGCCCAGTTTTACTGTTTTATTGCTGTTCGTTATGAATATACAGGGGCTACGAAATTTACTCCGATTTTTAGAAGGGATTCGCAAAAAGAGAAATGTTGGGAACTGCTGATCTAAAGTATGTAAAAAATCAAGTTTTAGCTTTGTAAAATGACGTCAAAATTTTGGTACTACGAGTCCGTTTTTGAGTTCCTTGGTAATGTCAAAAGTTTTTTATTTATTGCCTGAATCCGCGAGTCGTTATTGATTTACTCAAAAGCTGCAGCTGGGTATATATTTTGGACTCCATATTTCGGTTATGGGAAGAAAATTAGTTAAAACACAAGGGTTATTTTGACATCTATCTATAAGTTATGTGTCAGATGGAGATAAAAAGTATCAAAACTGAAAAAAAAATTTTTTGATTTATATAGCTACTAAAAAAATTAAATACACTCTTGTACAAAATGATCGAGTATTTACAAATTCTAATCACTTGTATTAAAAAACTGATTTTAATGACTTACTTAAGCATTTGGTAATTTTGTACTAGGGAGAACACTTTATTTTACAAACTTTAAGTTTTTATGAACAGAAAATCACGAAAAGGAAATTAATTCTAAATGTAATCTCGATGAAAGATATTTATTCTAAAATTAAATATTGTTGGAATGGCAAATACTTGCCTTTCCTTTAAAATAAGGGAATAGTAACGAGTATTTCTTCCTAGAGTTATAATTACTGCTGAGTTTGTATCTGCTCTTAAGGATTTGGATTTTATTCAGGCGTGACTTGTCAGTGTTCAAATTTCAGTTTAAGTTAACTCTATCTAATTTATTATGTTTTACTTTTGCAAATACTCACGTTATGGGCAACACAATATCATTTTTCTTAAGTATTTCTAATAAATAACTTGCTAAAGGCATTCTATAATGTACGGTTTTAAGACTTGATTATCAGTTGACCATTATTATTGATATTTTACTACACTGTGCATGTTTTTTTATTGATGCTGAATTTGTTACCTTTTTTTAGATAGATCTCGGTTTTCCTGCCTATTAATATTTGACGGAATATTTTTTAGGTTGCATAAACTTTTGGAGCATTTCTTAGTGATGGCTTTCAGGGGGAGTTTTGCTTTACTTGAAATGTATTGTTATGAGGGGAAACACTAATAATTAATTATTTAGCAAATTTATTTCAACGGAATGTTTTTACCTAAGATCATTTTTATTCCAAACGTGTCAATTTAATGCGCCTAAATAAGATAGCATTGTGCCCAGGCAATAACCTTGGTTATAAATGGAGACCATTTTACTTTGACTTTCAACTTTTACTCGTTTGATTCTGAAAAAATTGTAGACTTCTATCTCAATTTATATTGGTCATTTTTTAGGATCTTGGGATGAAATGTCGTTTAAATCATCCTGGTTATTGGACTTTGTTTATTATTTACTTAATCTTTTATCTCTTTTGCGTTTTCGTTTTATATCGGAATAAACCTATATAGATGAATTTTGGGTAGTCTTGCTAATAGTTATGTACAATTTTCTATGGCATATTATTTCCATGTCCTGAAGAATAAATCACAAAAGACTTTAAGTACATCAAAATTTTGCTGTAATTTTTGAGAGCACAATATTTGCACATAGCTTAGGACTGTTTTATACCTTTTTTGAGATTTTCTAAAAGTGGTATTTTTACAGCAATTTATTTATATTTTTTTTGTAAATTTTTGTGGTATAGATTTTAAAAATCTTTATCAGAAAGGCAGCTTCGTAAAAACAGGTGATTTTTACAGAAGATTTCCATGTTTTACATTCGATAGTGGAAAGTAAAGATATTTCATTGATTTGAATGTTATTTAAATATTCGTGGTACAAAATTTATCTAATAATGCTTTTATATCATTCTGCATTATTGATAACATAATACGTAAGATAATTAAAGAAAAATTTAATGTAATTGAATTTTAAAAATGGTTTATAATTTTAATAACTTTATGGATTTAGTAAACAAAAATAAATTAAATTAATTTCTACTGTACCTACGAAGACACAATTACATTTCCATGCTGCACTACAAAATTTATTAAGAGATTAAAGACAGTCTAAGTTTTAAGCAGTTAAGATGTCAAATAAAAAACTTTCAATTGGTAGACCATATTTTAATATTCTTTAAGATTTTGTGCATAAAAAATTTAGATTCAAATAGTAGAGAATATGAACATAATTAGAGAGTCATATAATAAAAAATTATGTTAGGTCGTCGAAACGCGTATAAAGAGACAAATGGTCTTATATTTTTCCTTAAATAACCTTAAGAATGAAAACGGTAAATTATTAAAATGTAATCAGCTGTAATATAAATATGACTTTTCGGTTGAAAGTAAAAAACTGAAAGTTCAAAAATTACGATTTCATAGCTCTAAACCTTAACTGTATGAAATCAAGTTATAGTCAAACAACTTTTCGACCCCTCGTCTTAAAAACCAACGAACACAAATGTCATTTCGTGGTTAATTTTCTTTATCTGCAACAAACTGTGGAAAAACATTGGCGACACGAAGAAGGAAAAAGCTCAGTCAATACATTTTATTCACTCTGAAGTACGGGACGAAAAAGTCACAAAAAGCTTTTCTTGTTTTTGCCATTTGTGAGATCCGATTTACAAACAGATAAACCAAAAATATGTCTGAGTTTATGTAGGTCAATCTGATATCTTGGATATCTATTTTCGGTGGATAATGATATCTTTATATACTTTGACCCTTTTGGAAAACAAAATAAAAATAATATTTAAGCATAATTGCAATGAAAAATATGCGCAATCATTAAGAGTGATAAAAAGTTGTTAGCAAGTTATGAGCAAACGCCAACGTGCAGTAGTGTAGTTTTGGGAGATTCTTAGTTTAATTTTTAGTCAAAATTTTTGCCAATTCTTTATATCAAAGTAGAGAACTTTATCCGTGGAAAAATGCGTAAATATTTATTATTTCAATGACGTTTTCAGATCATAAATAAAATTTGCTATTACACTTTATAAAAATATGTTATCTCACACTAGGTGACAAAAAATAAATTAATAAAAATAATTCTTTTTAACTGACTTCTAAAAGAAGGAGGTTCTCAATTCGTCGAGTATGTATGCTTTTTTATGTATGTACACCGATTACTCCGGAAGGGCGGCACCGATTTGAATGAAATTTTTTACATTATCTTCAGGAAGTTGCTGTGGTGGTCTCATATTTTTTTGGACGAAATTGGCGCAGTAATTTCCAAGATGCCGCTGCCAATATTGCGGACAAAAAAATTAATTCTCTCTGATTTTCTCCAAAATTGGTGTGAGGGAGTTTTCGGGATCGCACATAATGGATCCAAAATATTTTTTTTTTAAATTCATTATTACGGATCCAATATGGCAGACAAAAAATCAATTATGTCCGATTTTCTCCAAAACTGGTACGAGGGAGTTTTCAGGATCATACATAACTAATCTAAAAATATTTTTAAAAAATTCAATATGGTGGATTCAATATGGTGAACGAAAAAGTCAATTTTGTCTGATTTTTTTCAAAATTGGTACGGGTGAGTTTTCGGGGTCGCACATAACGAATATGAAATTATTTTTAAAAAATTCAATATGGTGGATTCAAGATTCTACATCTCCCGATTTTGTCTACAATCAGTATTGGGGTATTTTTGTTAGTGTTAATTATGAATTTAAAATATTTTTTGAAAAACTCAATCTGGCAGATTCAATATGGTATCCTAAAAACTTTATATTTTTCGATTTTTTCCCAAACTGATATAGAAGGTTCTTGAGGGTGTAAATTATGAATTTAAAAGTATTTTTTCAAGATTCAATATGGCAAATCCAAGATAGCAGACTAAAAATTTTACATTTTTCGATTTTGTTCAAAGGTGGGACTGAATCGTTTTTGAGGATGTAAATAGCGAATATAAGTCTAGAAATTATAAATTTCCGGATTTCATCCAAAATTGGTACTAGGGGGCTTTGAAGGGTTTAGATTTAGATTAGATTAAAACTTAAAATAATATCACGGATACAAAATGGTGGGTTGAAAATTTTACCTTATTCGCATTTTTCCAGATTTGGTATTAGAGGGTTTTCAGGGTCGTGTATTACTAATATGAAGTTAGTTTTTTACAACTATTAGGTTGATAAGATACAATATGAGGGACAGAAAATTTTATAAATTCCGATTTTGTCTAGAATTGATATTGTGGGGTTCTTGAGGCGTATAAAAACTCAATATGCTGTATAAAATATATCGAGCTAAGAAATTTACATAGCAGGTTCTTTAAATATTGATATTGGAAGGTTTTGGGGCCTATATTACCAATCTAAAATTAATTTGAAATTTAAGATAATGTATTTACTATGATAGACTAAATGTTTGTTTGACACAATTTTACTGGTATTTGGAAAACTCTAAGAACCAAAGAATTTTTGTGGTTCATTTTAGGGTGATTTACAACTTTTGATAAAATGGGTACTTTTTTGCCACCTTTAAGTCATTACGAGGTACACTAATCTCGATTATTTCAAATAATTTATAGATATCATAATGAATTCTAAAACTAAAAATAGAAAAATAAAATTTTTATAAAAAAATTGAACCGACTTCTAAAAGTGCGCTAAAAAGTGAAAAATAACTATAAATTTTTGTACAAAATTGAACTTTTTGAAGTCACCGCCAAATTATTTGTAAATGAAATAAATAACTACTAACAAATACAAATTATGGTTAGAAAGCAATTACAAATAAAGTATTTTTAATCTGTTTATGCAAATGTCGTTTTGTCAGTTATTAGTTTAGCGCCGATTTCAAAAAGTTCAATTTCATATAAAAATGTATAATTATTATTCACTTTTAAGCGCACTTTTAGAAGTCGGTTCAATTTTTTTATAAAAATTTTATTAAATCCTGATCTGTAACTGGAATACATGTCAGTTGGATGAGGAGTTTATAAATGTGTGTTTTTCTTGTAAAGTACAAAATATACAGAAGTTTGTTATATGTAAATGGAAAGCGTATTTGATTTCAAAGTACTATTTTAGTTCTTGAACAGTTTTGTTTTAAATGATCATGAAAAATTATTCTTGTTATCTTAATTTATGTTCAGTTATAGTTTCGAGGTTTTTTCTAGATTTTATTTATCTCTAAAGCGTAGGTTCTGAAACTCATTTCGACCATCTCCAACTTTGAGATTAAAAAAAATAGTCCCCTCCATATTTTTTAACTTGCATTTTTACATTACCATCTGTTGCGTATCTTAAAAACAGCTTTTTTGAATATAATTTCGCCCCCCCCCTTCCTTTGAGTTTAGAAAAATAGACCCGATTTTGCCACTTATACTATAGTTTATTCAAGAACTAGAGAGACTAATAAATCATTTTTTACCCTTTTTTTTCTTCGCAAACTACCTGTGTTCTTTAGTCCGGTGTCTTTGGCAAAACCTGTAGGACACATATATTTTTCATAGGAATGGGTTGAAAATGTTAGAATCAAAAATACCGGCCTATAATAATGGACTATTTGGGTTGGATAACAATAGCTATTTGGATATGTGAAGTGTGAAAAAGGATTTTAATCCTTGTCATAGGCGTCGGAAGGAGGTTTATTTTATCACTAAGTATTTATGGCATAGAATAATATTTCGGTAATAAACTTAAAATAAAAAGTTTTTATAGTATTATTTTATTTCTTATGATTTCTTAATAATTCACATACATTAGAAAATATAGATAATTTTGACATATTTAACACAAATCACAACTGTATTTTTATTATTTTTAAGTTTGGCATAGAAACCGTTTCAGTCACAATAGACTAAAACGTAACCTTTTTCTCCCAAAAAATTATTATTATTATTATATTAAAAAGTTATAATTTTAATACTTACAAAATACCCATTGTCAAAAAGACAAAAAGTTAAATATATATAAAATAATAACGTCCATATAATATTAAAATTTTTTTGGGGCTATCGGTCATTTTATTATTAATTAAAAACATGTTTAGGACATTTCACGTTTCACTTTATTTATTTCTTAAACAATCTGCAGAATTAAATTAAAATTAAACACTAAAAAGGGATTCAGATGTTTATTTAAATTTTTATATGTTACAGAAAATTTAAATAATAAATTGTGTTTACGCTGGTAAACAATACGTATCTAATTCGTAATCAAAGTCAGTGAAGCTATCTTCGCTCAAATTAATTATAATTGGTTCCTCTAACCCACCGATCATGAGATCGTGCTTCCAAATTTTCTTTTATTCTTTTATTATATGGATTTTTCCCAATATTCTGCAGTAACTTTATTCAAAAAAATCTTTCAAAAGTTCAGTTAAATTACTAATTTTGTAATTTGTGTTATTTCTAGCAACTCTACCTTTTACTTGAGAGTAATATTTCCTTCTCCAATGGACATTTTCCGGACAATCTATAAGAACAGATTTCCTATATGGTTTTTTTCCAGCAAAAATTAAGTTCTCTAAGCAATTCCCAGAGTTCAGTTCTTTTAATTTCAGGTAAATCTCGATCTTCGTTGATTTTAGTTAGAATTTTGTTGACGGTTGGGATCTGCTTCTCATCATAAAATGTATGTACAATTCCTTTTATTGCAGTTTACATCTCTTCTTCCAACGAGGTTTTTCGTCTGCCTGTGATCGAATGTTGCTTGGGAGTACTAACTATTCCAGTCGTTTTTTTCTCCTTCAGTATTCAGTAGATTTTCCAACTCCGGTCATGTTGAAACACATCTAAACAGAGCTTTTAACATTATTATCTAGATACTGATATCTTAAGGCATCATAAACATTCATCGTAATAAGTTTTTCGTTGAGGCAGGTTTAACGATTTTGGAATAAATATAGATGTGGAAGCCATATCTTTTGGGTACCTCACTAATCTCAAATAATATATAAAAACAAGCACAAACAAGATAAATCACTAAGGACACACTGTAAGATGTACTTTGCTCACTGACAAAGATTAAACTGAATTATCAGAAATTTTATTGTTGCAGTAAATTTATAAAAGCTTATAATATTTAAATAAAATTAAGTATAATTAGATTTACGGCAGTTCTCAGTTTCCTGCGGCACTCGAGCAGGTACGTTTGAGGTTTCTGTAACAGTTTTATTACTCTCTCTGGTTCTTGAATAGAATATAGGAATGTGTATGTTTGCAATCGCCCCTCCCTTCCCAAGATCTTTAAGTTCAGGAAAATAGAACCGATTCTGCCTTTTATATTAGGAATGTGAATGCTGCTGGCACTCCCCCCTGTTGACAATTCGTTTTTTATGCGATAGCCCCTCCCCCAAGAGCTTTGAGTTCAGGCAAATAGACCCGATTCTGCCTCTTATACTAGGAATGTGTAAGCTGCTCGCATCCTTCCCACCTGTCGGGAACTTGTTTTTTCTTGTGGTCGTCCCCCCCCCTCTTCAAGAGCTTCAAATTCCGAAAAATAGACCCGACCCTGACTTTTACACTATAAATGGGAATGTTACTGGTATCTCTCCCCCCCCCCGTCTGGCTGGAGGCTGGATCTGCCCCTGGCACAATCTCAAGAATCTTTTCACGGTGGTCTCATGAGAAGTGAGAATGCACCTAAAAACATTCTTTGAAAACCGGATTGGACATAAAAAATAACCTGATTCAATTTCAGTAATATAATAATATTATTTTTTAGATCTGCAGCTTAAGTATTCAATAATTTTATATTATATATTTATTTCTTTTGGCAACTTCAATTTAACCTTTCGTTAGGTAAGAAGTAAACAATTTCTTAGTCGTTTACCGTTGTAGCAAATAAAAGACAATTAAATTAAAGGAAACCAAAATTAATTTACCGAATAAAGTACAAGTTCATGGCCAATTTTCTTTGTATGGTACTAACCGTAGCTATGTTGAAAAAAAAGGTATAGTAAATATTTTTATTTACAATAAAATACGAAATGAGAAAGTTAACTTAAGCTTCTTATCTTTACTATCCGTTAAATGGGTTTCCACAGAAAATGATTGAAAATAATGTTCCTGTGTTGGAATTATTTACTTTTTTATGAAAATATATTAACTTTAACTCAAATTTTAGATGAATATGATTAACCCTGACATAAAGACTATATGTAATCAAGATTAGTCAGTATTTTCACATTTTTGTTGTGAGACTATGAAACTTTGAAATATGATTATTTAGTATGTATAAAACAACCTTAAATTTTCAATATTTTTTATAGAAGGTTCTTGTCAAAAAAATCTCTCTTAGGATATTCAAGTATTTCCCAGTAAAGATAAAATTTTAAGCACCATAGACCATCACTGAAATTATACAAGAATCCAAAACTATTATTTTGTGATATATGGAAAAGTTTTTATTTTTTAGGATATAATTTTTCAGTATGCTGTTCTAGTCTTTTAAATACGTCTTTGAAGGACAGGGTAAATAATTTTGGAGGAAATGTATACCCAGGGGCGGATCCAGCCTCTCTCCTTGGGGGGGGCGGTGATATCAAAAAAGAGAAAGCAAGTTGTCGACGGGGGGGGGGGGGGGTAGGCGCCGGAAATATTCCCCTTTCTAGTATAAAAGGCAGAATCGGGTCTATTATTCTGAATTTCAAGCTCTTGGAGAGGGGGGATGCTAGCAGCATAAACATTTCTAGAATAAAAGAACTCAAAGTTCTTGGGGGGCGGCTATCACAAAAAAACAAGTTGTAAATGGGGGGGGGAGTGCCAGCAGCTTACACATTCCAAATATAGAAGGCAGAATCAGTTCTATTTATTTGAACTCTGAGCTCTTGGGAGGGAGAGGGCGATCGCATACACATTCCTATACTCTATTCATGAACTAGAGAGAGTAATAAAACTGTTACCGAAACCTCCAACGTACCTGCTCCAGTGCCGCAGGTAACTGAGGACTGCCGTAAATCCAATTATATTGAAATATTATAAGCTTTTATAAATTTACTTCCACAATAAAATTTCTGATAGTTCAATTTAATTTCTGTCAGTGAGCATAGTACACCTTACAATGTGTCCTTAGTGATTTATCTTGTTTGCATTTTTTTATATATTATTTGAGACTAGTGAGATATTCAAAAGATATGGCTTTCACCTCTATATTTATTCCAAAATCGTTAAACCAAGGCATTTTTTCCTCAATGAAAAACTTATTACAATGAATGTTTATGATGCCTTAAGATATCAATATCTAGATAATAATGTTAAAAGTTCTGTTGAGATGTGTTCCAACATGACAGGAGTTGGAAAGTCTACTATGTACCGAATACTAAAAGAGAAAAAAACGACTAGAATTGTTAGTACTTCCAAGCCACATTCGATCACAGACAGACGAAAAACCTAGTTGAAAGAAGAGATGAAAACTGCAATAAAAGGAATAGTGCATACATTTTATTATGAGAAGCAGATCCCAATTGTCGACAAAATTCTAACTAAAATCAATTAAGATCGGGATTTGAAATTAAATGAACTGAGTTTTGGAAATTGCTCAGAGAACTTAATTTTTGCTGGGAAAAATCAGATAGGAAATCTGTTATTATAGATCGTTCGGAAACTGTCCGTTGGAGAAGGAAATATCTCTCTCAAGTTAAAGGTAAAGTTGCTAGAAATAATACAACTTACAAAATTAGTAATTTAACTGAACTTTTGAAAGATTTTTTTGAATCAAGTTAATGCGAAAAATTGGGAAAAATCCATATAATAAAAGAATAAAACGAAATGTGGACAGTGAGATAGAGGAACCAATTATAATTAATCTGAGCGAAGATAGCTTCACTGACTTTGATTACAAATTAGATACGTAATGTCTACCAGTGTAAACACAATTTATTATTTAAATTTTTCTTTTTCTTGTATTTTATTGTTTAATGTTGTTTGCATATTTTTTATATATTTTTATTTGAGTGTGACCCACTCTTTAATTTTATATATATTTAATTCCAATTAGTCGTCATTTCTTTATTATTCTATTATTGTATTTTTGTTTTTTTCTTAAGCGTGTAGAATTAACACGTTTATTTAATTTTTTTGGGGCTATCGGATTTCCATAAAATAGAGTAAATTAAATTAAGATGTCAGTGCAATAGAAATAAAAATAAGTAGGTATAATTTTAACTGTAACATATAAAAATTAACTACATTTGAATCCCTTTTTAGTGTTTAATTGTAATTGTGCAGATGCTTTAAGAAATAAACTGAAACGTCAAATGTCCTAAAAATGATTTACTACTCTATCTAGTTTTTGAATAAACTATAGTATAAGAGGCAAAATCGGGTTTATTTTCTTGAACTCAAAGGTCTTGGGGGGGGGGCGATCGCCCCCCCCTTGGATCCGCGCCTGTGTATACCCTTGTTTAACACCTCTACTACGAGTTGTCAGACGTGTTCATTTTTGTAGATTTAAGTAATATATTGCACTCCCTTGCTTCAGGGCTTCACCAATTAATTGAATACACCTATTTATATTGTCCATCTGCAGTTGAGCCGTGCCTGTATTACACATTTATGTTCTATCGTATCGCAGGCCTTTTCGAATTCAACAAACCTCAAATATAACTGAAATTATTATACATTATGTTTTTCAATTAAAATTTTTACTATTAGGAGGTAGTCTAATGTCGAGACCCGTTTCTAAAGCCTACTTGTTCATAGGGTTGTTATTCGTCGAGCTTTCTTTTCAGTCTAGTAGTTAATATTTTCATTAGCGATCGTCACTTTTTTTAAACAGTAATATTATTTTCGTTCTTCTCCAGCTTGATGGATGCGTTTATTAAATAATTCTGATATTGTGTTTAATAATTTTTCGTTTCCCTTTAATATAATTTCCGTTTTTATATGATCTTCACCTACAACTTTGTTTTTCTCTCTTTGCTTTTGGGTCTTTATTATTTCAGGTAAATCCTCTGATCCTTCATTTATAAGTTTTTGTCTAGATATTCCTTCCTTCGTGTTTATAAATTCCATATTTTTATTGTGTTTAGATTTATGTAGAATATTTTTGTTTTTCAGTCCCTCTTGTTTATTTATAGTTTTATTTCCTTTGCAGTCTATTAGTGCGATTATTTATTTTCTTCCGATGACCGGTCCTAAGCACTCAATTTTTTGTTGTTTTCAATGGTATGATTTATTAATTCTTCCTGTTTTTCTATTCATACTGTCAAATACTTTTTTCCGATTAGTTTTTTTAATTCTCTCTTTGTCTTTTTTTATTCAGTGTTTTGTACATTTTTATCAATTTCATCTGTTTCTTAATTACATCGATATACATTTTTTCTTTTATAATCACAGTTATAGAATGGGATCTTTAGTTCACATCGATGTGATGGACCAAAGCAATTGTTTCCAGTTTTGTTGTCAATAATGCGAGATGCCAGACAAATACAATACTCTGAAGTGAATACCTTATCTTATATATGAAAATATGGAAAAATTTAATCAATTTCCATATACAGGGAGTACAAAGTTTCTGCCACATATTCGAGTTTTTCAAAAATGTTAGACATCTACATGGAATCCCCCACCTTAGAAATGACAGTTTAAAATTCTGACTCTATTTTTATACCTGAAAAATCGTCCACCAAAATTTGGATCTCACTTCGAGTTCGTTAACGAATTATCTTCGAATATGTTATTTTTACTTGGGTTTGAAAGTCTAATCAGAAACATTAACTTTAAGCGGCCATATCGAATTTTTTATGTATTTCCCAAAAAAACTGATACCAGCATTCGAAATAGTATGTCTCAAAATGGTCAGAGTAGCATCAATATGTGAAAACATTAACTTTCCTGAACAGGAAATCAATGTGTTCAAAATTGAATGCTTGACCATTAATAGCTTATTATACCAAACTAATAAGTTTCAATTGATGATATTTTATAAATGAGAAAAAGTCATCGATATAAATTAACGTAGAGTTTAAAGAGAAAAACTTTTAATTTAATTTAAACTTGCCCTGTAACATTACCTCAAAAAGAGCGAAAAACGGAGACGAGATTCATTGGCCTCTGTATTTTAATTAAAAAGATTTTATCCCTAAAAAAATCTTGACCTGAGGAAATATATATGAAAAATATGAAGATCCAAGAAAAAATCATATATTTGTGGTCAAAAGTGTCTTTTCTAACAAAAAAAAATATGTTTTTTTAATGAAAGAAAAAATTTTTTTATTTTAAAAAGAAGTGTCAAATAAATATCGAATTTTTTTAGAAAAATGAAAAATAAAAATTCAAGTTTTGGGGTGAATAGACGATGTTCGTTTTGCATTCTAGGGAAAAAGATATTAATATTAAGCACCTCACGACAACAGTCTTTGAATAACTGAAATATCCATGCTTTTTCAAGTTCTTTTCAAAAGCTGCAAAAAGTCTAAGGAATTTGAATACGTATTGTGCCTAACCTTCTTTAAATCTACTCTAAAATTTTCCATAAGGTTTAGATCGATAGATGGTGATAGCTACTTAACAAGTATCTCAATAGAAATCTCTTACACAAATAGACGTTCATATAGCTATTACAGCATCAAAATACCTATATCTGGTTTAATAAAACAGAAATTACAGAAACAACTTCGAAACGGTTAAGTAAACTAAAGTAAGTTAAATAAAATTTTAAAACATTGATAATTAAATTACAAAAGCTCTAGGAACAATTTTATTATTTATTGCTAATTTTCTTTATCTGTTTTATTTTCAGCAAATCGTGGAAGAACATCGACGGTGTAACAAAAGGAGCCCGACCAATATATTTTATTCAGGATAAACTACGAAACGAAAAAGCAACATAAAGCTTTGGTTGTTTTATCAGTTGTGGGATCCGATTTGCACACAGAAAAAGTGAATTTTTTTTTTCTCCAAATTTATTTTATATGGGTCCATATTGGCAGATAATGTCTATATAAAATTTAGATTTTTTATGACATCTAAGATCTTTTTACAGGTTTATTTATCGTTTGGGAAAATTGTAGTCAATAACTCTTCGAGGAAGTATTATCCAAAATAATGTTGCAGACCTAGTGACTTTGAACTTTATCCATGGGTCAAATTTAAAATAATATTCGCAAATTTCCTAAAAACGTGGTAAGATCATTAAGATTTTTGGTGTGTGGTCTAACACTATAATATGACGTTTTCTAGTAGTATAGCGACTAGCTACGAAGTTGTGTGTTATAAAAGTGACGTCACTTGTACACGTCGCTTCTGATTTTTTATATCAACTTTATGACAAGCTAGATATTTCTATCAGATAATCGTATGTATTTGGAAGCTTCTTTACCTCAAAAAATTGTCGTTGAATATGCGACTTTGGCAGAGACAAATATTTTCAATTACATGCATACACCAATTTGCTGTAAAAATAAAACAATTTTTAAAATAAATACTAGAATTACTAACTAAATTAAACTAACTAAAAAAACACATTAATTATAAAAAATTGAACCGACTAATAAAAGTGCGCTAAAAAGTGACAAATAACTAGAAATTTTTATATGAAATTGAAACTTTTGAAGTCTGCCCCAAACTAATACCTGACAAAATGTGATTCGCATAGACAGATTAAAAACATTTTATTTGTAATTGCTTTTTTACCATAAATTGTATATATTAGTAGTTATTTATTTCATTTAGAATTAATTTGGCTTCGACTTCAAAAATTTGAATTTCATATAAAAATTTCTAGTTATTTTTCACTTTATAGCACTTTTAGAATTCGGTTTAATTTTTTTTTATAAAAATTTTATTTTTCGATTTTTAATTTTCAATTCATTATGATATTCATAAATTACTTGAACTAAGTGCTAATGGAGATTAGTGTACCTCGCAATGACGTCAAGATGGCAAGAAAGTAACCATTTTCTCCATAATTGTAAATCACCCTAAAATGAACCACTAAAAATTCTTTGATTCTTAGAGTTCTCCAAATACCAATGAAATTGTGTCATACAAATATTTAGTCTGTCATAGTAAATTCACTATCTTAAATTTCAAATTAATTTTAGATTGATAATATAGGCCCCAAAACCTTACAATATCGATACTTAAATAATTTGAGACGTATGTTTCTTAGCCCGATATATTTTATGTTGCATATTGAGTTTGTATACGCCCCAAGAACCCCGCAATATCAATTTTAGATAAAACCGGAAAATATAAAATTTTTAGCCACTCATATTGTATTTTATTAACCTAATAGTTGTAAAAAATTAACTTCATATTCGTAATACACCACCCCCAACCCCCTACTACCAAATCTGAGAAAATGCGAATAAGGTAAAATTTTCAACCCACCATATTGGATGCGCCATATTGAATTTCAAAAAAACAATTTTAACTTCTTAATCTAATCTAAATCCAAACCCTTTAAAGCTCCCTAGTACCAATTGTAGATGAAATCCAGAAATTTAAAATTTCTAAACGATCATATTGCCTCTGAAATTTTAGATTTTTTAAAAATATTTTTATATTCGCTATTTACATCCTCAAGAACGATTCAGTTCCACATGTGAACAAAATCGAAAAATGTAAAATTTTTAGTCAGCTATATTCCGTTCGCCATACTGAATCCAGAAAAAATACTGTTATGTTCATAATTTATACCCTACTGAAACCTCTATATCAGTTTTGGAGTCGAAAAATGTAAAATTTTTAGGACACCATATTGAATCCGCCAGATTGAGTTTTTCAAAAAATATTTTAATTCCGTAATTGACACTAACAAAAATCCCCCAATACTGACTTTATACAAAATCGAGAGATCTAATCCTCCATCTTAGATCTGCCATATTTAATTTTTTTTTTAAATAATATCAAATTCGTAATGTGCTATCATATCAATTTTGAAAAAAATCAGAAAAAATTAATTTTTCATCCACCATATTGGATACGCCATATTGAATTTTAAAAAATAATTTTAGATTCGTCATGTGTGACCCCGAGAACTCTCCCGTACCAATTTTAGAGAAAATTGGACAAAATTGATTTTTTTGTCCGCCATATTGGATCCACCATATTGAATTTTTCAAAAATAATTTCAGATTCGTTATGTGAGGCCCCGAAAACTCCCCCATACCAGTTTTGGAGAAAATCGGACAAAATTGATTTTTTCGACCGCCATATTGTAAGCGCCATCTTGGATTTTACTGCACCAATTTCATCTAAAAAAATATGGAACCAGCGCAGCAACTTCCTGAATATAACGTAAAAAATTTCAATCAAATCGGTGCAGCTGTTCCGGAGTAATCGGTGTACATTCATAAAAAAAAATACATAGTCGGTGAATTGAGAACCTCCTTCTTTTAGAAGTCGATTAAAAACAGCGCTTCAACATATGCAAAAATAATTTTAGTAACTGAAGTTTCTTATGCAAATGTGTTTGTTTTTTTTTATGATTAGATGCTTATAATTAAAATTAAAAATGGTTATACATTGTGTTCGAGAAAATGGAAAAAAATTGACTTTTGATGATTTTTTAAATATAATTTTTATTCTTCTTTTTTGACCACAATGTACTTATAATTTTTAAAATATTATAAAAAGACTACTAAAATTGATCCTCGTCTACCATCTTGAAAATATTTTAGCCGTCTGTCCCCTATGCACGTTAGTACACTGTCAAATATTCAGATTCTTCCTAATTATAATTTTCCCACCATCGATCGATAAAATTTTAGGAGACTCACCCTGTATAGGTTAACAAAATATACGCCTGATTGTTTGCACTACAAAACCTATTTAATTATAATTTTAAACTCATGTAATTTAACCAACAAGTCTCTTCATTGTCATTTCAGAAGCTGCAGTATGCAATGTTTCATTAAGATACCCGGTCTATCCGGTAATAAGATTTTCTCTTGAAATAAACCAATTTAATCATACTTATTTTTTTAATGTAAATATATGATTTGTAATTGTATTAAGGTAAAATATTACAAAACTGAGCTAGAAATCTTCTCCTACAGTAAAATATAACGGTATAATTTTATACTCTCCAGACTATTAATATTTAAGATATAACAACCATCACCAAAGGAGTAAGTTTCTGCAAGAGTAGAAATGATTTTAAAATACATTTGTCCTGCATACGGTATTTTTATGATAACACAAGCCACAAGGTCCCTTAAAAGTCATAAAATCCACAATAAAGAAAAAAGTGAGGAATGCAAGAGGTATATCATAAAAATAAAAATAAAACAGTCGTATTTTTTATTTAAAGGGTGGAGATATAAAATATGTTACGCCGCCATTTCGCAAAAGTGTGAGGTGAGAAAAACACTTAACCTGATAATTCTACTGGTTTTTTGGAGTGTTAAAAAGGGGATAAAATATTTAAAAGAATATTTTGCCATTATGTTTATGGATCTGCGTGGAACTTATGACAAATTTAATTCCTGGTTTCCATATTGGTTTGATTAAATTTTTCTAAAGGACAAATCTTAAGAAAGAGTCCAAAAAAATACTTTGAAATTTTATTATGCTGTAGATTACAGTATCCCTAATAATAATTAACATTGATGAACAATATGGATAATTTCAGGACACTTTGAATATTGTAAATGGTTAAAATTGAACCCTGAACGAATTGTTTGATGAGATAATTTATTGGGATTATTTGATCAAATCAGAGTGGCATTAACTAATACAAGAAATAAAACTAGCAGAATGCAACAAAGCTTGGGTACCTAACAAAATTCTAGTATAAATAGTACTATTAATCTTAGAAGATTAAGTATGGATGCTAGTAGACATATTTATTGGGTTAGCAATTAAGTATTTTTGGTTGTCGCACATAGAAAGCGTTGTTTTTATTTTGTAGGACTTTTGTTAAGTATTTTATTTTTTCATTTTGACATTGATACCAGTTACATTTAGGTTACTTTAGAAGCAACTTATGAGTAATTTTGTTTGTAGCTGTTAGTTTATCGTCAATTTTAATATAGAGAGCAGAAATGAACCGTTTCGGCATATTTTACCTTTTAATTTTTTATTTTCGCAAAGGAAAGAAAACTGCTGAAGCTTAGAAAAAATATGTGAAATTAATGGCGTTGATAGCATAACAGAATGCACATGTGAGAATTGGTTTAAAAAATACTGTTCAGAAGGTTTTTCACTTAAAGATGACCAACGTTCTAGTCGATCTGCTAAAATGGATGATAATAAAATCAAAGCCATTACTGAAGAAATCGTACAGGCGCGGATCCAAGGGGGGATCGATTTCAGGAAAATAGACCCGATTTTGCCACTTATACCATAGTTTATTCAAAAACTAGAGAGAATAATAAATCATTTTTTACTCTTTCTTTTTTTCGCAAACTACCTGTGTTCTTTACTCCAGTGTCTTTGGCAAAATCTGTTAGACACATATATTTTTCATAGGATTGGAATAGAAATTTCACAATCAACAATACCGATCTATAATAATGGACTATTTGGGTTGGATAACAATAGATATTTTGGATGTGTGAAGTGTTAAAAAAGATTTTAATCCTTGTCATAGGCGTCGGAAGGAGGTTTATTTTTTCACTAAGTATTTATGGTACAGAATATTATTTCGGTAATAAACTGAAAATAAAAAGTTTTTATAATATTATTTTATTTCTTATGATTTCTTACTAATTCACATACATTATTTAACACAAATCACAACTGTAATTTTATTATTTTTAATTTAGGCATAGAAACCGTATTAGACACATTCAGACTACAACGTAGCTTTTTCTCTCAAAAAATTCTAAGTTATAAATTAAATACTTCCAAAATACCCATTGTCAAAAATACATGAAGTTAAACATATATAAAAAAATAAAATCGTCTATATTATATTAAAATTTTTTTGGGGCTATCGGTCATTTTATTATTAATTAAAAACATTTTTAGGATATTTGACATATCAGTTAATTTATTTCTTAAACCATCTGCAGATTTACAATTAAACACTAAAAAGGATTCAAATGCAATTAATTTTTATATGTTTCCACATTTTCTTTTATTTTTTTATATGGGGTTTTTCCAATTTTCTGCATTAACTTTATTCAAAAAAATCTTTCAAAAGTTCAGTAAATTACTAATTTTGTAAGTTGTATTATTTCTAGCAACTCTACCTTTCACTTGAGAGAGATATTTCCTGCTCCAACGGACATTTTCTGGACGATCTATAGAAACAGATTTCCTATTTCCTAGCAAAAATTAAGTTCTCTGAGCATTTTCCAGAGCTCAGTTCTTTTAATTTCAGGTAAATCCTTATCTTCATTGATTTTAGTTCAATTTTGTTGATGGTTAGGATCTGCTTCTCATAAAAAGACGTATGTACAACTCGTTTTATTGCAGTTTACATCTCTTCTTCCAACGAGGGTTTTCGTCTGCCTGTGATCGAATGTGACTTTGGAGTACTAACAATTCCAATCGTTATTTTCTCCTTCAGTATTCGGTACATAGTAGATTTTCCAACTCCTTTCATGTTGGCACACATCTAAATGGTTTTGGAATAAATATATATGTGGAAGCCATATCTTTTGGGTATCTAATCTCAAATAATATATAAAAACAAGTACAAACAAGATAAATCACTAACGACACACGGTAAGCTTATAATATTTAAATATAATTAGGTTTATGGCAGTTCTCAGTTACCTGCGGCACTGGAGCAGGTACGATGGAGGTTTCGGAACAGTTTTATTACTCTCTCTGGTTCTTGAATAATGTATCGGAATGTGTATGCTTGCGATCGCCTCTCCCCTTCTCAAGAGCTTTGAGTCCAGGAAAATAGAACCGATTCTGCCTTTTATATTAGGAATGTGTATGGGGCTGGCACTCTCTCCCCGTTGACAATTCGTTTTTCTTACGATAGCCCCCCCCCCTCAAGATCTTTGAGTTCAGAAAAAATGGACCCGATTCTGTCTCTTATACTAGGAATGTGAATGCTGCTCGCATTCCCCCCCCCCCCTGTCGGCAACTTAGTTTTTCTTGTAATCTCTCCCCCTCTGCAAGAGCTTGAAATTCAGAAAAATAGATCCGACCCTGCCTTTTACTCTAGAAATGGGAATGTTGCTGGTGTCTTCCTCCCGTCCCCATCCCCCCGTCAACAACTTGCTTTCGCTTACCATACTGTACTTTTCTGATATTATCGCCCCTCCCCCCCTAAAAAAAAGAGAGGCTGGATCCGCCCCCGGAATCATAATATATCTGTTGAAGTGATTGCTGAGAGGTTATGTATCGCACAAGATAATTGAAAATCATTTAAAAGGTCTTAGGCTAGCTAATGAGCTTGATATTTGGATTCTCCAAATTAAAAGATATTCATTAAATAAAATGAATCAATATTTGCCATATGCATATAACGCGTAATAAAACTGCCCTTTTTAACATTTATTAAACTGTCAAAAAAGTTAAAAGCGAAAAATCTTCGAATAATCAATTTTAAGAGTCAAACTCTCAACATTTCTAAAGATTATAAATCCAGCTTGGCTTAAAAGTTTCTTCATAATTGCCTCATTTAGTTGCTCATAGATAAAAATATAAATATGAAAAATATTGGAATAATACTCGTAACTTATCTGTCTTTTAACCAGACTGCCAGTGGTCGGAAAGGAATTATTTGATAATACGAATATACAACTAGGAGTAAGACATGGTTCCGTGCTTTCTTCATTATGGTTTAATTTATTTTCGGAAGAAATAACTCATAAATAACTAGAGAAAACAACAATTAAAAGATCTTTTAACAACTCAAGAAATACAAATATCTAGGATCGTTAACGAAAGTAAAGTTTCAATCAAGCTAGAATAGTATTTAATAAAATAAGAAGAGTAATATGCAGCAAGTTTACAAATTAAACCGAAAATGTTGCGTTGGTATGGCTTTTCTTTGCTGCTGTATGGAATTGAGGCTTATACCTTAAAGAAAGAAATTAGAAACTGACTGGAATCAGTGGAGATGTGGGGTTATGAAAAAATATTAAGGGCAAGTTAAGTTTGATAAGGTAACAAATGTTAAGGTGCAGAAAATAATGATACATTAAAAGAAAATAATAAATAAGAAATTTGCAATAACTTTGAAATTGATATTTGTAGTTACATATTATAATACAAAGTAAGATGCAAAGCAAGAGAAATATAAGAAAAAGTCTTATTTCCTGAATGATTAATTTGGAAAATGAAGTAAATGTAGCTTGACAAACATATTTAGAGCTGCCATATTAAAAATAAGAATAGCCCTGATGATTAATAACCTATCGAGAGGATGTGGTACTTAAAGTAAAAGATTTATCAGTAAAAAAAGCGTCTCATAATTTTATATTCGAAATAGAGTTAATTTTCAAACATAATATCACGCATATGTTTCTAACAAATTTTTTCATTCCAACACTACTCTTATTGGATAATTTAGCATGAATTCAGTAAAATAAAAAAAACGTTAGACAGTATATATGAGGTATGTAAATTGGTAAAAAAAAATTAAAAAACGCTGAAGTATCAAGCCGAGTTCGTGGGTTGCCTTTGGAGGCTCAGTGTTATATTCAAAGATAAAAACGTGGCGATTAGCATGCAATGGAAAATATACAAAAGCATTAACAAGAAAGGCAGCAGAAAAATTGAGAGAGGTCAATGGTGCAGGTCTTTCTCAGAGATAAACTGCGAATTAATGCAATCCAAGATAAAACAAAGATGACAGATGTCATGAAACATCATAGATGTAAGAGAAAATAATATTACTTTAATATAAACTGCGGATTTTAGAGAAGAAAGTCGGCTCACGCTTAAAAAAGATAGAGTGTTTTTGAGGGGCGGGACCTTTCTTTTTAATTTGGGTCAGGTGACAGGAGTATCTAATGACATTTGGTGTGTCGTGCTTAGCTCCTCCTTTAGAAAGAGAAGTGTTACTCCTCAAAAAATCTCTTTTTAAACGTGAGCCAATAGGATCCGCAAACTGTTTTAAAGTAATATTAATTTCTCTTACGTCTTTGTAGAGTGTATTGTGCGTCTTAAGTGGAGATGGGTTAGATATGTGTCAAGGTAGAGCATAGATAGGTGGACATATGCAGGATGTCTCACGGTGCCAGTCCAATGTGATTTGAGTCCTGCAAATTTGCATGATGGGGTTTTTGGTGACGCTATCTTCAAATGAAGTAACAGTGATCATATGCGACTTCCAGTTATACCGAAAGTTTTCTGTAACTTATCTATTTTAAGTAGATAACCCTGTTTTAATTTTTTTTGTTTTAATTTCTCCATTTTCGATAACTTTTACACAAAGTTTTTTGCTCTACTCTAGCCGTGTGTGGGGATTTTTTTTTTCAAATTAAATGGTGGAACCCGGAATTCCGGTTGTGACTTTAGATATTATTGGGTTCGATAATGATTTGTCAAAACATGACATTTTAGATACAGTGAAGTGGAAAAAACAAATCAGACGCTTCGTTATTGATTCATTCAGTTGATAGGCAAAAATATTCCCTATCTGTCCATATGGGATGTCCCCATATGTAGGTAGAACAGTTTTCAAGTTATTTAAAGATTTTTGTAAAATCCTTCAAACATCAAGCAGTTTTAGTGATGTTTAGGAAAAAGACCAGGATAAACACACTAATACTCTATTTCTATGGTAAGGCATGTATAGTCCATTTTAAAAGGATAAGTTTATTATATTATTGTTTATTTCTAGTGTTCCTCGTTTTTCAATCAACGTCATTGTCATGCTGATTAGTTTACTGTTTTCCTTCGAATTTCATGAACTATTTTACTTTCCCGCTTTTAGTATGAATATACTATTGAGGGATGTTAATTTTTAAGTTTTTCTAGCACCTCTCTCCATTTTTTTCACCCATAAGCTAATTAAAAATTATTTCAAATATTTTAAAAAATGTTAATTTACTTTTTAAAATAACAGCTTCAAATAAAAATCAATTGTAATGTATGCAACCACACACACTCGGAGTAATTAGGACCGCCACTACACGAACATGCTAAAATACCTTCTTGAGTTCTGGCGAAATTTATCCGAAATGTTCAAAATTAATTAAGGCATTAAGTACGTACTTTGAATCCTAAGTTACGGTCTCGAAAAAGCGAGCACATATTAGCACGTGTTAGGACCAACTTTTTGCCTGTACCGCCATTGTATGGAATATTATCTAGGTCGGATATAGAACGTAACGACCAAGATGTTGGGGTTTCCTAATGGCAAAACATTAAATCGAATAGCTCTGGACCCCTGATAACGTTTTTCTTGTCCACAGCCCTGTCGTTTATATGAGATTCTTAAAATTCTTTTTCTTGTTTGTCGGCGCCTATTAGTATAGAGTTAATTAAAAGAGATTATTAAATTAGGATTTTAAGGAAAAAATATATATAAGAAGGGGAAAAAAGGCGATTTTAAATACTGCAATATTTTGTATAGAATGAGTCATCCATTGGGTAAGGTATATTCACTACAATATGTAGTTACCAGATATATTAGGAGTCTTGATAGCAACAGGGCAACTAATTATATTCGATTTTTCAGAAGCTTTTCACGTGCTTAATCACCGAATTTTATTATCGATATTACGTAATATAGATTTCAGTAATTGTGCTTTAGAACTAATTCATCCTTTTTATCTAATCGAGTTTAGAAAGTAATCTTCAGTGAAAATAAATAAATAAATAAATGTTTTATTGACGGTAAAACCAGTTTAAAAGTTACAACACTTTGCAACTTACAAATAAACCTCCAAACAAATATAAAATACCAAACAACATGCTACGTCACGGGAGAGAAAAAGAATTAAAATGAAAACGAATGAATGAAAATTAAATATTTAATGCTTCTGTACAGGTGGTTATTTTTTTTTGTGTTGATCGCTCCTTCTTTTAGGGCAGTGCCTAGGCTAGCATGCCGGAGATTAGGGGGGGGGGGGGTTATATAAATTCAAAGCGCCACCTGTTTTAGGCCCGTCGGTAAGAAGAAACAGGAAACAACTAGATCCCAAAATAAAACACACCGATTCCAAAAACAATTAATATCTATATTTAACAATGAAAAAAGGATTCTGTTTTACAAACTATGTGAATTTTAATTTAATCTAAATAAATATGCGACAATTTGCTACCTGGATTAGAACAACAAAAAAAAACAAAGAAACAATGAACAACACTACTGCAAGTATGACGTCATCTGCGCCATACACCAAGTCGGTTTAGATGTAGGTCCAGCTTTAATTTTCACTATCGGCTAAACTGAATAACCTTACTTTTTATGTACGGTTGTATTTCGCACTAACAAATTATCTAGTAAACCGATTTAGTCTAAAATTATGATTACTTAAGCCTAATTGAAAGTGTAGGACTATTAATATGTGAAGTGATGTTTTAAATTACCTAGTGTATACGTATACGTTCGGTTTACAAGGTATTTTAAATGAACTTTTAAAATAAAGAGTCCTGTAATTGCTCGCATAAAGTCTTATTAGTTCCCAATCACAGGGGAAAAAGGAAAGTATACATTAAAACCGATAATTTCACTGTTTATTACGGAGTTCTAGTACCTGAAAGGCAGTTTAGTCATTAAATTCAAACACTTTCGGCAAGCTGGATAGCCGATGGCCTCTATGGAGCAGTGGTGTGTAATATGGCGGCTCTGGCATGCAAATCTAATTTTAGACAGGAAAGGTAAGTCCCAGTATATTAAAAACTGTTTGTGGCATATACCTGATTGTCTTTAAAGATGCACCAGGTAGTCACAACGATAGTGTGTTAGCATTTTAAGTGAGATCACTTTCACTAAAGTGTACTTAATGAAAAACGAATACAATAAAAACTTTGTTAATCCTCAATATCTGGCAAATGATGCCTTAACGCACTAAACTATGATTTTAGCTGCAAACAGGAATAAAAGTAGTATTGTACTCTGAGAAAATCAGCAAAAAATCTCTGCTTTCTGGGTTTCTGCCAGTTTTCACAACCAAGGCTTGGCCCAGACTCTCTCTACTGACGCTTTTTAAAAATCTCAAGAGCGCCAAGAAAAAAAAACAAAAGATTAACTAACTACACCCTTGATGAAAGTGGCAAAAGTGGAGTGTTTGATACATTTCTAGACACACTTGATTTTTTTTTACAAAACTGGTCTTTGGTGTGACAGTGACAAAAACTTTTAGCTTGAGACTACTTGATGAAAATAATAGATTAATTTATGGTGACTATTGGCTTGATTGTTGGTGTTTTGGTAAAGTTATTTATAGTTTTGTTCATAAAGTAACAAAACTGTAACAAAAAAACAAACTAATCCGAAGTATTCGTTAACTACAGTATGCTCACAATTTAAGACCACACAAAGAACAGTGAGAAGTTGAAATTTGCACTATAAATATCGCTTTAAAAAATTTTTGAAACTATTTAAGAACATGCTAAAAATGTCCAGATTAACGTGATCACGGGATAACTTATTAGCTAAAATGCACATTCTATTTAGTAGAGCATAGGTGGAGTAGTTGGTTCTGAGTATCCACAGAGAACACTCCAACCCATCGACTATTTCTCTGATTCTCTGAGGCACACTGAAACCCATATGCATTGGTAATTCTGAAGAAGCTATTATGCTATTAACGATTTTAAATAGATAAAGTAAGTCAATGTATTCCCTGCTATGTTTAAGAGGCTTCAAGTTTAATTGAAGTAGTAAATGAGGGTAGTTCATATTCTCCTTAAGAACACCTAATTTATAAGATACAATTTCTAGCGTCAATTTGTGTGCATTGTAGAAAGGTGACCATAGTGGTGAGGCATACTCCAATCCAGAACACACAACGCTGCAATAAACATTTTTAAGACAAATAATATCGTTGAAGTTAGATAGATTCCGTGTAACCAATCCCACTAATTTCATTCTCCGATTTGTGATATTATGTATATGCTCTTTAAAAGTTAACTAACTATCCAATATTACACCAACATCAGATATAAGATCGGTTAATTCCACAGACACCATTAATCTTATAATCGTACTCGATTAAAGTCTTCTTTCTACAGAACCGCACTGCCTGGCACTTTCCGATGTTAAGGTACAACCTGTTAGTAGTACACCATGCTTTAAATGCATCCAAATCAGACTGCATATCAATGCAATCCTGCAGAAATCTAATGCACTTTAAAAATTTTAAATCATCAGCGAAAAGTAGTACCGTTCCATGCGAAAAGACTTGAAGACATCATTCACAAACAAGTTGAACAAAAGAGGAGCCAAATGCGCTCCCAAAGGAACCCCAGATTGTACCCTAATTTCAAGTGACGAGTAGTACAATCTGTATTCTCTCCATGAGATAGCTTTGCATCCATGAAAGGAGCGGATCTTGAATACCAATAGCTTTTAATTTAGCTAAAAGACAAGTATGATTCACAGTGTTAAACGCCTTGAAAAAATCGGTATATATAGCATCAACTTGGCAACAATACTCCAAAGCACATAACAAAAAGTCAACATAAATCAAAAATCTGTAACTGCGGACTTCATATTGTTCCGAAACTATATAATTTCCAAAAATAGTTGTTAATTCATCAGTTAAAAGAGAATCGAATAATTTTGTATACTGTCTTCTACTCATCAGGGAAAATCTCACTTTGAAGTGACAAATTAGATAATTTGCTCAAAATAAATGAATAACGTCTTAAATGTAGTGTCTGGAGTCAATTTCCCAAATATAGTTGACAGATATATGTAGATGACACTCACATATATTTAGGCTACCATCCCTTGAAGCTAGAATGCAAATAACTGCATTATTTCAAATTTAGAAAATATATTAAATGAAACTAAAATAAATAAATTCAAGTAAGTCAATGGAACATTTATTTAGTAATAAATAGGTTAGGGATAGTATGATTTCTAACATAAGTATCAAATTGACTTATTCTCTAGAATTGCAGACAAAAATCTGAGACTTGTTTTAGACCAGAATTTAAGGTTTAAAGAAGAAACGTCTTCTTTAACTAATCAGAAATTAAAAATGGGATATGAAGTATCAAAAATGTTCATAAATTTAAAGAGTACTGATTAAGGTAGGTTCCAAATAAGCGACGCTGCCGATTTGCATTAGGATATTCTGTTGTGTCGCTTCGAAGTAATAGCCAAAGAAGTAAAATTGCTTTATAACAAACGTTATGCATGCAATTCCAGATTTCAAACATTTTAATTAGGAAAAAGGAAACATTAATTCAATATAAGATTGATGATTAATGTAATATTTAGATTAGTTCAAGTACTACAAGACCAATGAGTGCTATAAAAATATACACATAAAAAATCTTAGTTTAAAAGTTAAAAATAAAATTCTGAAAAGAGAAAGCAGTAATCTAAATAAAGATAATATTGGGGAATGTAAAAAAGTTAAGCTTAGTCGAGAATAAATAACATTGTAATTATTAACGAGGAAGTCTAGCCGTTATGTAATAAACACTACCAAATACATTATTTATAAGAAATCATCGTACAAATGAGATTCTCATTTCATGAAATGGAATTATGGGAACAGTTTCCTGTTTATTTAAAGGAAACAACCATATGAGATGGTTAAAAAAATGGTATTTTTTTAATCCATAAATCTAGAGCTATTCAAAAATATGCTTAAGAAATTTTAAAGCAAAATTCAAAGACCTTCATATACTATACGAGTATGAAACGAAGCGCGCTCTAGTACACCGGTAGTAGAGCAGATAGAAAGGAGCAATCGCAGGAAGATAGTGAGGTACCGCTCAGGTAGCCTCGTACTTACCTATCTCACTTTGTATAGATCTGCGTAAGAGCTCTCTCTCTCTCTCTCTCTCTCTCTCTCTCTCTCTCTCTGGCTTAAAATAGTTTAAAATATTGATAAAATGACCTATTAATTTCAACTAGTTTCAATTACTTCTCCTTCAAAAAAAAACTCACAAAAATGAGCCCTCTAATATGGTTTCCCACCTTCAAGATAACATTTACAACAAATCCGTGCTAATTTCTTCACAAGAAAGTTTATTAACTTTTTAAAATCAAATACTATGCTCAGTGCTTTATATCGTTTAAAATAAACTATATGAAAAGCATTAAAATTTAAAAACTAAAGCAGATAATAATGGGAAAAATGAAAAAGATATTGTATTATTAAAAAAATTTATCCGCGAATTTGCTTTGATGAATTAATTTCTTTAAGTACTTTACCGATTTAATTATACAATAAATATACTTTACACTGAAGAATTCTGGTTTTTTCCTTCATTCATCCAAAAGATAAAATTAAGCCTCAATCATTTCATTACTTCCACCATAATCAATCTACTGTAAACAATGATCAAAATAATATTTCGAAATATGCAAAAATGTCATCTTGTGGATTATGTGCGTCCACATTTTTCTTGTTGGCCTTATTTGGGTGTCGTTCATGAGGGGTCTTCTGTAGCCAGTTTTAAAGCTGCTCTTGGTCTGGCTGGTAATTCAACCGAATTGGTGTTGATTCTTCTGTCTCCCATATTGCCTAGTGTAGCACAGAAGTATTTACTAGTTTGTAAAATTATAAGAGTAGATTAGTTAGTTGTTGATCCAATTATTCACTAATGTCCACCAATCCTCTTCCATCGTGGTATATTGGTAGCATTGTCCGTTCAGTAGCACTACGAGGATTATGTTTGTGTGCCTTCCTCAGGAGAATTTTGGCCTTCCTCAGAAGACTTTCTGTATCCGTCCTGCTCCACTTCACAATTCCAAATGAATAACTGAGTGCAAAGCCCGCATAAGTGCTGAGTGCCTTAAATACATTTTTAATGTTTAAGTTTTTCATTGTACCTGTCTCACCCGTCTTAGGAACTTTTTGATCAATTCTGCCTTCATAGTTCGTTAGTCCCTGTTTCATGCCCTAGTCTCATAGATCTCTTCTGTTTGCTGCATTTACGACCTATTACAAAAAAAATATTTATTTTTAAACTTTGACACACTGCTCTTTCCAAAATTAAGCAAAGGTTTTATGCATCTACCTTATTTTTTTTTATCAATTTGCGAGAGCTATCGCCTATGAAGCGTTGTCGGACAAATATCCCGACACCCTCATATAACTAGATATAAGCTTAAATTTGAAAAACTTGAAAAACATATATTTTTTTTAATGACACACCCGGTTTTGTTATTTTATTTTATAGACTATAAAAAATTAAAGCATCATAATAAAACTACTTTTTATGATATTTCACTGTAGTTATTATTCTAAAGCACGTGTTTTTTTATTACGTTTTTCTCATTATTTTAAAATTAGTTTTTCCAAGATTGGATTGATAGGCATGATTTATGTATGGCGTTTCTGAAGAAATAAATATGATAAAATATTTCGAGCAACTAACTAATCTTTCTCGAGGACCTTTGACAGCAGGACAGTACGAAACATAAAAAATAAAGTAGTTAGACAATATAGAAAGGAAGCAGCTAATTGACTTTTTTACCCAAAAGACAGTTAAGATCCTAAATGGATTTTTTTTTCATATAAGTTAATAGATTTTTAGGTTCCAGTCAATAATAGAAAACGTTATAACATAAAACACCGTTAAAAGGACAAATCGTTAGAGGACAAAGCGGTGCAACGCGTAGAATCGATCACTATCTTCTTCGAATATATATAGTATTTTCAGGTAAATTTACAGAAAAAGCACATTTAGAAGAAGATGTTAACAAAAAACTTGCAAAAGCAACATATAGTTTCAAAGATATTGAAAATGAAAGCATACATAGATTATGGTATTGAAGAATAGATAGTAAATTAACTTAGTAGCAGCACAACTTTTGAAGTTTAAGGTTTGTTAAATCATTTATATTAGGACAAAAAATAAAGAATGGCGTAACAAAGAAAAATCATCAAAGTTCCTGAACTCTAAAAGGATGGAGGAAAAACTGGAAATCAATTTTGACCGTAGAACCGGTCAACAAAAGAAAAAAAGTTTAGGAAATATTGAATGTTCAGAAAGCTTGAGAATAATACATGGATCGACGGATGCATAAAAAAATACCAAAATATATTACTGGGAAGTCTGCAACTAGAATTGTTTCTGAAGGTTTACTAAAGTGGAAATTAAGGTTTTGGGAATAATATTTTATAAACATCAGTTGGGCATCAAATTTCAAATGCCAAATCTGGACGATAATGTGGATAGTATAGCCTAAAGGAGCTGTATTCACTAAAGATAGGTTAAATTTTGGCTGCCTTACGTACTCAGGCATGGTCGTGTAAAAAAGGGTTACATTTTTGAGACACAAACCAGAACGTTTTTGACCATTAGCCATCTACATATATATATATATATATATATATATATATATATATATATATATATATATATATATATATATGTATATATATATATATTTCTTTAATATCACAAAAACATTTTCCAACATATAAACACTCAAAGAAAATCTACGTAAATTAAATTTATTTCACATCTAGTGTGTGTGAGCTTTTTGATTAAAAAATAAGTTTAAGATTAATACTATAAAGTAAGAAAAATACCCTGCAAATTAATTACACGAAATGCCAAAGCAACAACTATATTTTTAATTTTATATTAAGACTTGGTACAAACTTTATTTGTCTTGATAGCTATCTTTCAATAACGTTAATTTTCTTTGCACGATCTTTTTTTCGAAATTAAGCTTTTTATCGGGTAAAGCCAAAATATATCTTATTTTGTCATCGAAATATTGAGAGTGTCGGTAATTTAGTAATTAAAATAATAAATGAAGTAGCCAAATGGCTCCCTGGTGACACATTTCATTACTATTTTGATGAACTATAAAAAAGTCATTTTTTGTTTTTATTGCTTGGAGTTAAGTAATTAAGTCAGGCAATCTACTATTACTGACTTTTTCCGCCATCTGTTTATCTTTAATTAAAAGTAGGCTTAATATGGGTTTCTTTGCTTATAAACTCTAATTATTGTCTAAACTAAATATTGCTCCTCCATTGTCTATTAGATTAAGAAGGTTATCCAATAAAATAATTTAGATATCTATTTTTGTTGTTGAAGAAGTTTATAAATAATAAAAATTGAAGAAGTTTATAAATAATAAAAATATATTGGGACAAATAAATTAAAATTTCCACCGGAAAAAATTATGTAAGATTAAATTTTTTATCATGCAAGTATTTGAAACCTTTTATATACTTTCATTTGCCCATAGTAAGTTTGGTATACATTAGGCAGCAAAGTTTAGAAACATATGAAATAAAAGTGTATATAATATCAGCCACAGATAAAATCACAAAATAATTATTACAACGGTTAAATAACAGCAAAAAAAAAACACTTTTGCGAAAGCTATTACATAAAACTCACAAATTATAAGAAAAAAGTAAACATTCTTTGATTCGCAAAAGTTTAAACACATAGCAAAAATTTGCATTAAAAATGTTTAGTAGGCACTTTAAATGAAATAGAAGATCAGATTAAGCAGTAAACTAATACTTGCTAGAGAAAGTTCCTAAATCAAGTACGGCTTGTTACGATTAAATTTTGGTTTTAAATGATAAATATTTTTGCTTACATTTTTCTAGATAAAATTACAGGTTCAGATCGGAGGCGAGCACTCCAAGTAAGTGATATTCTAAATTTATTGTAAAATATCCCTAGAAAATTTCAAATCGATATTTTTATTGGTTTTCGAGTTAAACCCAGGGGCTACCAGTGTGCAGCTACCGCGCACCTGTCAGTTACCGTAGTTTACTTTCACTTGAGCGCCACGCGACGTCCGAAATGATTTTTTCCCTCTATATTTTATATTCAAGCTTGTAATACCTCCGATTGGTAATGATATCCTGTGGAATTGCGTCTTACTGTGCACGATAAGCGTGGTAACTCCTGTGTTAGAGCTTAGTTAATTGAATAACAAAATTGACACTTGCATTCTGACTCGGATGAAGAATTAACGAGTACATTTATATATATATATATATATATATATATATATATATATATATATATATATATATATATATATATATATGTATATATATATATATGTATATATATATATATATATATATATATATATATATATATATATACATCATTGGGTTGTGTACAGCAAAATTTCGCGCTTTAATGAACACAGTCCTTATATATGCTGGCAGGCTTAAAATATAACACTCAGTTTTTAGTTGATAACAAATACTCAAAACGACGTACAAACAAGTAAAAAAAGTTGTATTTAACCACATTTTCATTAATAATCACTACTGTAAAAAGATTTGCTTATTATAAGATTAGAATTTTGATTTGGGCCTATTGGGTCCAATATAAATGCCTTAATTAAAGAAAAAATTTTTTTTCGTTTTACATTCGGGATAATGGTATTTAATGGAGCGAAATTTTGAAATAAAATAATTTAAAGATATTCAAAGATCTTCTAATATTGCGTCATATAACTTGACCAACATTATAATTAATTATAATATAAGTAACTTTCCAAGTGATGCCATTAAGGCCAAATAGAAATGCCAAAATACCGCAAACAAATTGTGTTTTACTAAGATAAGACTAACTTTCCAGACTGTATTATTAAGAATCCTGAATGTCTAGCAAGTTTAAAACTGACAAAAACATAAGAACATCCCGGCAAACCTCTGTCAAGTTAAATTAATGAATACCTACAATTAACTTGTTTTTATAAATTTTAATAACATAAATAAACTATACAAAGTATTTTTCTATAAGAGGTATAACTATTTTTATCTTTTCTGAATGATGAGTGATTTGAAAGTTATTTAAATATAGTTACTAATTTATGTTCAAATGGAAATGCACCTTGCTTAAGTCAACTAGCTCTATTATAGGCGTAATTTTGATGGGCGGAGTTAATATACTCGCAGCAAAAGCCAAAAATGGTCTCATAAATATGCCTAACTAAAAGATCAAATAAAAGGACTCGTCGGTAGGACTACACGGTTCATAGAAGATTATATTATTTGAATATATACAGTTTCTGTAAATGTTTTCTTTTTCATGTTGGGTTCCATAAAAATTGCTGCAGCTTCAGGCTATTCTATATGCTGTAGGATAGATGACTGATGAAACTGTATCACTTATGGATTCCAGAAGAACGGCTAAGTGTAAAAACGAAGAACAGTATAACCTAATCTATACCATGATTAAAAAAGAAAACCGAAAAATGAAAAGCAAATGGCTGCAAGAGAAATGAAAAAAGATCCAAAATCTGAATGCCAAGTATGACTCCTTTAACCTTCATAAAAATATCACAGAAATGGCAAAGAGCAAGAACAAAAAACAAAAAGAATGCACTGAGAGATCAAAAAGGAAGCAATATGGCAGACCTAAAAGAAAAAATAACATTATGGAAGAAGAAAGATAAATAAATAGTGTACTTCGACAATTTGCTACAGAAAATAGGTCCAGATATAACAACAAAAAAAGTTATTCAAGTCATCAAATCATCTTGAAATAAAAAAGCATGTGGTCCCGATGAATTACCAATAGAGACCTTAAAACTGATAGAAGAGGAGAAGGAACCTACTTGCTGGTAAAGTTATCTAATAAGGTCTTACAGAACTAGCTGGTTACATTGGTTACTATTCCCAAAAAGGCACGAGCAATACAATGCATTGATTATCACACAATCAGCTTGATTAACATGTTAAAAATATTTCTTATAATAATCCGTAACAAAGTTTACGAGATACTAGAACCAGATTCAATAAATAGTAAAAAGCATGCCGTCAACTTATAAGGAATATCTATTGCATCGATATGATTGCCACAAAGTTCCGTGAAAGTATAGAATTTGTTCACACCCTCAAATCATAAACTGTCAAATAAAATGACACACATAGTGTATGTTACAAAAGGAACGTAAAAATTAAAACAACTATTACATTTTTAACTTGCAATGAACAAAATTTTCTGCTATAATTTAATTTTTGGTTTGCCTATTCTAATTTATGACAAAAGGCTTTTATTGTTTACCCTACATTCATAATGCATACATTTTCAACTCCTAGAAAAGTGCAAGTAAATTTAGACGGTACAATTTGCATGATGAGCTTGAGTTTACTTTGGTAATTTTATTGCATATAAATTATGGCCGTTTTTTAATAATTAAATTTTCCTAGGGCAATGTAATTAAAATTTTATACTTAGCAGTATCATTTTAAGAAAATAAGTAGTTACCTATTAACTTATTTAAATCTATTTTTAACGAAGCTTTAATTTATTAGTTGTAGAAGTCATCTAAACATTAAACTTCTTTTGGGGTAAGCAATTTTTTATATTTGGCTTGTTATGTTATATTAATGGAACTAACACTAATTACGTCATACAAAAAAGTTAAATGTAATTACGTTGATAAAACAATTACAACAATTCCTTACAATTTCTAACTTATTTGAGGAAATAATAAAAGAAAAAACAAATATAGTTTAAAACAAACAAACCTATATTATTAATAATTGCTCATATTTTCGCCTTGGTCATAATGACGATAATTAATTTTGCATATCCTGACGGCTCATGGCTTGGGTAAATTTTCTCCACTTTTTTTATTACCTGTCAATAGTCTCACTTCTCTACTTCGTAGGTCTTCCCTCACTGCATTCAGTTTTTTTTTCAGGCGATCTCTTTCTTTTAATATCCTTGTCCATTTCTCAATTTTTGCTCTCGTCCATCCTGCATTCTATGAATATATCATAATGTCATAGTCACCTCAAACTTTGGACTTCAACTTTGGTTCTCCCTCCATATTTAATTGGTATCCTCAGTAGATCATCCTCGACATCATTCTTTCTTAAATCTCATTTTTTTCCAGTGATTAGGTAGGGGTTTAAGTTTTGTATGCATGTAACTCTGTCGATTGGATTGTTGCCTTATGTATTCTAATTTTTAACTTTTTGTGATACTCTTAGTATCTCATCGAACGATCTTGATTTTCTATTTCCCTTCATAAGTATTACTTCAATGTATTTATTTTAATTTTTGGTTAATTTATTACTACATATTCTTTTGAAATGCTCTCAAATCTTTGAAATCCTTACTTCGCTTCTTGCTTAGATAGTGTTATGAGGTCTATGTCATCGGCATAAGCTATATAGTGATGTGGTGCTAGATAGAACCCTTTGTTTACGTATATACAGGCTATCCGGAAAATAGTGGGAAATTTCCTGGATATGAAAAAAACACGTGAAAAAATACTATAAGTCCAAATAAACTTTTTTTTCGTATAGGCCTCTTCGGAGGCAGCTTTCAAAAAGCTGCAATGGAATCAAGTTGTTTACACATAATTATTGAATCACTAGGTATATTTTTTTTATTATGATATATACCAGTTAGGACCCTTCAAATTACTATCGAAGAAAGTGTCAATTACTCACAGCTGCAGAGATGGACTAGCTGTGACACTCATGACCCAATTTATTTGCTCCCTGTATGATAAGAACTTTGGACAACGTTTTTTCATATCTTTAACTATTGACTAAAAATCAAGTACTTTTCAGTCATATCGCTAATCCTAACCATTTTCAAAAAACGTCATTTTATTGACATCATGTATTCGGCGTATTCTGACAAAAGATACATTTATGTTCCTATCAAATGTTTACCTCTTTAATTAATAGACGTCTAATTCTGTGAATTGTAGTTCGTCCTAGATTTGCAAAAAATATTCGTTTTATTTTATCTGCACCAAAAACAAAGTATTGTTGTTGCAAACGTTGCTATATACGAAAGAAATAAATAACCTGCAGAACTTGTCCCCTTGCACATCGCTGATACATTGATTCTTTACTTCCATATTAATTTACTGATTTTTGGATTTCGTGGAGAAATTAATTGTGAAATAATTCAAAATATGGAACACATGTTTGTCGACCATGCAAATATGCATCTGATGTTTGGTCTTGCATTTTGTGATGCTTTGGAAGTCAGGAGGTTATATCACGATCGATATCCTAATCGTACTTTTCCAAATTAGAAAACATTTCAACGAGTTGACCAACGTCTAAGGGAGAATGGTAAACGATTCCATTCAATAAGGTAATATTATTAAATTTATTCATAATTTTAGAAAATTTTTGGAAAAGAAGTACTGATACTGATCGGGGAAGAACAGAAAGTACGCCGCAATTAGAGGAAAATATTTTAAATGCTGTAAATGACACTTCTTCAACGAGCACTCAGAAATTATCAGCGCAGTTTAATACGTCGAAAAGAAAAGTATATGCAACAGCAACGAAATAATGTAAACTCCATTAGCACTATTTTTTTCACGGATGAAGCAGGGTTTACCAAAAATGGTACCACAAATTTACACAACTCATATATATGGGCTGACGAAAATCCTCAACTATTATTTCGCATCATCAACACCAGTTCAAGTTAATTAATGTCTGGGCAGGAATCATTGGCAATTTTTTGATTGAACCATTGGTATCGTCGGCACGACTGAATGAAGAACTTTATTTGGAGTTCCTCCAGAACGCTTTTCACGATTTAGTAGAGCACTTACTACTTGAAACCCACCAAAATAGGTACTACATGCACTATGGGGCACCACCTCATTGCAGCGTTGCTTTACGGGAGTACCTGAATAACGTCTATCCAAACCGTTGGATAGGTAGAGGAGCACCTATTGCCTGGCTTTCTCGATTTTCTGCCCTAACGCCATTGAATTTTTCACTGTGGGGACACCTCAAAACCTTGGTGTATTCCACTCTGGTCGATAGTAGGGCGGAATATCCACGGAGAATCACGTTTCATTGTAATCAAATAAGGAATAATGCTGAGTTAAAGTGGCGGGCACACACACAGTCCTCAGTTCGTCGTACCTAGTCCGTTCTTGCACCTGTGAGTAATTCAAAATACTTTCTTGGATAGTAATTTCAAGGGTCTTACCTGGTATACAGCATATTAAAAAAAAAATAAATATATCTAATGGTTCAATAATTATGTGTAAAAATCTTAATTACATTGCAGCTCTTTGGGAGCCCATATCTCTAATGAGGAGGCCTATACGAACTTGTATTCCTTTCACGTGTTTTTTCCTATCCGAGAGATTTCCCACATTTTCCTGCTATCTCTAAATTTAAAACTTTAAAAGCAAATTTTGCAAAACCTCATTATTTTCTGGCTAAAAAAAGTTTTGTTTAGTTTTATGGATTATTTGTAAATTACTTTCGGCACAAATTTTTTGTACCATGCCATAAATTCACGTGTACAGAAATTTCTGTTCAGTTTTACAGATTACAAGTAAATAACTTCTGACGGCTCCTTACCCACCCTGTATAATCAATATTAAACATAATAAAATCCGAAGCCGCTATAATAAAACCCAAATAATCTGTAAAAGACATTTTTAAAACTTTTTATCACAAATAGCCTACTTTATATACTGCTGATAACACTTTTTGTGGCTGATCTAATTTAAACAGATTTTCCTCTGTCACGCCTTTCCTGCTACTAAAATACTTTATAGGATGACAGAATGAGAAATCGAATGTACCATCAGCTTTTCTTCTGCGCGTCTTTCGTCCCGTAATGTGAATAAAAATATAGAACGAGGCATGTCTTATATAAGTTTTAACCAATAAAAATATATTAGAATTTAATACTTTTGGAGTTTCATGAAAGTATCATAAGGATGTTATAGGAGTTTATAGATAACTCCAAATTCCAAAGTCTTTGTTCTATGCAGATGGGATGGAAAATTTTTGGCCTAACAAGGAAAATAAAAAATAATGATGTAGATAAGCTTTAATTATCTATATTACTTTTAAAAAATAAACAGAATGGTGATATTCTTTGGCCATTTTATCACTTTTAAATCAGAATATCTTAAAATCCTGACGGAAACGGATTTGGCTTTTCCGCACCAAATTAGATAAGGAATGATCCCAAATTTGTAGGTCTGTATAATTTAGACCAGCAATATACTATATTTTTATTTTTTGTTTTGGAAACGTGCAGCTAAAATTCGCTGATTTTCCTCAAAAACCAACGTCCTACTTATCAACTAACCAAAATTTCTCATAACAGTCTAAGAGCTACTGAATCCTTCATGTAATAGTCTGCATGCAAGGCTGGGAATTTTATAAGACCACTTCAAAAATAGACAAACCGAAACACGTTGATCCGGCAGGCCCCATCGGTCACTATTCCACCTCCCGAATTTTTGAAAATTACAAAGATTATGATTTTTAAATTTGAAGGTAAAAGGTTGACATTTCGATAAATTTTAATTTAAATACAGCAGGTTATAAAAATAAAAAAATGTCGGTACCTGCTAAAGCAATCTAAGAGTGAAAATAAACTTTGTGCTGTAATTATAACATGTTAAGACAATTTGCCAAAGCCAGATGATTGTAAGCAAAATGTAATAATTATTATGTCTCCGGAATAGAGAAAAAATGTTATGAGAGTGAAAAATTTTGTTTAAAATGATTTGTCTAAATATACAAATGGAGTGCGGCTGCCCATTTTATTTCCGAATTTAGCTGATTGTGAGCTCAGTGAATGTCTAATTTTTCTAAAAGAACCTTTTTTCCCGCTTGACACTTATATAGAATTGTTAATATTAATATAACATGAAGGGGATAAGGAAAGGTACAAAAATAGGGTAAGTGCCTAAAAGTTGTCCCAGAAAGGAATTGCATAGTTAATTTGTTGTATGAGGTCGGCAATATGAGAATCAGAGAACAAGAGCAGGATGTTGTCGTTTGTCATCGTCCTCGAAGCTTAAAATTCTCTTACTTTTTTGTTATGCCGTGCAGTGACATTAGTTAAATTTCGGATATTATATTTGTGTATGTCATTGAGATATTTATGCAAACTTTTTAATTATAACAATACATCAATGTACGGTATTGTTTTGTAAGTCCCGTTAAATCATAATTGCGGTAAAAATAGAAAAATTCGATATTTTCCCCCTATTTCAAGGTCGTAGAATACAATACTGGCTTTGTTGTATCCCTGCTTTTCCTCAGTTTCCCGAAAAACTCAAAAACGTCAAGCGTCACTTTACCAAGCACTTTTAATTCTGAAGAAAACACCGAACTTGCATATTTATTTTCAATAGTAAGAGTTAAAATAACATGTATGTAATATATTCCAGCTATTTTTGTACAAATTTTAGTGAATAAATTTAGAAAAACTTGTATTTTCAACGAAAACCAAAAATATGTTCCGAAAATGCCATCGACTCTCAGGCCCGCGAAAACGACTAATATTCGTTTGACACGTTGCCAGATGTAAAATACTTTCATGGTACAAATTATAAAATTTGTCCATCTCAGTCAACAACATAGTATAATTTTTGTAATGTTTTACACCGTGTCAGGGAAAAATTAACCTGAACTAACCACCAACCAAAATTGTTGATTAGATCAGGTTTAGCTTGGTTTTGGTTAATTTGTAAAACTGAAACTAATCTGGGCTAACCTAAATTGATCTAAATATACTTGCGTAATATAAACTATAAAATTTATCCATTATAGTTAACAACATAGTTCAATTTTTGTTATGTATAAAAACGTGTAAAATTTTTGGTCAGTTCAGGTTTAGCTTAGTGTTGGTTAGTTTTAGAAACTAAAACTAACATGAACTACGTAAAGGCGAGACAATCTGTGGAAAAAAAGAATATATGTAAATTTTACAGAAATCGTATTCGCAATCTGGCAACATCGCTAATTTTTCAGGTTTAAGGAACGAGTTCCACCACTATTTAATGGCGGCAGCAATTTTGTTTTTTTTTTGTTCTGATTTGTTTTTTGATAATTTTCTTAATTTTTCCGATAAAAATGTGTAAATTTATAAATTTTTATATAATACAGAGGCTTCTATTAGTGTGGAATTTGTGGTTATAATAAAATTTTAACGATTTAGTATAAAAAATTGAACCTGAAGTGAAATGTGTTTTTCACTGTTTTCAGCAAAACTGAGGAATAATTATGGATAACGGAAGTCAGAATCATGTTCTACTTTCTCGAAATGGAGAGAAGTACTGAAATTTTTTCAAAAAAATTTAGTTTCTGTAGTTTTCTCATAATGCAAATTTTTGATATTCCAATATAATACCGTAATAAAAGATTACTTAATTCCAGTCCTGTACCCTGCCCTACTGCGCAAGTACAGTATAGCCTCTTTAAAAGCATTTCAGCTTTACATGCCAGACTGAATTCATTTTACGGTATTCTCCTTCCTTTTACCCCGTCCAACTTTCTTGGTTTCACCCCAAAACAACTTCTTCAGGTGCTGTAGAGAATTTATTTTTGAAACAGCAATTTAATCCACATCCGAATTTCTCAACCGAATACGCGATGTGACTGAATATATTAAAATTTTGATATATAATATTGTGCCAACCAAATATATTGTAATAAGCATAACATCCTAGCAATAATAATTTATTTAAGATTAGTCCATTAAAATAATTTCAAAGTTTTAGCACTTGAGTTGCACTCTTAGCGAAAAATTAACAAAAAATAAATACATTATTGAGAAAACTGGATTAGTGTTTATAAAACTGATAACGCTCCATTGTAATTCAGGCCTTAATCTATAATTGAAAAGAACAATCATAAGATCATACGTATTTTCTATCTTTGTATAGGACGTCGAATCCTGGACACAAATAGTCGTCAGAGAGGAAAACATTCAAGCCTCTGAAAATGGCTATAAAGAAGATAACTGAAATTACCATGGACTGATCATGTCAAAAGTGAGGAGGTTATTAATTGAGTTGGTTGCTAACCCAAACCATAAATAATAATAATAATTATGTCTTTATTTCTGGCTCCATAAAATTAACAACATATTATAATTACTTAATATACAGAATAATATAGAGACAGAAAGGGCGAAGTCCAGATGTGGATAACACCTAAGTGACATCCACCCTGATCAACTCAACCCAGACTGAAAGTAAATAGGACCTAAATAATAATTAAAGACAGAAGAGAAAATAAACAATACTTATATACCCAAGTTAGATATATTGATTGAAATTCTGGATTTTTCTTTATTAAAATTCAAAAGAAAAAGAGGAAACTGCAATTTTCTTATTTGTTTATCAAATGCGTGTTGGAAGACAACATATCTAAATTTTATAACCGAGTTTTGAAGAAGTCCGGTAGAGAATTATATAGTTTAGCGACACTGTAGGTAAAAGAGCGTTCAAACAGAGAAGATTTATGCAGGAGTGAAGTTATTGTTCCTCGGAAACGAATGTTGAAGTTATGCACGTGGGATCTAAAAATGATTCGTCTGTATAGATATTGTGGGCTTTAATAACATATAATTTTATGGTAAAAACAAGCTTCATGTAACCACATCCTACTCTCCATATTCAGCCATTTCAAGTCGAGTAGCTTATGAGATATTCTCTCATATTTACGAACTCCATAAATTAGTCGCGAACAGGAGTTTTGCATTTTTTGTATTCTTCGTTTTTGAATAGCTGTTAAGCAGTTTCCATATATTACATCTCCGTGGCTAGAAATGGATAGCACCAGCGAGTCACAGAGCAAAGTCTTAAGTTTTATGAACTCATGGCGGTAACTGTAAAGAAGTTTTAGTCTAACATAAGCCTTCTGAACACAATGGGAAACATGCTAATCAAATCGCAGTGTACTGTCAAAGACAACACCCAGATTTATAGCACTATCCTTAATAGGCAGAACTGAATAGCCAATTTTTACATTTATAAGATTTTTAACAATCTCTTTATCAGTCTTCTTGCCAACCATCATTATACAGCATTTTTTCGGATTAAGATACAAGGAATGCTGCAAGGAGACCGAATGAATTGTTTTAAGGTCTTGCTTAATAGCGTTGAAAGCCTCAAGAACATCCTCCCTTCTGAAAGACAAATATACCTGGGTATCATCCGTGTAGCAATGCGACTTGCACCTTCTCAAGGCACTTGGTAAACACGAAGTGTAGATTGCATATAACAAAGGACTCACAATAGAGCCCTGCGGTACACTAGAATTTATGGGCAGCTCCTCTGAAATCTCGCCATCCAGTTTAACGCATTGCCTTTGACCCTCCAGAAAACACCTAAAAAATGAAATGGCATGATCACTAAGACCGATATAGTGAAGTATTGCTAATAGCAATCGGTGATCCAGAGTGTCAAAAACCGTGATTCCTTTTAAACCCAGATTGAGTCTCAGGCAGTATTCGGTTAACCTCCACATGCTCTGTAAGTTGTTCATTAATTATTTTTTCTAATATTTTTGACATACAGGGCAAAATACTAACGGGACGAAGATCCCGAAGTTCATTGGGACCACTAACTTTTGGCAATGGCACTACCAAAGCCCTCTTCCAGCATTCTGGATAAACAGAATTTAATAGACATGCATTCATTACATGCGTCAAGTAGGGCAAGATGAAAGGACAGCAGAGTTCCACCAAATCAATGATCAATCCGTCGTGAGTCTTCGCCTTAGACTTCATTTTAGAGATTATCTTCGCCACCCGTAACTCTGTTACTACTTTAAATTTAAAATTACGAGTTACATCATCTTTCAAACCATTTTCATAAAATTTCAAAAGTTTATTATTATGTCCCCCTGAATCGGGTATAGAAGATCTAAAAAATCTGTTTATTAAATTAGGATTCCTCAGATTTTCGGGGATATCAACTTTGTTTTTACTAACTGCTATAACCATTAAGCAAAGGAATCTTACCAGACCGGATAGCGCAGCGAAAGAAGAAGGTTGTGCTATATTGTACTTTTATATACTAATTAAATTTATAGTTATATTAATTTTTGTAATTATATCATGACTTGTCGCTTTAAATTTTATTATATATTCATTTTTAAATACTATCTTCCCTAAAGTTTATTTTCAGTTAGATTAATTACGAATATTATACAAATTTTTATGTATTTCTATTTTAATTACCAATAATAATTAACCTTACTACATCATGTATTGTTAATAGTAATATATTCTATTCTATTTTAATTTTAAATTTTCTAAACTTAGTTTCTCTTCCAGTATTATAGCATATTGTGTAACGTGGAAATTATATATTCTTACCACTGAATGGAAGTAAGTAAAAACAAAACAGGATATTCTTTTTTTTATTCCGCCATCCTCATACGTACTTTAATGCAACCCAAATGTGACAAAGGAAATCCATCTAAATTACATTAGCCTCACATAACCTAATTAAGAATGTAATAAAGCTAGGAAAGCAGCGCCACCGTAATGTGCTCGACGAATAATAAACCTTAACCCTGTAGGGAATTTTGGATGTTGGTCTCTTTATCCAACTTATGACAATATTATTACGGACTTTATGAATTAAAAGTTGGTTTACAGATTTTTAATAAAAATAGCTGCGGATTTTGGGATTTAGCTTTCTTAAAATAAATCTGACCTTTAAAAAAATTTTAAGGATGACGCTCTCAGTGATCTTGAAACACAGAGACCTGTTTTGTGTTGCATTTATTATCAGATTTTATAAAGTTTTCAAGTTTGATTCGTTTTCAAGTACGGAAAAAATCGAAGTGTGAACAGTGATTAAATATTTTTTCCTGAAAGGATTATTTCCCACGGAAATTAAGGCACTAGATGCTGTTTCTTCATTTACAATCACAAAAATATCAGTTGTGAACTTTAAAAAGCATCGTATGAACATTCAAGATACTGAGGGTCTGGAAGACCGAGATTTGTTACAACAGAAGAAGTCATCCAAAATATTTACAAAAGCTTTTTGAATAGCCATCGACTGAAACTGGCGTAGCTAGGCTAATATTACTGGCACGTGGGCATTATATCCTGATATTTTGGGGATAAGAAAATTGTGAGCAAGGTGGGTGTTGCATTCATGAACTGCTTGTCAAAAATTTCAACGAACCGAATGTTTGCGATGGATTATTATTGTGGACGAATCCTGGATCTGCTATTCATCCTAGCCTAAATAAGAATCAAAACAATGGATAATTAAGGAAATATTAAGAACGAAAATGTAGGGAAGGTAATGGTTATTATTTTTTGGAAAGAATCCTTATTGATTGCTTTTTATTAATGCCGAATATTATGCCATCTTAAACCAGATGAAATATAATATTTAGGAAAATGGGACAGATCTGTTAGGAAAGAGAGTTCTTGTTCTTCAGAATAACCCTCCCGCCAACAAGACTGTCATGGCGATGGCAAAAATTTGGCTTAAACACAGTTTTCGCGGTTTAGTTTACCAGATAGTTTCTTCAGCAATAATTTGCAATGCATGTGGCTTACAATGCAGTTTCGATAAGTCTGATGTTAAAGGTTTATCCACCAGGATCAAAAACCCATGATTAGCAACCTTAGTAATATCAAATGCTGATTCCGGTCTAATAAATGTGATAAAGGATTTTTATCTTGCAAGTTGTTCCCCTTTTACATTGCCTAAAAGGCTCTTGTATCTTGGCCAGGCGCGGATCCAAGGGGGGGGGGGCGGTGGGGGCGATCGCCCCCCCCCCCCCCAAGAGCTTGGAGTTCAGGAAAATAGACCCGATTTTGTCTCTTACACTGTAGTTTATTCAAGAACTAGGGAGAGTTTTTCATTTTTTACCTTTCTTTTTCTTCGCGAACTACCTGTGTTCTTTAGTCCGTTGTCTTTGTCCAAATCTGTTAGACACATATATTTTTCATAGGAATGGGTTAGAAATTTTATAATCAAAAATACCGGTCTATAATAATGGACTATTTGGGTTGGATAGCAATAGATATTTGGATGGGTGAAGTGTTAAAAAGGATTTTAATCCTTGTCATAGGCGTCGGAAGGAGGGTTATTTTATCATTAAATATTTATGGCATAGAATATTATTTCAGGAATACACTTAAAATAAAAAGTTTTTAAAATATTATTTTACTTCTTATGATTTTTTAATAATTCACATACATAGAAAATATAGATAATTTTGACATATTTAACACAAATCACAACTGTATTTTTATTATTTTTAATTTTGTCATAGAAACCGTTTTAGGCACAATCAAACTAAAACATAGCCTTTTTTATAATTTAAATACTTACAAAATACCCATTATCAAAAATACAAGAAGTTAAACATATATAACACATATATAAAAAAAATAAATTCATCAATATAATTTAAAAATTTTCTGGGGCTATCGGTCATTTTATTGTTAATTAAAAACATTTTTGGGATTTTTGACGTTCCAGTTTATTTATTTCTTAAATCATCTGTAGAATTACAATTAAACACTATAAAGGAATTAAAATGTCATTAATTTTTAAATGTTACATAAAATTTAAATAATAAATTGTGTTAACGCTGGTAAACATTACGTATCTAATTCGTCATCAAAGTCAGTGAAGCTATCTTCGCTCAAATTAATTATAATTGATTGAGATAGAGTTTAAACATTTCCTCTTATTCTTTTATTATATGGATTTTTCGCAATTATCTGCGGTAATTTTATTCAAAAAAATCTTTCAAAAGTCCAGTTAAATTATTAATTTTGTAAGTTGTGTTATTTCCAGCAACTCTACCTTTTATTTGAGAGAGATATTTCCTTCACCAACGGACATTTTCCGGACGATCTATAAGAACAGATTTCCCATCTGATTTTTCCCAACAAAAATTAAGTTTTCTGAGCAATTTTCAGAGTTGAGTTCGTTTAATTTCAGGTAAATCCCTATCTTCATTGATTTTAGTTAGAATTTTGTCGACGGCTGGGATCTGCTTCTCATAATATGTATGTACAACTCCTTTTATTACAGTTTACATCTCTTCTTCCAACGATGTTTTTCATCTGCCTGTGATCGAATGTAGCTTGGGATTACAAACAATTCCAGTCATTTTTTCTCCTTCAGTATTCGGTACATAGTGGATTTTCTAACTCCTGTCATGTTGAAACACATCTTAACAAAGCTTTTAACATTATTATCTAGATATTGATATCTTAAGGTATCATAAACATTCATCGTAATAAGTTTTTCGTTGAGGAAAAAAAGCCCAGGTTTAACGATTTTGTAATAAATATAGATGTGAAAGCTACATCTTTTGGGTATCTCACTAATCTTAAATAATATATAAAAACAAGCACAAACAAGATAAATCATTAAGGACACACTGTAAGGTGTACTTTGCTCACTGACAGAAATTAAATTGAATTATCAGAAATTTTATTGTTGCAGTAAATTTATAAAACCTTATAATATTTAAATATAATTAGATTTACGGGGGCACTAAAGTAGGTACGTTGGAGGTTTCGGTAACAGTTTTATTACTCTCTCTAGTCCTTGAATAAAGTATAGGAATGTGTATGCTTGTGATCGCCCCTCCCCTTTCCAAGGGCTTTGAGTTCAAGAACATAGAACCGATTCTGCCTTTTATATTACGAATGTGAATGCTGCTGGACCTTCGCCCCCGTCGACAACTTGTTTTTTGCGATAGCACTCCCCCCCCCCTGTGATCGCCCTCCCCTCTCCAAGAGCTTCAAATTAAGAAAAATAGCCTCTTCCCTGCCTTTTACACTAGAAATGGGAATGTTGCTGGTGTTCCCCCCCCCTCGGGGACAACTTGCTTTCGCTTGCCATACTGTACTTTTATAATATCACCGCCCCCCCCCCCAAAGGAGGCTGGATCCGCCCCTGATCTTGGCGCTACTCTGAATGAAAAGTAGGAATGTGACGAAGAAGTGAAGGGAAGAATTGGCCGTGCAAAAACAACTCCTTTACAGAAATATACCACTACACACCCGAATACGTGTGGTTCAGTGTTATGTATGGCCTATTGTACCATATGGTGCTGAAACTTGGTCACTTAAGGCTGGGACGATGAACCGGATCGAAGCTTTTGAACTGTGGACACTCCCCGACTACTGCGTACCCCCTGGACTGCTCATATAACGAATGATCAAGTTCTACGAGGAGCTGGCGTAGAAAGACAACTAATGGATACTGTAAAACAACGAAAAGTGTCATAGCTAGGGTACATTCTAAGACGATCTTGCTACTTCATACCAAGGCTAATACTACAGGGAAAAATTGAAGGCAGGTCGAAAACAATACTCTTTGCTCCGTAATATAAGAAATTGGTGTGGTATATCAGACGCCGCAACCATGTTTAGACAGGCTGAGGAGGGCACTCTAGGTATATTGTAACCATGAGATGGACACATGATCGCCGACGTGTGGCATAGCACAAGGCACCCGAAGAAAAAGAAGATGCTCTTGTGCCCTAGTTCTGACGCAAAAGTTGCCTTGTTGTATTTTGCCAGTGTAATAAGGTTTTGATAACAATCCCAGAACTGTTTTGGTGTTATCTGATGACATGCTAGAGCTTTCAATGCTCGTTGTATCATATGGACATACAAATACAAGAAATAAGATATACGACTACTCTCGTTAGAAGAAAAAATAGTTTTCTAAGACAGGGAAATAAAAAAGCTTCGACTTTTTCTCAAGGTGCATAAAAAATGAGGCGTAATGTATTTTTTAGTGTTATCATAATCAAACGTAAGTTCTTCTTTTATTTAAAACCTCTAATGCACTAATTTGGTCTAACTTTAAAACTAGTCGAAATTGGTAGTAAACGGTTTTAATTGAAAATTGCAACAATAAGTTAAGCAAGCCGAAACTGTCTGTCTGCCTTTTCTTATTGCCATACATTAGGGATATTATTTATTATTGCATATTACATTCGGTGCTCCCTGAAAAATGGAAGGGAGCACGGGTGTTTCCCCTTCATAAAACACCTAATCCTGAAAATTTTAATGATATTAGACAAACTAGTGTCTTACCAACGCTTTAAAAATATTGGAAAAGGTTATTCAAAATCAACTCCGGGAACACATAATTTATGGATCTAGGTTTAGATCTTAGATCTTAGGCTTCTCGCCTAACTGATGAGACCTAGAAAGGTCAAAAGCAATCAAATTGGTATACCGTATTAACACAAAGTTAAGATGAATTCCGAACTCAGTTTACTCACTTGGTGAAATCTGCAGTCCAGTACTCCATTTGGGATTTCGCAAATCTCCGCAAACACATGTGTTACTTGGCGATGCGTCTGACTTTTTCGGATAGACAAATAGATAACCAAATAAAGCAAAAGTATTCTTTGGTTCGAAAACTTGTTATATATGTTGCCTGCTATGACCTCGGTTCGACTTCTTCAGTCCAGTCATGGGAACTACCCTGAGACAAGTTGAAATTTTTCGTTTTAGAAATTAATCTACCGAAAAGTGCAAAAGTGAGAAACTCCTTTTGGGATTCGCAAATCTCCGCGAACACAAATGTTACATGGCGGCGCGTTCACCCTTTTGGACTCAAAAAAGCATTGTAGAATTTCAGAGATATCGGGCACTGGTACAACCTCTGTGCCTTTGGCAAAATGAGCACTGCTCTTTGCGAAATACTTCTGAACCAACTAGATAAATAAAGATGAAATCAGCTTTTAGGCTTCTTCGCTTAACTGATGAGACCGGGAAAGGTCGAAAGCAATTGGGATGCCGGATTGTATTTGTAGTAAGGCGTTTTTCCTACCTGCAATAGATTTACCTTATCTACCAACTCTTGGTGGAGTATCTTGGCAGCTGAGTCGTGTCTTTCCTTATACTCCGTTGCGGCAAATGCTTGGTGTCCTTCAGTTATATGCTGGACTCCCTCTGATGTTCTACAGCGTAACTACATTGATCGTTTTCTATTGCGGGATCTTGAACTTCTGATAGTTTTTCGTCGGAATAACCTGGTCTTGGACAGCTAATAAAAAGCCCTCCATTTCCGGAGACATCTGTCCTGAAATCAACCAGTATTTCGACGCTAAGTTGTCGACATTGTCCTGATTGATCTCATTTGAATGCCGTCCATGAAATAGCTTTTGTATCCAGAATTGTAACTTCTCTTGGTCTGTTTGGTAGTAAGAAGTAATATCCTGTTCCCTCAGTTCTAGCGGCGTTGAATCGTCTGCCTCGCATATTGCTCGGTGTAGTGTGGAAGAATCAGCTGACATATGGAAATATGGACGTAAATTTATTATTTTTTGATCAAGCTGCTTACCAATATCCACCAATTCTCTTCGTCTTTGATGTCTTTGAAGCATTGTACGTTCAATAGCACTCCGAATGTGGTGTTTCTGTGCTTTTGTTAAAAGGGTTCTTATTTTTCTTTGCTGGTTTTCGATGTTCAATTCCAAAAGAGAAGCTAAGTGCAGAACGTACGTACGCGTTGAGCGCCTAAAACAAATTTCTACTATTTAAACTAGTTTGTAATACCCGCCTTACTTTCTTGACAAATTGGGTGGTTAATTCGGCCTTCGTAGTGCGAAGGCCAATTTTTCGCATGTTTGTTCTGCTTCCATTGCATTCCTTTAACAAATTTCAAAATTATTATGTTATATTAGTATTATAAGATTTACAAGCCAAATGGCTTTGCACTCCCTCCAGGGGATATTGACTTATACACAAAGACACCAAAAGTATGAAGCTCTGTGGGAACCTCTTCCATGTTATCGGGTCCTAGGTGACATGATCTGCTGTATTTCCCACGAACTTTCGGACGGTTCGCGCGGTTGCTAGGAGAGTTGCTTTCTGCATCGGTTTATACAGATGCTCATTAAGACCCAGTCCCTTGATGATTTGCTGGAGGTTCTTTGGTATCACTCCAGTTGTTGAGTGTATTATGGGAATCGTCTGGACGCTGTTCATTGCCCATTGTCTTCGGATTTACACCTCCAGATCTCTGTATTTGGCAATCTTCTCCTTATACTTTGACTCTAGGTTGTTGTTGTTAGGTATGTCGATTAGTGTAGTACTCCTAGAAATTTTATCTATTAATACAATGTCTGGTCTATTATGAGCAACTGTCTGATCCGTCAGAATCGTTCGGTCCCAATATAACTTGAACTGGTTTTTCTCAAGTATAGGCTCTAGATTGTATTTGTAATAAGACACTTTTCCTACCTGTAGTAGCTTTAACTTTTCTGCTAACTCTTGGTGGAGTATCTTAGCTGCTGAATCGTGTCTTTCCTTATACTCGGTTGCAGCAAACGCTTGGCATCCTCCAATTATATGCTAGATTGTCTCTGATGTTCGACAGCTATATCTGCATTGGTCATTTTCTATTGAGAGATCTCTAATGATGAACTTCCGATAGTTCTTAGTCGGAATAACCTGGTCTTGGATAGCTTACAAGAAGCCCTCCGTTTCCGGAAACATCTGTCCTGAAATCAACCAGTAGTTTGACGCTAGGTTTTCGACATTGTCCTGATTGACCTCATTTGGATGCTGTCCATGAAGTGGCTTCTGTAGCCAGGTTTGTAACTTCTCTTGTTCTGTTTGGTGATGAGAAGTAATATGTTGTTCCCTCAACTGTAACGGCATTGAATCGTCTTCCTCGCATATTGCTCGATGTAGTGTGGAAGAGTCCGCCAACCTGTGGAAATGTGAACGTAAGAGGGTGATGTTTTTGACCTTTTGTTAGGAGTGTCCTTATTTTTCTTTGCAGGTTTTTGATGTCCGTCCTGCTCCATTTTACAATTCCAAAAGAGTAACTCAGCGCAGAGCAAGCATACATGTTGAGCGCCTTTTAATTATTAATATATTATTAAAAGATCAACAAATCATTTCTTTGATTATGAAATCGGCTTGAATGGGACATTTAGTTTATTTTCATATATTCCTATTACCAATATCAATGTAGTATATCCAAGATCTCATGTTTAATATTGCTAAATAAGTATTTTTTGACATGTATATCTAATATAAATTAATATATTTCATACTAATTAGTGAAACTGTCTGTTTAAAATGAGAATTAACCTTGGCTTTTTTTCTAAACTTTATTATATAACAAATATAAAAAAATCAACTGGATGTCTTTGACAAAAAACGCTAATGATGATCTAAAGGAGCTTTTGCAATTAAAAGAGATTTTCTTTAATTTTCGAATAATTTATAAATATACTTAAGTACTGAATAATTGCCTTAATTCAATGCTTTGTGTTACTTGGGTAATGAAAGTAAATTATTATTGAACAGTTTTTTTACTGGTCCAATTAGGGTTGAAATAAAATAGAATGTAATATTTCTTTTGATTAGACTTTAAAAAAAATTGACTAATGTTGGTCATTTAAGTGAAAAATTATGTGTTCTTTGAGGTGTCATTTAGTTCCACATATGATCGTTTTTTTTTCCTTCAAGCAGTTAAAGGAGAAATATGTAGACATTTTATTTCCTTCAAATACAACTCTGGTTCCCTCTATATGCATTTCGACCAGCTCCCAGTTTGATCAGCTGTAAGAGCAGCATTCATAGCAAACTTTCTATATAAAATCTAAATTCCGAGACATGTTGGCAAGATATTAAACCTGCAGATATTTACGATGTCAGAAAGTAAAATATCAACATTCAAACGATATCTATAAATAGATTGGAGTAGTGAAAAGTTCAAAAATTTCAAATTTCAGTGAGGAATAAAAAAATCTCTACCGCCGCAGAATTAGCTCAATAATTTACCGTTTTTCTTCTTCCTGCAATTAAATGAAAAATATACGGATTATCGGCCAATTAGCATAATAAATATTACATAATTTGCTAACATATTTATGAAATATTTAAAAGATAAGCAGACAAATTTTTAGGAAATAATAAATACGATCGCGTATAACGGATTTTTCACCTAAAACATTCTAGGGTGCGCCTCGGTTTAACTCGGAAACTGTCGACAAACTTGAATTAGATTGAATATCAGAATTTATATTTCTAAAATTATTTCTTTGTTCCTGTCGTGAGTTTTCTCCATCAGAAGGTGAAGATTCGAAACACTTTATTAATCTTTAAATTTGGGTCAATTTCAGGTTCGGATTTAAATCAAAATACTGAAAAATCTTCTTTTATATATATATATATATATATATATATATATATATATATATATATATATATATATATATATATATATATATATATGAAGTAAAATGCGAACAGTAAATGCAAACTTCTCTCCATCATATCCTTCTATGTTAGAGGTTGCACAGTTAGAATAAATTGTTATAAAACGCAATTTATCCTATTCCACCACCATCGAGATGATGGCCTACCTGTACCACCATACCGAGAAGAAAGTCAAAACTTACCCTCCCCGCCACAGTGATACGGCAGAGGTACATGTTTCGTCTCTACTAGACTCATCAGGGTACCGACATGCACCTGACTGTGCAAAGGACAGATCGGAAGGAAGCATGCACATACTGAACGCGGCTTCTCCGGCCTCCCGCCGGATGGTGTATATATGTTAATGCGGATTTCACGGATTCCTCCGTGTGAGATGCAATAGCAGTGGATATATCCACATTATGCCGTTGTAGTGCTGAAATCACATTCAGCAAACATACAACTATATGCAGCTCCGCGTATGAATGAAGTAAAATGCGAACAGTAAATGCAAACTTCTCTCCATCATATCCTTCTGTGTTAGAGGTTGCACAGTTAGAATAAATTGTTATAAAACGCAATTTATCCTATTCCACCACCATCGAGATGATGGCCTACCTGTACCACCATACCGAGAAGAAAGTCAAAACTTACCCTCCCCGCCACAGTGATACGGCAGAGGTACATGTTTCGTCTCTACTAGACTCATCAGGGTACCGACATGCACCTGACTGTGCAAAGGACAGATCGGAAGGAAGCATGCACATACTGAACGCGGCTTCTCCGGCCTCCCGCCGGATGGTGTATATATGTTAATGCGGATTTCACGGATTCCTCCGTGTGAGATGCAATAGCTGAATGTGATTTCAGCACTACAACGGCATAATGTGGATATATCCACTGCTATTGCATCTCACACGGAGGAATCCGTGAAATTCGCATAAACATATATATATATATATATATATATATATATATATATATATATATATATATATATATATATATATATATATATCATATACAAATTTTCCGATTTGATGAGTCATCTTTATTTTAATATGCTGAAAGGAATACTATATCGATGAGTCACATTTCTAGATAGATCTCAACTTTTATGTCCTAGATTTATTTAGAAGGAATTTCATAGGTATGTAAATAGGTATAAGATATGAGTTTAACATAGTTGTAGCATTGTATTTGAATAGTGAAAACATTAAGTAGTAGTATAAGATAGTTTTTATTTTGTTGTGTTAATAAAAGTATTGGAAGTATTAGTGAAAGATGTTATGTTTGTTCTGTGAACCCAATGATAAAATCGTAACAATTGATGTCAGAAGTGAAGATTGTCACCGGGTTTTTAGAAAATTGTATTGGTAATTAGAAAAGATAGAGAAAAAAAATTACACCATTGGATTTGTTACCAAGTACGAAAATACGATTAATTTTCGATAAAGTTCTACATTCTATTTGAAAACTGAAAAATATAGCGAAAAACAGACTTCACCATTGAATTTGTCATGGAAAAAGAATCTTCGAATTTTCTACAAAGTTGTAGAACGTTTTGACAAAGTTCTGGAATAATCTATTTAAAAACTAAAAAAGATATCGAAAAATGGACTTCACCATCGGATTTGTCATTAAGAAAGAAGCTTAATACCGAATTTTCGACAAATTTCTAGAAATTTCTATTTGAAAACTAATAGAGATAGCGGAACACGGGCTTCTACAACTGAATCATTAAGAAAGAAGTACAGAACCGAATTTTCGACAACATTCTAGAAGATTTTATGGCAAACAGCCGAAATGGAGCAAACAAATAAAATATTGGCTGATTTTATGGAACATATGGAAAAATGTCGCCTTCAAGACACACAAGAAGAAGAATAACGACACCAAAAAGAAAAACAGGAAGAAAAGCGCGATGCCAGAAAAAAAACATGAAGAAGATCGTCGCCTTAAAGATAAATAAGAAGTAAAAGAACGTCCCTAGAAAGAAGAATTACTTCTCCAAAAAGAAGAACAACGTCGCCTTACAGAAAAACAAGAACAAGACCATCGTCTTAATGAAAAACAAGAAGAAGACGAACGTCGCTAAAAAGAGAAACAACAACAAGAAAAACATTGTCTTAAAATAAATATTAAGAAGAATGTCGCCTTAAGGACAATTAAGAAGAAGAATGTCGCATTAAAGATGACAATAAATTTTACAAATGGATACAAGAGGTATTTGTACAAAAACAACAAAAAATACAATTAAATTGTATGAGGATCAACGCAAAAGTTTAAAAAAGAGGTTGGAGAAGACGACAAGACTTAGAAGAAGTGCGACAAGAGATAGATACTATAGAATCTAATATGAAGAGTCTTCAGATAGAAGTCAATAAAATAAAGAAGCATGACCCTTCTAATTAAGTAATAACTACCGTACAGAACATTAAACCTCTAACTTAGGACCGCCAGACATCTTGGATAATGTACAAACGACAATTTGAAGCTGCTGCTAGTATAAATAACGGAAATAAGATGGAATTGGAAGTACTAGTGAAAGGTGTTGTGTTTGATTCTGCGAACAATATATATATATATATATATATATATATATATATATATATATATATATATATATATATATATATATATATATATATATATATATATATATGAAGCATGCAAATATTGAACGCGGCTTGCTTTCTTCCGATCGGTCCTTTGCTTCCTTCCGATCTGTCCTTTGTACAGCCAGGTGCATGTCAGTACCCTGATGAGTCTAGTAGAGACGAAACATGTGCCTCTGTCGTATCACTGTGGCTTCTTCTTATTCTTCTAGGTAGAACCAAGTTCTGTTATTTATACAATGCCTCATCGATCCTCGTTTGAGGTCGAAATCCAGCTGTCTCTCCATCTTTTAGGGGGCCGTCCAGGCGGCCGTTTGGTGTTTGGTTTCTCTCTCATCACGGTTTTTGCTAGTCTGTCATCGTCCATTCGTTCCACGTGTTCTCTCCACTGCCTACTATGGTTTTGAACCCACTTCACAACATCCCCCACTCCGCTGTCCTCGCGTATTTTTGCGTTTTTTATTCTATCTCTTAAACTTGTTCCCGTGATCATTCTCAGCGTTTTCATTTCTGTGGTTCTCATAATTTGTTTTGTCTTTGTGGTTTCATTTCTTGTTTCTGCACCGTAGGTCAGTATCGGTCTTACACAGACCTTGTAAATTCTTGCTTTGCTTTCAACCGTCATATGTTTATTGTTCCAGATTATGTCTCTTAGTTGGCCTGATATCACGGCCGCTTTGTTGGCCTGTGTGCGTACTTCTTCCGTTACTGCCCTGTTACTTGTTATATGTGCTCCTAGGTATTTAAACTTCCCAACCTGTTCGATATGTTTGTCATCAACCGGTTCTTTTGCTATTACCATTGCTTTGGTTTTCTCCACAGATATCTTCATATTATACTGTTTGGCTGTTCGATTGAGATGGAAAAGCATTCTTTGTAAGTTGTCCTCGCTATCTGCTGTCAAGGCAACATCGTCTGCAAAGCATATAATCCGAACGGTGTTGTGTCCCATTGGGTACCCAATATTTTTGCTTTTTACCTCATCAATGATTTCTTCCATGATTACATTGAAAAGTGTTGGACTTAGGCTATCATCCTGTCTTATTCCTATGGAGAGAGGGATTTCCTCTGTTAGAGTGTTATTTGTTTTAATTACCATAGTGTTTTTGGAATTCAGTTCATATATTGTGCGTATGATTGCTTCGTCTGTTTGTTTTCTTCGCAGTAATTCTGTTATGTGTTCCAGTTTGACTCGATCGAACGCTTGTGTAAAGTACACAAAACAAATGAACAGCGGTTTATCGTATTCGATAGATTTTTCAACCAGCTGTCTGATAATAAATATACCGTCGATAGTAGAGCGGTTATTCCGGAAGCCCTGCTGTTCTTCGCACGCCCCTAACTTGTCTATGATCCGTTGTGACAGTATTTTGGTTAACAATTTGGCTGAACTATTCAGTAGGCTGATTCCCCTGTAGTTTTCGGGTTGTTTCTTTGATCCTCTTTTGTGGATCGGAATTGTGATGCTTTTCCGCCATTGGTTGGGTACTGACGTTGTGCTGAGGAGTATTTTTTGAAATAGAACAGTGAGCTCTGTGACAAGACCTCCGTACTTTAGCATCTCATTCGTAATTTGGTCGGTACCAGGTGATTTTCTGTTTTTTAATTTCTTAATTATCAGGTGCATCTCTGCTTCACTGATGTTAACATCTGTTAATATGTTAATATATATATATATATATATATATATATATATATATATATATATATATATATATATATATATATATATACATACATATATATTAAGACTAGGCAAAAATGTCTGCCTATTTATTTTTCGAAAAGAAAAATTTGCACAAGGAGGTTTTCTATTTTCCTAATCTAGATTACTGTTACTTATTTAATTACTTAAGTGTTTTATATCTTTCCTATTTCCTAGGTCACAATCGGGTATTTGCATCTAACCTCAACTAAATCACAGTCAAAGTGTTCTAAGAATTGTTAAAACTCTGTCATGCTGGAGATTATTAAAAATCTTCTTTTTTTCTGAAAGATTTAAGTCGTAATCGGGTTTTTATTTTTTAACCAGGAAATTTTTTAAATTTTCAACTTTTCTGAGAATTTTACTAACTGACAATCGGGTGTGGTAGCAATTAAGTGTTCTTAGAATCGTTGAAAATCTTGGACACTCTTGAGATTATTTAAAATTTTATGATTTTCGGAAAAATTATTTATTCAAACTTTATAGAATAGAACAGATTTTGCCCGTTTGCGTGAATAAGGCCGATTCGGTTTCAAAAGCCACTGAGTTAAATAAGATTATTAATCCGATTCCCGAAAACTTTATTTATTTTCTCCAAAATTAAATCACGTTGGCTCTTTTCAAATTTTGTTTATGACGTATTTTCCGACCGCAAACAATTCGCTAAGGCAATTACCTGTACTAGCAAATTTAAGGTTTTAAACACTATACTGTACAGTTCGTTCCCTGTACTGAACACTTATTACCTATCAGATTTAAACTAACAAAAAGGGTTTTCAGTCCTTTCTCGATGAACTCCTTAAACTTCTTTCTTCTCAAATTTCCTTTTTTTGATTTTGTCAATCAGCAAACTGATTCCAAGACCCCTGAGTTCTTAAGTCATCGTAATAGATCAACTTTCCCACGTTGTAAATAAATCGGTTATCCTTTTGAAGCTTGAAAGGGGTGATTCAAGTAAACCACTCGCTTGTTGAAACGTGTTATTTTCTTTGACGAGGCAATTTTCCTTGAGATTCTTCAAGTCAAAAGCCTACTGACAGAAATGTTTCGGTAACTTTCTTTATCGTAGTGCAAATGATAAACTACTCTATCAGTGACAGCCGAGAATTTCGTGTTCCGAATTGAGTGGCAGGTTTAAAACTAGTGGTAATACGATTTTGCATTTGAGAACTACGAACTCTGATGTATTGAATGGTTGTATCAGAAACTTCTGCGTTTGTAAGAAAATGTGCACGGTATGTAGTTTTACGAAGGCACGCCTAGTTCCTTTATGGATAACAAATCCATGTAGCATGACCTAACAAAACTCTTCACTTGTCATCTTTCTGGTTTAGTGTCGAAGCAATATCGTCGCTAACATCTTGATATGATATATTTTTCGAATTCCTAACCATTTTGACGCATTAATATTATTTTACTTTTTCTTTGTAGGCCTAAGTTAATTTACATCCAGCAAGCACAGAAGATACCCAATGAGATTTTGGCGGAACATTTGCAAGTCTCCACAAGAAACCAAACAAACAACCGATTTATTCCTCGATTAATATTGAATCATTTTTGGGTTGATTTTGTCTTATTTGTTGGGACCTTCAAATAGTGGAAGCCCATAGGCGCCGCCTAGTTAGTCTATGCCTTAATCAGGCCCTGCTCTTGAGAGTTAAGAAAATAACAGGAAAAAAGTAAATAAAAGTAATACTAGCGGTGTCACTGAAAAAATGAGTTTATAAAAGTGCCCTATTTTTACTGCGCAAAATGTTATAGAAGGTTTTAAAAAAATGTATTATTCAGTATACGGTCTGAAACCCAAAACTGTGTCCAGTCCAATGTTTTTATTTACATAATAAAACGAAGGGTATATAAAGGAAAAGCGAAATATACTTATAATTTCTTTTTATTCTGCTATTCCAAAGAGAATTTTGGTACAGGCAAAAACATAACGACCGAAATATAGTTAAAATATGTAATATACGTATAGTATTGTTGGAATAAATATCTTAATAAGGTTAGCAAATAATAAAATTTTATTACTCAGGGCATTTGATAAAGTTCATTAGTAATTTGTTTTAATCATCTAATAAACTTAAGTAAGATATAAAATTACTTTACAAATTTAATTGTTTTTGTTTTTCTCACTCGAAGCTTCTCGTTGGTTTATCACTGATTAAAATATTTTACAAAACCGAGGGTTAGTATAGTAGATTAACATAAGAAGGAAACTTAATCTCTAGGTTAGATCCGACCAACTAGGGTAAGCTTAAGTTGGTTTAGGGGAAAAATAGTGTTACAAAAACTCGAAACAAGTCTATTTAAAATTGCTTGTATTGAGGAATATCAGACTTTGAAAAAAGAAAAGGCAAATAAACTTTTTTCTCTTGAAGATTATTTTCCTGGGTAATACAAAATTACTGCTAATTTTTAGCTTCTCGAATTTTGTTTTGGTACATATTTTTTATTAACAATCTAAAACACAGAATTAATTTTCTTTATTTAATTTGAAAACTATTTTAGTTACTCAAAAATTTGTCTTTACAAAGTTAAAAACAATAAAAAGACTTCTGAAATGGTTTTTTGTTTGTCAAAATCGATACAATGGTTACCGAGATATTTGTAATGAATTACGTTTTTTTTGTTATGGTTTATAACGCCTGTATGTCTCAAATGAGAATAAAGTGTTACATGAGCACGAATGAGAACGTAAAGGTGTCTCCTCCATGCTATTTGAAGCAACTCCTCAAGCTGTCCATATAGTAGCTGCAGCAAGGGTCTTTATAAAAACTGAAATCCCCGGCATTTGCCACTTCATATTTCCAAAAATTAGCCATTTTCGGGCGCTATGCCTATAAGAATTTTTGATCAAGATATCATAAAGTATAACATACTAAATTTTCCGCTCACTTGACTCTACTTCTTTTCCATTTTTTTGTGCGGGGTTCTTTGTAGTATTAAAAAGGGAAAAATGCATATAGAAAATAATATATCTATCTCTCGGACAAATAGAAGGCGAAAAAGAGTTTGTTTTTTAAATCGCTGCATTGTTGTTCATTAACGTAACGAGCTGCAACTTCGCTCGTTGTCAGTGTAAATGTAAAGCTACAAAATACGAATTGATTTTTTTACAAAAGATGTTTCGTTCGGCGAAATCATCGAGCTTAAACTACAAGAGATAGCCTGCATGCGCGCGGAACCGTGAGTGATTCAAAAGAGAGAATGAACTTAAGTGGTTGATATCTCTCTCTTATAGTGCGTAATTGACTACGTAAAACAAGCTTCCTCCAAATGTTACCCAATTATGAATTCCAAATGCTGTTTCCATATGATATAAGTGGCTCAGTTTGCAAAACTTTAGGTTTGCAGTTTTCAATGTGGTTAGAGAGAGATAGCAGCTACTTGTTTTCTCTCTTCCTCTTGCTGTCTCTTGAACTATTCACGGTTCCACGGGTCTGCATTCTGACTGCAGGTATATATAAACTCGATGAACATGAGCTGTTGTTTTCATTGAGAGCAGATGCTATTTATATATATATATATATATATATATATATATATATATATATATATATATATATATATATATATATGTATATATATATATATATATATATATATTCTTGATTCTTGAACCATAGATTATATAACTTTTTCTTTATTTTGTCTTTTCTTGGGTTTGGATTCTTTATTTAACAAAAAATGCAAAAGAATTGACATTTCGTCCTTTATTTAAGGCATTTTCAATTTTTTTTTGTTTTATTTTCCTTCCTAAATATATTTTTATATAATTAAAACATTCACACAAGAAACATATCTAGAATTTTAATTTTTTTTTGTGCAGTGTAAGATATAAAAAATATATAAAAAATAAAACACACTCGCAAATAATAATTTCAATGAAAAGAATTTCACCAAATTAATTAATAAACGAACATATAAATTTTATAATAACGTAATAACAAAAAATATTGATTATAAACAGCAAAAATATGTAGCATTACCTTACACTAGTGAGCTGTCAGAAAAAATTAAATACATTTTAACAAAGCATGATATTATCGTATGCCACAGGTCACATAATAAATTAAATACACTGTTCACAAATTTAAAAAGAATTACTCCTCTCATGAATAAATCAAATGTAATATATTAGATCCCTTGCACAAATTGTCCCAAAAAATATATAGGCATGACGAGCCAATTGCTGAAGAACAGATTGAATGGCCATAAATATACTAAAAACGCCTCAACAGCGTTAAATAAACACACACTGGACGAAAAACATACTTTTGATTATAACAGTACTATAATAAAAAACAAAGATATGAATTACCAAAAATTACAGATAAGGGAAATGATTGAAATTAAAAAAGATTAAAACAGTGTTAATGACAGAACAGATGTGGGACATTTGAGCCACATTTACAAAAGCCTAATTTAAACAAAAATATTAAGTATTCGATCCTGTCAAATAAGAATCAAAAATTGAATATCCTCTTAAACATAAAAGTAAACGTATACCTTATTTTGTTATTTTGTGCATTGTAAAATATAAAAATATATAAAAAAATAAAACACATTCGCAGTCCATGTATCCTCAATATACGATGTAAAGATTGAATTTCATTAGTAATAGAGTAACAAAATGTCAAGGTGTGTACTGGTAAAATTAAATATTTTTTTTTTAAGTTTAAATACTGTTTTAAAGTGTCTTGTTTGTCTTTTCAAATTGTAGATATGTTTCTTGTGTGAATGTGTTAATTATATAAAAATATTTTTTAGAAAATAAAATAAAAAAAATTTTGAAAATGCTTTAAATAAAGGGCGAAACGTCAATTGTTTGCATTTTTTGTTAAATAAAGAACCTAAACCCAAGAAAAGACAATATATATATATATATATATATATATATATATATATATATATATATATATATATATATATATGTCATACTTTTCAAAATCATCATCCCAGAAACATTTTGCCGTTCAGTATTTCAAAACTTAAAACCTGGGTTTTCGAATGCCGAGGTGCGATTTTTTAATTTTGTGTTATCAATTAAAAAAAAAGAAATAGGGTAAACATTGGAAATTCTAAAGAAAAAATCGTAAAAGTGCTGATAAAATCCATCAACTTCGTTTTTTCGATTTAGCCATTCCTTGTTAAAATTATATAAACTTGGTTCTTTTCAATTTTTTTTTGTAAAGTGCATTTTTCGACCTTACAACCCAAAAATTTTAATTTTTGCCCTCATGCCCTGAAACAAAATTTGAAATAGATGCAACTTTGTTCCGGTATTTTATTAATTATCTAATATTTATACTCAATTATTTTCGAGAGTGTTCTACACAATCCGAGTGTTAAGAAGCCGTTAAAAACACGATTCGATTGAATATTTTCATTTTTTTTTATTTCTGAATATTTATTCCTTCATTAAAATCAAAGATTTGGTTTGTTTAATTGTTTCGATGAAAGATTAAATTTACTCGATATTAAAGATTCAACAAACAACAGTGATTAATCATTTTTTAATACTTTACTGATAATTCTTATGATTAGTAAATAATTATTTTGTCTTAACTCATTGATTTATGCTCTAAGTTAAAACTGTTGGCAATCATTTTCATTCATTCAAATGAGCAAAAAGATATAGCCTATTTCAAGACAGAAAAGGCTATTGTGTAAATATCGTCATTTGGTTTAATCACTCTAAATATATTATTTTAGTATTATTGAAATACCGCCTGCACCAATTATTTAAAAACATCGTATTTAATACCAAAATAATACATTTTCAGGTTATAAATTTCAATAGTCCGCACATAATAAGATCGTCTAACGTCTTGTCCCGAATTCCCTTCTTTATTACCATGCTGATAATGTTTTTCTGCCCCATGTAATTTGAATAGATTTTCCTGACATACTTTTTGCTGTCTCTAAAATGCTTTATATGACGACAGGATGAGAAATTTTATATATGTAGCGTCTTACTTTATTTTATGGATTTTTTGTTCCGCCATGCAAAAATTATTGCTAATATATTTTAACTTAATTTCTTTTTCTTTAACTTTCAGTTTTAGCACTATTAAAAATTTTTTACAGGATGTTACAAAGAATTTAGAAAGTAGCTGCTTCCTTCAACTCCATACAAAATAAGTTCTGATAAATTATATAAGTTTATACTAAACAGATAAGTGGTTGTCAATAACTAACTCCACTCCACTAAGAGATCCTGTCTTTAAGAAATTTGATTTTTGAAACATTTAGGTAAACATTTTTTGATTGTTGTACAGTCTCAATAAGGTACCTCCTAAATAAAGAACTATAGTTTTTTTCCGAATTCTAGAGACAATAATAATAAAACAACTATATTTTGATGATAACACACATTTTAAAAAAGTATATTGATTGATATTTTATTAATTTTATTTACATAAATTTACAAAAGCAGTGCATATTTGCACCACTACATACAGGGTGAGTCAACGATTGGATGAAGTAGGTTTGTGCCTTTTCGGTGAAATTAACAAAGAAACTATATTTATTGTTTGATACAGTTTATTTTTACGCAGATTTTAAAAATATTTAGGACTCTACAGGGTGAGCCAAAAAACTAGGACAGCATAAAGTTGTATTTTTTTAAATAGAACACCCTATATACGAATCGTATTTTCGATTTAGCTTATAATTTTAAATCTTTTTTATTAAGGGTTTACTATAACAAAACTTTATAGTTTCTGAGATAATTAAGTTTAAAAAAAAAGTCACATTTTCAAGCATCAATTCAATCCTAAATAACGTTTTCAATTTTGTGACTAATATATTCAAATTTGGAATTTAGCAAGGCCAAGGACAAGTTAACATAATTTTTACCTAATATTTGCAATAAAAGCTACAGGGTGTTGAACACATCGGCTCAAATTTGAACAAGATTAAATGAATAAATATCTTTTTTATTTAATGGTACACCCTGTATATTTTCATGTTATTTAATAGAGTAATAAAAACCCTAAAAGTTTTGTTCAATATATCCTATACCTATTTATAATAGTTTTTGAGATATTTCAGTTTTTCTTATTTTCCATACTTTTTTACAGAAATAGTCTTCATTATCATAGTAGCCATGGCAAAAACAATGTAAAAGAACATTTTTCTGTGTGTCAAATTTATAACCGCAATCGCTTATTTTGGTTTTTATGTAGTGTAGTTTGGTTTTTTTTGCATTCATCTTATATTGTAAAATGAATTTTCCAAAGAATGAGTTAATAGATATGATTTATACAATAGGAGAGGCTCAAAAAAATTGCCTTCTTGCTCAAAGAATTTACAAAATGAAGTATCCTGATCGACGCCAGCCTAATACCCATACTTTTCAAAACTTAATGCAAAGATTTGATTCTTCTGGTACTGTTGATTATCCAAAACGTAAAGTGGTCAACAAACCAGTAACTAATGAAGAAAAAGAACTACAAGTATTGTTAAATGTTCAGGAAAATCATTATATTGGTAGCAGTCAGTTAGCAGCATTATGTCAAACATCACAATCCACCGCTAATCGTACTACCAAGAAATATAGGTATCATCCATATCACATGGAATTACACCAAGAATTGCATGGACAGGATTTTGAAAGTCGTGTAAACTTTTATCGTACAATAAATGCGGAGATTCAATTAAATCCAAATTTATTATGCAAGGTAATGTTTAGTGATGAAGCTACTTTTAGAAGTAACGGTGCCGTAAATAGACGCAACATGCATTATTATGCCACAGAAAACCCATTTTGGATTAGAGAGGTGCAACCACTGGTCATTAAATGTTTGGTGTGGTATTCATCATAATCGAATTATTGGACCACACTTTTTTAATGAACCACTAAATGGACATAGTTACCTGAACTTTCTACAAGAAGAACTACCCCAACTGCTTCAAGGTCTCGATAGGGATGAGCTCGACAGTATGTGGTTCCAGCACGATGGTGCGCCTCCGCATTACCATCGTGAAGTTCGTGCGTTTTTGGACCAACGATATCCGCAAAAATGGATTGGACGTGGGGGTTTCATTGAGTGACCACCAAGGTCTTGCGACATCACCCCATTAGATTTCTTCCTATGGGGTTATATTAAAAATAAGGTGTATGTTAATCCACCAACAATAGTGGAAGATATGCGAAACAGAATTAGGGATACCTGTAGAACAATAACGCCACTAATTTTGTCCAGGGTCCGAAAAATCTGCAAAAAAGATTAAATTTGTGCATTGCACAAGAGGGTCGTTTATTCGAACACTTATTAAAAAGAAATAATTAATCTCAGTATTTAATAGGTAATTTTTTTGTTTCAATTTAGTATAAAAGTAAATATATATTTGGCTTGCCGTTATTGTTGTGTTAATTTTTTCACATTATGTTTAATTAAACTATTGCCGTTGTAATATAACGAATAATGTATTTCATCATATTTAACCACATTATGTTTGCTTCTGTAGTTTCTTTTTATTATTTTACCTGGCTACTATGATAATGAAGACTATTTCTGTAAAAAAGTATGGAAACTAAGAAAAACTGAAATATCTCAAAAACTATTATAAATAGGTATAGGATATATTGAACAAAACTTTTAGGGTTTTCATTACTCTATTAAATAACATGAAAATATACAGGGTGTACCATTTAAAAAAAAAGATATTTATTCATTTAAACTTGTTCAAATTTGAGCCGATGTGTTCAACACCCTGTAGCTTTTATTGCAAATATTAGGTAAAAATTATGTTAACTTGTCCTTGGTTTTGCTAAATTCCAAATTTGAATATATTTGTCACAAAATTGAAAACGTTATTTAGGATTGAATTGATGCTTGAAAATGTGACTTTTTTTCTTTAAACTTAATTATCTCAGAAACTATAAAGTTTTGTTATAGTAAAGCCTTAATAAAAAAGATTTAAAATTATAAGCTAAATCGAAAATACGATTCGTATATAGGGTGTTCTATTTAAAAAAATACAACTTTATCCTGTCTTAGTTTTTTGGCTCATCCTGTAGAGTCCTAAATATTTTTAAAATCTGCGTAAAAATAAACTGTATCAAAAAATAAATATAGTTTCTTTGTTAATTTCACCGAAAAGGCACAAACCTACTTCATCCAATCGTTGACTCACCATGTAAAGTCTCAATAAGGTACCTCCTAAATAAAGAACTATATTTTTTTTCCGAATTCTAGAGACAATAATAATAAAACAACTATATTTTGATGATAACACACATTTTAAAAAAGTAAAAATATCAATTTTATTTACATAAATTTACAAAAGCAGTGCATATTTGCACCACTACATACAGCTAGATTCCTTATGTAGAGACAAAACCAAAATAAAAATTTTCAGGACACACTATGCAGAAAAATTGTATTTTGTTTTAACAAATAGGGAAGAACAGAACAGACTTACATAAAATATCAAGTTGTACTCAGGGGCGGATCCAGCCTCTCTCCTTGGGGGGGGGGGGTGATATCACAAAAGTATAGTATGGCAAGCGAAAGCAAGTTGTCCCAGGGGGGGGGACACCAGCAACATTCCCATTTCTAGTGTAAAAGGCAGGGACGGGGCTATTTTTCTGAATTTGAAGCTCTTGGAGAAGGGGGGGGGCGATTACAAGAAAAAACAAATTTCCGACAAGGGGGTGGAAGGATGCGATTCCTAGTATAAGAGGCAGAATGGGGTATATTTTCCTGAATTCAAAGCTCATGGGGGGGGAGGGTGCTATCGCAAAAAAAAATTGTCAACGGGGGGGGGGGATGCCAGTAGCATACACATTCCTAATATAAAAGGCAGAATCGGTTCTTTGTTCCTGAACTCAAAGCCTTGAGAAGGGGAGGGGCGATCGCAAGCATACACATTCCTATACTCTATTCAAGAACTAGAAAGAATAATAAAACTGTTACCAAAACCTCCAAGGTACCTGCTTCAGTGCCCCCAGTAACTGAGAACTGCCGTAAATCTAATTATATTTAAATATTATAAGCTTTTATAAATTTACGGCAACAATAAAATTTCTAATAATTCAATTTAATTTCTGTCAGTGAGCAAAGTATACCTTACAGTGTGTCTTTAGTGATTTACCTTGTTTGTGCTTGTTTTTATATATTATTTGAGATTAGTGAGATACCCAATAGATGTAGCTTTCACATCTATATTTATTACAAAATCGTTAAACCAGGGAATTTTTTCCGCAACGAAAAACTTATTACGATGAATATTTATGATGCCTTAAGATATCAATATCTAGATAATAATATTAAAAGCTTTGTTTAGATGTGTTCTAACATGATAGGAGTTGGAAAATCCACTATGTACCGAACACTGACGGAGAAAAAAACGACGGGAATTGTTTGTAACCCCAAGCTACATTCGATCACAGGCAGACGAAAAACCTCGTTGGAAGAAGAGATGTAAACTGTAATAAAAGGAGTTGTACATACATTTTATTATGAGAAGCAGATCCCAACCGTCGACAAAATTCTAACTAAAATCAATGAAGATCGGGATTTACCTGAAATTAAACGAACTGTGCTCTGGAAATTGCTCAGAGAACTTAATTTTTGTTGGAAGAAACCGGATAGGAAATCTGTTCTAATAGATCGTCCGGAAAATATCCATTGGTGAAGGAAATATCTCTCTCAAATAAAAGGTAGAGTGCCTGGAAATAACACAACTTACAAAATTAATAATTTAACTGGACTTTTGAAAGATTTTTTTGAATAAATTTACTGCAGATAATTGCGAAAAATCCATATAATAAAAGAATAAAAGAAAATGTGGAAACTCGATCTCATGACCGGTGAGATAGAGGAACCAATTATAATTAATTTGAGCGAAGATAGCTTCACTGACTTTGATGACGAATCAGATACGTAATGTTTACCAGCGTTAACACAATATATTATTTAAATTTTTTGTAACATATAAAAATTAATGACATTTGAATCCCTTTTTAGTGTTTAATTGTAATTCTGCAGATGGTTTAAGAAATAAATAAACTATATCGTCAAATATCCCAAAAATGTCTTTAATTAATAATAAAATGACCGAGAGCCCCAAAAAAATTTTAATAATATATTGACGAATTTACATTTTTTTTATATGTGTTTAACTTTTTGTATTTTTGATAATGGGTATTTTGTAAGTATTTAAATTATAACTTAGAATTTTTTGGGAGAAAAAGGCTACGTTTTAGTCTGAATGTGCCCAAAACGGTTTCTATGCCAAAATTAAAAATAATAAAAATACAGTTGTGATTTGTGTTAAATATGTCAAAATTATTTATATTTTCTAATGTATGTGAATTATTAAAGAATCATAAGAAATAAAATAAGATTATAAAAACTTTTTATTTTAAGTTTATTACTGAAATAATATTCTATGCCATAAATATTTAGTGATAAGATAGACCTCCTTTCGACGCCTATGACAAGGACTAAAATCCTTTTTAACACTTCACACATCCAAATATCTATTGATATCCAATCCAAATAGCCTAATAATTTATAGACCGGTATTTTTGATTATAAAATTTCTAACCCATTCCTATGAAAAATATATGTGTCTAACAGATTTTGCCAAAGACACAGGACTAAAGAACATAGGTAGTTTGCGTAAAGAAAAAAGGTAAAAAATGATTTATTACTCTCTCTAGTTCTTGAATAAACTATAGTATAAGAGGAAAAATCGGGTCCATTTTCCTAAACTCAAAGCTCTTGGGGGGGGGGATCGCCCCCACCGCCCCCCCCCCCCCTTGGATCCGCGCCTGTTTGTACTATTATCTGACATTTGATATCTGAATACTTCTATGCAAAGGTAATTTTTTTAGCTCATAGATTATTTATATGTTTTCCCTGTTAAATACTGAAAGAAAGTAAGTAGGTAATACAGATTTAATTTACGGGGTGTCGTTTAAAAATTATTTAAACTATGAGGTGCTCGGATTATCAGTGTTCTGTTTTATTGATATTATGATTATATTTTCTTATTTCAGTCATTTCGCTCATAAGTTTTTTTTAAGTTATTCTGCTAAGAAAATATAAATGTTTGGTTAAAATTAAAACAATGTTCAGTCAACGAATCTAGATTCATAATAGAAGAGCCATTCATGGTTAAAAATCGTCGCCATCCGTGGGTATCAATGTTTACGAAGATTAGTTTTCGTATCCAAAAAAAAAGATGGTTCCCTCTTCCAGATGACCTAATGTAAGAAATGAACGTTTCATATTAAATGTCTTCGAAGCTTAGAGGTTAGGGGTATTCGAAAATTATATTTAGCATTTTATGTGGCGTTTTTTTTAGAAGAAACAAAATTTCCCTAGGTATTTTCTTATAATAAGTTTAAATTATGCTCGGAGATATTTTTTTAAATTTTCTGGCTGAAAGGGATTAATTAAAAATATTAATTCTATTGTTTCTGCGGAAATATTTTTTGTACATATGCAACAAATATCTTTTTATGTAAGAAAAATGCATAAGACGCTCTAGTACCTATGCCACATACAACCACAAAATGTTTACTAAAGCGGCTGATCGCGAATCCACTGAAATAAGGTAATAATATTTCACTTTAACTTCATCATGTAGAAGGAGAACCTGTAGTCGGGAGGAACTGTGGAAGAGAGATATTGGTGGTGGGTGCAGTGTGCGAGAGAAATAGCATCAAAACAGTGAGCGCTTCATGGGGCCCAAAAAATCCCAATCCCAGAACAGAGCTTTTGTAAGAATCTGTTTTCGCTAGTTCAGCTAAAGCTATATTAAACCAAAAGCGGATATTTTACTTGCAGCTTGGTGTATAAAAATACACTTATATAAGGGAAACTTAGCCCTCAACCAACTGAAAAAACCTTATACTATAAGGAAAAACGTGCTCTGTTCTAACACAGTTAGAGACAAAGCACTATCTCAGATTGCAAGAATGCCAGGAAAGGTGGAAGCTTGTCCTATGGTAGTGCACAGCCATCTGTAGACCTGTTTCGAACTTGTTAGTTCTCGTCAGTACAGAATAGGCCAGCGCATTTCAGCATCGGAAAAGTAAATCCTTTAAGCAACTTATATTAGACAAAATATGAAATCTAATACAAGTGGCGCCATCTCCCAGCATTCCACGGAATCTGAATATTAAATCTCGTAGAGATCTGTATATATAAACCAAAAGTGGATAATATAATTGCAGTTGGGTGTATAAAAATACAATTATATAAGGGAAACTTGGCTCTCAATCAACTGAAAAAACCTTATACTATAAGGACAAACGTGCTCTGTTCTAACACAGTTAGAGATAAAGCACTATCTCAGATTGCAGGAATACCAGGAAAGGGTGGAAGCCTTTCCTATGGTAGTGCACCGCCATCTGTAGACCGGCTTCGAACTTGTTAGTTTTCGTCAGTACAGAATAGGCCAGCGCACTTCAGCAATCCTTTAAGCAACTTATATTAGACAAAATATGAAATCTAATACTGACGAGAACTAACAAGTTCGAAACCGGTCTACAGATGGTAGTGCACTACTATAGGAAAGGCTTCCACCCTTTCCTGGTATTCTTGCAATCTGAGATCGTTCTTTATCTCTAACTGTGTTAGAACAGAGCACGTTTGTCCTTATAGTATAAGGTTTTTTCAGTTGGTTGAGAGCTAAGTTTCCCTTATATAATTGTAAAGCTATTTTTGTTTTTGTTATTAAATAGGTCCACAGATCTTACACTTCGTTTATGTTATTTTTCTCTAGTTTTAAGATATCTGACAGTGTAACTGCGTCACAGTTTGAGCACGGAATTTTCATATCAAATTGCTTTCAAAATTTTTAGGAGTGAGTGTTTTAACTTTGTATATTTTTTTGGTAGTATTTTCCTTTCTAAATTCGATAGTAAGGCAGTCACTTTCAAGTTCCCCGGTCAGTTTTTCCGAGAGATCTTTGATATTCTAATACATGGATTAAGCTTTACTGGTTTTATTATATATATATATATATATATATATATATATATATATATATATATATATATATATATATATATATATATATATATATCATATCTTATTATTTATGTTTTGGGATATATTTTTTTAAGATATTAAAGTTTTGAAGATTTTTGTTATGAACGTCCAGATTTAATTGTCTTGTTTGTGATATCAATCTGTTTTTATTGTGTTCTCTTCTGTTCTTAATAAGAGTAAATCTAAAAATGATATAGAGGTTTTTTTTCAATTTCAATTGCAATTTAGGGTAAAAGCCATTAAAAATGGTAAAAAAAATATTGATCTGGTCAGATGGTACACATGAAGATTGAAAAAAGGTAATTCAAAAAGTTGTTTAGGAATGCATTCTCTGTGCAGTTCGGACATGCCAATGTCTGAACAATTTGGCGATAAATGGTTACCCATTCCAAGGCCATATATTTGTTTAAAGAATTTGTTATCAAAATTAAAATGACCATTATCAAAACTTTCAGTGATTATTAAATTACAGTTATCTTTAATTGTAGACCACTTTTCCTGACGTATATTCATAGGGAGATACGTCGAAATGTTGGGAATCTGGTCCAAACTGACTCTTTCTTCTATTTTTAGATTCATTTGTGCTGCAAGCAATCACATCGTGCTTCTAATGTCTGAATATTTTTAAAAAGATTTGTACTTATTTTTTAATTCTAATTAAGGAAATTTTAAGGAAAAACTGATTAAATACGTGTTGTACAAGCATTATGTTAGGGTTTTGCAGCAATCATTTACGATGTTAGATTTTTCTAAAATGCCTGCAAAATTTTATATCAAAAGAGGCGATGCCAGTCGGAGAGCATATTGAAACATTGAAGATAAATAAATCTGTGATTTGGTTGGACCAGGTCAATAGAATAACTTATAGTATACATTTCCTGTATTTGTCGATGTTTCGGCATCTATGAGATCATCCTCAGGACTTTAAAATAAACATTTATACGATAATGAACTTCTTCTAGTATTATTCGAGGTACTATATAAATTTTCATTCAAAATTCAGAATGTCTATTATAATTTAATGACAAATTGTGTTTTCTGTGCTTTTCTTAATATTTATCTTTAACTATATTACACAAAATATAAATTTTATATCCAGTATACTACTTTCGATGTCAGCTCCCATGTGCATCTGAAAGCTTGCTTAAAAGCCCAGAAAGCAAAAATGGTTCGAGGCTTAAGATGATCATTCTAGCTCAGTACAATACTGAATTACTCCCAGGTATTTAAAGAGACACATTTTCTAACTATTTTGAATAGTTGTTGCCAGAATAAAACATAATTTTAAAGTACACTTTACGAAAGATTCTTTCCTGCTGCAAAAGAAGAAAAATCCATACCATAAATTTACATCCTGCAATGTTTGAACTTTAGAGGTTAAAGAGGTTTTGAAATTTAACGCTATCCAAAGAAAATCCGGTTTTCTTCGTAAAATGTATTTTTGTAACATCAAAAACATGACTACGAAAATTTATTTAAATTACACCTTAAAATGTTATCAGTAAAGTAATAAAGTACTTCTATTTGCGATAGGAAGTTTGTAAATGGTCCATAATGTGCCATTTAGCATTTGTTACAGCCTAGAAACGACTTTCCACACGGGCAATTTATTCGGATAATGTATGTGCATGAATCTTTTTTGGAGCTTATTTCTATTTATTATCGAGTTGAATTTTAAATTATAATATAATTAACAACTAAATTATAGAAATTGAAATTTAATAAGTTAATTGTCATTTTTAGCTCCTAGTCATAGAAATATGAACATATATTCTATACTTAACATAGGCAGGAGGTAAGTGTATCATATTAGTCAGACACTTGCTTGTCTTAATTTTTCATTATCATATTCAGAAGCAATTTGTTATTTTTTCTCTCTGCAGTATTTGAATGGATAATCTTGAGAATATGTTTCAAAATAAGCGAAGATTCCTTAAAATATGCTGCACCCACATGTGCGGTAAAACCTTAGCTGATTAACACAACATCAAGTTGATTTTATCAATCAGCTTTATATTATATTAAATATAAGTATCCTGTTTACAATAAAGTAACATATGATACTCATATCACTTTGTATTCTCAATTTGATAATGTATGATATATATCTTATACCTAAATCATTATGTTGAGAATATTGTAGCATTTTATTTTAGTTTGAAATTAATATTCTTCTCTTCTATGGCTTTTTCAAAATTATTTTATCGAAGAATATTGACATCTGAAGTTGCCTAGAAAAATTCCTTCTTTATGGTAAGCATCAATTTGAATTGTTCAAAACAAAAAGTTTTGCAAAATTTATGAGTATAGCTTAAATATGTATTCCTAAAAAGCAAATTTACATATCATCAAACATTTAGAAAATGGAGGGTTAAAAATATGTCATTAATTTAACATCAATTTCGCAATTTCTATTATTTATAACTTTTTTCAAACAAAACTTTAGTATGTATTGTATATATAAGTTGAAGTCAAAAAAAATATCTTCAATTTATATTCAAAATTAAGTGGAGCTTCAATTATTTTTTGTGTTATTTTGCAATCCGTTTAATTGGATTTGCATTGTTTTGAGACAAACCCTTCTAAAGTTTTAGGACAAGGAAAATGTGTAAATCATATTTTTAGTTTTTTACATGCCCATTAAGCCGGATAATTTCAATCTGTTCTGCTGCATATCCGTACTTGAGGGCTCTGAAACATATTTTATATGGAGAATACTATCAATTTAAACAAAAAAAAAAGGATTTTTTGAATTTGCTACACTAGGCTATCCCTTTAAGAACTTTTTTTAAATTTGTTGAAATATGTTGTCTTATTTCAGCATTCTTTTTTCTATTAGTTGATAATATTTGTATTTTATAACCTTAACATCTTCTGCGGCAAGCTATCTAAGACACACTACCCTATTAGAAAAGCGAGAGCTACATAGCTGCTTAAATCACTTGTCACTGTTTTTAATTCTAATAAAATAAGTTTTTTTTTACTAACAATGTTTATTAGTCAAAACGCACTTCAACGTTTTTTATATATTTTAGATTGATCACAAGGAACAAATATTTAGTTGGAAGTATTTGTAAATATAGCGTTAAAAATCTATATACTTCCTGTCAGATGTTGCATCGCTATTTCAAATATCTATGTAAAAACTCATAGCTTATTTTACTTATCTGCAACAACAAATTGAGATTTCTAAAGCTTCCAACATAGATTTGTATGTTAAAATCTCCACTTAATTGCTAAAATGAACATAACAATTACAATTACATCAACAGAATGTTCAACTGTTCTTGTGTTGTAAGCAATTCAGTACTGATGTTGTTTGCTACAAGTATACGGCTATAATTACATGCAATTCAAACATACTTCAACAAGAGCGTGGCTTTATAGCCTGATTAAAATTGCATTTTAATGTAATAGGTATAAGGATTTGCTAGTTTTAGCAGTTAAACTCAAATAATGGCAATAATGTCTTTTGCTTTAATTTATTCGTCACATTGTGAAATATCATAATATAAAAATTCTCTCACTTATCTAAAGACATTTTTATCTTTTTTCGTAACTTTATAGGGTAACTTTAAAAGGTCTGTATAAAATGTTACCACTAATTTTTGAAAATATAATCCAATTTACCTTAACCCTAAAATTGATAATTTCCGAAATGTAGGATATTAAAGTTTTAGTTTTTTTAAAAATACAATAATATATTTTTTGTTTGATTTGCACTAAATTTGTTACTTTGGGTTTGTTTAAAAAGAAAAATCAAGATCTGATTACAGTTTTGATATACATTGTTGAGGGCGCCACCGCATTAGCACCTTGCCTATATAACTTTTTTGGTCTCGGTATCTCAAATTTCTAATTTAAAATTCTTATTTGTTGGTATCATTTGTTGAAAAAGCTTTTAGAGCAGGTTCGCTTCTAACAGCCGTTTCTAAGATAATCGAATTTAAAAGTTTTATTGCATACTGAAGCTTAGAACATGTACAAGAAATTTATAGGGTGTTTGAAGGCCAACAGGCCAACAACAATAAAATTCACAAAACAGTGAGCTAACAGTAGTTGTTGTATATGTAAATCTCCTTTCAGACAGAAAATATAAAATATATATATATATATATATATATATATATATATATATATATATATATACAAACAGTTTACTTCCTGTAAATATCGCTCTGGTCCTCGCATTTCGATCACCTCATGATCTCGTCAGAGGAGCTGTATCGGACCGAGAGCAATATTAGCAGGAAATAACTGATATATGAGCTATAAATTTGAAGGTGTGTCGGCAAGATATTATACCTGCCATCTACTAACTTCAATGTCAAATTGTATATATATTTTTCATATTCTCTGTCTGAAAGCAGAACCACATATATAACAAACTATTTAAATACGGCAGAAAGATTTATTTCTTAATGAAATTTTGATTTTTAAAAATTTCAAGTTACTCCGGTGATTCATGGATATCGTTCGACTGGCAATATTTTTCAATCTGACATCCAAGTTGGTAGATGGCAGGTGCAATATCCTGCCGACATATCTTAAAATTTATGGTTCATATATCAGTTATTTCCTGCTAATGTTGCTCTCGGTCCGATACAGCTCCACTGACGAGATTATGAGGTGATCGAAACGCGTATGGAGAGAGGACTAGAGCGACATTTGCAGGAAGTAAACTGTTTGTATATATATTTTCATATTCTCTGCCTGAAAGGAAAATTACATATATAACAAACTATTTAAATATGGCAGAAAGATTTTTTTATTTCTTACTGAAATTTTGATTTTTAAAGTGAGCTAACAATGTTATGTATCGTCTTTAGATACAAGAGAGTATTAGCAAATTATTCAATCTGATAACCCCTTTTGATTTAATTTATTTGTCTTATTTCCTATTTACATGTACATCACAGAACAATTTCCAAATAGTATATAGATTCTACAAACTAAATACAAAAACAACTTTGGTAATACAGATTTACGACTACCCAGTAATTCATTTCATATATTAAAAACTTACATAAAAAGTATCTATATTTAAAAAATGTTCGATATAAATTTTGGTTAAGCAATTGACAAAAGCTCTCCAACCATAATTTGTTCAATGTACTGTTACAACAAATAACTGACTTTGTCGAGTATGTTTATTAGATACTATAAAATTAAGCTAGCCAAGAAGTTCGTCACAATTAATCAAATCCTTAACAAATGTGGTAGATACGCAGCTAAACCATACCATGCGCTTATTCTCTGGAACAATCAGATCTACCACTACAGCGAGGCTCCCTCTACTCTCTCATATCTCGTCTCCAAAACGTCGTAAGCAAGACATTTTTCTCTGAAAATAGCAGAACAGCTTTTAACCAATAATTAAAACATTAAATGTCAAAATTTTCTTTTTCTAATCAAACGCTCTTACCGATTCAAACCATCGAGTACAGTTTAGAAAATATTTTTGATAAAATTCTTTATTATTAGTATGTTTTCCCTTTGGGAAGAAGTATCTACGAGTAATAACCACAAAAGCACCAAATGGCCATAGGTTATCGTTCATAATTTCATCTTTGTATTTAAAGGGAGCCTTTATTCCCAAGGAGCTTCATTGATCATTGTGGCTAAGATTTAGCTTTATAGATTCAGTGTACAGACACCCGATAAAAAGTTCTTTACCTTATTCTTGGTCGTAATTATATCTAGGTCGTTATCTCAGTTGATTCTAAGGAATATTGATTGTTTAAAAAAAAAGAGTTCTACGTCGTCCTTGGCCAGACTAACTGAAATCTCCAGCATCAGAGCTAGCGCCAGACTGACCTTTTTTATTTCTTGAGTTGTTACAGATTTTTGGTGACTGATCGATATTTTTCTCTGTTCGTAGATTAGTTTCTTGTGTGATTTTTGAATGAGTGTTGTTCTGTGTTTCATTAGTATTTTCTTTTTCGTGAGCTAAAATAGTTGGTTGTTCTTCACTAGATGTCATCATCGGAACTGGATGATTGGGGACAATATTATGTAACCAATATTCGTGTTGTTTGAGGGTCCTATTTAATCCCTTCTCCAGATCTTTAAACCTAATACTTAGATCTCTCATTAGATTTGTGTAGACACTCACCATGGACTGAATATTGTCAATGGATTTTTTTTTATTTGCTATGCAACTTTATGAAGACAGATGAACGATCCTTGCTTGCGTCACAAAATTATTAAAAACTAGGTGGTTTCATTAGAATTTTCATTTTATCTCTTGATAGACTGATGCAGTGTTTATGATAAAATATACTATTTACATTTAACTAAGAAGTCACTTATAAAAATATCACCCGAACATAGACTACTTTTAACGGCATGTCTTCTGCCTTCGCCATCTTAGCCCCCTTTATGTTTACATCTCATTTAAAGCTGATTATATGAGAAACATCTATCTTGGCCCAGTTACAACTCAAAAACAAGCTACATAATTGAGCTGTCGCAATCCTAATTTTTTATTAAAATTACATCAATTATAATATATCCAAAATTACACTAGATTCATGGAAAGTTATTTTCCATAGAAGTTTTGCGAAGTTCTCTTTACCCTTACATTGATTAAACATAATTTTTATTCAAATTAATCCACCAGAGACATTTAGATTATTTATTTAGCCTAAGTAACAATTCCGCAAATTCAATTTACTCTAATTAGAAATACACCAACAAGATGTTTAAATCTCTACTTAATTACTTAAATGCACATAATCGTTACAATTAGAACAACATAACGCTAGACAGTTCGTGTAAGCAATTCAGTGGCGATGTTGTTTACTATAAATATACGACTCTAATTCCGTGCAATTTAGTTCAAATGTACCAATATTGCTGGACTTCTATAATATATTAACGTTGTGCACTCCGTGGCTCATTTTAATAATGTTAGTCTTTCAGGACGTTAAATTAAAGTTTAAAAATCATAAAATGTATTCTCAAAAGATTCTGCGCCAACTTTATAGAATACGATTTTTAGTAAAATTAGCTTAAGCATTAGTATAATGTAGTTTTTGACATCCTAATCAAAAATTCTCACTGATCTAGAGCTATACTATGGTTAGTTTTTAAGATACGAAAGGAACAATAAGCATATATGCGCCAGACATGACTAAGCCCAAAGAAGAAAGAATCACCTTTTTCGAAGAACTCCAAGAAGTAATAGACCGATTGCCAAAAAAAATCAAAAACTTTCATAATAGTTGACTTCAACTCTAGAATAGAGAATAATCCCATTCCGGGTATAATGCACAAATTTAACGAAGAGACCATTAATAACAACGGAGAAATGCTAATAAATATATGTGCACATAACGAGCTTCGTATAAATAACACCTTTTATAATCACAAACAACAGCACAAGTATACTTTTAGCAACACCAGAGGATTCAATTCGACAATCGATTACTTTAACACTAATAGGGAAATCCTTCCAAACCAAATTCTAGATGTAAGAACCCTAACATCTGCGAACGTCGGAACAGAACATGGCTTAGTACTGTGCAAATATCGATTCATAGCCAACTTCCAAAAGAAAAAGCCTCCGATATACATCGAAAAGTTTAACATAGAATCGTTCAAGGAAACATCAACAAAAATGCCATACCAAAATAGGCTGAAAGAGAAACTAGCCCTAGATCCAACAATAGAGGAAGATAGTCCTAGTGATGCTTGGAACAAAATCAAGATAAGTATAAAGAAGCACTCGGTACTAGAACAACAAACATATATGGGAGAAGAAACAACAAATCTTGGTTCACTTTAGAAGTAAAGGCATTGGCACAACAAAAGAAGGAAGCATACTTAAAATACAAAAATATTAGAACGCAAGAAGAATACTCAGCATACAAAGCCGTGAGAAATAGAATTAATAACGCGATTAAAGACCTAAAGGAAACATACTGGGAAAGGTTTTCCACTGAAATGGAAAGGAATTTATACGGAGGGCAAGGAAAGTTTGGAACGTAATAAGAAATAGGAAAAATGAAGTCAACGAAGAAGTGGTAATCAATTCTATAACAGCAGAAAACTGGAAGGAATACATGCAGAGCCTTTACAATAACCAGGAATATAATAATGAGAACAATTAAATAGATTTAGATAAGGTAAAACCGATGATAGAAGACGAGGACATAAAAATAGAAGACGTACACGAAATGCTGACCAAACTGAAAAATAGAAAAGCCCCGGGAGCCGACGATATTTCCAATGAAATGCTTAAATATGGGGGCCTTGAACTAGAAAAAACACTAACAATTCTATTTGACAAAATTCTATCAACCTGCAGTGTTCCAGAACAGTGGAGGAGCAGTCTGACTATACCCATCTTCAAAAAGGGAAATAAGAATGACCCCAACAATTATAAAACAATAACACTACTAAACAGTACAAGCAAATTATTAACAAAAACCATGACTTCAAAACTAACGAGTAAAATTGCAATAAGTGAAGAACAACACGGGTTTAGACAGAACAGATCGACAGTTGATGCGATTTTCATTATCCGACAGACTACTGAAAAATCGATAGAATACAATAATCCTCTTTTCATCTGCCTAGTGGATCTTAAAAAAGTGTTTGATAGAGTCCGATTTAAAGACGTCTTGCAAATATTTCAGGAAAATGGCGTTAACCACAACTATATTACGGTAATTGAAGAGCTAAATAAAAACAATAAGACACGTATAAAGATACAACAAGGAGTAACAGAGGAAATACCTATCATGACGGGAATACGACATGAGTCCATTTCTCTTTAATTTAATTATGGACAAGATAATTCAAAATGTAAAAGAAGTCAATGGAGGATACAAAATGGGACGAAAATCTTTAAAAATCTCATGTTTTGCCGATGACGCCTTACACAGAAAATGAAGACGATCTGCAACGACTACTATACCGATTCCAGACCACATCAAAAAATTTAAATATGGAAATATCTACAGAAAAGACCGAAATGATGGTAATTTCAAAAAATCCTGTCCGATGCAAATTGGTGGTGAAGAACCATCCTATCAGACAAAGCATGTCTTGCAGATACTTGGGAGTTGATGCATCAAGCAATAAAAATCTATACCAGGAAGTCAGAGCACAGTCTAACAACGCCTTAAGGATATCAGGATGCCTGAGGGTCATAATCTGAAAAAATAAGTATATGTCCACAGAGAGCAAAGTACGCATCTACAGAACTTTGATAAGACCAGTACTAACTTATGAATCGGAAACTCGAGCCGAAACATCTAAAATAAAAAGTATGCTACGAACGGCTGAAATGAAAACGTTAAGAACAATCAAAGGAGTAACCCTAAGAGATGAAATAAGAAGTTCCGAAATAAGGGAATAGCTCAAGGTGCCTGATGTGGTACGGTTTATAAGGTCAAGGCGCAGATATTGGAGGGACCATGTGGACAGAATGGGTGACGATAGATGGGCAAAATGGGCTAAGAATAAGATACCAAACACTAGAAAACCCACCGGTCAACCTCCAAACGATGGCACGAATGTTGGATATCAACATCACAGGAGGCTTAATATAGCAGAAAAACAAGACGTCGTCTTAAATAAAAGAGGAAGAGGAAGAAGAAAGGAACAATAGTAGTATCTTGATAATGGGCAATAATTCACGCCACTCATTTGAAGTTGAATAATTCTGAAACTACATGGTCTGGCGGAAAAGTTTTAATGGAAAAGTGGTAAATAATTAAGTGGATCACGTCAAAGTGATCTTAAAAGTGATCTTTACAATAATATCAATGTCAAATTGTTTTTATTTATCGGGGATCCAAATATTTTAGTGCAGATATGGAAAGTCTAGTCCCAAGTCTATATCCAAAGGTACACATAAATAACTTGGGATCGTGAAATGTCCCATGAAATATATCCAAAGGTCGAATCTACTTTTTTTAGTAGATCTGTAACAAATCAGTTCATAACTCTCTAGATTTTTTATTCAAAACAATATATATATACTCGAATAAATTATATGATATTAATTAATGGCTCTTATATGAAATAACCTTCTATTTTGGGTTCACTTAAATGCCCATAGTTTCTCAAAAACACAATACAAATTAAACTTGTAATCATAGCTTTACCCATAATATCATTTTTTTTGCGAAGACTGGCTTGCATTAAAAGAACTATGTTTAGTTTTCTGTCCTTAGACAAATACACATATTAAAATTAACGTCTTAAAACTGTATTTGATATATTCGCAGATTGATAATGCACTGGACCAACTTTACTTCTTTGAGAATGTTTTATCCATATTCATACCGCTTACTTTTTAATGCTTATATTATCAAAAACATTTTTTCTTATGGTCTCCGTATTTAATCTTCATTTTTTTAACAATGATATTCCTGTTAGTAGCTTTAAGAAAATCAGGAATTTCAATAATTATTTCAAGTATGTTATTCAGTGTGTCCTTATAAAGTCTAATAATTTTAACAAACATACTCAAAATGCTCATTTAGACAATTCTGATCGTTCTTTTGTAAGAACAAATTCGATGATCAAAAATATTTAGATGCACTTTAAAACTTTAAATAAATTTTGAGTATAAACTATGGGCAAAACGAACAATTGCTCTCGACAGCGAACAATATTCTCTAAAATGATTTATCAGTCAGTTTTCCAGCATTATGGGGCATTTTCTGCAAAACGTAAAGAATCGCAACTCCTTCTTCTGCTGTAGGTGCCGCATGCCGACTTCTTAATGAAGATTGGAGATGACTTCTACGAAAACGTCTGTAATTTAAGCTCTATTAATTCAAAGAAAAAGTCAAGAAATCATCCTAAAATTAAGCAGCCCCTAAAGTGGTCTCGTTTTCCAGAAAGAGAAATGAAAATCTCAAAGGGTAACTTTAAGAGTTAGCAGCAGAAAGATGGGACTTATACTCTAACCATGTTTATGACACATGCAGGGAATTACCTTCTGACTTTCGTATAATAATCATTTACGACAATTTTATTGAAGGTGATTGAAAAATTTGCGTTAAAACGCAGAAACGAAAACGTTGATGACATGGTAAAATAAACTGTTCAATAGTGAAAATTAAAGAAAATATGCAAATACTGCAGATCAATAGTAATAATATTTTGATGTTCTTTTTCCATATTAAAATAATTTTATTAACACAAATATATACAACAAAAGCATAAAACGTCAAGATATTTGCATATCACTCGAAAAAAAGTACATCTTTTTAAAAATAAAGGAAGGTTCCTTTTATATTTATTATTATTTTATTGCCGAATAGTTCTATATAAAAAAACAGAAATATTTTAAATAAGTACATGAAAAATTATTTTCTTAAACATATGGGACCGTCACGGAACAGTGTCAAACAAGTATTGGAAAATTTCCAAAATTTTGGATTGATAAGGGAAAAATGCATAAAAAGAAACTTATTCCCAATGATATTATTTTATATGGAGGAAGGTGAAAATATCGTTTATTGTAATTCAGGAACAAAGACTGTATGACTAGGGTAAGAGACGTGTTCGGAAGCTTATGTCCAGATTTAATTAGAGCTGCCACCTATGACTATCTAACTGAGAGATGTGAAAAATATATGAAAGTTCACACAAGGTCACCTTTATTTTAATGCTAATGTTAAATAAAACGTTTAAACTTGGGTATAGGGCATTATACATGAAATATATCTACTATTTTGCTTAGAATCTGAAAGGGAAATAACCTATATAACGGTTATTTCGTTTAAAAAAAGCAAGAAAGCATCAACCACCGGTAAAACCGGAAGTTACAACATCTTAAAAATATTTTAGCCGAACTGTCCCCATCGACTATATAGTAACTTTCCAAATTTTAAAAATTTTTCGAAATCTAGGACATCCTGTAAATATATATATATATATATATATATATATATATATATATATATATATATATATATATATATATATATATACATATATATATATATATATATATATATATATATATATATATATATATATATATATGTATAACAAAATTAAAAGCAATCAAAAAAATTGACCAAGGGCTCATTTTAAAGCTTAGAGAGTCTACTGCCTAATGCCTTTGGAAACTTTAATATGACGGTTCAAATACTGCGACCGAAAACCGGAGAAAAATCGAGTGTCAAGCAAAAAAAGCTTGTAAAAATAAAAATTCGCAACCAATTGGGTAGTTTTTGGCTCATATTGTAGCTGATGGACGATTCTCAAAAGCTAATGTGGTTGGTTGACAAAATATAACATGGCGGATCCAATATAAAGGTCAAAAATTCAATATTTTGGAGTCGTTCATCACGAATGTGAAGTCAGATTTGCAAAATTCAAGATAGCTGATCCAATACTTCGGACGCATATTGTTTTAATCAACCGATCTGCACCAAATTTGGTATTCAGGGGTTATTTTCAAAATACAAGATTACGGACGTAATATAGAGAATTAGATTATTGAGTTTCCACATTATTAGGTTCATCATCTTGAATTTTGAAAATCTGATCTTAGGTTAATAATCAACAACCCCAAAAACCCCCGTAAAACAAATTTTGTACAAATCGGTTGATTTTCAAGAATATCGTCCTCCATCTTCGATTCGCCATCTTGAATATGGCAAATCTGCTGACTTCTAAGTCGTGGTCAGCAACTCCGAAAATTCCAGTTACCAAATTTGGTGCAAATTGGTTGACTTTCAAAAAGTACGTCCGCCATCTTAGATCCGGCATATTGAATTTGAGGATTTTGGATATTTGACCTGAGATTCATAATTGTCGGCCCCAAAAACCCCTGTATACCAAATTTGATGCAAATTGGGTAATTTTCAAAAAATACGTCCGTCAACTTAGATCCGCCGTCTTGAATTTTCCAAATCTGAATTCGGATTTGTGATCAGCGACCCCAAAAATTCCTATATACCAAATTTGATGTAAATCGGTTGATTTTGAAAAATTCGGCCACTATATTGGATTCTTCACTGCCATATCAGATCCGCCACGCTGGATTTTGTCAACCTGCCACGCCCGCTTTTTAGGGGCGCCCATCAGCTAAAAGTTAAGCAGAAAACGACTCTATCGATTAGTGAATTTTTATATTTACAAGTTTTTTTTACTAGACACTCGATTTTTCTAAGACTTCTAGTAGCCATATTGGAGCCACTATATTGGAAGGCGCACTCAACATTTGTAAGTAGACTCTCTAAGCTTTAGAATGAGCCCTTGATCGATCTATTCGTTGCTTCAAATTTTGGTCACAGGTCTGATCAGGTTGACGCGGATTGTACCACATATATATATATATATATATATATATATATATATATATATATATATATATATATATATATATATATGTTATGTCGGATATTCTCACGGGTATGATGTTCGCTCGTAGACGCCATACAGTGAGCTTTGAAAATGGTGAATGAGATTTCACCGAAACGTCAGCTGCCTTACAGTCCTGAAAGGGACTCAGCACATACACGGGATGCTCGAAAAGCTTCGATTACATATATATATATATATATATATATATATATATATATATATATATATATGTATATATATATATATATTATATATATATATATATATATATATATATATATATATATATATATATATATATATATATATATATATATATATATAATATTAAACATTTGTGTTGAATTTTCCCAGTATTTTATTTTCTTAACACTACGGTTTTCGAAGAATAACCCGTTTAGGTAAAACAATCATTGCTACCCAAGAAATGGACGTTATAAACTCCTCGCCACGTCGAATCTCTGGAGAGCCGTATCCGATATAGGGAGTTTGTGCTGGAGTGCTAGGAAAATTTTATTTGTCCTATTTTTATTCCAGTGGTGCGGTAAATGTAATACAGCAAAATATTTTATTCTGCGGAAAAAATGTGTACGTAGACCGATGTTATAGAAAAATGGTGTAATAAAGGATATAAAACCTTGTCTCGAGGGTAATTTATATCTTCAGAAGTGGAGTATATAACTGATATTTATTTTACGGAGGATGCGAAAATTGTTTTTGTAGAAATGTGAGCTAAATAAAGTAAATTTAAATGAATTGTTTTCTGGCCTTGTGCATAATCATAAGAAAATACTTTCTACATAATTTAGTAGTACTATGAGCAAGTTTTTAAATATTTGAGATATACAATTTTCATAGTAGTACAGTCATATAAGGTGAAAAAAATTAAACCTCTGAGAATGAAGATGAAAGGTCGCAAAAACCGATGTTCTGTAGATATGTTGTTTCGTTTGCTTCAAAAGACGTTTAAAATTGTTTGTTTGAAGGTCATAGACAACGGTGTTTCTTGCGAAGTAATAGATATCTGTTGGACTTCCATTGTCTCTATTTTTGTTGAATATCACGGCGTTTCGGCTAGTGGTTATCTCTAGCCGTTTTCAAGTGAAACTAAATAAATCCCTTAGCTACATCACTATTTATACTAAAAGTAAATGCAGTGGGGTGTGACTGAGATGAGTGCAGTCATGCTTGCTATATCAAAATCCCATTTTTATGCTGCATTTAGTTTTAGTTTACAATTGTTAAGAAGTGATTTCCACACTTCTCTTATATCTAAAAATGGTTTACTAAAACAACTCGGGTTCTGATGTATAACCGCGACTTCTTTAAATTTCTGTTTTCTCCAATGTTGTTCTCGGTGTAGTATTTTAGCTTCAGACCTTTTTATGTGGTGTCCATGAGTTGGCGGCACCAATCCTCCAGATGTGCATTTTTGGTGTTCTTTGATCCTTATGTCAAGAGGTCTCTTTATTTCGCCAACGTAGGAGTTGCCACATTCACATGGTATTTGATATACACAGTTCTTCATGTCCCTTTGAGTTGTTGCTTTGACCCTAGTCAACGAATGAAGAATGAAAACCCGTATTGAACATCCCCTATGTTAAAGGAAATTCAGAAAAAGTTAGGATAGAAAAACGATATAAAATCAACGTTGTTTATAATTCAAATAACTCTCTGAGAAGTCGGCTCACTAGGGTCAAACCAACAGCTCAAAGGGACATGAAGAACTGTGTATATCAGATAGTATGTGAATGTGGCAATTCCTATGTTGGCGAAATAAAGAGGCCTCTTGACGTAATGATCAAAGAACACCAAAAATGCACATCTCGAGGAATGGTGCCGCCAACTCATGGTAGAAAACGGAAATTAAAAGAAACCGCGGTTATATATCAGAACCCGAGTTGTTTTAGTAAAACATCTTTAGATATAAGAGAAGTGTAGAAACTACTTTTAATAATTGTGAATTAAAACTAAATGCAGGATAAAAATGGGATTTTGCCATAGCAGACATGACTGCATCCATCTTAGTCACACTCCACTGCATTTACTTTTAACAAAAATAGTCATGTAGCTAAGGGATTTATTTAGTTTCATTTGAAAACAGCTAGAGATAACTACTAGCCGAAACGCCATGATATTCAACAAAATTAAAGATAATGGAAGTCTAACAGATATCTACTACTTCGCACGTTTAAAATTATTAGAGCATAACAGTCTCTACAAATTTATTCTTAGCCGATTTTTATACAATAAACTGTTCTTAAGATAGAGCGGGAAGGGTGGGAACTACTTACCCATATGTATGATAATGATAGGTGTGGAATCTCAACATAGTACCTTTTATAAAGTTAATTATTTACTAAAAATATTAAAATTATGAATAAATTTTAGTTATTTTTCAATTAATAAATAATTAATTTATAGATGTTGTTCGTAAATAAAACACCCATTTAAAGGGGCCTTATGGGTTTATAGCACAAAAGAATTTTTTTATAGAAGTATTTGTTCAAGTGTTTTAAAGCTTTTATACAGGGTGGGCAAATTTCGATGTTTTTATAGGCTAATTTTAAAACCACAACCTGTACAAAAAATCTGACCCCCTTATTCTCGAGCTCTTTTTGGGAGAAACATATGAATCCGAAAACAGATCACCCTGATTCGTTTATGATCTGTAGGGCGATTTTCAAATTTGACCAAATTCTAATATGGTGTATAGTTTGGTCATTATTTAAGATATCCAAAAACGATAAAAACTTTCTATGGACACTTTTTTACTGAGAATATATTTGCGCTCTTATTTTGTTTATTTTCGATTACTAGAAATAAGGTACGACTTAAAGTTGTACTTTTTTAAAGCGAATACCTTAAATATTTTTAGGTTAATAGTTTGCATTTATCTTTTCGTAGAAATGGTATGTCATAGTTGATATTTCTTATTATCGTAAGTCCTCAATCTTTACAAAACTTCGCTTTAAATTTAATAAATTGAATAAGAAATTATTTTATCTTGGCAGGCGTATGTCATCTAAATTAAAAATTTTTCGTTTGACGTTTAAGGGCTTTTCATTTGTTTTGCTCGTCATAATTACGCTGTATTAAATCTTAAAAATTCAAAATGTCCTTCGAAAATTGCGAAAAATATAATATATTAGAATGCTTTATTTAAAGCAATAACAATGCTGATATTGCATATGAAATATATTTCAATCGTTATCCATAGAGAAGATAACATCATAAGTCCATTTTTTTGAGATTAAAAGAAAATCTTAGCACTTTACCAGACCAAGACCAAAAAATTACAACATTCCAGATACTGAAGAATCTGCTATAAATGTAATTGAAACCGATTCTGGGGTTTCGAGACGCCGTGCCCTAAATATTTTAAATAAACATTAATTTCGACCTTATGTAATAAGAAAAATACAACCTTTGCAATCAACTAATTATCAACGCGGACTGCAATTTTGTTTATGGTATCGTCAAAAAGATCTGCATGATCCATTATTCTTTAGGAGGGTAATTTGGACAGATGAAGACTACATTAGCAGTTCTGGAATTTTCAACAGGCATAACGAACATTACTGGTCTGATATCAACCCTCACCGTATCATAGACGTCCGATCCCAAGGACGGTTTGGTTTTAGTGTTTGGTGTGCTTTACTTGGAAATCGTATTTTAACTTATAACATTTATCAAGAAAATCTTAGTGGTCGACGGTACCACGAAATGTTAAATCGACATCTAATTAACGAATTTTGGGAAAATCTTCCTTTATATGAAGCAAGAACTTTGTTCTTTCAGCAATATGGTGCTCCCCATCATAACATCAGGATCGTTTCAGAATTATTAAATATTAATTTTGGAAATAATTGCATAGAATGTATTGAACCAGTGAGGTGGTCACCACGATCACCAGATCTGACGCCACTGGATTTTTTTCTTTAGGGACATATTAAGACAAAGTATATAAGAAAACCCATAACAATATCAATAAACTTAGAGAAAATTTTATAGACTGTATGAATTCAATATCAAATATTCGTATTCATAATGCAATTCGGAATGTTATAAAAAGGTGCAATTTATGTATTTAAATTAACGGACATCAATTTGAACATTTTCTTTAATTTGAATTTAATTCATATTACTAATATACTGGTTTTTTAATTTATTGTACTTAAACTACATGTAAATATCAAAATGTTATTGACTTTTGACCTGCTGAATGTTCCATAATTAAAAAATTTAAAATTACTCAGTATTAAGTAATTATAAAGATACAAATTAATAAAAAATCCTTAAACGTCAAACCAAATAACTTTGATTTAGATGACATACGCCTACCAGGATAAAATAATTTCTTATTCAATTTATTAAATTTAAAGCAAAATTTTGTAAAGGTTGAGGCCTTACGATAATAAGAAATATCAAATATGATATATCATTTCAAAGGAAAAAATAAATGCAAACTATTAAGCTAAAAATATATAGGGTGTTCCATTTAAAAAAAAATACAACTTTAAGTCGTATCTCATTTCTGATAATCGGAAATAAAAAATAAGAGCGCCAATATATTCTACATAAAAAAGTGCCCATGGAAACTTTCTTTCTCGTTTTTTGATTTCTTAAGTAATAACCAAACTATACACCATAATAGAATCTGGTCAAATTTGAAAATCGCCCTATAGATCGTAAACGAATCAAAATAGCCATGATCGGTTTTCGCATTCATATGTTTTTCCAAAAAGGAGTTCGAGAAAGGGGGGGGGTCAAATTTTTTGTCCACGTTGCGATTTTTAAATTAGCTTAAAAAACATTGAAATTTGCCCACCCTGTAAAATCAAATGTAGCGGAAAATTTTAAAAATTGGTTGACATGATATCTGGGGTCAGGTAGATCTTAAATAAAAATTCGAACGACATCTTAAAATTTAAGTGCGTGGCAATAGAAGATAGGAGAATTAAACAGTTTGGTTAGTAAAAAGACAAATTGCAGGACTTTTATTTTTTTTTTTTGAGCCTTTCACACAATTAAAATTGTTTAAAAAAAGGTTAAAAATTTATATAAACACTCATTCTACTTCGGACTAAAACTGTATATGTGCTGATTATTCCCTGAAAATTGCAGTCCAATCTGTAATATAGATTTTTCGAAATCGTGTCAACCAGGTCAAAAACGTCGTTTCGAAAAAAATGCGTTTTGACTTAAAAGAGTTTTATACTCTTTTAACCCCGATTCAATAATCATAAACTTAGCATTATAGAACTCTCAAACTACCTTTCTAAGTGAAAGCCGACCTTCAACTGCTTGTATACTATGACAAAAAGGTGTGAGAATTAAATATGTATTGAATAACAGGTGGAGAAACGAGGCGTACCGTTATAATTCAGCAGCTGCCGAAATACCTGCTCCACCTATTATTCAATACATACGACGCTAGAGCTTATTGCAGGAGTAGTGGTTGCGGAATGTACGCTAATTGATGTCACCTATGCTATATAGGATTGAAAATGTAATAGTATGAGGTGGACACACGTACTCTTTTTCAGAGGTAAATGCTTTCAGCACGTCTAAAAGATCTTTTTTTAGAACAATGTTCAAAAAATATTAAATTAGGCACTTTCTTTAATTGGAGACTGTGGTAAGTAGGATTGTCCATAATTATTATACTATTATGAGGAATATTTGGTATCAAGCAAGTCTTAAACCAGCATTCAAAAAGTCGACAGCTGAGTCTTTATGGTAATCTAAAGAAGAATCTCTAATGTTTTTAACAGAAAGCCACAAAATATTTTGAACCCAGATACCCTCTGATCCTGCATATAATGGCTGTATTCTTTTGAGTAAATTATCACTGATCAAAGTGAACAAAGTGAAACTGATAACTTCATGTTCTTTTGAATATGCATTTACTTGTCATTGAGTCGAAGTGATCATGATTACTTCAAGTGACAAAACTGAAAGTGATAATTACTCAAAAGAATATATTTAATATGGTAATTCTTTTGCCTTTATTGAATGTATCTTTTGTTTGACATCTGTTACACGAATCGGACCATTCCTTCGATGACATGCGTATCAAACCATGTTTCGTCGAGGTATATGATGGATTGACGTTGTGATCTATACTCTTTTACAACTCCGAGATATTCATATCACCACTGTCGCAGTCTCTGCGATTCAATTATTACTTGCCTTTTATCGATCTTGCGGTATTTAAAACCAGCTTTTGATACAATTCTCCAAAGACTTGCTACAGAAGAGAAAATTTTCGTGTCATTTGCAATAAGTCTGTATTTACAGATGTTATAGTGAGTACTGGATTTTCTTCGTACATAGAGTAAATTTTTCTTCAAATCAAATCCTTGTCATCTTCTTCAAATTTTTAGGAAACCCCGTTGTCTCATATTAAGAGGCTTTAAAACAATATCCCCGACTGTGGAAAGAGGTGTTTTGGTCAAATCACATGTTTTTCTTAAAAGAGTACTCGTAAGCCAGCTTTTGTTGAGTCAAACATGATATATATTTTTTACTATTTCCTTGGCATCAACATTTAAACACTTTCTCTTAGGCGTTTTACTACCGGACTCACCATGATAAATTTCTTCCCACGGACGAAATATATTTCGTAAAATTTAATCACCGCACTTTATAGTTTGTTGTTCAAGTAGTTTATGTTGAATGTCATACAATAGTGCTAAATTATTTAGAAGTTTTATCTACCTGAAAAAAGGAAAAAAATATTTTTACCTGCTTAATCAAAAGAAGATAAAGCGTTACTTAACGTTTAGTAATAGAAATATATCAAAATACTATATACCTGTTACAAAAACGATTGGATCTATCCCTGACTGCAATATATCACCCCAAATATGCCCCAGGTATAAAACCATTAACTGGCGTCAAAAAGGAAAACGATAGAAGTTGAATCACACTTTAACCCCATCCTATTACTATACAAGATAGTACAATATCTGCTTTGCGCTCAAGCTACCAAAATTAGCGATGAGTAGAGGGGTGAGCATGTAACAAATGGCTCGATTGTCCTTTCTCTAGATCCGTCCCTGCACCCAATTGAGTAGAATTCACCACTAGGCTATAATTAGATCTGGGTAACTCTTTATATTTGAATATATTCGAAGCACTTTTCCGACACTTTCTTATATTTCCTTATTTCATATGAAAGTAAACTAAGCGAAAACAATATTTAAGAATTTTGTATCACTATCAGGGGCGGCATGTGCCTTACATTCCTAGAGTGGGGTCCAAAAAACTAGATGCAAATCAATAAAAAGTCCAAAAATATAAATTAAAGGATGAAATATTGAGCCTCATTATTTTCTGAAGTGAAAGTTCTTTAGTATTATATTTTTGTCAGAAATAAACTTTTCAATAACTTTTTCATTAAAGTTTAGTATTTCTCGCACCACTGGCTTTTTAATTGAAAGCATTTCAAGTGCTGTTAGTCTGTCTTTACCAATAATATTACTTAAACACTTTTAATTACTTTTAGGGTTTAAAATATTTTCTTGAATTTTTCTGTACATTGCAAAATTTCTGAAGCACTCTCGCTGTTGAACAATTTATCACAGATATTCTATCCATAGAGACATATTTTGAATATTGTTCAACTCAAACAAATTAGCATTATTAATGTAAAATATGTTTATATATAATTTGTATATGTAGGTCACCTTCTAGACACTAGGATATATTTCTGAAACGTTTAGAGATATTGGTGACATCCAGAAGCATGATTCTTGCAGCTGATTCTAATGACACTTTTATGAATAAAAACGAACCTAATGTCTTATTATAGTTACGGAAATATGTCAAATATAGGATGGGAAATATGCCTATTACCATTTATTTTGGACAGCTATGCCTAGGTACCAGGCGTGGATCCCCTGCCCGCTGCATTAAGAACGTGAATGTCACTGACACTTACCACTCCGCATTAACAACTCGCTTTCGTTGGTCATACTGTGCGATCTTCCCCTCTCCTCAAGAGCTTCAAATTCAGGAAAATAGACTTGCCCCTGTCTGCTGTATTAGGAACGTAAATGTTACTGCCACCCCGCTCCGTCGATAACTCGCTTTCGCTTGCCATAGTGCACTCTTGTAATATCGCTCCCCGCTTCAAGGAGAGAAGCTGAATCCACCCCTGCCAGATACTATGTATTGATAAACAAAAGAATATACCTCAACAGACTTACACCACAAGACACTTCTATACTGATTTTAATATGACTAGGTTCATGAAATTACTTCGAAATGGATCTTGAAATTAAGTTTAACTCATTTTCAATTTAAAAAAGCCAAGTTGGAGGACGTAAAGAGGGATAGGTTAATACTGAAATATGTAATTACCCTAAATATATCAAAGATTTGTATGTATAGGTATAGAATACTGGGAACAATGTGTGTTATGATATGAACAAATTTAATAGCAAACAATACAAAAAATACATGACTAACATGTTAAAATAAAACTTTAAATTTTTCGAAAAAGATAAAAACTGCGTAGGAGCATTTTCAATAAGGAATCCAATGGTATTAATCTACCAGTTCCATCAGGCTACAGATAAATGGCACTGTGATTTACCAACCGGCTGCGATACCTCAGGCTTTTGAAAAACTGTTTAATGTGTGGTATGCATCAGTTAACCATCAAGCGAAAGACTATTTTTCTGATCATTCATAAACGAAATCTCACTGCATGTACTAAGACGTATGGCTAATGTGGTATGCGATGTGTTACCTGTGATGAAAAATAAAGGCACTACTTAAAATAGTTTTTCACTACAATTTAAAAACCCAAAATAGCCCCAATATATAAAAAGGAGATAGCAAGGTAGCGATAAACTAACAACTTTTCTTACTATGGCCTTCAGTGTGAAACGTTTTTGAGAGAGAACACTTGGAAGCACATAACATATTATCTGACTATCGATTTGGATTTCATCCTCCGAGATTGACAGAAATGGCAACATTTAACACAGTTTGTTTCAATACCGAGCAGTTTAATACAAATAGGAAGAGACCTCATTATGTTTATTAAATTTTACTCTCTCAAAGGTATTTGACAATGTTCATCAGGCACTTATGTTGGAGAATTAAAGCAGGTATGGTAGGGTATGTTCGGGGACCTACTGCAAAGCAATTACAGTCGAATTTCCCAGGCAGATCTCAGGGGCGGAGCTGGTCGCTCTCTTTCCTAATGCAGCAGGTAGGGAGGTGTCTATTTTTTTTTTTAATTCGAGGCTGTTGGAGGGGCGGTCCTCTTTCCGTCCCTCTTGGATCTACTCCTGGACTGTCTGTGTAGCGGAGTGGTATTCTCGATACTACTCCCGAACTGCTAATATGAGTGGGGTGTCTCTCAATGCTCTATTTTGGGTTAGTATTGCTTTTACTTTATGTGAACAGACTGAAAGGTGATTAGAATCTGGTCAAGTCTGTCAGTATGCGGACGATAGGTCAATTGTGCTTACGGTGCTCGTGATCTGTTCCTAGCTTCCTCGGGAGCAGTGGAGGCAATGATAATTAGGTGCCTTCGTTATCTTATCCTTCACGCAGATAAATCGGTTTTGATATATTTCACTAAATCAGCCGATATATTTAAGTTTGTGTATCTAAAATTGAATAAAAACTTAACGCCTAATTTCGGGCAAATAACATTTGTAATTGATAGTATTCTTAGTTGGGATAATCATGTTATAGGAGTTTTAAGTAGTTTCCTATATGTTATTCTTCTTTCAGGCAGAGAAAAAAGAAAGAAATATATAGAAACAGTTTGTTTCCTGTAAATATAACTCTAGTTCTCTCTCCATACGTGTTTCGATCATCTCAGGGTCTCATCAGTGAAGCTGTGTCGAACCGAGAGTAAAATTCGTAAAAAACAACTGGTATATAAAATATAAATTCTCAAACATGTTGGCAGTATATTAAAATACTGCCGACATCGACGTCAGATTTAAGAATATTGCAAGGCGTTTTTTTAACAACGTCCATTTCTTTCTCTTGGTCAATTAACTGTTTATACAAGACTTTAAATTTATCAAGTGTTCGAGAAAATAAATAGAAACTAAAATGGTGTTTCTCAGTATTTTCAAAACATGCGTCGTAACTATTTCAATATTTACTTTATATTTATATTATTTTTTATTAGCTTATTTTCTTAGGATTGCCGTATTTTGGTAGAGATTGAGATATAATATAAATAAAACCTACTTCCCGTAAGGTGTTAATAGTTAAATAAATATAAGCGACCAAGTTATTTATTTAGGACAGCAGCAATCTAATGAAGGGTTAGCAACAACCGAGAACTAATCCCTTTTAATTTATTTATTATCAAATTTCATTGGAGTATATCTTAGCTTTAATTACATATTTCATGAACATCGGTTTTGTGTTTTTCAAAAAGAAAATAGTTTTGTGAAATTGGAACATCGGAGTATCTTCAAATTTTTAATATAGAAACATCGTTACTTTAAACAAATAGATTCATCATATTTTATAATAAAGTGATGGTGGAAACATTCAAAATATTACTACTAATAAGTGTGGACTAGTTTGTGATTTTTTAATGCCCATAAATGACCATTATGAATTATGTTTGTACTAACTCTTGTTGAGACTAGAACTATTATTGTCAATTTCTACGATAAATGCTTTGTAAAAATACTCCACTACCGAACCAAAATGATCCATGTATTGAAGAGAATAAACTATATACTCCAAAAAAGAAACCTAACTGGGTTCTGCATACTCGCAAATCTATGCTGGAGAAAATAAAATTCGATAGAAAAGAGTATCAAGAGAAAAAAATAAAATTAGGTTAAGAAAAAATAGAAATAGAAAGAGAAAAATTAAAAGAATAAAAGAAACAATGATCTATTTTAGAGAGGAATCAGTTATATAGGGAATTAAATAAAAAAGGACACACTGTTGTTTAGTTAGTTATAATTTTTTCATTAAATTGTAGATTTATTATGTTTACCTGTGTAAGTTTAGTATATAGTCCTATTAGATTGTAATACCGCAATTTAGTTCGTGCATATAATTTGAATCTGCCAAAGATCCCGGAAATCCAAAAAATACATCCCTTGTTTTCATTTTGTAATCACACACCAGTTGTATCTATAATAAAAATATAAAAAATTAATACTCTAGAATTTCACTTATATGGTCTCAAAAATGCACTTCTTTTTTATATAGTAGGAAAAAAAAAGAAAAGAGCATATTAATATCATATTTTCTTGGATGGTCTAGAAAAATAAATTAAATTTTGATACCCTATATCTCAGAGACACTCTTGGTCATCATATTTTAAATTAAAATAATGTCAATTATCCTTATGGTGTAGTATATAAAGGATTTGTGTGTTATTGAGAAGAATATTTACAATTCTTATAATTATTACAAAGTTCTGTTCTGTTCGAAAAGTTTCCTATGGTCTCTTGCTTGTCAGCATACAGCCAAATTATTACAAAATATTGTCACCTGTACCCCTTCTTCTTCTTATTTGTCTGTAAGACAACGTTCTTCTTCTAGATACTTCTCTTCTGTTCTTCTTTTAGAAGGCGTTGGTCTTTTTTTTGCGACGTGCATCTTTTTACTGTTTTTCTTTTTGGCACTGTTCTTCTTCTTTTTGTTCGTCTTTAAAGCGATGTTATTCTGTAAGTCCCATAAAATTAGCCAATACTTTATTTATTTGCTCTATTCCAGCTGCCTGCTGTCTAGACTTGACCAAGAAACTTCTATAATGTTTAAAATGCTATTTTACACTCCTTTTTTGGTGGTAAATCCGATGGTGAAGTCAGTTTTTCGCTAACTCTTCTAGTTTCTTCCTAGAATCTCGTCGAAAATTCAGTTCTAGATTTCTTTATTGATGATAAAAATGATGGTAAAGTCAGCTTTCGCGATATCTTCTAGTTTACAAATTAAATGTTGTCATACTCAAAAAACTAAAGATATAAAATGAATAATTTTAACCATAACTTTCTTAATTTTCAAGATATCATATCGCTCAAAAACTCATTTTATAAGGAATTTTAATGGCTACGAAGACTGAGAAGTTGAACTTTCTTGAGCGCTTCATATTTGAGATTACTAAGTTTAAAGAACTCGGGAAGGTGGTCAGCGCACTCAAAGGCAAACTTCAAGCGGTCATATCTAAGTTAATTTTCATTCTACAGAAACTACTCCTGCATTTTTAACGTTTCCTTTCGCGTTTTTGAGTTAATGTCAAAAAAAAAGGAAATTTTTTCCAATTTTTTTTTCAAAACGAAACATTTTAAATCGATCAAACTCCTTGAACATATTTTTAGTATCTAAATACAGTGAATTGTAAATGGACAGTGTTCAATTTTAATTCTGATGGTGGGACCACTGGCATAATTACAGATTTTTTTTTTCAAAAAAAGAGACAACCATTTTATTTTCACCATAATTCCGTTAATGATGCTGCTACAGACTTCTTCAAAATTCTGTTTTAATGGTCTTTTTAATCACTTCAAAAAAAAAATATTATAACTTTTTCTCCAAAAATTCTTCGTTTTCCCATTACTTAACGATAAATATTTCGAATTCAGTTGTCGATGATCTAACAGTTAAATTCTAGGAGCTCCGTTAATATTGCATCTACCAAAATAAACGAAAAACAAATCGATTTATTATTTTAAAAGCTTTAAATTTGCTATCTACGACTTTTTTCATGATACATAAAGTTTTCCAGTTATTTGCGAAAAGATGTTCGAAATCATGCTTTTTTATGTGAAAAATCGACATTTTCAATTGCTAATAACTTGAAAAATATTGTTTTATCAAAAAAACTTCTTGGATTATTTTTTGTTTAAAATCCACCTCCTGTAAAGATTCTTGCAGTTATTTTGAGGGTAGCAATTTCCACCCCTGAAAAAGGCTGGCGTCTACCCCCAGGATAGAAACACCCATTTGGACTATATAACTTTAGTTTCTTGAGCCATTTCCTATCTGCTGTTCAAATTTCATATCAATCGGTTCTACTTCCAAGTAATTGAAGACAAAACCAGTTATCGACTGGACTATTCAAATTTAATCTTGAATTAAATAATTAATGAGAACAATGAAATTAGGAAACTATATCTATTACCTAACAAAGCATTGGTAATTTAAATAATCTGTTTTCATTGTCTCTACATTACCTTTTTAGCGTGCCCTTAGAATAAATCTGTACTTACCATCCTTATAAGAACGTATTTTAATAATTGTAACAGCTCCACATCCATCTTTACAATAAAATGTAAATTTAGACAAACTCCGCCAAATTCTCGCCACACAAAGTAGAAATGACTAAAGTTGCAGCGACACAGCTTGTAATAAAGGCTGCTGCTTTGGAATGTATGAAGAATGTGGGAAATGCTGCTAAATTAAAAAGTTAATAGCAGGCAATATTTAACTGTATTTAAGCTACAGTTTAGCAATTTTCATATGGGTTTTGTACGGGGTGAAATGACCACAAATTCTAAATTTGAATAATTAATTGATTACTTGAATGAATAATGAACTTAAGGTAATGTAAATGATGAAAACTATACCTGCAGCTGATCTACACAAACAAATAAATGTATATTTAGAAGAAACCAACTGAAAAAGATTTATATTATAAGGACAGGCGTGGTTTGTTCTATTTATGAATCAAAAGCGCGACTTTAGATTGCAAAAAACTACCAGAAAAGAGTGAAAATCTTTCCCATTGGTTCTGTGCCGCCATCTGTAGGCCGGTCTTGAACTCATTGGTTCTCGTCAGTACAGAGCAGACAAATACACTGCACCATAAGAAAAGTTAATCCTTCAAGCAACTTATATGAAACTAAACAGAAAGTTCAATACAAGCAGGGTTATCTCCCAAAATTTCATGGAATCTGAACAGGAAAATCACTTGCGAGATTTATTTAAATAATAAAAGATGGAAAGTATCATCATCAACTGACTATTATGTAAAATGGATACCCGAAATCGAATAAGTTGAACCTTTCCGACCTAGAGATCACTACTAAATAATGAATGGAAAAAGTCAATGTAGTCATTCATTTTTGAAACTGAAATATTTCTTCTAGTCAAATATTTCGTAAAATCAACTAACTAACTATTATCGTATAGAAATTCAAAACGTTTTGTATAATGGTAACATAGTTTGACTACAAAAGAAAAACGACTTAATTACTTCCACCTCCAGAATAACCTAAAAATCGAAATCAATATTTTGGTTGTATGACATTTTTATTTTACTTCTCGTAAAATTTTTAGAAAATAAACCTAAATACCCAAAATCCAATATGAAGAGGTGGAATTAATTATGTGATTATTTATTTTAAATTTTAGTGTGTTTATCAGAAAAAAATATAATATGTTTAAATTTATTTCTAGTGTTTTTGCCTCAATGAAAGGTTTTTAATCAAAATGCGGTTCTCGGACTTTCATTCTTATTTTTTGTTTGTTTGTAAGGTATTTCGAATAGGATATATCTCTAATTGTTATCAAATACGGTTATAGAAATAACCTCCTAATCGATACATACAAATAAATAAAAGAGGCAATGCAAGTCCGACAACCACAATTTAGTCAGCTTTCAACATTGCCTACAACCTTCTAATGTTGAAATACTTTGGGTTGTATCTCACCAAAATGAGTTCTAATCGGTTTTTCTGCGTAAATAAAAAATTATTAGCTTTAATAACATGCTTTTGCCTAAAAAATATATAAAATAATAATTATCCTTGAACTAAAAATAAAAGAAAATTTTAATAATACTTTCGCCGTGATATTTTTCTATTTTTCTAAAATGAGGACTATATATATATTACTTTAAACATGTCTTTATTGTTCCAAAGAGCATTCTCGGCAAATATTGCACTTCTGTCAGTAATATTCTCTAAAAATAAATGTGATGTGGGCTCGTGGAGACTACCTAACTGTAGGGTTTTTCTACCTTTATTAAAGTTAAAAATAAATGAAAATTTTATTAATACTTTCCTTCAAACATATTTCTATTTTTCTAAAAAAAAAAAGAATTAAAAAATTACTTTATAAACATATCTCCGTCATTTCAAAGAGCATTCTCAGCAAATAATTATGTCAGTAACACTCGTATTTTGCAGATATGAAGATGTTTTGAGGCCTGTAGAGAAGATGTAATGTAACTTTATCGCGGTCTGGAAGTAACTTTCTAGGTAGGTAATCCTAGTATTATTTTTTAAATAAGTAAATCCTGTTACAAAAATTCTTCTTGACAAATAAAGTCTTTTTGTCAACATTGTTCTGTTGATATGAATATATTATTAACTAACAACAAAAGAAAATTTTAGAAATACATTTCTTGAAATATATTTCTATTTTTTGGAAGTGAAAACGGAGTGTCATATTTAAATTTGTTGCCAACAAAGTGTTTAACAAAAGCAGCCATACTTTAAGTAGGATGCTTTAAAATCCCCAGATATAGATAAAATACCAGAATTTATTAACAGAATATTATATATGCATATACATACGGACATATATACATAGCACAAAAGTTAAAAAGTTTTTATTAAGGAAATATTTAACAAAAAAAAAATGAAATTCAAAGCAATATTAGCTCTTTAAAAATCTTGTTACTTCTTGCCTGTTAGTATTGCATAATTCTATCACTCCTAGCCAGGCAATGATAAAAATATTACACCCCAACTCTTTTAGGACAGGAGCTTTTGAAAATGTGCTGCAAACTATTTGTTGTGATTTTGGTCTAAATATTAACTATTTTTGTGTATAATAACATTAAATATACGATTAATAGAGCATATATTTTTTCATATCTCTATATCTCGGGCAATTGCTCTGTCATTTATGATTATTACATTGATGTGAGTATTTTTTTTAAAACTTAAATGAATCCTTTCACACAAAAATCAATACGATAAATTTTGTACCTGTTCAGTCAGTTTCATTGAGGACCTATACACCCACAGACACAAATATTGCTTTTTTTTTTGTTTTTAAGTATTTTTTATATTGATTTGTTTTCCTTTATAACTTTATGTTTTTTTTATTGTTAAATGTCTTCTGTCAGAGTGGTATACGTATATTAATCGAAATTAATTTACATATTGAAGCCTTACAATAGATTTAAAGAGGAATTAATGAAATAGCCTGATTTTGTGTATAACATTTAATTGGAAAGAACAAGAATGACTACAATGTCAGAATTTTTTAATACAACAGTAAAGAGCATGGTAGTTAAAATTTCATCCTTTATCTCTCATCGTACCAAGTAAAGACGGCATAAGGTAAAACATGCTCCTTAAGGATTTTGTGTATGTACCAGTCAGTATTTATTCTTAAATTCACCTCAATAAGTTTCGTATGACTCTCCCAACTAATGACATTCTATAGCATAATGGAACCGCCACCAAAGCTAATGTTTTGTTCAAGATTACATTTTGCAAAACGTTCTCTAGACTTTCTGTATACTTTACCACGTCCATCTGGCTTCCATAATTGTATCCTGGTTTCATATGTGGAAAGAACTTTTCCCCATTGGTCTTCATTCCAGTTATCAGGAGCTCTTGTAAATTATAACCGTTCAGCTTTGTGTCGTGGAAAAAGCCTAAGAACTGGAAGTACCTGTTTTGACACTTACATTAACTTGTCTTGTGATTAGTAATTCATTTCTGAGGTGCGAATTTGTAAGTCTGCGATTTCGCAAATGCATTTGTAATTTGTGATATACTCAAAACGCTGTATATCTTTAAAAATTTAGTAATTGTAACGGTTTTTAGTTGCCATACATCAAAAAAAAATGTTCCTCATAAATATAACTAGGGTCGTTCATTTCGATTTTCTGTCTTCCTCTCGGAGTAGAGAAAAATAAGTTATTTTTACAATTGAAACAACATTTATACTTATTTCATGATTTTTAACATGTTTTATTATCTAAAATTTTATAATTTTTCAAAATATCCCATTTATATTTGTATAAAAATATGAACGTTAACACGCTTACCTACTCCGTATCTACTCCAGACATAACATAAATCGGAAAATACTGATGATTTTCCCTCCTTGTTTCTCTTAATAATAATGAAAGAGATAAAAGATATCACAGGTCAGGAGCAAGGAACACAAAAGAAAGCCGCTGTTATTTACATAACCTTACCTCAGACTAACTGTGTCTTTATTTTGTCCTATAATAACGGCAAACAATATTATTAAAGGCATTTTTGTCGACAACGTTGCGATATTTTTATTATATTACGATATAAAATAGTTTAGAAACTTTGTGCCGCTATTTAATATTGTAGTGTTTAGTGTTTGTGACTTCAAACACTTGATAGCCTATAAATTTTAGACTATCGTTATTATAATAAAAACACTTTACTAGTGCTTGTTTTTATTAGATTTATTTAGGTTTTCTAACTGGGTATGGATGTACATATGGAAAATTTTAATCAGCTTGATATACCGGTAAGTAACTAATAAAGAGGTTTTTTCTTGTAGTATCTCTTTCGAAAACGTTAAGCAACATTCTGTCGAGTTTTATAAAAATACACAGTATTTCAAACTCATGTGTACACTATGATTAGTTAATACAACTTGTACAGAATGTAATTTAAAATATTATAACAAAGAATAATACAATAGCTGAAAACAAGGGAAACTGTTCCTTGAAACATATGCCTGAAATGCTTAATTTTGGAAGAAAAAAATAAGATGAACAAAATAGTACACATGCACAAATTTTTTAGTTATTTTTACAGGGAACGTTTTAGATTTCTAGGTATTTATTGGATTTAGTGAAGATTTAGGAGATTATTTGAGTACTTTAAGGTAGTTTTTGGAAAAGAAAACGAAATCGTAGCTCCATTCTTAGTATAATGTACTCTCTAGTATACAGGACCCTATCATTTTTCCAACCTATAATCTATATGAAAGAGGCCACTTTTAACAATTTACATTTGTGTTTTAGGATATGGAGAATCACCCTTCTTCTTCAGGTATGCAGAGTCCTAAATTCCGCCACATAAGAAACTGTCCTATAGCCCAAGATTGGATTAAATTTACTTACGATTATGTTAAAAGGAAGCTGCCTAATTGTAATCCTATAGAGGTAAATTTTGGGTTATGCTTATTTTTATACCTAATTGTTATTAGTGGCACTTTTTAGAAATTGAATTGTTGATTTTAAAAACAACATAGTTGACTCCAGCCCTATTGTTATTTATTTTCTACTACATAACATTTTTTTGTCATATTTGTTTCTAACTTGTGTTTTTTAAGTGATTCAGAAAGTGTTTAAAATGTTTGTCAGTTTTAGTAAAACATACTTCTGACTACAATGGAACAATACCCTGAAAATAAAGTGTGAAACCTTAGTGACTGCACGGTTGTCAATAAAATTATATCAATGTACACATATAAAAATATTAGTAAATTTGTTCACCCAGAACTTCCCTCATCATTAATTTGATGTGCTTTAATTGCTCAGTTGAACTCGTATAACAATTTTTTTTAAGCCAAGTCACTATTTTTTATTTTAACTAAATATTCCACTGTGCCGACTTCTTATTCTGATATAATTATACATATCATTCAGTTGATATGATTTTTAAATTCTGGTACCCAAGAATCCTGAAAACGTATGACAGTGTAAATTCAAAATTAAACTTCTCCATCTACCAACAACCTCTTGTTCGTAAAATATTAAATGCTATAATTCAGGTAAGCAAGTACCATTAAAATTTTTTGAAAATACGGATAAATCCCATGGAATATATTAACTTCCATTCTTTTCACTTTGTCTTGTTACAGGATTGTTTCATCTAGTTAGTTTTTGTTTACTTTTCGTTTCCGGAATATATATTTTGAAGCTCTTAATTCATATTTTAGCCCCAACATTTTTCAAAATTTTATATAGCTGGTATAATTGTCAATAAGAGAAAAATAACTTTTAGAATTCTTAAGTTTAAATCTAGTTTATGTGTCCCCTCATCATTTATCCAAAAATCACTTTAAAAATATTTGTTTATAGTATGAAATATGTACATTTAAAAAATTTTCCTTACAGGCTAATTTACTAATTATAACAAGTAGCAAGGGAAGATCTGGGTAATCAACTTTATGAATTTTTAAAATTCAAATTAGAAACCAATGCTTACACTTATCCCATACAACTGTGAGAACTTTCCTAAATGCCCCAATAACGACAATAAAGGAAACAAGAAAAAGGAAGAGACCAAAAACTGAAGATATGAAGCAACAAAATTACAAATTAGAGATGAAATATATATGATGTTTTCTGAGGGTAAGTATTTCTAAAAAATTTTATATGTTATATTTTATTCTAACTTGTTTTGTTTACATTTTCTAACCCGTCAAGGTGTATGTATAATGAAAATATGTTTTAAAAATAAAAAAACCCAAAAAAATATTTGTAATGAATACAAAAAGTAAACATAATTTTACTAAATTAAATAGAATATTAAGATTTCGTCATTTCTTCATAACAATTTTTTATTTGTGAAGGTACCTCAATAACAGTCTCAATATTGTTGGAACGATTAAAGGCAAAAGAAATTTACCATGGAGCAAGGACAAATCTAGGCATATTACTAAAGCAAATAGGATTTATCTACAGGTAAACAATCATTTACATACAGCAAACAAATGTTAGATAGAAATATAAAGCAGTTGCAATTGGGCCAAAATAATAAGCAGAATTTTTCACAGGAGACCTGTGTAATTTATTTTTGGAGGATACACATTTCATTTTTATTTTTATATTTATATAGGAAGGATGACCCACGTAGAGCTTTAATGGAGAAACCACAAATTCAGAAAATGAGAAGAGACTTTCTTGAACAATACTTAAAGAACGAAGAAAAAGGGGAAAATAAATTTGAGCCAGTCTTTATAGACGAAACATGGATTTTTCAAAATGGAGAAACCACAAATTCAGAAAATGAGAAGAGACTTTCTTGAACAGTACTTAAAGAACGAAGAAAAAGGGGAAAATAAATTTAAGCCAGTCTTTATACACGAGACATGGATTTTTCAAAATGGCACCCACAGACGATCATGGCAGGACAATAGCACTCAATCAGTACGAAAATTATCTGGGGAGGAATTTAGGTAATAAATCAGTTATTTGCACTACACAATTTGAATTTTTTTCATCTATAACAGGTTGCAAATAGCTTTATTTAAATAATCCTTGGATCATTTCCTATTAGCAGGATGTTAAATATTAAATTTTTACTTTAATACTTTATTTCCTGGGGAGATTGAAAAATTTCTTACTTAAATTTCTGTATGTTTTATCAAACAAGTTTGAACCTTTTTAGGAAAAATTTTTACTTAATATGATAAAAATGTTTCCTTAATAAATGAAAGTTAAACAAATAATTTAATTTACATTTTACAAAATAATAATGATCATCTTACTTTGATACAGGCTTTCCAGAAATCCAAAAAAAAAAATCTTGTAGTGATTTCTTAAGCGGTTTTATAAAAGAATTTGATATAAACATATATCTAAAATATTTCGTTTTCAAAATACATGGGCGTTAAAAATTATGGAAAAAAAATATATTATCAATATATAAAAACTGCTTACAGGTATTTTGCTGAAACGTGAAGTAAATCTGTATCGCGTAGAATCTAATTTGTTTCGGTTTAAGGAAACACAACTAATATTTTTATATTAAAATATGGTACATCAGTGTTCTTGCCCAAGTTCTCAGACGAGTCAATGCTTCGCCAATCGAAACTGCTGATATGGTATCATGTTTTATTGTGCTAAAAAAAGCCGATTTGAAATAAGTATTATAATTATTTAATTGCACACTCCTCACCCATAATTTATACAACATAAAGGTGCTTAAAAATAAACCAAAAATGGGTATAATACAGTATATTTTTAACAATGCATCATATTTCTAAAAAATAAACAGATGAAATAAATTTTCCAATTTCAAGGCATTAATGACATAAAAATTGAGAAAAATAAATTAATTTTGATATTATCCTTTAACTAAGACCATCAACACATGCAATGTTCCGTGTTCTAATTACGTGAAATGAAGATCCCTAAAGATGTTTCGAGCAATCTAGGTAAAAAGTTGCATAACATTTCAAATTTGACTTGGTCTAAACTCAAGAACCACTATTTCTCAATTGACCAAAACCATGAAAGCTTCCGTTGGTTAAGACCAATTTGTGTTTCTGCAAAATATTTCATATAATTTGTACTGCCACATACTACTCTACTTTTTTTCAGGTACATAGTACTGAATGCAAGAAATGAAAATGGATTCGTTGAAGATGCAATGCTGATTTTTAAATCAAAGTCAAAAACTGGGGATTACCATGGAGAAATGAATTCGAAAAACTTTGAAGCTTGGTTAAAAGATATTTTGCCAAAACTGGAAACACCTTTAATTGTTTTAGATAATGCTCCTTATCATAGTAGGCAACTTCAAAAATGGCCAACAAAGGGTTGGAGCAAGGACGCTATGAAAGCGTGGCTGAAAAAAAATATATCAACTTGAGAGAAGATGCTACAAAAGATACTTTGTGGTCTTTGATATCTCGGTACCAAAGCCTGCAAAATGCTTTGTAGTAGATCAGCTAATAGAATCTTCTGGACATAAAGTTTTACGCTTGCCTCCATACCATTGCCATTTTAACACAATTGAAATGGTATGGAGTCAGGCAAAGAGAAATTATGACCAACGGATTCTACAAGTTAAAGAACCAATAGAGGCTTGGAAAAAGGCGTTAGGAACAGTGACAAAACAGAATTGGACGAACTATGTCGAACACACAAATAATATGATTAAAAAGCAGTGGTAAATTGAAAAGAAAATTCGAGTTCCTTTACAGCCACTTATTATTAATGTTGGTGAGAGTGATGGCGATTCCTCAGAATAAGAGAAGTCATTTTGACCCTTAATCCTCTTTTCAGTTTTTGATAATATGTGGACGTACAGACATTTTTAATAATTTTCATTTGTGTTTTTTTTTAATCTCTTTTGGCATTTTCATACATAAAAATTTCACCACTTCTAAAGTATTCTCATAAAATTCTTTTTTACATATTTTCTAAATTTTTAACTTAAATTTTTTATTGGCACCTTTTAAGCACTTCTTTTCTTTTTCCATTTCTATATGGGATATTTTTTTCTTTTGCCCATGGCATTATATAAAACAAGAAAGAGTATGATACCATTTTTTTTATATTTATTATATATAAATAATCAATCTTAATTGTAATTAGTTCATTTACGATTTCTATTTTTTTATGGCAGTATTATTTTCATATATGTGTTACTCTGTTTCAGTGAACTTGATGCAACATAGGGGCCCTAGATTTTGCCTCGGATCTAGATGCCCCCAAGCGAGCCCCTTTCATTATTTTACATGTTTATATGCTTACACATTTATGTGTGAGGATGTTGCATGTGGAATCTTGAAATGAGGTCAATAAAAGACTCAGAGCCATGAGTCGTGCGATGTATTAAATCTTACCTTTTGGGGCACCCATTTTTTAAAATTTCTGTATTTATTGTTAAGAAAACTAGCTATTTAATGAAGAAGAAACTAATTAATTATTTATATTTTTATTCAATATTTTTGTAGCTTGAATACCTTAGTTTTTGCAGTCAAAGATCATAAAGTTACAATAATTTAATATAAAATACTTATCATTTCTAGGATATTGTATATATACCTATAATTTTTGAAAATAGTGTTAGGTATATAAGTAAATAATTAATCTTAATTGTAATTAGTTCACTTACGATTTCTATTGTTCCATGTCTGTATTATTTTTTATGCATGTATTACTCTATTTCAGCGAACCTGATGCAATATTGGGGCCTTAGATCTGGATGCCCTGGAAATTTATCTGTGAGGATAGGGCATGAGGAATCTTGAAATATAGTCAGTAAAAGACTCGGAGCCATGAGTCGTGCGTTGTGTTAACTATTATCTGTTGAAGCATACATTTTTTTAAATTTATGTATTTATTTTTAAGAAAACTAGGCTATTTGATGAAGATGATTAATTATTTATCTTTTTATTCAATATTTTTGCAGCTTAACTACTTCATTTATTGCAGTCAGAAATCATAAAGTTAGTCATTAAGTATAAAACACTGAATAATTTCTAGAATATTGTATATTTACCCACTGTTTCTAAGAATACTGTTTTTTAGTTCCGATTCTATTAGAATAGTCAATTTATTTTTAGTTTTCAGTTAGACTACCCTAATATTGTTATACCTAACTGGAGTATTATAATAAAAATAAAACTTTATCAACAAATTGCGTATAATTTTTTCTGTTACCGAAATAGTTACCAATAATTTAGAATATAAACGATTTACTTTATAAAATAAATAAATAAAGCTTTTATTGTCATAAATTTCATAGGTGAAACATTACAACAACATAGGTTCACTTATAAAAGTGAACATACACGTAAGCACCCCACACTTGTACCTTCAGACATCACCCTACTAATCCCAAAATTAAAAAGAGTGTGTTTAAAATTTTTAGTACAATAGTTTCTACAATTTCAAAATTATCAGCTAACAACATATTAAAAAGGCAATACTTATTAAAGAATGTACTAATACGTAAAGTAAATTATTTTTAGCAGTAGTACATCTCTTAGTGTAGTAATATAAAAGAGGAAATTTTAATCCGCTTTTATATTTAAAATTTCAGTTAAAATATCAAACCCATTATAAGCACATAAACTCCTTCATTAAATAGCCCTATACAAATGGGATATAAAATTATCGATATGTCTAAACAGAAGGAAAAACTTCGATTTTAAAATTTTTGTGTATAACATTTTTATTTTTTAAGGATATTTAGTTTGTGAAACTTGCTTATAAACCATTCGACAAATTTCTTGTTATATAACCGAAAAAGAAAATAGTAGAATGAGCCACTCCGATCCTGTTATAGTTCTGAAAAAAAAAATGTCACTAGTTTGATGCATATGTCAAATTTTGACGTAAAGATATACAGCGGTTTAACTATATTATTGCTTCTTTCGCTCTAAAGGCTATGTCTAAATATTGTTTCATCTGTAATAAATTGCAGTAAAAGTAAAAAGCCGCAACATAAGAAATTTAAAAATGAAAATACATAACGGTAGAAAGGGTAAGAAATAAATATAAAGAAAATCTTAAAAATAAAATATGAAATATTTTGGTTCGTCAGTGTATAAGGACATATACCAAAAACTGGAATTCTGCTACTCGTGAGTTTAAGGATTTAAAAACAGGGTTTCTCATTAGTACCATCTAGTCTTCAAATGACTTTATGACTTCTAAAGGTCAAGATAAATAGTTTTTAAGTCTCCCTGGATTCCGATATTTGTTATTTTTACCATGAAAGTAAATGGTATTCATAAAGCGATGAGAAGAAAAGGTACCCATTTAAAAAAGCAGACGCACTTAAAATAATCTTCAAGATTACTCTCAGAGTCAAATTCAGTATCACCGAACAACTTTTATTCGAGCCATTGGGACCGAGTCCATTCAAAATGAAAACAGTTAAAAAAACAAATGTTTTCACTGTGCAGTATATTAATCTAGAACCTAAAAAAATGTATACGTATTTTGCCGTTTTACGAAAAAATAATTTTCAAGCAAGTTATCGAGATTTTAAAGTTGAGCTTAAAGCCTTTGCAGCGAAAAAAAAAATAATAATTTTTTACCCAAAATTGTATATTTTTATTACTAAGCGACGTAATTCAGTTTTCTCTTTTAATTAAAATTACATGAGTCATAGACTTTCAGAAAAAACTTTGGAAACCGAAAAGTTTTCAAATTTACAAAATGGCTGATTTTTGAAAAAACAAACAAACACGATTTTCTTAAAAACTAAATTTTTTTGATGAATCTTTTTTTCCAGGATTATTTGTAATATGGTTCTTCATGATTGTTTTCGTGGTTGCTAAAATGTACCGGGAGATAAAATAATTTTAATGACGATTCCTGAAAGGAGAATTTACATATATACCAAACTATTTAAATACGCCAGAAGATTTCTGTATTTCTTACTGAAGTTTTGATTTTTTAAAAATTTCACATTACTCCAATGATTTATAGATGTCGTTCGATTGGCGATATTTTTCAGTCTGACATCGAGGTCGGTAGATGGCAGATGTAATATCCTGCCGACGCACCTTGATATTTATATTTCTTATATCAGTTATTTCCTGCTTATGTTGCTCTCGGTCCGATACAGCTTCACTTACGAGATCAGGAGGTAATCGAAACGCTTATGGAGAGAGGACCAGAGCGATATTAGCAGGAAATAAACTGTTTGTATATATTTTTTTCATATTCTCTGCCTGAAAGGAGAATTTACATATATAACAAGGAAGGTGTTTAATTGCATGGCGACAACATTTTGGCTTTTCTTTTGTTTCGTCAATTATTATTTATGTAAAAAAATATTTAATTATAAACCAACAATAAAGCTGTAAGTGTAGTTATATAAATGGTTATGTGAACATACATACTGTTACAGTAAATGAAAGTGGAATGATTTTAGAGAAAATAATTTCCTTAATTTAATAATGCGAAAAATTTTGTTAAAATTTTGTTCACTTTTTTTTAAATAATAAAGTATAAATTTAAATTAATTATGAAAAATACAAAGTATATATAACTGAAATTGCAGCCACAGAGCTTGTATTAAATTTTGCTGATTCAGAGTGTGTGAGAAAGGTTGGAAAAGGGGTAAATTAGGCGGATAATGCTTATTTGACCTTAATTAGCTACGTTGGCATGCTATTTTTGTTTGTGTAGTTACGTGTATTAAATTAAAAGTATCCTGTTTAAATTGCTAGGTTAAGTATGAAAATGTTTCTCTAAAAAAATCAACTTACGGTTACTATTGGTCTGTAAAAATAAATCGAATTTAAACCTACACTGTTAAAAATAACCTTAAATTTAATGTAGATTTAATGTCCATTCTACATCAAATTTAATAATTTTGTACCAAAAATCCTGAATAATTTACATTTACTTTGAATTTACAACAATTCTTCAAATATCAGTTCGTTGTACATTAAATTTGTTTAAATGGTATCTTCGATTTTAATAAACTAAATGAAAAGATATTTCAGCTTCTGTACATTGAAATTAATTCATATATACAATAATCCTAAAGGAATTTACAATATTATTCAATACACATGTATTTGGTCTTTCCTTCATTTATGCGGAGCCCTATTCTCTGAGTTTCTTTTTCTATCTCTATGAAGTTTTCCTTCACACTGACTGTGCTTTCTTCTATCGCGCCCGTATCATCCGCGTAGGCCAAAATAAGTTTAGGGCCACTTGGCCAAAAACCTCCGCGTCAACTGATACCGTTCTTACGGCTTTCTCCAGTGCAAGGTTAAACAGTACTGGCGAAAAAGGATCTCCCTGTTTTAATCCTCTGTTGATAGAAAATGTTTGGCTACACTCTCCTTCAATTTTGACAGCTTTTTGCCCCCTCCAGGCATGCTCTAAACAGTCTAATCAGCTTGTGCGGAATTCCAAATTCTTCCATAGCTTCCCACAAACTTATCCTAATAACACTGTCATATCCTTGCTCGAAATCTATGAACAAGGTATGTAAGTTTTTGTTAAATTCCCAACATTTCTCTAGCATCTGTCGGATAGTGAACAGCTGGTCAACTGTTGATCTTTCACTTCGAAAGCCACATTGGTAGTCTCCTATAATCTCCTCGGTATACGGAGAGAGACGTTGAAAGAGAATGCTGGAGAATAATTTATAGGCGTGGCTTAGTAAAGCAATACCTCGGTAATTTTTACATTGCATTTGGTCACCTTTTTTGTGGAGAGGAATTATTACCCCTTCTTTCCATTCATCAGGAATGATTTCTCGATTCCAAATTTGTTTCACGAAGTTATGTATTTGTGTGATTAGATCGTTCCCTCCATGTTTCAGACTTTCTCCCAAGATATTATCTCGACCTGCCGTTCTGTTATTTTTGAGCTTCTTAATGGCTCTAATGGTCTCTTCCATGGATGGAGGTGGGATATTAACCTTTGCCGTAACGAATACTGTAGCTTCAGGTTCTTCCTGCGTCGGCACGTTTAGTAGTTCATCAAAGTAGCACTTCCACCTGTCCAGTACCTCCACTTTTGAGGCGGTGATTGTGCCATCGTTAAGCTTTAACATGGTGGCACTTCTTGGGCGGAATCCCTTTTTATGCCTCCCCACTTCGTTGTAGAACCTCCTAGTATTGCCGTTCTGAAAATCCGCCTGTAAGTTAAGTACTTTTTCTGTCTCATGTTCTTTTTTCTTTTTCCTGATCAATTTACGTAGCTGTGTTCTTAGTTCGTTAAACATAATTGTTGTCTGCTCTGATGGGTTATAAAGCATTTTAATTCGTGCCTCTGTTTTGATGGCACCAAGATTTTTGCACTCATCATCAAACCAGGGATGTCGGCTGGGTTTTGGTTTGGGGCCCAATACACTTCCGTTTGCTTCGCTGATGCTTTCTTTTATGTGCTTCCAGCTAGTTTCTATATTGTCAGTTTCTGTATAATATGGTTATTAATTGGTTAGTCCAGCATTCAAGATCACACCAAGGTCCCTAATTTCTTCAACTCGCGTTAGTTTCTATCTCTTTATGTAGTATGTATGCAATATCAGTTTATTTTTCCGCGAATAAGTAATTATAGCATATTTAGAAGTATTAAAATATAGTTTGTTTTGTTCTGACCATGCAAATGCTCTGTTTAGGTATAATTGTAATTGCCAGCAGTCATTAACAAAATTAATTCTGTAATAAATTTTCAAATCATCTGCAAACAATAGATATGTTGCATTTTCTATTACTGCTGCTAAACTATTTATAAATATAATGAAAAGGAGTGGACCTAATTTCGAACCCTGAATAATGCCCGATGCCGAAAAAAATGATAATGATGAATACCCCTTAACAATAACTTGATGTTCTCTATCAGATAAGTAAGATTTAATCAACTAAAGCAACCTTTTCTGAAAGCCAAATTGATATTGTAGCTTAAAAATTAAAATCTTATGGGAAACCACATCAAAAGTCTTGGCGAAATCAGTGTAGATCGAAATCACCTAAGAACGTCCATTCAAAGTCTCCGAAATGTCTTTGATAATATTTTTTAAATTTGATATTGTGGATTTGTTCGTCATGAAACCGTGCTGGTGAATCGACATTCTATTTCTAACTGTGGCACAAATATTTTTTTATATTATGCCTTTAAAAATTTTTGCCGGATCAGACAGAATCGCAATGGGGCGATAGTTTGTAACATCAGTTACAAACTTTGACTTTCTTCTACTGTGAAGGTAATATACCGATTTTGAGGCTTAAGTTGAAAAGTATTCCAAGGGGATATTTAAATATATCAATACATCCCTTTATTAAATATGGTGGAACACTGTCTAGTCTCACAGCCATGCCAACTTTTATTCTTTTGCCAGCCTCCAAAATATCTTCATCTCTTATTAAAAAAAGTGTAACTTGATCAACATATATACTGTCATTAATTCTAGGTGCATCATTATTGTCACTCTCATACACGCTATTGAAATATTGTGCGAAAGCGTTACAATTTTTTTCTCTCCACTCGAATATTCGTTATTATTGTAGATCATTATTAACTATATGCACCACTCCTTCTTTGTTATTCTTAACATGTGCTCTAAGATTAGTGTAACTTTCTTTCATTTCAAGACGATAAAATCAGCCTTCTGAAAATTATATTTACTTGGCTGAGCTGACAATTCCCGGGTCTTAGAGGCTTTTAATTTTAACTCTATATGTAAAGTGGGTTGGTGATGGTCCTAAGGAACAAGACAGAGGTCATGTCTTGCTACATTGCAATTAATCCCTGTAATAGCAAGGTCCAATATATGAGAAAATGTATTCTGTATCTTGTTACATTGGACACAGTCATAAAAACGCAATAAATGTTCATATATTGTTGTTATATTACTAGAAATCCCGGTTTGGTTGTAATGATTTGATTCTTTAATATTGAAATGTCCTAAAATTATAAAATTTGCATTTTCGATGAATTTTAGTCGTTCAAATAAATCAAATAACGCCTCGTAAGTAGCCAGTGGACATGAAGGTCCCGTGTAAATAGCAAACAAGTATATACATTTAAAAGAATTAATACCTATCCTAACACATAAAATATCAATGTCCTCATTATCAAAGTTTACATTTACTTTAGTAATGTCTAAATTATTTTTGGCAGCAATAAGAACTCAGCTACCCCTCGATCTATGTGTGTTCAGTTAAGTTTCTTAAAGAACTCGATTTTCTTATGGTGAGGTGTACATATCTTCCTAGTACTGACGGGAACCAGTGTTCGAAACCAGTCTAAATGGCGGACCCTATTAATAGGAAAAATGTCCACCTTTTACTGGTACACTGCTAAAAATAACTTTTAATTTAATGTACATTCTACATTAAATTTAATAATTTTGTCCCTAAAATCTTGAAGTTTACATTTACTTTAATTCTAAAGCAATTCATTCAAATATCGGTATGTCCAGATTTTCCACATCTCTGAAAAAGCTCAGTATTGTTCGATTTAAAGTTGGAGTGTTTATGTTTAATTTTTGTCTCCTGGTAAAGAGCACGAAGAACGTTTCGTAAGATTAACATGACTAAAATGTGGTCGGACTTAGGAGGTTTTCAAATGATACTACTTTATCAGATCGAACCACGTTACCACTAGACGGGGTGATGGACTTTTTGGAGTGTTGCCTGCATAATGCTTACTTTCAAGTAAAGGACTAGTTCTTCGCTCAGGACGACGGGCTTCCGATGGGTTCTTTACTCTCTCCAGTCGTCGCCAATATATATATGGAATGGTTCGAAACTCATGCCATAGAAACGGCAACAGTAAAACCGAAAGTCTGGTTGAGATATGTCGATGATACTTTCATCGTATGGAAGGGCAATGATAAAGAACACTATGATTTCTTGAAACATCTGAATGCCATTCGACCTACAATTAAGTTTACCATGGAAAAAGAGGTAAATGATCAATTGTCCTTCCTAGATGTCATGGTGAACCGTTCAAACGAAACTATTAAAACTTCAGTATACAGAAAGCCAACACATACTGGACAATATCTTAATCATAGTTCTAATCATTCTGTTCTAACAAAACGAGGAATTATACGCAACCTCTATAGTCGCGCTATATCTATATGCAATAATGCCGAATCATTGGAAAAAGAGGTAGCAAATATTAAATCCGATTTACAACAGAATGGTTACCCTTTAAAACTAATTGACGATGTTATAAATAATTTTAGAACAACGAATACTGGACAGCAAGAAACACATTCCTTAGTAGTGGATATATGAGAGAAGGAAAGAGGAGGAGGAGTAAGAAGAGTAAATCATCAACACTTTTCATCCTCCTCCTCCTCTTTTCTTCTCTCATTATACTTTTCAAATCTCTCATTATACTTATTAAAAAACCTCGTATCATCAACACTTTTCATCCTCCTCCTCTTTTGTTCTCTCATTATACTTTTCAAAAAGCCTCGTATACATCACCTTGAGTTTAATCTTAAAGTTAACAACATGGCTAACCTTTCATCGAATCCGATCATAGTAGGAGATCTAACCTTATGTTTGACCTTGAGGTGGATAACCTTATTTGACCATGAAGTCGATATAAAGTCCTACCACCAATGAATTTTCACTTCAGTAAATTTATAAAATAGATACGTGGAGCAACAAAAGATGATAAATTAAATACCAACAAATAATAAGTAAATAATAAGTAAATAATTTTATATTTAATAGTAAATATTACAAAGTAAATATTAAAAAATTCATTCAAAAATTTATGGATAATAATATTGAAGAAGAAGATCCAGATCTAGATGAATTAATTGGAGTATTGGAAATTCATTCAAAAATTTATGGATAATAATATTGAAGAAGAAGATCCAGATCTAGATGAATTAATTGGAGTATTGGATTACAATACACATCTTAACGAAGAAAAATTTCAGAAGAACTTCAGAAATTGTTTAAACTACGATATAAATAATTTCGAACAAATTGAAGCTGACTCTGGTGACTCCGATATTGAAGAAGATAATGAAGAAGACAGTGCTAGTGCTAAATTTTGTTTAGTGAAACATAAGTACACTGATCCCAAAGAAGTTGTGTTCTGTATTACTCAGAGTTATATCGTAGTGTTTGTAGTGACGGAAAATCAAGAAAAAACTCTTTGTCACGCATGCTATCAAATTATACAATTTTATCAAAGGGCAGGGGCTCATAGACATGTAAATACTCATAATAAGAGAAAATTAAAACGCTTAAGCAATGATTTACATTGCGATATGTGTTCAAGACAGTTGTATCAAATTATTACCCCCAAAGTTTGTTTAATTTGCAATAGTAGTGTTAAAAATATTGATTTAGATTGGGACGCAAATGTTCCAGTGGTGCCAATATAATGCCTGGTAAAAAACCAATATATAAAAACGGTAGGAAGTCGCGAAGGGTAAAAAAAAAAGTTGTTAATGAAATAATTGAAAATAAAACCGAAGAATGTCCTATATGTCTTGAAGATATATTATCTAATAAAATGATATCACCAGAACCTTGTAATCACAGATTTTGCATCCCTTGTTTAGGAATGTGGATGTTAATTAATAAAACATGTCCAATCTGTCGCAATGAACTATGTGTAATTAAATGTGAAAATGAAGAAACTGTAGTCCTAGAATATTTAGATTAGAATGTATTATTTAATATTTATGTATTGCAAACCACTTCATAAATGTGAAAATGAAGAAATTATAATCCTAGAATATTTATTTTAAAATGTATTATTATTTAATTTTTATTATTTTAAAATTATTATTGTTTGTATTTAATTTATCCATTTATTCTTATCTTATTGGAATAAAGAATTGAACAATTTCGAAAAAAAAATGTTTTATTTATAAGAATAACGAACAAACATAACAACTAAATACAAGAGTTTTGATTATTCATAATAGATTGAAAAAATATTTTAAATTAACCACCCTGTTCAAAAATTCTTAATCCTTTCTTATTTTAGAGAGTTTTAAATCTAAAATTAATAAGTTTATAAATATGAAAGAAAAATATTATAGGAAATTTAGGTACAGTTATCTTCATACTCCTTTATAATTAGATCAATTAAATAAAATTTACATTACCTTAAATCGTCTCCGTTACTATTCACTATCACTTAAACACTTTAACTTAACCTAAAAATAGTTTCACTTAACACTGTCCCTAAACTTGGTCTATTGTTTGTATCTGTCAACTGAAAAAAAAAATCAATTAGTATTTTGATATTAGGAAGACTAATAATAAATTTAATATAAGCTTAATATAAGCTACTTACTTTGTAGTGGAATCGACTTCGTCACACTGGACTGGTTCCTCCGGATTTATCTGAGGTTCCGCTTGAGGATCCTCATTTTCCTCAGGATTTGTCGAGGAGGTTATGGATGGTACTTGTACCGGAGGAGGAACGTTGACTCTTCTTCTTATTACAAGTCTATTACCATCCATAACCTGAATTTCATAATTTCTGTTCCTAAACATATTGATAATTAAATGAAATAATAAAAATTAAAATTTAGGAAGACAGCACTGGTGATGAACCAAAAATGAAAAAGTCACCTCGCAAAACAGTCATTTTATGAAAGTAGGTCAAGGTAAAATTTCGATTTTTAAATCGCGGAGAGGGCCCCTCATACCGCCCCTATACTCCTCCTATACCCCCCCCGCCCCTGCCTCGCCCCCCGAAGGGGGAGGGGCGGGGGGGGGGGGGGGGGGGTGGGCGCGCGGCCTTCGGCCGCGCGCGCTGCCTTCCAGGGAGCGGGGGGCCTTCGGCCCCCCGCCCCCTGGACCCCTCCCCAGTCGAGATGCCCCGAAAAAACCTTGTGTTTTTTATAGGCCCGCAAACCTCTCGAGTTTTTATAGTTACAGCACATTTTAGGACGTCTCACTGAGAGTTATAGGGGACCCTAAGGTAAGATGCTCCGAAGAGAATTTTGTGTTTTATACGCCCGCAAACCTCTCGAGTTTTTATAATTACAGCACATTTTAGGGCGTCTCACTGAGACTTATAGGGGACGTAGTTCAGCAGAGGGACTCAGCTGGGGGGCTCAGCGGGGGGAAGGGAGGAAAGGGGAAGGAGGCTTTGCGGGGGAAGGGGGTGGGGAAAAAATTTTGCGGGGGAAGGGGGGAGGGGGGAGGGGGAAGGGGGGCTCCGCGGGGTGTGACGCGCAGAATTGAGGTCATTGACCTTTATTGAGGTCACTATACGTACGAGGACAAACCGTGGTCTGCTTTCATATAAAACGGTCGAGGATCAGTTTATAGCAAGCTTAAGTCGAGTTTACCACGCTTTAAATTTAAAGTCTCCAATTTTAGTTTGTTTTAGTTTGTTTTAGTGTGTTTTAGTTTGTTGCTGTCAAGTGTACTCAAATTTTAAAGGTATGTCTTTTCCTTTTGCCTCAACTTCCACTGAACAGTTAGGAGTGGTGAACAAAATTAATATAATTTCAAATATAATAATTCAGCCTGCTTTTTTGAAAAATGAAAATGAAAGTGACAACCAAAATTTAAGTCAGAGAACCCAAAATTTTAACGCGATGATTAATACGATGCAAGAAAAAAATTTAGAAAACAAATTACTCCAAAGTTGTTCAGAAACGAACATAAAATTTTTAGATAATTTGGAATATTTGCCTGAACTAGAGAATATTTCGGAGACAGATTTTGACTTTCAAAATTCAATTTTATCACAAAATTTAGATTTTAATAATATTTTAACGCCGGAAACCCCAAATTTTTTAACTCAAGATTTAGATGTAACAACGGACACTCCCATTACAAATACTCCCGACATATTAACTCAAGATTTAGATAATATCGACAATTTTAAAAAGCTAATGGGGATTCCCAAAATTAATAAAAATTTAACAAATTATCAGAGTAAAAGTGACAATGACAGTGACAATGATTCGAGTTCAAATAAATCACAAAATTTTTTTGGAATGTTGAAAACTAGAAATTTTGAAAGTGAAAACAATTCTGGAGGAATACCGGGTAATTCTTCATTTTCTCCTCTATCTCTGTTCAAAATTTCAACTAATCAAAAAAAAAATAAAATTTCGGAATCGACTAGTAGTGGAAATATGGGGGTTGATGTTTTGGGGGAGGAGGATGGTTCACGGGATAGTTACAAAATTTCAGATTGTAGTGAAGATTTGGGAGCATCGTTTACTAGTGGTGGTGGTTCCCAAGAAATTCTTCCAATAATAAGTGAACCATCTGAAAAAAATGAAAATTTTAGTCAAAATTCAATTCCGTGCGGCCAAAATACCTATTGTGAATTAAATTTTCCAAATTCTCCAATAATTTTTGAAAACTCGCCACCAGATTTCGATGAAATTTTAAATTCTGTTTCTACACAAACAGAGACAGTTCAAAATTCTGTTTTAACACAAACCGAAGTGTCAATCCCCTTCGAAAACGATTATCCGAAACTAAGCTTTCATTCAAAATCAAATTTCAAAATTAAAAATAAACATTTATCTTATCAAAGATCATTAGGATTTGTTTTGGATTCTATTTTAAATTGCGATCCTAATAAAACAGCTGAGGAGAAAAGGAAGATGTGGGAAAGGGCGATAGAACTTTATAAAGCTACTCTTAGCTTTTTCCATCCCATTCCTTAACTCCCCTCCTACTTCTTTTCCACCATTTAAATTCATACCTGACCGTGTTACCTTCAGTGTGTTAAAATCGACTTGGGCTTCACAATAAGAGATTCGTTTTAGAAAAATGGATTTTAAATGTGAAGAGTGCTTCAAAATTTTTACTCGAAAAGACAATTTGAATCGCCACAAGAAGATAATTCACTCTAACAATGGCCCCCAGTTAGAACAGAAGAAGAAAAGCTGTAAGTTTAATTTTAAATAGAAATTTTGTTTCAATTTAATAATTAGTTATTAATTTGATGAATTAGAGGCAAATTTAATAAAGAAGTTATTAAATTTTAGGTGAAAGAAGATATTGTCAATTCTGCAAAATATTTATAAAAAAGTCATTATGGTTCTGTCATTTGAGAACAAATAAACACAAAACCAATTCAATGGTGGTTAGGGATGAAAATGTGTCTGTAATAAAATCGGCATTTAAGGAAAGAATCATTTCATATAAAATATCATCGACTCAATACCAAATCAACATTTATGATTTTTTCTCCGAAATACAACAAAAAATAATTGAGGTAATCAGTTATGAAATCCAAAGACACACCTGCATCAAACTCAACATGGAGTTATTTGGTCTTTACTTAAATCCTTCCAATGAAAGTCATGAAGTTAAGTCTTTCAATACCCCATTTCGGATTTTATGTAATAGTTCAGAATTAACGCAAGAACTAGAAGATATTATTAAAATTATTGACCGGAAAGCTGATGAACTGGCAGAAAAAGATTCGGGTAAATTATTTTTTATTAAATATTTAGTAACTAAACTTAAACCAAAAATACATTTGTTGTTAATTATTCTTCTTTAATTTCAGGATGGATTTTAATAAAAATATTACACGTTGAGCTTAACATCAACAAGTACAACCCCTTAAAAGCTTCTTCATATATACCGCTACCGTCAGAGATCAAGTTGAAAAATGCTGTAGTCAACGTTCAAAACAATGATGAATGTTGTTTCGCCTGGTCTGTGGTTGCAGCTCTTCATTCACCTAACGGACCAATTGAAAAGGTGGAGTCGTATCCACATTTCACCACTATTTTAAACTTTAAAGGTATCAATTTTCCTTTAACTTTAAAAGACATAAGTAAATTTGAAAATTTAAACAATATTTCGGTTAATGTTTATGGATTAGAAAAAATCAAGAATAATTTAAAAACTCAATTCGAAATTATAGGACCTTTACATTATACAAAAAATAAGCGAGAACGTCACCTTAATTTATTATTAATTGGAGATGATAATGGAAATTTCCATTACTGTTATATTTCGGATTTATCTAGATTAATTTCAAAACAATTATCTAAACATCATGGGAAAAAATTTTTATGCGACGGTTGTTTACAATATTTTACTACTGAAGAATTATTAGTCAGGCATAACACATATGATTGCGATTTTGTAAGAATAAATCTACCTTCAACTGAAACCAAAATAGATAGATTTGGAAATATTATTCCCGAAAATATTTTAAAATTTCAGAATATACAAAAACAAATTGAAGTTCCATTTGTTATTTATGCAGATTTTGAATGCATTCTTAAGCCTTTAAATAATGAAATTAATGATGTAGATCCAAGTTCTCCATATACTGAAAAAAAATGTCAACATATTCCATATTCGTTTGCTTATTATATAAAGTGTTCATTTGATGATTCAATTTCCAAATTTCAAAATTATATGGGTCCCAATTGTGCACAAATTTTTATAACTTACTTAGAAAGAGACGTTCTTAATATTTACAATAAATATATGAAAAAGTTAATACCAATGAAAAAATTAAATGTGTTGGAACAATTACATTTTGAATATACGAATGATTGTCATATATGTGATAAACCTATAATTTCGGATAAGGTTGCTGATCATTGTCATTTAACAGGTTCCTATAGAGGTCCGTCACACTCTATATGCAACTTAAATTATAAATTATCTAATTCCATTCCGGTAGTTTTACACAATTTGCGTAATTATGATTCTCATCTGTTTATAAAAAATTTATGTCCAAATCATGAACAATTATTTGTCATAGCCCAGAATAAAGAGAAATACATTTCATTTCAAAAATCTATTGAAGTAGATCAATATTTAGATAAAAAGACTGGTTTCACCAAGTCAAAATTTCTATATCTTAAGTTTATTGATTCATTTCAGTTCCTACCATATTCTTTGTCAAATTTAGCTTCCATCCTTAATGATGAACAATGCAAAGAAGTGTTCAAATATTTTAATGAAAAGGAAAAATTTAAGTATATCCGTCAAAAAGGCGTTTTCCCTTATAAATATATTGATAATATCGACAAATTAAATGAAACGGAGTTACCAGATAAAAAAAATTTTTATAATGACCTCACGGATGAACACATTACTGATGAAGAATATGAGAGGGCTAAAAATGTTTGGAATTTATTTGAATGTAAAACAATCGGTGAATATTCCGATTTATATCTTAAATCTGATGTATTACTTTTGGCAGATGTTTTTCAAAATTTTAGAAAAACGTGTATGGAAACTTACAAACTTGATCCTGCACATTATTATACTTTTCCAGGTTTAAGTTTTGACGCTTGTTTAAGATATACTGGAGTCGAATTGGAGTTAATAACAGACCCAGATATGTTACATTTTTTTAAAGGTAGTGTAAGAGGAGGAATCAGTACCTGTGTATGTAGGAAATCTATAGCAAACAATTTATTTCTTTCAAATTATGATCCATTACAACCATCTAAATATATTATGTATTTTGATGCAACTAATCTTTACGGATATGCGATGTCTCAATATCTGCCCGAAAAAGATTTTGTTTGGTTATCAAATCAACAAATTCAAAATTTAGATATAATGAATATATCTGAGACTAATGACAAGGGTTATGTGCTAGAGGTTGATTTAGAATATCCTGAAAATTTACACAATTTACATAATGAATTTCCATTCTGTCCAGAAAATTATAAGCCTCAAAATTCTAAAACTTTTAAATTAATTCCAAATTTAAAAAATAAAGAAAAATATGTAATTCACTATACTTTATTAAAACAATGTATTCAATATGGAATTAAACTAACTAAAATTCATCGGGTTGTAGAGTTTACACAATCTCAATGGTTAAAAAAATTTATTGATCTAAATACAAATTTAAGAAATCAATCTAAAAATCAATTTCAGAAAAATTCTTATAAATTGGCAAATAATAGCATCTACGGAAAAACAATGGAAAATGTGGATAAAAGGACAGATATACGATTGGTTACACAATGGGCAAAAAATCATAGAAAAGATGGGGCAGAAAATTTAATTGCTAAACCATCATTTAAAGATGTAACAATATTTTCAGAGAATTTAGTAGCTGTGCAAATGCGTAAAGTGTTAGTGCAATATGATAAACCTGTCTATGTAGGCTTTAGTATTTTAGATATATCAAAAACGGTGATGTATGACTTTTTTTATGGGTTTTTAAAACCTTTATATAAGAATAATATTAAACTTCTGTACACAGATACAGATTCCTTTATTTTGGAAATTGAGACAAGTAATGTTTATGAAGACATTAGGGTTAATATTGATAAATTCGATACTTCAAATTATGATGTTAATAATATTCATGAAATACCAATAACTAAATCTGTTGTTGGAAAGTTTAAGGATGAATATGCTGGTGAACCAATAGAAAGCTTTTATGGCACAGGGGCCAAAGCTTATTGTGTTAAGTCAGAAAATGGGTTGCTTAAAAAAGCTAAGGGGATAAAGAAAAGTAGCATTAAAAAACAATTAGAATTAACACATTATAAAGATGTTGTAGAACAAAATTCAAAAGCTTTCTGTACAATGTATTTGTTTAGATCTCGACTTCACAATATTTATACAGAATTAGTTAACAAATTAGCTCTCACTTCTAATGATGATAAAAGATTTAAAATTCCCAATAGTTATGATACATTAGCATGGGGTCACCAAGATATTCCATTTTTTCAGTGGTTAATAGACCATGAAAATGAATTATAAAAAATTCTTTTAAGATTAAAAGTTTTACTCTTCAAGGCTAAATTTGAAGTATTTAAGAACATGGTAAATTTTAAAATTATATCAGTATAAAATATACCACCGTCTAGAATAAATATGTGTTTAGAATCTTTTGAAAAAGAAATTGATAACAAATTATATAGAACATATGAAAAAAGACTTTCCTCATTTAAATTCTGGAATGGAAAATTAAATCCTAAAGTGTTAGCCCAATCAGGGTTTTATTATTTAGCTATTCATGATGTTTGTAAATGTTTTTACTGTGGTGCAGAAATATTTGCCTGGAAAATTGATGATTGTCCAATTGAGGAACATTATCGTCACTGGAAGAACTGTGACTTAATCGAGTGTTTGTGGTTAGGTGAAAAAAATAAAAAATGTGAACCTGTTGTCCTTAAAGTGAAAGAAAATATGTCGACATCTTTCATTTTTTTATTAGTTTTAATAACTATGTTTGTATCTCTAATTTGTAAACAAATTATTTAATGTCCTTAAAATGAAAGAAAATATGTCAACATCTTTCATTTTTTAATAGTTTTAATAACCATGTTTGTATCTCTAATTTGTAAACAAATTATTTAATATTTTGAAAAAAAAATGTCTATATATTGTAGAAAATTAATTAAAACTGTTCAGTCTTATTTCAATCTCTTATTGTTTTGTTAATAGACATTTAAAATTGAAAAGTGTTTTAATGGCATCCCTTATCAACTACATTGTTTTACATTCAATTTTAAATAATACTTTATATGTACTTTATCCTCCAAGGGTTTTACATGGAATGGTGTGTTTTGAAAACGAAACCTCTACTATTAAACCTGAAATATGTAATTATATGAAAGCTATGAATATTAATAATTATTCAACTGCTTTCGCATATAATATGAATAATAGTCAATCTAATAGTAATTTTTTCAAAATTTACTTTCATTATCCAAATAATACAATTTTTGACACTAACTGGATTGAAAAAAATAAAAAACCATTTACGATTTCTAGCTGTGCTCATATTAAAAATGATGAGGAAGGTAAAAACTGTTTAATTCTATTTATCTTCAATATAATTTTATCAATAGGTAGTTTTTCACTTTTGTCGTTCTTGACAATTTTGTTTTATCAAGATAGGTCATAAAAATTTAATAAACTTGCTTGACCTTGAAATTTATAGAGGAGTGGGGTGGATAAGATATATTCAGACTCAGTATTTTAGTTTTCAGTTAGCATCAAGACATCATGTTTAATAGTAGCAATTTTAATGGATATAAATCCAGTTCTAGTGAAACCAATGATAAAATTAGTCAGTGTAATGAAAAATTATTAAATTCAAAAATCTACTATCTTAACAATTCCTTATCAAAATTTGTTTGTGTTGGAATTGGTATAAATGATTTTACACCAAAAGTTCTAATTGGAGGTCGAAATGGATTTCACATTTACTTGAATGAAGAAGAATGGAAAGAACTTCAAAAAAATCAAGGAGTGTTGGTGAATTATTTTTATTCTGCTCAAGCATATGCATACCCACTAAAAATTGAAAAAATCACAGTGTTTTTTGAAAAAATAAATCATTCTCCTGTTATCAGAATTCAAAAGGATGAACATTATGTGATTCTGGGAAAAGAATCAATAGATAAATTAGTTGAAATCGATGAACTTGTTGACTACAGAATTCATATAATTAAAAAGCAAGAATTTTCCAAATATTTTAATTTGTTTCATCACTATAATTATCAGTCAGGAGATGTGTTGTCTCATATTTATAGTGTTTTGGATCCATGTCAGAATTTAAACAGTGAAAATGTCGGAACTGTTTTAGAAATGTTATCTCTACATAAACAGGAATTAGAAAACAAGTTAAGAAAATCCGGTGCATTACAATAGAAATATGAAGAAATCAGTGACAATCAGTGAGAACAATAATAAAGTTTATATATTAGTGACATGGGACTTTGCATTTAGACAAGCTCGAAAAAGTGAATATCAGAAATTTTATCTTGACAGACTAAGATTTGAAAAACGAGTTGAACAATGTGAAAGTATTCTTAAAAGTATTTTTGATGTAGATCATAGAAAAAAAATTTATATTGAAAGATTTAATGTAAAAATATAAATTTATATTGTTAATCTCAGTTGTAAACATCTTAAAAATTATATTGTTAGTATTTGTTATAAAAAGGATTATCGTAAATAAAAAATATGTTATATAAATAGGTCTTTTATTTAAAAATTTGATATACAATATTACTTAAAATTAATTACAATACATCTTTTTTAAGAATCCATGAATTATGTGATTTATCGAATCCTAACCATTTAACAAAAACTTGGTTCCCTTTCTTCCTTAAAATTTTTTCAACCAAAAACACATCTGGATGTTTAACTTTTTGTAACTCTTCTTGGTAGAAACCTCCTTCAATATATTCATTTTTACTATCTTTTAATAAATAGGTGGGTGGATTTGTTAACTGAACCTTTCTAATTTGAAAAATTTCAGTTGACCAATTTGGAGTATATCCTTTTTCAAAAGCTTCTCTTTGTTTGGAAATTCTAACAAAATCATTTTCTTTAAATTTAGTGCGCTTTAAATCAAATGTTTTTTTAAAAGTAAAAGAATTTTGCAGTATAGTTTTCTCATTTTTTTTATTACCCTCAACAGGTCTATATCCGGTAGTTCTATGAATACTATTATTATATTTTTCAATAATAGTGGGTAAAATAGAGTACCATTGGTAATTCCCTCTATTACTAAAATATTTCCACATTATATTTTTTAAAGTTCGATTTACGCGTTCTACAATACTCGCTTTGAGATTAGAGTAAGTATTATAATGATTAATTTTGTAATAATTCATAAGATCTTTAAAATCTTTATTGAAAAATTCTTTTCCCAAATCTGTCTGCAAATTTTGCGGTTTACTTGTTTTTTCTAAAATTTTTTTCATAGCTTCAGTTACATCTTTTCCTTTTTTACTTTTAAGTGGTTGAGTCCAAACATACTTTGAGAATGCATTTATCACCACCAAAATATATCTATAACCTTTATTAAATTTGGAATAGGGTTGCATCTCTACCAAATCAGCTTGCCATAAGTCATATAGGCTTTTAACAATAGTTCGTCTTCTTCTATATCTTCTTCTTGCCGGTTTATGTAATTCATCTACAACTGTTTCTTTAATATTTTTACTCATAGTACTAGAATAAAATTTCTTAATACCTTCTTTAAATAACTTATTTTATTTGTTTGTTCTCTTTTTTAGCAAATCTTCGATTTTATATTCCAAAGTTTTAAAAGATGCATTATTCGAATCTTTGACTTTTTTGATTTCATCTTCGATTTTATATTCCAAATTTTTAAAAGATGCATTATTCGAATCTTTGACTTTTTTGATTTCATCTTCAATGTTGGTAATTCTTACATTAATTTTAGTTTCAAAAACAACAAGTGATTTTATACTTTCGTTTCTCATTTCTCTTACTGTTGCGTTTAATTCTTCTCTAGCATATGCCATTGTGTCATTAAACTCTTTTCTAGAAACTTCGGCTGCTCTTTGAACTAATTCGTTTAGTGATTTTATTTCTTTTACCAATTTATTTTCTAGATTTTTTATATCTTTTCCTAATTGAAATTCTACATTTGTTAAATTTAATTTTATTTCTACCAATTTTTTTTCTATTTTCTTTATATCTAAAATCGCTTTTTCAATTTCAATTCTTACATCGTTCAAAGATTTTTCATAATCATTTAACTTTGTTGAAATTTCTTCAATTTTTGAACTGTGTTGTGCAAGTCCTTTTTTTAAATCATGGATAGAGGTGTTAATCATAGCTTGTATTAGTTCTGCTAAAGATTCTAATTCTTTTTCTAATCTTTTATTCAACATCTTTTGAAAATATTCATCGTCAACAGTGGTTTTTAATTCTGTTTTTAGATTGTTTAATTGTGAGATTATCTCCATGATTTGTTCACTATTTTTTAAAATTTCATTTTTAAATTTATTTTCAATTTTTTCATCTACATTTTGTAAATCTGTGTTTAATTTCTTTTCCAAATTTTTCAAGTTTAATAGAATTATTTCAGCATTATTTTCAATTGAATTAATTTTCTGATTTATTTCATTAATATTATCGCTATCTTTTTTATGGATTATAAAGTGTGTATTCATAGCTCTCTCTATTTGTTGTGTGTTTTTATTCATACCATCATGAACGTTTTGAAAATTACCTATTTCTTCAGAAACCCTATTATTAAGTTTGTTGGTAAATTCTTGGAACTTTGATACCATATCTTTTATAATAATTTGTTTAACATTTTCTATTGCAGAAGTATCATTTATTTTTGATTTAACCAATGTTATTTAATTTTTTATGTTATTTTCAAAACTCTTTACTTCATCATATTTCTGTTTTATTGTTTTAAAATCATCTTCACACTTCGATGTTTTTTGAGAAAAACTTTTTAATAGTTCATCATTGTCTTTGACAATATTTTTTATATTTAATATCCTGTTATCATAGTTTGACACAACATTTTCTTCAAATAACTTAATTTTTTTCGAAATAGATTCCACATTTTCATCATTTTCACTAACTCTCTTTTTTAAATTTACAATATCATTTTTTAACACAGGTTCAAATCTTTGAACAATATCATCACTTTTAAAATTTTTTAATATTTCATTTTCAACATTGGCTAGTATTTTATTTTCTATTGTAGGTATATCTACTGTATACTTTTTAGAAATATGACGTCCAAATTTATCAATGGTCATTTTAACAATGTTATGTAACAATATTTACTACATTCTTTTATACAATTATATTGGCTTCTTTCAATTCTTCAATAATAGAAATAATTTCGTTGTTATGTCCTGTATTCCCAGCCATCATAGATGCTACCAACAGTCGAAGTCTATCAACAAGTTCATTTACGTTATCCCAATATACGTAATCGGTATAAGGTTTATTAACTTTTAAAGTTATTCCGGATCCTGTTCTTTTCGAAGATATTCGAGTTTCCCTGTATGGAGCTTTTCGTCTGTCAAAAAATCCTTGAACTATATTATGCGTTTCGGGATTTATGGTTTTAGTTTTTGTAATTCCTTTATTTTGTAAATAAGGCCCTATTATAGAAATATATTTTTGTGATCCATTTCCCTGTACCTGCTCATTTGGATCATAATTTCTACGGTATGCATTCGTTCTCTTTAAAATATTCATATAATTTTCCAAATCTTGTTTTTTATAACCTACTGGTTCCTTTTTAAATAATAATTCATATAAACCTGGTGTACCTGTATAAGTTATACCTTCAACTTTTATGTTTTTACCGATAATTTCTATAGGTCTTTGTGTTAAACCCAAAAAGAATTTCTCAGTTTCAAAATCATGTACTATTCCATAGAGGTGATCAAACTTATGTTCCACATCTTTTACCCCTCCGTCAATATATTGACGAGGTAATTCATGAAATCCTGATAAATATTCTTGATATAAAGGTGTACTGACAAATGTTTGAATTGTTTGGCGTGTTTGTTCTAATATATCCGAAAGATTTCCTACCGTAGATTGTGAAATTGAAGAAGGGGTGGTTTCTGCTATGACACTTGTTTGTTGTAAAGATGGCATCTGACTATGTGAAGCTATACTGGTTTCCCAATCAATAATTGTTGGTATTTCTGTAGGAAGAATTGGAGTTTTCCCTGTCTTTCTTTTTTCTGGTGTTGATGTTCCATACTGTAGTTTTTTTCTTGGTGTTAGTGTTGGAAACAATCTTTTTTCTGGTGTTTCATAATTTTTTTTAATGGGTGTTTGTAGCTCTTCCTTTACCTCAGCCGATTCAATTTTACCAATTGTTGAAATTAATTGTTGTAGGGGTTGAGTTATTGGTTTATAGGTTTCCTCCAATTTGGATTGTGCTTCAAATTCAGCATTTTTTAAACTTTGATATTTTTGTTTAACAGCTTTCCTTGACTTAACAAGCTCTCTTGCTAAGCGTTCATTCATGATTAGTTAAATTTTTCACAAAACTTTTATTTTTATAAGAAAATATATGAATCAAATCCTTTTCGATATCGACCGGATTTTAAATTCGAATCCTTGTCTATTACCAAAAATCCAAATTTATCTTTCCAACACATCAAACATAACTCATTAAATTGATTAAATGACATATCAACATTAACATGATCATCATAAATATGTTTTAAGTTCGTTTTGTCTTGTTGAAATATAACAATCAAATTCGCATTGTCACGAATTAATTGTTTTGGAATCGAAGAATACGTTTGACACAAATAAAAACAATCAGTATTTTTATGTCTTCCGAAACAAAAATAATCTTTTACAACATTCTGATTGCAACACACTATATCATCAAATATAATTATGGAATTTGGTTTTATTTCTTGTGGAGAAACAATATTTTCTTCATTTTCGGATTCATAATATCCAATTTCTCTCAATGGTTTAAAAAGTAATCTCAAATATTCATATTTTGGTTGATATAGAGACTTTGAATAAATATATAAATTTTCAAACCGTAAACCATTGGGATCTTCAATTAAACTTATAATGATATTAGTTTTACCACACCCTGATGGACCAATAATTAACCCCCTTTTACTAGAGCCTTCAAACAATTTTCCATGTTTTCTAAAATTATTTCTTGAAGTCTCATGGTCTTTAATAATAATTGAATAAGGTTGTTTGACAATTTTCATATATAAGAGGATGTATAAAGGGTAAGTTCTAATTTAAAACTAGTCAGTTTGTTCCAAGATTTCAATTATATAATGCCAATCTCATATAAGCAACAATCCATTTATAAAAGAAGAGTCAGAAAAAGAGGTAGTGGTTTAATTAATACTCTAATAAATAAGTTACCTTTTGAATTACATCTACCTGGGTATAATTTTTGTGGACCTGGAACCAAACTAGAAAAGAGACTAGCTAGAGGCGATAAAGGCATAAACTTATTGGATGAAGCTTGTAAAGAGCATGATATTGCCTATGCACAATCAAATGATATAAAAAGCCGACACGCTGCTGATAAATTATTAGGTGACAAAGCTGCCGAAAGGTTCAGAGCAAAAGACGCCACTTTTGGAGAAAAAACTGCTGCACTTGGAATAAGAGGTGCAATGAAAATTAAAAGAAAATTTGGTATGGGATTAAAAAAAAGAAGGAAAAACAGAAGTCGAAAAACTCGTCTAGGACGAGGAATAACTTTATCTCAAGCTATTTCAAAAGCAAGACAAGCACTAAACGGAAAACAATTTAAAAGTTTGACTGATATTATTCAAACCGCACTTAGATCTATCGGAGATAGTAGAATATTATCACCAAAAAATAGAATCATACCAATTCCAAAAACTGGTGGATTTCTACCTCTTATTCCTTTATTTGCTGGTTTGTCCGCTTTAGGTGCTCTTGGAGGAGGAGCAGCAGGTATTGCGAAAGCTGTCAACGATGCAAAAGCTGCTAAAGAAAAATTAGAAGAGTCCAAAAGACATAATAAAATGATGGAATCTATAGCAGTAGGAAAACAAGGAAGTGGTCTTTATTTAAAACCATATAAAACTGGATGTGGATTATATCTGAAACCTTATTCAAAAAACTGTTAAAACAAATACCTCGAAAACCACTTACAAATTATGATTTAAGTAAATATATTAATCTACTTAAAATTCCCAACTTTCGAGGTATATTCATGAGAGATAAATTACCAAAAAAAATTAATAAAAATGAAAGTGGTATTGTTAATCTCGATAAGAATAGTGGTGATGGAACTCATTGGACTGCATACATAAAAAAAGGGAAAAATATTTTATATTTTGATAGTTATGGCAATTTGCGACCATCTACCGAATTAACAAAATATTTTTTCAGCGATAAAAAGAAAAATATTGTGAAATATAACTACGATCATTATCAATCAATTAACAAAACAAATTGTGGTGAGCTCTGTCTTAAATTTCTTTATAATAATGGTTGAAAAACAATATTAATTCATTTTGTTAAAAATTTTTAAAGAGATATGTCGTACAGTTTTGTCATTAGTGGTAATTCCCCCACGCTTTCTGTTAATATTCATCCTCCAATATATTTAGATGAAAATTTTGAATATTCCATTGGACTTGTAAATTTTGAAACTTTTAATGCTATTCCAAATATTGATGAGACTAATAATCTTTTCATTTATGACTCAAATAAAGAAATAAGAATACCACCAGGTAGTTATGAAATAGATGATTTAAATAATTTTATTCAAAAATTTTTGGACAATCGTACTTTTCTTCATATTTATGCCAATAATAATACTTTACGAACACATATTAAAACAGATATTCCTATCTCGTTTCGTGATGGAACTATAGGAAAAATATTAGGTTTTAAAAATAAGGAATTAGAAGGTCTTAAGGAGCACATTTCAGATTTTCCAGCGGAAATTATTAAAGTAAACGCCATAAACATCGATTGTAATATTGCCGAAGGATCATATTTAAATGGAAAACCTGTTCATATAATACATCAATTTTTTCCTAGTGTAGCTCCTGGTTTTAAAATAATAGAATCACCACAAAATGTCCTTTACTTTCCTGTTACTGTAAAGGTAATAGACAATATAAACATTAAAATAGTAGATCAAGACGGTGATCTCATCAATTTCAGAGGAGAAACGGTAACAGTAAGACTACATCTTAAAAAAATAGATGAATAATGGTTATTTTATATAATAAAAAAGTCTCAAATTATAATTTTTCAAAAAAATTTTACTCTAAAAACATTAATAAGAAAGATACTAAACGACATTTAACTAGTAATAAATTAAACTCTCAAAGGTTAACACCTTCTAATAAAAAATTTCTGATAAGTTTAGGTTTCAAACTAAAATAAAATGGAATATTTAAATGTAAAAGAAAATATTCTTGTAGATGAATCAATATTAAGCTGGGAAATACTATCATTTGAACCTTTCAATCCTACAAAACTTGGATTAAATGATGAAATTAGAATTGCTCTACAACAAACAGGAAAATATCCTTTACCTTGCAAAAGTGAATTATATTTAGAACTTCAAGTTACCAAAGAAGATGATACTCCATTGGCTAATACGGTATTAATCAACAATGCTCCAGCATTCTTGTTTAAAGAATTACGTTATATTTTAAATGGTGTTACAATTGATTCAGTTCGAGATGTAGGAATTACTTCAACTCTTAAAGGATACATATCATTTAATCAAAACGAAAGTGCTAAATTGGAAAATGCTGGATGGTATCCAAAAACGAAACCTAAAGAAAAAATTATGACTGATGAAAAAGGAAACGTTTCCCTATGCGTCCCATTAAAAATGTACTCGGGATTTTTTGAAGATTATAACAAAATAATTTTAAATTCACAACAAGAACTAATACTAATAAGAAGCAATGATGACACTAATGCTTTAGTAACCACAAGTGATGATGAAAAACCGAAAATTAAAATAACCAAACTTTGTTGGCGAGTTCCACATCTTACTGTGGCCATTCCCCAAGAATTGGCACTAACGAAAATTATTGATAAAAACAATGATATTCTTCTTACTTTCCGAAGTTGGGAATTAATTGAATATCCAGAGTTATTAGAAAATACAAGACATAATTGGCCTGTCAAAACCTCCACAAAAATTGAAACACCAAGACATGTACTAATTGCTTTTCAAAAGGATAGACGTGGTAATTTAAAATCAGATATGAGTAAATTTGATCATTGTGACCTAAGGAATATAAATGTGTTTTTAAATTCAGAAAGATATCCTTACCAGGATCTTCAGCTTGATTTTAAAAATAATAAGTTTGCTACCCTGTATGAAATGTTTTCTGAATTTCGTCAAGTATATTATAACTTTCCAATAGAACCAATATTTAATCCCAAAGAATTTAAAGATAATGCACCTATTGCTTACATTAATTGCTCTCATCAGAGAGATTTATTACAATCCGGCCCAGTAACCATGAGAATTGAATTTGAGACAAAAGAAAAAATATCGGGAAAAACAGCTGCGTATTGTGTTATAATACATGATAAAGTATTTAGCTATAATCCATTAACAAAAATTGTTAAACAACTTTAACTTCTCCCACCACATCAAATATCATTATTAAAATGAAAATATATCGAATAAGATCAGTTGTTTCTATACCATAGTTTGTTGCACATCAAATGGAATGTACAAAATACAAAAAGAAAAAATAGAACTATTTTTAAAAAAAATTAAACATCTAAAAAATCTTATTGAAGACTATTCGAAAAAACAATTTGTAATAAAAAAATTTAGTACTTTAAAAATTTGCTAAATAAAAATGAGAATAGTTATGGATGTTCAAGGATTTAAGGATGAACACAACAAGTTTATTCCTAAAGAACTTGCAATGTTTGATGGACATAAAATGAGTCATTATATTTTTAAACCACCATATCCACTACAAATGCTTCCACCAGAAACATACAAGCAAGCAGAATGGTTAATGAAATTTCATCACTGCATCAATTGGAATACAGGATATATTCCTCTTCATAATTTTTCATCTATAGTAAAAAACTTAACAGAAAAAGGAGAATTCATTTATATTAAAGGAGAAGAGAAAGCTAATTTTATTAGAAAATATTGTACTAAGCCAATAATTGAATTGGACGAACAACCTGTTTTAATTAAATCATCTCCTAAATGTTTTTATCATTCTCAATCACCTTCAATGTGTGCCCTTTCTAATGTATTCTTTATGTATAAAAATTTTTTTATGAATGAATAAATTAACAATGAATGTAATAATATTTTTTTTATTTATCCACATTCCCACATTACTAACAGAAAATTATATTTTCCTATCTTTACATAATCAAATATTTAAACATAGCAGCCGTTACACAATAATAAAACAACTATAAAAATTTAAATATTTTATTTCACACTAACTTTAATTAACCAATAAATCAATACATAAATTTATTTCTTTATTGAGTCCAATTTTTTTAAGTTCATCAAAGAATTTTAACACATTTTTAGTCTTCAAAAATTCACTACACAATTCTGCTGCTTTTTTACAACAATTTGCATGATCAACATATTTTATATATAACAATAAATCTTGACCCTCACTTTCTTCTTCAACTAAACAAGATAAATATCTGGAACATGCTTCGTTCATAATGAACCCTTCATAAAGGTCCCTCACAAAATTTTCAATTTTAGGCATCATCTTCACCACGCAATTTGATTAGTTCTTGTAATACAACAGGATCTCTAATATATTGGTTTAAATGACGAACTTCATGATGAAACCAACTTAACTTCACTAATTCACGTATAAACTGTACAATATCTTTCTTTTGAAAATAACGTTCGCACAATTTCACAGCCTCTGTATGGTTTTTGGATATATCCAAATAATATTGAAACCAAGATGGACCACTATCAACTGCATAATGTTCGAACTCAAAAGCAGAACTTTTACATTTTTTATAAAATTTTTGAATTAATAAATTTAATTCACTTTCGTTAGAAGCAGAAGACATATTTCATTTTAGTATGTTTTAAGCTGGTAAAGTGTTGCTTTTATAATCAAAATTTAAAGAAGGGATACAAGGTCATGTTAACATGTATACGAAGTAACTCGAATGTATACGAAGTAACTCGAATGTATACGAGATAATTCGAATGAGAAAACAAAAGAGGAGGAGGATGAAAAGTGTTGATGATACGAGGTTTTTTAATAAGTATAATGAGAGATTTGAAAAGTATAATGAGAGAAGAAAAGAGGAGGAGGATGAAAAGTGTTGATGATTGACTCTTACTCCTCCTCCTCCTCTTTCCTTCTCTCATATATCCACTACTTTCCTTCTTCACAATTCCGTACATTAAGGGAATGCCGGAGAAAATAAGACGAATTGCCAGTAGTTATAATATAAAAACAGCCTTTAAATCAGGAAATACCCTTAGAGCTCATTTAACAAAAACAAAACCTAAAACTACCGATAAGAAAGAATGTGTTTACAAAGTTCCATGTGGTGTGGTGAAATGTATATTGAAAAAGCCAAACGACCGCAAGAAGTTAGAATTAAAGAACATAAAACTCATACACAAAAAGGGGAAACGTCGAGATCAGGTATTGCAGAACACTCCTGGAATAAACAACACCATATAAAATGGTCTGAGGCTCCGGGAATATATATGGAACCCAATATGAAAAAAAGAAAATTTATAGAAGCAGCATACATTAAAAACAATAATAGAATCTTCAGTAAACCGAGTGTTGAGATACCTAATTTTTGGCAACCACTACTTTGTAACATCAAATCATTGAGGTGTGTACAGTGAAGCGAAACGTTGCGCTTCAATGGACACAGTCCCTATATAAGCTCATAGTCTTAAGACAAAACATTCAGTTTATACTTGATAACGATTAGAGATACAACCTAATCGAAACGTCGTAAAAATAAATAAAAATAAAGACAATGCAAGTCCGACCACATTTTAGTCATTCTTCAACATTGTCTACAACCTTCAAACAAAAGATTAACATGTCGTCCTTCCTCTGAGCACCAATTGTTAGTTTGGTTTAAGACAGTTTATATAAGGCTTATGATAGTCCCTTCAGTCTCGTCTCTGATAGTGACAACTTGTTCTTATGTTACAGTGTGACTCACAAATTATACACTTAAATGTTCCTCGTACAGCACTGACAACAGGAATAAAATTTGCTCAGTAGTTATTGAGAAAACCGTACTCAAAAAGTCGAATGCTGTGGGAGACTGCTTTATATTTTGTGGTGATAGGTGCAGTGATTACTGTTATTAGCTTCCCTAGCTTATATTAAAAATCAAAACTACGGTTGCCCTATCTCACCTTGCTACATTCTTTTGCCCTTACTCGTATTTTAAAGCTTCAAAAATATTATATCTTATACAAGTTTAACACAGTTTGAGAACTGTATAGTTAAGATATTGGTAAATTTTGCTTTACTATATTCGCCCATAAAATTTACAGCGATAGAAAACAATATTGAGTTTGTATTGACGTATAAAGCAATAAAACTAGATGTCGAGAATTTCGATAAAATAGCACCATAAACACATTTCGATATAAATTTTATTTACAAAGCACCATAAATCTTAAATGAACTGTTTAAAGAAAATCCCAGATAAATTTTAAAAGTCAATAGGTTCTCTATATTTATGTTGACTTAGGGGAGTGTGCTGTATTGTATTGAAAACATATCAACAATTTTCTTGGCATGCTGAAGTAGACCTATAAAAGTTTTCAACTTCATAAAACTTTAAAATTACATCAAGGGAAAGTTAAGACGCTAATATGCTAGAACAAACATATAACATAAAAGATACATTCTGTTGTGTTTTTTATCTATAAGGTTTGTGTACATAAAAATAATAACAAAAATTATAAATAGGGAAAATTTATACATTTTGCAGCTTGAATTGAATTTATTTTACATATAAACATTTTAAAAAACTAAATAATATCAATAAATATATTGCCGCATAGAATAGAACGAAAGCTTTAAAGTTAATCCAGTAATACCGATACGTCATCCATCTACAAACATATCAGAGACAGTTTAAAGACCTGTTTATCTTAACTTGTCTATAAATAAAAAAAGACAAAAAACAACATAATTCTTTTATTCTAAGCCATACGTTGATATTGATAAAACAAAATAGAAAGAGTTAATCGAGACAAACGAGTCATATTGTCGTATGATCAGAAACGTCCTTTTGACTTTTCAGTCAAAACATTAATTTATTGACGATTATTGTTTTATTTCTATTGTGTTTTTGAGAAATTTTAGACATTTTAGTGAATTTAAAACAGAAAGCTATTTTATATAAAAGCTATTAATTATTGTTTTATAATTTATTACCGGTAAGTAGGAACTGTTTTTATTAAAAACCTATATCTAAACACATAAACATTTCTAACCTTCAAATTTGTCGTTAGTGTCTAAATGTCCGATAATCCGTATGTAATTTTAAATCGTATTTCGCACTTCCTTAATCAATTACCTTTGAGTATATGTTAATGGATGCCGAATACAATGCACTGCGCGCTGAAAGCAGAGAATAAAAATTCACCTTCAGAACAAGAGAGTTAGCACATCCCCGCATTCACTCTCTCTCTCTCTCTCTCTCTCTCTCTCTCTCTCTCTCTCTCTTTTGGCGTGTGAAAATTACCTGCTGTCGCTAGGGGTGTATGCTTGAATATTGTAAAATCAGAGAATAAAAATTATCATAAAGTTAACGATATTCGATTTGTTCTCTTAGATAATCCAAGCTGGATCTCTTAGGAGGCAAGCACAACAGCTTGTGATTAATTTGTGCGAGTATTCATAATTGGAGAAGAGAATCTGTGATCCTGTGGAATGTGTTTTATCTATCAAAGGGTTTGAAAAAATAATTATATTTTTGAATATAGATATCATAATTTCTAGTAGCCACTGCTTTTAAAATTGTAAGGAAAACCTTATTTGCTGTACGAAAAAGTAAAGAAAACAATCCAATTATTTCCTCTCCTGAAGAAAAAAACCTTGTTGAATTATGGAAACAGGTGGTTTAGTATCTACCGCAAAAAACAATATGACTAGTAAATTATAAAGCCTAGCTGTGAAAAATGAATAATGATTATAAGTTCGATGGAGGAAGGATATTGTTTGGCATCAAACCAATAAATGAAATAGGCAGCATAAAAAGATATCCTGTAATAGCACTTTATTATCGCTCCCCCTTATTTTCATGAAAAGAAGGGGGATAAACTTGTTTCGTGTATTTAAAAAAAATCATGGAATATATTTTTGTGGCTAGAATATTTTTTCCTTAAGAAATGTTTTACTAAGTAGCTGTGGAAGTCTTTTTCTCGCCGACCAAATATGTTTTTTTTATCCTTTTCTTGCCTGCTTTAATAGAACGAAAAGCATATATATATATATATATATATATATATATATATATATATATATATATATATATATATATATATATATATATCGAGTGAACCATCGAGATGTCGCCTTTGTGGTCCTATTTGCTGTTTTTAATTTTGAATTCAGCTTTATAGGATACAGAGGCGAGATGATGGTTTGTACCGACTGCGGTGGCCTGACGAGTCCCATATTAGGACGAAACAGCGCTGTAGCCATCTGTCGGACCCGGAGTCTTTACATACTTTGGAATGCTACGCACTATTTAACACGAGAATAGTACAGATTGACACATTTCAGGTCCGCTAAGCCAAGATTTTATTTTATTTTTGTTTTTATATTACACGGACAATTTTATGCTATAGCAACGGCACAAATTATTTCTCTTTCGATACGAATGATGTCGCTGCCAGAAGTAACAGGCAATTTTGTTCTCATTTGTTTTTTGGTAATTTTTCTTGAATCTTACGATTGAAGAAGTATAAACTATGAAATTTTGTATAGGATAGCCGGAAAGTACATATACAACGTTTGATAACAAACTCTTCGAGTCAAAATAGGTCGATTTAAGTCTACTTTATTATATCCGATACTGTTTCGACTGGGCGGTAGAAGACGTCAAAGTTTTAAAAAAATATTGTTTTTTCCAAAATTTCTTGAAAACGTGGTAACTAAGTTTAATATTTCTATGAGATAATCACATGTATTTGGAAGCTTTTTAACCTCTTGAAAAATTTTCGTTCAGTGAGCGATTTTGCCAGGAAAAAAAATATTTTCAGTTGCGTGCATACACCAATTTCCAGTAATAATAACAATTTTTAAATGTGTTGGAAATACATGTATGCATTTTAAAAGGATTAAAAAAAACTAGCAAAAAAGACAATACTAATAAAACCAATGTGCAAAATGGCTAACATTTTGCTGAAAACACAGGATTATTAAAAAGGTTGCTAGCGTATAAAATGCTCATCAATAATTCTTCGCTGGTGTTCACTAGAGTCTTGCATACTTTTGTTTTAGCAGCGCTTCACAAATGGAACTCTGGAAAATGTGGTGGCCATGTTACTGGTGCCTCATTACCTCCTCCGATCCTTCTGTTGGGATATTGATCGTGTAGGTATTGCCGAACAGCAATGGAAAAACTACCATTGTTCTGGCCGAAGTAAAATAATCAAATTTATCAGGAGAACTGGTAATGTGTTTTGCAAAAAATTTAGATAAATATTTCCATTTATCCTACCTGGAATCACAACAGGCCAATAAGGTAGCGATCAATAATACTTACTCAAATATTTTTTTTTAAGTTACAGTGACAACTTTTATAACATATGGATGTTCATCGACATAAACATGGTCATCGTGCTCAGATCTTGTAAAACATACCTCGTAAGGAAACAAAATTTTTCTACTAAAATTTAGATCACGAATCCCTTTGTTTGGAATAAATTCATAAAATGTATGGCTCCTGGGGGAACAATCAGTAAATGTTCCTGAACCTTTCGGACGTGATATGGATGTAACAACTGTTCTTTTAACTATCACATATAATAGTTTTAGGGATATCCAAATCACGTTCTATGGGGCAGATATTTGTATGTATGTACGTGCGTAGAGTTAGGGATCTGTACATTGCGACCTGGTAGATCTATTGTGCCCCCCTACTGCTGCCCAGTCATAAGAATTAGCTAATCGGCTAGAGCAGGTCTTCCAGTCTTATTTCCTTCAGGAATCTTCGGATGTTGGAAGAGTAGCTCCCCTTCTTCAATTTGGCCTGTTCCCAAGAATGACATCCTTGGGTATTCTAGAGCGCTGAACTCTATATGAATAGAGGTTTTGTCCTCCTCACAGAATCTGTACTCTTCTCTTTCTACCAGTCCCAGCTTCTTGAGATGTCCCTTCAGGTGGCATTGCCCCCGTCAAGATTCCTGTCAAAACTTAGAGTTGGTTAAGGTTCTCCTCTCTTTAATTCTTCCAGCATTACGCTGCTACTGATTCCACAGAAAAGCTCTGGCCCCAGAAATAGTATCTCAGCCTCCATTCCTTGCGAGCCTGTCTACTATTTCATTCCCCTCTATTCCGGTACCCACATAAGGGTGACTTTATTACCCTTATTCCAATCATTTAGGTAAAGAGCCCAATAGAGGCCTAGGCATCGATAATCTAGTATCACCACCCTCTTTTTCATTCATTCGTTCTTTCTATAGGCGTTAAATTTGAGGAAATAAACAAATTTTAACAATTAAAAGCAAAAATTAAATCTTAAGTGAAAAATAATTTTTTGTGTTTTTTGGGAAACTAAAGAAGAATTCTGGAAAATCAATTTATTTAAAGACCTTTAATTTATATGGATTTCACTTAAATCTCATTACTATATTTTTTTCCTTCAATATTCCTGTTAGCACTATTACACAACAGAAGTGATTTCTAAAGAATAATCATTAACATTAACTTAAAAACAAATAAAACACAAAAATGTTACTTAACAACTTTATTAAATTCAGCAAAAATTTACAGTGTTCCATAACAAAGTAAACCAAACCGCTTTGTATTAATTTATAAACTTGAGCAATAAAGCTTGGAGTTGGAAATTTCGATAAAATATTACCTTGAAAATATTCCGATAATAAAAGTTTATTTATAAAACACCATAAAGCTAAAGTAGCGGTCTTACAGAAAATCGCTGAAAACCTTCAAAATAAATTGTTGTGTTAAAGCGGAAAAGGGAAAATATACTGATTGAATTAAAGTGTAAAAACCGGTCGTCCACCGAATTCGAATTCATGTGAATTGCGAATGTGCGAATTTGGATTAATATTTTAATTAGATATCGTATATCTCACTGCATTCACTGTGTCAATCAATGGCATCAGTTTGGATCAGACATTGATATGTCATGGATGTTGGTAGTTACTTTGTTCTAGATCACCCCTATTTTGTTAGAAGACGGCTAGCAGAAAAACGTTACTGCGAATAATAAATTAATCCAATATAAAGAAAAATAAATATTTTTAGCCAGTTTTCTCATTTTTAACCGACTTCTAAAAGAAAGAGTTTCTCAATTCGTCGACTATGTATTTTTTTTTTGTATGTACACCGATTACTCCGGAACGGCGGCACCGATTTGAATGAAATTTTTTACATTATACTCAGGAAGTTGCTGCGGTAGCCTATATTTTTTTTGGACGAAATTGGTGCAGTAAAATCAAGATGGCGCTGGCAATATGGCGGCCAAAAAAATTAATTCTGTTCGATTTTCTCCAAAATTGGTATGTGGGAATTATCGGGGTCGTACACAACGAATATGAAATTATTTTAAAAAATTCAATATGGCGGATCAAATATGGCGGTCAAAAAAATTTAATTTTGTTCGATTTTCTCCAAAATGGATGTGTGACAATTTTCGGGATCGCACATAACGAATTCAAAATATTTTTAAAAAATTCAAATATGGCGGATCCTATGTGGCCGACAAAACAGTCAATTTTGTCCGATTTTCTCCAAAATTCGTACGGGGGAGATTCTAAGGTCGCACATAGGGGATCTAAAATTATTTTTATAAAATTCAATATGGCCCATTTAATTGGCGGACGAAAAAATCAGTTTTTGTCCAGTTTTCTCCAAAATTGATATGCGGTAGTTTTCGGGGTTGCACATAACAAATCTGAATTGATTTTAAAAAAATTAAATATGGCGTACCAATATGGCGGATAAAAAAGTAATTTTGTCCGAATTTTTCAAAATTGATATGGGTGAGTTTTTGGGATCGCACATTACGAATCTGAAATTATTAAAAAAAAAACTAAATATGATGTATCCAATATGGCGGACAAAAATTTCAAGATGGCGGATTAAAGATTCTACATCTCTCGATTTTGTACACCAGTATGGGGTATTTTTGTTAGTGTTAATTACGAATTTAAAATATTTTTTGGAAAACTGAATCTGATAAATTCAATATGGTGTCCTGAAAATTTTGCATTCTTCGATTTTGTCCAAAATTGATATAGGGAATTCTTGAGGGTGTAAATTATGCATTTAAAAGTATTTCTTCTTGATTCAATCAGATGAATCGAATATAGCGCACTAAAGATTTTATATTTTTCGGTTTTGTTCAAAGGTGGGACTGAATCGTCTTTGAGGATGTAAATAGCGAATATAAAATTATTTTAAGAAAATCTAATATGTCAGATGCAATATGGCGGCCGATAAATTTTAAATTTCAGGATTTCATCCAAATTTAGTTCTAAGGGGCTTTAAAGGGTTTAAATTTAGATTAGATTAAGACGTTAAAACTATTTTTTTTGAAATTCAATAGGGCAGATCCAATATGATGGGTTGAAAATTTTACCTTATTTTTTCAGGTTTGGTATTAGGGGGTTTTCGGCGTCTTGTTTTGCTAATATGAAATTAATTTTTTACAACTATTAGATTAATAAGGTACAATATGAGGGACTTAAAATTTTACATTTTTGGATTTTGTTTAAAATTGATATGGTGGGGTTCCTGCGGCGTACACAAACTCAATATGCAGTATAAAATTTATCGAGCTAAGAAATTTACGTCTCAAGTTCTTTAGATATCGATGTTGGTTCATTTTAGGGTAATTTACAACTTTGGATAAAATGGGTACTTTTTTGCTACCTTGGAGTCATTGCAAGGTACATTAATCTCGATTAGTGCTTAGTTCAAATAATTTATGGATATCATTATGAATTCAAAACTAAAAATCGAAATATAAAATTTTTATGAAAAAAAATTGAACCGGCTTCCAAAAGTGCGCTAAAAGGTGAATAATAACTATAAATTTTTATATGAAATTGAAATTTTTGAAGTCGGCGCCAAATTATTTCTAAATGAAATAAATAACTATAAATATTTAGAAATTATGGTACGAAAACAATTACAAATAGAGTATATTTAATCTATTTATGCGAATCACATTTTGTTAGGTATTAGTTTGATACTGACATCAAAAATTTCAATTTTATATAAAAATTTATAGTTATTTTTTACTTTTTTGCGCACTTTTAGAAGTCTGTTTAATTTTTTTTATAAAAATTTTATTATTATTCTGATTTGTTAAATGACCATAGAAGGTTTTATGATTATTACATGTGACTATATTTTGCACCTAATTGTTTCTGTTACTAAGAAACCGTCTAATTTTCGTGAAACTTTACCTTTAGAAGAACGTCACAATGTAACCATCAAGTAAGATCAATAAAACTTTTCAAATTTTGTTTGTGTAGAATTTTATTAAAGACATTATTAAACAACAATATTTTATATTTCTTCCTAAGTAGAGATATTGCTGAGAAGATTGTAATCTCTGGTTAATGTAGATAATAAAATTTAAACATAAAAACACATTGTTTAATTGCGTAAGTAAACCTGACGAAGCTAAATTGTCTAGCGCATCACTACCTTTGTAAATTATTAGGTTTAAATTATATTATTGTAGAAATTTCGACAAATAAATTTACTTTGTCTATCACTACTATCTATTTTCGATTCAGCCCAGTTACGTTTGCAAATCTATTGAAAAATACTGTTTATAATAACGGTACAGGCTTCCTGCAGGCTGAAGTTTTTTTATTCGAATACGCTTTCTATTGATGCAACCAACACGATTGGGAAATTTCCATCTGTTCCAAAATAGGTTTCTTATCGCTTCAATATCGGTATCATCGGGGTTTGTATCCTTTGTAGAGCATCCCAAATAGTCCTAAAGTCGCCCTTCCGTTATGTCTGAAATTCTGAATCATCACAGCACCACGTCGTCTCTTCCCGTCTTCAGCAGGAAAGCCTCTCCTTTCTCAAGTAGCACCTCACCATATCAAACCATAACAGATACGTCATATCAGTAGCAGTATTCTGACTGTACACTGACAGTATGTAAACATACACAGTAGCTATTCTGCAAGGAATTTGTAAAAAAAAAAACAATAATTCGTTCTTACATGTTCGATTTGTGAGTTAGTTTCGTTTTATAAAAAAAAATATAAAATATTGTTGTTTAATAATTTTCTTAATAAAGGTCTACACAAACAAAATTTGAAATGCTTTATTGATCTTACTTGAGAGTTACATTAAGACATTCTTCTAAAGGTAAAGTTTCACGAAGATTAGACGATTTCTTAGTTCAGGTTAGTTCAATTAGTTCACTTGCTCAAAAATATACATAGGCCAGAACGGCGAATCTTTTAAAAAACATATTTTGGAACATAAAAATATCTATAATATAGAAACAAATTGTTTAGTAAGTCAACAAAGCAACATTGTCTGGTGAAACGGTGTTTACCATTGTAAATTATAAGGTTTAAATTGTAAATTTGTAGAAACTTCGATAAATAAAGTTATTTTGTCTATCACTACTAGTTTGTAATGGATTATCACCAAGAAGAGCCTCCAATGTAAAAAGTTGGAATCGAAATTCATTACAATTGAGGTTGGAACTTACGAAAAAGAAAGTGATGGCGATATCTTTTCATTTTCGAATTTTTCAACGAAACTAAGCGAATGATGTTTTAGGCAGAGATCAACCAAAGATGCTGCCGATTACTGATACTACTACTATAACTCGTTCAGTGTATGTTTAGTATTAGGCTACAGAAATCTGTGGATATAAAACCAGACCTTATATTATAAATTGCAAATTTATATTTGCTTATGCCGTTTATAACATTGTTTTGGCTACATTTCGAAATAAATGTTACATGTGTTTGTACACATAATATGAGCTGTTTCAAATAAGTGCCACGAAAAAAACGTAAAACTTAGGTTTATTATTTGTATTAATTTTTTTTATTATTTTGTTTTTACTCCGTATATAAAGTGTTCAATCATTAGCATGCTGATGGTTAATGATTTATTTCCTATGACATTTTCATGAAATAACATATATTCACAATATATATTGAAAAATATATAATGTAAATATACAAGCATACGACAGATTTCATATATACTTTGAAATATGTTTAAATAAAATGTTATTAAATATTTACACATAATTTTATTTGAAGTAAAAATGATGCGATGCATATCCACAAATAAAATATAGTCGTAGCGTCTGGCGTTTGCAGCCCATGCTTCTCTTCTCCGCTGCTTGTAACCTCCTACTACTTCTGCTTCACTCGGTTTCGGATTTGAGTTTACGCGGTTATGTTCAGAAGTATTTTATGCATATTTCAACAAATTTATCCGGAAATCTGAAATAGACCAATTGTAGTTCATAATCTTTACTCTTAGAATCTGTTTTGTAAATTAAAATCAGGTTAATATGGGGACATTAGCAAAAAACGCTCTAAATTGTTTTTGTTGCAATTGGGCAAAAGCTAGGAATGCAACAAATTTTATCTCTCGCCTGATTAAAGTGTACATAATAAACTATCATTTCGTGAAAAATATTCGCTTAATATTTTGAGTTACCAAAGATATATATTTTTTTTAAAAGGAGCCATTTTTATGTGTTTTTCCGTCTTTTCTAGGTGAAAAATCGTTCAATAGGGGCATATAAAAAATATTTTGTAGATTTTTAATTATATTCAAATAGTCCATTGAAAGTAATTCGATTTATTTAATACTTACCATAATATAAGTAAAGAACCAAAAAGTCACCTTTATTAAAATTTTTATTCTATAAAAAATTCTCAATGCTCTGTTGAAGTGAGATTTTGTGTTTTAGTCATCTATCGACAACTTTTCAAATCATGGAGCAGGTAATTTGATGTGATTTTTCTGCAGAATTAGAATTTTATTTTGATCTATTGATTGGGCTATCATTTTGACAGAATTTGGAGATTTGCAGTTTGCAAGAATTCGGATCTAGTGAATGACCAGCGGATTGAAACAAAATGAAAGTTCATAGTAATATATTTCACAATTTGTTATTTGGGCAAAATTTTTTTATAATAAATACTTCTTTTTCTTATTCTTTAAGAGGTAAGTAATCAGATTTAAATTATACGTAACAAACAATATTTTAAATAAGCTACTTTTATAATAAACAGTGCTTTCATTTTGGGCAATAAACACCCAAAATTATGGCATCCTAAATTTAAACGTTCCCTTAACAAACCTTAAAATGTGGAAATCGATACCTGTCTCCAGAACAAAGTTGTGGAGTTTTCAACATATTGTGTTATTCTGTCGAGTTTTAAATTAACAATGAAGTAATTTTATTTTAAGAAAGAAATTCGAAAATTACATTTTTAAGCCAAGCTAAAAACATATTATCTCTAATTGACATAGAAAATAAAATATAAAAAAGTTTTGTCAAATTTGCTGGTTAGAGCTTGTAAAGGGTAACCGGATGACTAAGAAAACAAAATACGTCCGGGAGCAGGACGAGTAAGAAAAATTAAATTCTTCCGGTAACAGGACGGCCTGAACAAATAAAAAAAGGCCGACAACCGGATTACTTACAAAAATAAACGATGTCCATATCCCGATGGCGAACTACCGCCAAAAATTCTGTTTGTGTGTGAGTAAATTTATTTTTGTGTTAACATTTTTAATATGCCCATTATTTATCACTATTATATGTATGTTGATACCGTCTTAACCATTGATTAGGTTTTTTTCGAAGGATATTTGAATATTTAATATTAGGTGACAAAAATTTCGAATATTTCTTCGTTGAAATTATTTTAAATAAGTACAGTAAACTTAAATAACCGCTGATTTTATTGATCTATCAGCGAATATATATTTACGGTACATCAATTCGAAAATAAAATAATCAGGTAATAAGTGTGAAGTAAGAGTTTCTGGTTGTCTAGACTATATTATTTTGTGTAAATAATATCTAACAATTTTTATCGATGAAATAAATTTTTCAATTCTCATTTTGTTGATATTAATTATAAACTTCGCATTTTAAGTAATTTTACAACAAGCTTTGTGAAGGAGTTTTGGATTTCGAGTAACCAACTATTGAGTGCTACAATATAGTTAATTAGAACGCTTTCTGGAAAATTTTAACTCTTAATGTCCAACAGAAAAAAGTTGTTTATCCAGTCACATAAGGCGAAAAAAGAGGAAAAGCTCGGAATGAAAAATAATAGGTTTTAGGCTTGTATAAATCTTTATTTGGACATTTTATAAGTTAATTTAAATGTCTCATAGAATCTTGTATATGCGAGTCGAGATATTTAATATCAAAGGTCGCAAAAACAGGTTTTTGTAAATGATTGGAATTATTCGAAAAGAGCATGAAATTTTCCACAAATTTGGTCTTTAGTAATATTTTATACAATTGGCCATTCTTAAAAGAGCGAGAAGAGTGGGAAGAATATATATATATATATATATATATATATATATATATATATATATATATATATATATGTTTATGCGGCTTTTACGGATTCCTCCGTGTGAGATGAAATAGCAGTAGATATGCTGAAATCACATTCAGCCAACGTACAACTATATGCAACTCCGTGTATAAAAGAAGCAAAATACGAACAGTAAATGCAAACTTCGTTCCATCATATCCTTTCTGTGTTAGAAGTTGCACAGTTTGAATAAATTGCTATAGAACACAATTTATCCTATTCCACCACCATCGAGATGATGGCCTACCTGTACCACCATACCGAGAAGAAAGTCAAAACTTACCCTCCCCGCCACAGTGATACGGCAGAGACACATGTTTCGTCTCTACTAGACTCACCAGGGTAACGGCGGAAGGTCGGCGAAGCCCCTTTCAGTAGTGCATACGTTCTTCCGATCTGTCCTTTGCACAAACAGGTGCATGTTGGTACCCTGATAAGTCTAGTAGAGACGAAACATGCACCTCTGCCGTATCACTGTGGCGGGAGGGTGAGTTTTGACTTTCTTCTCGGTACCTCAGGTAGGCCATCATCTCGATGGTGGTGGAATAGGATAAATTGTGTTCTATAGCAAATTATTCAAACTACGCAACTTCTAACACGGAAAATAAATGATGGAACGAAGTTTGCATTTACTATTCGCATTTTGCTTCATAAACAAATAAATAGCATTTATTTAGAGACCGTTGAAAAATATTACTCATGTTAAGAAGTGCTAAAAACTCCAAGATCATGGAAAATCTCTGGGTCCGAAAAAGAACTACAGCGCTGTTTCGTCCTAGTATGAAACTCATCAGGCCATCAGGAGTTTTTCCATAATCTTGGAGTTCTCCGCATTTTTTAATATGACAGTAATATTTATCAACGGTCTTTGTCCGCATAGCCGAGAATTTCCTATTTTATGTTAAAATTACACGACCGATAACTTACCTCTTTTTACATTTGCTGGCTTAAAAAACAAGCAACAGCTCCCTTATGGAGATCGTGGGTGCAACACTCTTAAACTACGGAATTCGTAGTTCGTTTCGTTGTCGATGCCGGGTAATGCGATCTCAATCCTTAGAGTAGCACGTATCGCGTGTTGAGTTTTGATATATTCCTTTTTTAATTTACCGTCGCGTCATCACACGGCGGTTTTATATAACATTGTTAGTTTGTGTGGTTTTTGTGTTATTTAGTGAGCTATCGAGATGTCGCCACTGTGCCTTATTTAATACTTTTCAACCGTAAAATCTGTTTATAGGAAACAGATGCGAGATGATGGTTTTTACCAAATGCAACGGCCTGATGAGTCCCATACTAGGATAAAACACCGCTGTAGTCATTTTTCGGACCCTGAGTTTTCCCATTATCTTGGTGTCCTCCGCACTTTTTAACATGAGAGTAATATTTATCAACGGTCTTTGTCCGCATAGCCGAGAATTTTCTATTGGATATATAGGTATATATGTATATATATATATATATATATATATATATATATATATATATATATATATATATATATATATATATATATATATATATATTGAAATCGAGAATTTTTGGCGCAAATGAAATCTCAAAATTTTACCATGAAATATAATATATTATTACCAACTATGAACGCCTTACCAAATCCTGGCTACACCCTGTAAGGTACCTTAGTTCAGACTTACCTAATGATTGTCCTAATGCTGACTGGAGTTTAGCTATACGCTAGCTCATCTCAGGGTAGATTCGTTGTTTTTATATTTTTCCACTATTTTTAATATATTGCCTGTGTAAGTTTTATAAATGTCTAAATCGGGAAAAAGGCGCCACCAAATTTTACTTTAGAATGAGCCCTAATGATTATACTACGAGCAATTGTAGTAAAGAAAACTAGGAAAAGAATAAATATTTAATATGTCATATCCGGGTAAATAAATCGCAGAGTCTAAGTACTTAAAAGTATCCTAATTTAAAATTATAGGAAATAAAACCAATTAAATAGAGGCCAATACATTTATTCCTCACGGTATACCCCTTCCCAGATAATAAGTACAACCCCTGGAAAAAGTTATCCCCAGTGTGAATTATTGCAAGCTCCTCTAATGGGGCTATCTGATAGCATTGCGATTACAAATAGTAAATGGCAATAAATAAACTTTGTTGATTTAGTCGAAAGTTATTGTCTTTCTATGACGTAGTAAAATGTGAATATTAAAACAAAAGAATAGTAAATTAAACTTGACAGTGACAGTTAACAAAAATATAAGCAATAGAAAGTTGCACAAAAAAAATGATAGATAATTACAAAAATTAGATCATAGAAATCAACTTATAACTGTCGCTCAAGTGGTTAAAATCTTGACAAAATTTTACTGAAAAGTTTGTTACAATTTTGTACATAATAATTAGTTTCCAAAATAGTCAATTGTTAAGCAATTGAAATTTTCAATAAAAGTAACATTATAATATTCATTATTTTAAACAATAATTAAATGGGTACTTGGCCACTCTGGGACTCTAAAACAGAACCATAAAAAAAACCTCAATTACAGTACAGTATCGCAAAAATAAAACATTTAAATTTGAGGTTGTAGCGCAACGAAGTCGACTGCGTTTCACCTTACATAGTTTACTGGTTCGCCGCAAATATTATATGATATGGTAAATTACCAAAAGATAAATATCATTAGAAAAAAATATTAAAGTCCAAATATTTAAAATCTATTAATTAGAAAGGTTCAAAATCATATACACAAGAATCCCCTACCTGTTAACCCTCTAGGTAATCGAACAGAAAAATGTGTTTAGATAACTAAACGATTCAAAATACAGGTTTAATACCCATTAGGTTTAACAATAAGAAACTCTTGTGTACATACTTTGGCTAAAATTAAGCACTTAGTTGAATCACTTTCAAACAGGTGGTTAAACAAGGCCTGTGACATAGACGGCTTCCCCAGAAAGGACGTTGACCTAGCTCAATATGAGATTGTCCCCTTCAGAGGCTTACAATCCCAAAAGTGCAGCACGAAAGCCCAAACTGTACATTATAAAATTCCATCCAAAAAAAAGTAAGACTGAAGAAATCCAGAGACACTGTACATTGTAACTATTCCAAAAACATACTATAGTTTTCCTAAAGACGTAATTATTCCAAAGACCCTCGAACTCAAGAAAATGGTGGCATCTGCTAACTGATAAGCCGTTGTTTCTGGCTGGCTGAAGAAAAATAATCGCCAAACTGGCTGTAGAGTGAAACGACCAAAATCTCCAAAAATTGTTTGCACCCCGACTTGGTTTTGTTACTTTAATCGGCCATTTATGACCAAGTCCCTTAACTTGGGAAAGTAGTAAAACTAAAACCACTTCTTCACGCTCTTGCGTCTGATAGCCAAAAGAGAACGATTTCTCTCAAATCACTAGCACATTTTTTCCAACGGAAGTTACCAAAAAAACTTAATAAAAACGTCCATCAAAAATCTATCCAAAAAAAAATAACCTTAATCTCGTAGCCATAATCTCGAACCCTTGAAATTTATCATACAATTTAAACTACTTCCGGAAAATATATGCAAAAATTCTTCTATCTCAATTTTAAACTGGCCAGTACTGAAATCAGACAGAGACAATCAATATCTTAATAATCTAACCTGCCACGTCCTACAAAACGGATACCCAATAACAAACTACTTAATGGGTTCGAAATATTCAAAAATTAAATCCAATTAGTTCGAGATAGTTCGAGGGTCTAATTTACAATATTATAATTACCAAAAATTCTAACTAGTAAAGTAAAGGGGAAAATTCAACTAATAGTCTAAAAACAACATAATGGAAAAAAGTCAATACCATCTCATTTCTAATTTAGCATTTCGATAATATTCAACTGATGTGCCATCTTATAGGCAACCCTAAAAACTTCCACGCAGTCTCGTGGACCTGACTATTTAACAGCTAATATGTGACAATAAATAAATATTTTCTGAAAAAGGAAAATCAAATAATAATCACAAGAAAGCAAATAATCCTATTTATATTTATCCAAACATTAATAAAACGCTCTTCCCAATATGTGATACATTGTCTCGAGGTACCTAATGAAATTTACAAATTACAGAAATATGTTAAGTGTCGATGTCAATCAAAATTTCAAAATGTAAACAAAAGGAATGATCTGAATATAGATGAAACCAATATTAATGAATGAAAAACAAAAGGTAATCATTAGTTTTATAGTAGAAAACATCGTTTACTGTAAATTTACGTACAAAACAAAAATCTAATTATGACTTTAGTAATCTGAACCTGTAATTTAATCTTGAAAAATGTAAACGAAAATATTTATTACTTAAGATCAATTTTTAACCGTAACAATATATATATATATATATATATATATATATATATATATATATATATATATATATATATATATATATATATATATATATATATTGCCCGGGATGCAGCCACTGCATTATAAAATAAAATATGACACTTTGTTTCACTACATCGCCTTTTTTTTAAAACGTTCTCGAACATACTTCATATTGGTGTCTAGCAACCTAGAAAACATAATAAAGTATTTTAAAGGATTTCAACACAGATAGTCATTGTCCGGTCTTTTTAGGGGAAAGTCCCGCTCTATACGCATAAAAACATTGTTATTATCTTATTTAGAACCATGATTATAAGCGGGCGTAACAGCAGCGAGTCGCTAGTTTAAAATGTTTTAAAAATGGTCTTTAGATGTGTAATTTAAGAAATAACACTTAAATACGCAGTATGCCTTGTTGGCATTTCAGAGTAACTTTAAAAGTAATGTTTTTTGTAGCATACAAGAATACGACGCGACGTTTTCGACAATTATTTGTTTGCTCTTTTGACGCTTTGCGAGAAATTTTATAACTTGCATAATTTTGTAATATAAAGTTAGGTCGTTGTTCATAATAAGTTATACCTTTGTTTTAGGGTATATACTTGAGCAATAAAGCTTAAAACTTGGAAATTTACATGAAATATCATCTCGAAAATATTTTAAATTTCGAAGTACTTGTATGATAGATACAAAATTTATTTAGAGAATAAAATAACGTTAAAGTGATAAAAGCAAAAATTTTTAAATTAAAATATCAGGTATTATCGACCTATGAAAGGGCAACTCGAACTATTATGCTTCTTTTTTTGTTGATGACCACAATGCAACTTGAACTATAGTGAGTACCATCATAAACATAGAATATATATAGACTGCATGTTCTCTATATCGACCTTGTCACAGTGTCACAAGAAAATCAAAGCAAAGAACCAGACCGAGTAATTATTCGCGCTTGGAGGTCATGTGGTTTTGTGGTCCGCCAATTCAAAAAGCGTAGAATACTGCTGCAAGTTAAAACGTGCGAACACTTGATTTAACATATGCGACAAGGACAAAACCAAATATGATGCTTTGCTAAAAACAAAATAAAATGTGATTTATTATTATATTTGGACACATCGGTTCAGTTTCGCACAAAAGTGTATATTTTAAATATAAACCAAAACAAGAAATGAACCAGGATGGATTTCTGAGGCACTTTAGAGGTAATTTTTAAAGCAAGAAAGATGTTCTAAATTCGACCGCTACTAATTTTTTTATTACTTGAGAAAGGCGTTACCGATTTAAATTAAGTTTTTTCCATTATATTCAGGAAGTTGCTGCGGTAGTCCCATATTATTTTGGCCAAAATTGGTTCAGTAAAATCCAAGATGGCGCTGATAATACAGCGGAGAAAAAAAGACTAAAATTATTTTTTAAAAACTCAGTATAGCGGATCCAATATGGCGAATTAAAATTTCTCGATTGTGTCCTTAATTGTGTTAAAGATGTAAATTACGAATTTAAGATTATTTTTGAAAAATCAATTTAGCGTACCCATTACGACATCTCTCGACTTTGTTTAAAAGTGGGACTGTCAATAACGAATTTAAAATTACTTTAAAAAATTAAATATGGCTAATCCAATATGGTGGTCTAAAAATATTGTATTTCCGAATTATTTCTAAAATTAGTTATGGGAGATTTTCGAGGTTTTAAAGATTAGATTATCAGTTTAAAACTAATTTTTGTGAAACCTTAATATGGAGGAGAATTTTATGTACTACGTGCTAATCGGTACAACAACTTTCGAGTAAAGTAACCGAGCAATAAAATAAATGTATTTCTAGTTGCATAAATTATTGTGATTTTTATTATATAAATAAAATCTAACAATAATTACCGAAGAGTAAGTTTTGAAATCCTCTTTTTGTTGATATTAATTATAGAACTCTTAAAAACACTCAAATAAAACACAAGCGAAAAAATTAGAAATCAAATTAAATAAAAATATTGGTGCTTGTAAAACATCAAAAAAGCTCTTTTCTTGCTGACCTTAAACAACGTTGAAACAGATTTATTGTTGTTTAAATCTACTGGTATGATCGAGGAAAAAAACGGCCACATTAATAATTGCTGCTGTAGTTTGCTTGTGATCTTTCTTTGGTTTAATGTTTAAGGATTTCTCCTTTGCATCTTCTGCCTACTTTTTCATATGTTCAAGTAAAAGCTTTAATTTTTTTACTTTTGCTATAGGAACTATCTCATTTTAGTGAACGTTTTAAGTTTGTCCCTAAAACTACTCTTAAACAATTTTCTCAAGCCTTCCCAAAACTACTGTTGAACCATCGCAGACCTTGAATATTTTTTTTGGAATTTCTGTAGAGTGTGTCCGGAAAATATGTGTACAACGTTCTATGATAGCCATTAAAATAATTCAATCCGATATTGCTTCGTTTAGCCGGTGGAATAGGTCAAAATTTTAAGAAAATTAAGACTTTTCACAAATTTTTTATTACGTTTCTTCGAGGTATTTACATAATATGTATTTTTCCATGTTGGTGTGTTTATATTTTATTACTAAAGGTCGTTTTATTAACCGCTCTGAGTATACACAAAGTTATATTTTTAAAGCTTTTTTGGTGCGCTGTTAAAACAAAAACATAGTCTTGCTGTCGCAAATTTAATAAAAATATACATGTATGATAAAAATAATTTTTTGTTCGGGTTTAAGGAAACACATAATCTGTTTCTTCATATATGTGTGTTGTTTGGAGGAGACAAAAATTGATGGAAAAACGAAGATCATCTTGTTCATATATGGGATAACATAAAGCCTTTTAAAATGTCTAATATTTGCAGAAATAATGTTTTTACCTTTTCTATGTCTGGAAAAATAAATTTAAACCTAAATTATTTTTACCATGACTATAAGTAATAAAATTGTTGTTTTACTCATTTGATAACGATTCCTTATTATGTCACCCAAGATCTAAGAAAAAACAATGGCATTTAAGACATAATATGTGAATCTGAACAATTTAATTTACTCACAACTCAATAAGATCCATTCAAGCAGTTTTTTTAACACATCAATTGAAATTTACAAACTTATTAACTAGAAAATTTTGAAAATTTAATCTATGAAATCAGATCTAAAATGGTGCCAAGGTTTGTTTTTAGATAAACACCTTTCAAACTTTTCAAGTGAGTAAAGCTCTAGACATAGGAACGCCTTCTAGTAAAACTTTCACTTAACAAGTTTTAATGAGTGATTTTAAACTTGCTAAAATATAAACAATATTTACATATTATCTACGATTTTCCTTTAATTTCTTGTTCTTGGACACCAGCTAGCTCAAACTAAAAATTAGACTCACTTATATGAATATAAGTAAAGTTAAACGCTCCCACCCAGTTTGAACTTTTTATTTATTCACTTTTAAACAATAATTATTCAAAACTTCTTCATAATAAAAGTTTAAACTAACGCTTTTTATTATTCGATGTGCCGTTCTCCTTTTTTTCCGAATGCCGGTGGCGCCATCTCTTAGCATCTTATCAAAGAAATATTTATAGGGTGATTATACAAGTTTCGACAACACGCCCCGCCTTTGAAAAATGGCGCATCGTGGAAATACAACATAAACAGATATAAAGATATAATTTACATCTAAAGGTAGTATTACAATCACTGGTAATAAACTAACATCAGAACAAGGTGGAGCAAAATTGGACCAATAAATTGCTTTTCTTGGAGAATGACCCACATAAAGGCAACGGTGAGGATAATCTAAAATAACTTTATTTTTTTTCAAGAAAAGGAGCTCCTAAAACAATATCTTCAGATAAGTTTGGAACCATATAGAATAATCCACTAAAATGGGTATCTTTAATACAGAAATCCAAATTTACAGCACCAAGTATTTTGGCTGAATTTTTATTACAAGCCATTAAAATTTCCCCTGAAATTTTAATTAAATCATTTTTTGAAAATTCGGATTCAGGAACGTCTGATCGGATTATATTTACAGAAGACCCTGAATCTAATCAAGCATTCCTATTTTGATCATTTAAATCTAAACTTAGTCTAGGTAAATAAGTCATACTATCTGCAACATTAGCAGGTAAGATTGGGATGGTAATTTCTTTTTTATTTATATTTATTAGATTTTGTTCTGCTGATTTATCATCTGGAAACCAGCAGAATCCTATACATTTCCCTGATGGTAGGGATTTATTGGGCAATCACGATGAAAATGCATTTCTTGACAATATCTACACGAAATAGATAGTTTATCCCATTTTACATTATTTTTATTTATACCTCGTAAAGGTGATGCTATATAGATCAAATCACCTTTTATTTCGTTAAGATCGTACTCAATCTGCGATGCTACCTTTATCAGCTCTTCGAGACTTAAAAATTCATTTGGAAATCGAAGATTAACTCTAATTTCAGGTTTGAGTAAATTTAAAATTATCGAGGCTCTATTTTTTCTAGAGTATCAGGCAATAATCTTTGAGCTGCTTTTTTGGTAATAAAAACTTCCACCACTTCTTTATTCTTTTGCTGCTCCCCATATAACTTAGTTGTTGCCTGTGCAATAGCATGACTAGAGTTAAATTTACTCAAAAACCTATCTACAAAGATATCAAAAGTTAGGCTTAAATACCTATGTGGGTCCACCCACAGCAAAGCCTCACCGTCTAATCGAGTCATGGCCAGTTCTACTTTAGAACTATCATTAGTTATATTATTTTGAATAAAATATAAATTAAGTTGACTTATAAATTTAACTGGATCTTCATAATCATAGCCATGAAAGATAAAAGGTAAGACAGATGCTGAGACTGAACGATTGTGTAGTGCTAGAGTCTTAAGTGCCTCTGTAAAGGCATCCGTTAGAGATTTTAAGGAGTTCAAAGATGAGCAACCATGATTATTAGAATTTTTATTTATCTGGGAATGAGTTACCTCCTGTAATACCCTAGTAGTCTGTTGTGGGTCTACAATATTCTTTTTTGTAATTAGTGTACTCGTCAACAAGTCAAAATCATGAACTTTTTGATAAAATGAGGAAAATGAGTTTGTGCATTTATCCAAATACTCGCTGGTGCTCTCTTGCGGATTTGGAACAGTCCTATCTTGATCCCAAGTTTCTTCGAAGAAACTAAAATCTTGCCCTTCGCTTTTCACCTCTTGTTTCACAAATGGATTAATATTTTATTTATCGAAGTTGCGCTCCATAATAACAGTTATGTCAGTTAGATATATATTTTTACAGTCCTATCACAAAACAGTCACAATCAGCCTCTTGCACGAAAGAACTCAGATACCCCACGTTCGGGCCGCCATATCTACGATTTTCCTTTAATTTCTTGTTTTTGGGCATCAGCTAGCTCAAACTAACAATTAGACTCATTTATATGAATATTAGTAAAGATAAACACTCCAATTCAGTTGTAACTTTTTATTTATTCACTTTTAAACAATAATTATTCAAAACTTCTTCATAATAAAAGTTTAAACTTCCGCTTTTTATTATTCGATGCGCCGTTCTCTAAAATCACCTCTTGTTCTCCTGTTTTCCGAATGCCGGTAGCGCCATCTCTTAGCATCTTATCAAACATATATATTTATAGGGTGATTATACAAGTTTCGACAACAATATGTAGTTGAAAACTAATAAAAATTTAAAACTAACCAAGTAAAATTGTCAATAGCAGGTATACATTTTTTAGTTATATTCGTTAAAGCTAAACTGCGATCAATTGATTTTGGGAACACAGCTGGGTACCCATATAGGTCACCAAAGTCGGCTGAATAAACTACTGAACTATTTTTCAGTTACTTATAACATACAAACCTTCCTCAATGTACATCTCTTTTTGTAATAATTAGAGCGTAAATTGTAGGTTTTCAAATCCTTTTTAAAGAAATTTTCCTTTAGTCCAAATAAGAACGCGTCCACAAATTCCATTAAGCGGTGTACTTTTCCGGTTCAGTTTGTTTGCTCTAAAGATTTTATTTCTGAAAGGAAATAATTCCATGGTAAACGTAAAAAAGGCAATGAATATATTTCTAATCAAACTATTTTATCTATTTGATATATTTAGCTAAGATAATACTACTACATTTGGTAGATATGTTATCACGAGAGAATACTAAATATTAAAAATTAAATTTTCCAAAAAAATAAAGAAATCTTTATTGTCTTAGCTCTGCTTTTCTCCTTTAAGCAGTTAAAGAAAAAATATACAGATAGTTTATTTCCCGCAAATAATGAAATGAAATGAAATGAAATAATTTATTAGCCATAAGACTGATAGTTCAGCATCGGTTTCGTCAACATCGTGTACAATTAAATCAAAAAATATATACATAACATACCTTAAAGCTAGAAAAAACAAAAAACAGTTATATTAGTTAGTATCATAAGATACTTGTTATAATGTGGAAAATGTAAAACAACTTAATCTAATATTTAATAATAAAAACCACAGATTAAAATCCTAAAACAACTAACAGGAAAGAAAAAAATAAAATAATAAGAACACAATCCGTCGCACTGGTCATCGAAGGAGACAACGAAATAATCACTCAGTACACAGTAAAAGAGTCAGTATATCCTACAGGCTTAAGTATTCGTTAAAAGAATAAAATGATCACTGAAAAAAAAAAAATTTATTTCTCTTTTGAATTTATTACTGTTTGGTATGTTTTTTAATTTTGCAGGCAATTTGTTAAACAGAATAATGAAATTATAAATTGGGGATCTCTCAAAGAATACTGTTCTATGTTTAGGTATACTAAGAATGTCACTATTTCGTGTATTATATCTGTGACCTTGGCCAAGAGTTTAAAACTCTGAATAATTTTATTTTATATATAAAACACATTTTAGAATATAAATAGAGTAAAAAGTCAAAATGCTGTTCTCCCTAAAAATGGGTCAACATGAATCCGTTGGCTTAAGACCAAATATCAACCTCAGTATTCTTTTTTGAGCCAGAAACACTCTGTTCACCTCACATCCTCTTCCCCAAGACATGACATTGCTTGACAGATGACTGTATGTCAGAGAATAATACACAGTCAGCAATCCAGCCCGCTATAGAGATGACCCCATCTGCAAAATAGCAAGGAAGGCAGAATTTAATTTTTTACAAACATGTTCAATATGGGAAAAGAAATGCAGCGATTCATCAAGCCATGTGCCTAAAAATTTAGCATAAGCTGAGGTTTCATTTCATTTCATTTATGTTACTTTATCCTCTACGAGCAATGGTTTTTTAATATCGAAATTTATATATACAGTCTTTGTCGGGTTAAGTACTAACTGATTACGCTGAGACCAAATCTCCAACTCCTCACATACCCCTCTCGCTGTACGCAACAGCTCCTCTGGGGCATCCGCAGATATAGCTATCGTGGTATTATCAGCAAACATAACCAACTTTCCCCTACTGATGAATCTAGGTAAATCGTTAACATAAATCATAAAAAAGAGAGGCCCCAAAACCGACACCTGCGGCATACTCAAGGCGACTTTTTTGCAATCTGATTTACTTTTTTGGTATCGAACAAACATACTTCTATCAAACATATACGAGACGATGAGTTTTAGGATATTTCCTCTTATACGCAAAGCAAATTGCTTTCTCAATGAGAACTCTCTACTCACAGTTGTCAGTCAAACATTAGACACATCACACTTGTTAAGTCAAACATTAGACACATCACATACTTGCCGCTATCGAGCTCTGTATATACAAAATTAAGTAAATCACAGCATGCTGTCTCGATGGATTTGTTCTGTCTGAAACCATGTTGGCAAGGAGTAATAATTGAATTCTGGTTAAAAAAATTTGTCAAATTTTCGTATATTACTTTTTCAGTTAGAAAATACACTCAGTATAGATATTTGCCTGTGATTGGCCGGGTTGTGAGGATCATCCTTTTTATATATTGGCGTAACTGCCGCCTGCTTTAGTATTTGAGGAAAAATGCCCTCTGAAGGTGATCTGTTTATTAAATATGTCAAGGGAAGTGCGACAGATTCTGAAATTAATTTTAAAATTTGAGGACTTATACTATCGGAACCTGAGGAGCGTTTGTTCTTTAACGAATTAATAGTCGATACTATCCTTTTTTGAACCGCCGCAAAAACTACTATTGTTTGAGGACTTCAGCTTGGTAACAGAGCTGAAATATTCAGCAAAGTAGTTAAAAACATCTTGAGGGTCATCGCTTATACTATCAGTGAAGCGCATAGCGACGTTATGGTTTGTTACCCTTTTCTGTCTATTAGGATTTTGGTTAATACATTTCCATATTTCTTTCGTTTTGTTGGTTGCATTATTTATTTTGTCTCTATAATAAGTTTTTTTTTGCGTTTTGTATACTCCGCCTATAATCTTTTTTTTGTTACGATAAAGCATCCTATGTTCGGTACTGGCTATATATCTTTGTAAGGAATAAAGATTATCCAGTTCCTTTCTTGCCAAAAAAGGACCATACCACGCATTAGTTTTTATCATCGATAATAAATAATAAATAATAAAACTCAATCCCTCTGTCCATTCAAGTTTCAATCACATAATGATCTCATCAGTGACGCTGTAATGAGCCAGAGCAGTATTCAGAAGTTTGATTGCTCCATCAATGTTCATTAGTTCCAAACAGGAAATATCTGAGTTGATCGAGCAGCCTCCTAGAAGCAGCTCAAAATACATAACATCTTTGTAGTTCCACCAAATTGACAGCACGACCTTTTTTGGATGCAATCTAGGACCATGATTGTTTTCGTTTGGTGTTACTGTAGATGACTCCTTGTTCATACCAGTCATGATTTTTTTCAAAAAAGGGTCGATAGCAACTTTCTCTCCTTTACGGAGAGAAAAAATAACATGTGCAGAAAATGTTCGTTTCTGCACTTCACAGAAGTCCCAAAACATATGCAACTCTACATGTGATAACTAAAAATACTTACTTGCCGAGACAATATTTTTATCAACTGAATCTATGTAAAATGATTTCGTTGACACCTGTTATATTAAGAATAAAAATTTCAGTAATTTATAAAGGTATGTTCACTGCAGTTGTCGTTTTTTATTAAGGCCGTTAAAGAAAAAAGATAGACATTTTGTCTTCTGAAAATTAAACTATGGCTCATTCTCTTCATACATATTTCGACAACCTAATGGTCTCGTCAGAGAATCTAAATTTCCACATCTGTTGGCAGGTTTAAACAGAACTATTATCCTCAAATTAGGCCACCTACAGGGTGAGTCAACGATTGGATGAAGTAGGTTTGTGCCTTTTCGGTGAAATTAACAAAGAAATTATATTTATTGTTTGATACAGTTTATTTTTACGCAGATTTTAAAAATATTTAGGACTCTACAGGGTGAGCCAAAAAACTAGGTATTTTCGATTTAGCTTATAATTTTAAATCTTTTTTATTAAGGGTTTACTATAACAAAACTTTATAGTTTCTGAGATAATTAAATTTAAAGAAAAAAAGTCACATTTTCAAGCATCAATTCAATCCTAAATAACGTTTTCAATTTTGTGACAAATATATTCAAATTTGGAATTTAGCAAGGCCAAGGACAAGTTAACATAATTTTTACCTAATATTTGCAATAAAAGCTACAGGGTGTTGAACACATCAGCTCAAATTTGAACAAGTTTAAATGAATAAATATCTTTTTTTTTTAAATGGTACACCCTGTATATTTTCATGCTATTTAATAGAGTAATACAAACCCTAAAAGTTTTCTTCAATATATCCTATACCTATTTATAATAGTTTTTGAGATATTTCAGTTTTTCTTATTTTCCATACTTTTTTACAAAATAGTCTTCATTATCATAGTAGCCATGTAAAATAATAAAAAGAAACCACAGAAACAAACAGAATGTGGTTAAATATGATGAAATACATTATTCGTTATATTACAACGGCAATAGTTTTATTAAACATAATGTGAAAAAATTAACACAACAATAACGACAAGGCAAATACATATTTACTTTTATACTAAATTGAAACAAAAAAATTACCTATTAAATACTGAGATTAATTATTTCTTTTTAATAAGTGGTCGAATAAACGACCCTCTTGTGCAATGCACAAATTTAGTCTTTTTTGCAGATTTTCTCGGACCCTGGACAAAATTAGTGGCGTTATTGTTCTACAGGTATCCCTAATCCTGTTTCGCATATCTTCCACTGTTGTTGGTGGATTAACATATACCTTATTTTTAATATAACCCCATAGGAAGAAATCTAATGGGGTGATGTCGCAAGACCTTGGTGGCCACTCAATGAAACCCCCACGTCCAATCCATTTTTGCGGATATCGTTGGTCCAAAAACGCACGAACTTCACAATGATAATGCGGAGGCGCACCATCGTGCTGGAACCACATACTGTCGAGCTCATCCCTATCGAGATCTTGAAGCAGTTGGGGTAGTTCTTCTTGTAGAAAGTTCTGGTAACTATGGCCATTTAGTGGTTCATTAAAAAAGTGGAATCCAATAATTCGATTATGATGAATACCACACCAAACATTTAATGACCAGTGGTTTTGATGTTGCACCTCTCTAATCCAAAATGGGTTTTCTGTGGCATAATAATTCATGTTGCATCTATTTACGGCACCGTTACTTTTAAAAGTAGCTTCATCACTAAACATTACCTTGCATAATAAATTTGGATTTAATTGAATCTCCGCATTTATTGTACGACAAAAGTTTACACGACTTTCAAAATCCTGTCCATGCAATTCTTGGTGTAATTCCATGTGATATGGATGATACCTATATTTCTTGGTAGTACAATTAGCGGTGAATTGTGATGTTTCACATAATGCTGCGAAGCGATTGCGGTTATAAATTTGACACACAGAAAAAGTTTCTTTTACATTGTTTTTGCCATGGCTACTATGATAATGAAGACTATTTCTGTAAAAAATTATGGAAAATAAGAAAAACTGAAATATCTCAAAAACTATTATAAATAGTTACAGGATGTATTGAACAAAACTTTTAGGGTTTTTATTACTCTATTAAATAACATGAACAGGGTGGACCATTTAAAAAAAAAAGATATTTATTCATTTAAACTTGTTCAAATTTGAGCCGATGTGTTCAACACCCTGTAGCTTTTATTGCAAATATTAGGTAAAAATTATGTTAACTTGTCCTTGGCTTTGCTAAATTCCAAATTTGAATATATTTGTCACAAAATTGAAAACGTTATTTAGGATTGAATTGATGCTTGAAAATGTGACTTTTTTTCTTTAAACTTAATTATCTCAGAAACTATAAAGTTTTGTTATAGTAAACCCTTAATAAAAAAGATTTGAAATTATAAGCTAAATCGAAAATACGATTCGTATATAGGGTGTTCTATTTAAAAAAATAAAACTTTATGCTGTCCTAGTTTTTTGGCTCACCCTGTAGAGTCCTAAATGTTTTTAAAATCTGTGTAAAAATAAACTGTATCAAACAATAAATATAGTTTCTTTGTTAATTTCACCGAAAAGGCACAAACCTACTTCATCCAATCGTTGACTCACCCTGTACAGGATATAACGTTAAAAAAAACATATTCTTTTTCTTTTCTAAAATGTAATTACTCTGTAGAATAGAGGTCTCTACAAGATTTGTATTACATCAAAAAAAAGCAACAATTTGTAATTTTAATTGCAGGTCTTGTATTTCTTTCGTCTGTTTTTAATAATTTAGAATAACTCTTTATATTGAGTGTAATATAAGGTATATCCTTTCTCATTGTTATTTTTTCACCCAGATAAAAATATTAGTTGACTTTTCGTACGTGGTGCTCAGATGAACACACACACAAATATAAATATATTTATCTTTTCTTGGCTTGCCATGAATTTAAGTTTTTTTTTTTAATTGTATTTTTTTGAGTCTGTCCCTTATTGTTAGTATCGCACAGACTGTGACCAAAAAAGGCCACATCTGCAAATCTGAAGTTGCTAAGTCTTTCACCTGCTGTATTTGTTTCTTTGTTCTCCCAGTTTAAATCTTTAACTTTGTATCGCTGACCTATCCTTCCCTTTTCACAGATCTTGTAATAGCTTAAAATTCTATCAAGTCAAAGGCCTTTCTAAAGTCTATAAATGCAGGTCACATTTGGATATGATACTCTATTGTCTTTTCTATTAGTATTCTGATAGTGATATATAAAAGTATATCGTTCATTTTTCTCTAAAAGTGTTTGAAAATTTTAATATCAAGATCTATTTTTTCAAAAGGAAATTATGAAAATTTTTAGGTAATCTATAATTTTATTTATGAGCGAATTGTGAACACCCCGATCTTTAGACTCAGTAAATATAAACCGAAATAAATATACAAAGAACGAAGCGAAATTCTATTGACCCCTTTTTTGGGTACCTTTTACATTATTTTTTTTTTCCATGTTAGAATAAAAGGTTTCCACAAATTTACCACAAGGGGTATACTGTTCCGCTCCAATTTGTTTGCTTTAAAGATTTTATTTTCAGGGGAAAATAATTTTACAGTAAACAAAAAGAAAATTGATTTTATTTCCCTTTTAGCGAGGCTAAAGTATTTGTAATATCTTTTTGTGCTTAAGATATAATCATCTTGTTGTTCTTCCTTTTATTTAGGTTTCTATAAACAGGTGATTACAGACTGGTTTGTCAAGAGAAGTTTTTAAAATTAAGTCGTGAATGCTGAAATTGATACGTCAAACATTTTTAACTGAACTTTTGAAAGATTTTTTTGAATAAAGTTACTGCAGAAAATTGGGAAAAATCCATATAATTAAAGAATAAAGAAAATGTGGAAACTCGGTCTCATGATCGGTGAGATAGAGGAACCAATCATAATTAATTTAAGTGAAGATTCACTGACTTTGATTACGAGTTAGATACGTAATGTTTATCAGCGTAAACACAATTTATTATTTAAATTTTCTGTTACATATAAAAATTAATTACATTTGAATCTCTTCTTAGTTTTTAATTGTTATTATGCAGATTTTTTGAGAAATAAGTAAACTGAAACGTTAAATGTCCTAAAAATGTTTTTAATTAATAATAAAATTACGGTTAGCCCCAAAAAAAATTTAATATTATATGGACGAATTTATTTTTTTATATATGTTCAACTTCTTGTATTTTTGACAGTGGGTATTTTGTAAGTACTTAAATTATAACTTAGAATTTTTTGAGAGAAAAAGGCAACGTTTTAGTTTGAATGTGCCTAAAACGGTTTCTATGCCAAAATTAAAAATAATAATAATACAGTTGTGATTTGTGTTAAATATGTCAAAATTTTCTATTTTTTCTAATGTATGTGAATTATTAAAAAATCATAAGAAATGAAATAATATTATAAAAACTTTTTATTTTAAGTTTATTACCGAAAAAATATTCTATGCCATAAATACTTAGTGATAGTAAACCTCCTTCCGACGCCTATGACAAGGATTAAAATACTTTTTAACACTTCACACTTACAAATATCTATTGTTGTCCAACCCAAATAGTCCATTATTATAAACCGGTATTTTTAATTATAAAATTGTGTCGGGTCTATTTTCCTGAACTCAAAGCTGTTGGGGGGGGGGCGATCGCCACCACCACCACCCCCTCCCTTGGATCATCGCCTGAATGGATAGGAGCACCTATTTAATTGGAATCTATTAGCCAAAAAAAAACTGGAAGTTTCCTGTTTAATATGACTAATTTAGAGAGAACCATAGAAATAGTTAACTGTGTTTAGTTAAGATTGTTGAAAGACGTTTAGGAATAAAACGTAAAGTGAATTTGTAGGATATTATGTTAACATTGTCAAATGATCTACCGGTTGGTCTACGATTCGAAAATAATATATATATATATATATATATATATATATATATATATATATATATATATATATATATATATATATATATATAGTTAGGGGCGTGCGAAGAACAGCAGGGCTTCCGGAATAACCGCTCTACTATCGACGGTATATTTATTATCAGACAGCTGATTGAAAAATCTATCGAAAACGATAAACCGTTGTTCATTTGTTTTGTGGACTTTACACAAGCGTTCGGTCGAGTCACACTGGAACACATAACAGAATTACTGCGAAGAAAACAAGTAGACGAAGCAATCATACTCACAATATACGAACTGAATTCCAAAAACACCATGGTAATTAAAACAAATAACACTCTAACAGAGGAAATCCCTCTATCCACAGGAATAAGACAGGGTGATAGCCTAAGTCCAACACTTTTTAATATAATCATGGACGAAATCATTGATGAGGTAAAAAGCACAAATATTGGGTACCCAATGGGACACAACACCGTTAAAATTATATGCTTTGCAGACGATATTGCCTTGACAGCACATAGCGAGGACAACTTACAAAGAATGCTTTTCCATCTCAATCGAACAGCCAAACAGTATAATATGAAGATATCTGTGGAGAAATCAAAGCAATGGTAATAGCAAAAGAACCGGTAAGATGCAAACTAATGGTTGATGACAAACATATCGAACAGGTTGGGAAGTTTAAATACCTAGGAGCACATATAACAAGTAACAGGGCAGTAACGGAAGAAGTACGCATACAGGCCACCAAAGCGGCCATGATATCAGTTCAACTAAGAGACATAATCTGGAACAATAAATATATGACGGTTGAGAGCAAAGCAAGAATTTACAAGGTCTGTGTAAGACCGATACTGACCTATGGCGCAGAAACAAGAAATGAAACCACAAAGACAAAACAAATTATGAGAACCACAGAAATGAAAACGCTGAGAATGATCACGGGAACAAATTTAAGAGATAGGATAAGAAACGCAAAAATACGCGAGGACAGCGGAGTGGGGGATGTTGTGAAGTGGGTTTAAAATCGTCATAGGTAGTGGAGAGACCACGTGGAACGAATGGACGATGACAGACTAGCAAAAACCGTGATGAGAGAAACCAAACACCAAACGGTCGCCTGGACGGCCCCCCAAAAGATGGAAAGACAGCTGGATTTCGACCTCAAACGAGGATCGATGAGGCATTGTGTAGATAACAGAACTTGGTTCTACCTAGAAGAAGAAGAAGATATATATATATATATATATATATATATATATATATATATATAGAAATGCAACAATTGTTTATTTCCATTTACCTCAGTTAACTAAATTAATTTACAAATGGGTATGATGTCCATTTCTTTTCAATTTTAGCATGTAACTCAAAACTTTCATAAAACAAGCATTTAAAAAACTAAAACCAATTAATTAATTTTTGTTAACATTTCCATTTTCCCTGTTTACTTTGTATTTTCAATCAATTATTGTTGATGGGATCCGATTTCCGGCTAAAAACAGTTAACATACATTTTAAAAGTCAAAATATTTTGGTATAAATGAAATTAAAGCTTGAAACAAAAATTTGTTTTAGCAGCGACGACGACATCGTCAATTTAATTAGCGGCGTTCATTGATTTGCGAGTTAGTATTAACTAAATGCCAACGAATTTAACGAAACGCCGTTTTTAAACAAGCCGTTTGTTATTGATCCAAATGAAATCTAGAGCAATATTTCTACTTTGGTTTCTGATTAGTGCAACAATTTTTTATTCCTAATTGAAAAATCAAACTTTAATGACGATATTAATTGATTTTTGAAGAAATAAAACATCCATTCAATCCAGAATAATACCACTTTTTTCTCGATGACAAGCCTTAAAACTGTTCTTTTGCAAAACGAAGATAAGAAGCCCTCTATTAAAATTGTCTTTTATATGCTACTCTTGTTGCAATACTTGGTGTTGGAAGTATTTTCATCAGGTCGCAATCTCTGATTGCTATAGACTCGACATCTTTTGTGGCATCTTCTCGTATACCTTGACGATCTACTTCCGCCATCTTTACGTGTATTTTTTTTCTGTTTCAATCTTTTTCTCTTCCTCACTTGATTGACAGTTCGTCTTCATAGTCATTCCATCGTATTTTTACAAGAATCTACAGCAGGATACCAAAAGTGAAGACAAAGTCGTTTATAAAATATTTTTTAAAATACAAATTTAGATTGACTATAATGTGGTTGTCGAACTTGCATCGTCCTTATTTTTGTTTATTTCTTCGACGTTTCGATTAGGTTGTATTTCTAGTCGTTATCAAGTATAATCTGAATGTTGTGTTTTAAGATAACGAGCTTATACAGGGTTTGTGTCCATTGAAGCGCAAAGTTTCGCTTCACTGTACACACCTCAATGATTTAATGTTAAAAAATAGTTGTTGCCAAAGATTAGGTATCTCAGCACTGGATTGACTGAAGATTAAATTAATATTTTTAATGTAGGCTGCTTCTATAAATTTTTTTTTTTTCATGTTGGGTTCCATATATATTGCCGCAGCTTCATTTTATATGGTGTTGTTTATCCCATGCATGTGTGTATGAGTTTTATGTTCCCTAATTCTAACTTCTAGTGGTCTCTTGGTTCCTCCAATATACATTTCACTACACTCATATGGAACTATGTAAACACATTTTTTCTTATCGGTAGTTTTTGGTTTTATTTTGTTAAATGAGCTCTAAGTGTATTTCCTGATTTAAAGGCTGTTTTTATATAGTAACTGCTGGCAATTCGTCTTATTTTCTCCGAGGTTCCCTTAATGTACGGAACTGTGAAGAAGGAATGTGTTTCTTGTTGTCCAGTGGTCGTTGTTCTAAAGTTATTTATTACATCGTGAATTAATTTTAAAGAATACTAATTCTGTTGTAAATCGGATTTAATGTTTGCTACCTCTTTTTTCGGTTAATCGGATTATTGCGATTATAGAAGTTTCGTATAATTCTCTGTTTTGTTACAACAGAATGATTAAAACTATGATTAAGATATTGTCCATTGGATTTCTGTATACTGACGTGTTAATAGTTTCATTTGAAGAGTTCACCATGACATCTAGGCAAAACAATTGATTATTTACCTCTCGAATAATGTTTAGATGTTTCAAGAAATCATTAGGTTCTTGATCATTGCCTTTTCATATGATGAAGGTATCATCGACATATCTTAACCAGACCTTCGGTTTAAAGTGCTATTTCTGTGGCATGGGTTTCGAACTATTCCATATATATATATATATATATATATATATATATATATATATATATATATATATATATATATATATATATTGGCGTCTAATGGAGAGAGTGAAGACCCCATTAGAAGCCCGTCGTTCTGAGCACTACGCAGCTAACACTCCAGAAGGTCCATTATCCCATCCAGTGACAACGTGGTTAGATTTAATAATGTTATATCACTAGAAAGTCTAGTTTTGATTATGTCGACTGGTTCCCCTAATGGCATATTAGTATACAGTCCGACAACCACATTTTAGTCAATCTTCAACTTTGTCTACAAACTTAAAACAAACAAATATAGATACTTTTACTGTAGACTCTATATCCTCCAAATACAGAGAATAATTTACTAACATTTAGATTAGACAGATATTCCTGATGTGGGGTTTTAATACTACTGTAGTATGAAGTATATCTTGCAAATCGGTTTATTTTCTCCACATATTTAATCTGAGCCTCTTAAGTTTGTTTTTTGGGAGATGTTTGTCTCTTCCGTCTAATAGCGGATTAATTATGTCACCATCTTTAGTTTTATTTAATAGAGCTGTGGTCAGTGTACCACCTGAAACCCCTAATACATTCTTAAAAAAGGGCAATCTTAATAATTTAAAGGAAAAGATGCTTGAAATTGGTCACTTAATTTCAATCTCATTTACAATTGGCTATTTGACACTCTTCTGTTAAATTTTATTTATATATATATATATATATATATATATATATATATATATATATATATATATATATATGTTATGTCGGATATTCTCACAGGTGTGACGTGTAATCGAAGGTTTTCGGAAATCCGCGAACTCGCTCGTGAGCGCCATACAGTGAGCTTTGAAAATGGTGAATGAGATTTCATCGAAACGTCAGCTGTCTTACAGTCCTGAAAGAGATTCAGCACATACACGGGATGCTCGAAAACCTTGGATTATATATATATATATATATAATATATATATATATATATATATATATATATATATATATATATATGTATATATATATATATATATATATATATATATATATATATATATATATATATATATATATATATATATATATATATATATATATATATGTAAAGTATGTTTTCTCTGTCTATTCAACCGAACTTGTCTGTTGAAGTGGGGAAGTTTGTTGTCATTACTAATTCTACGCCTACTTAAATTTTAGTTATTTTTCTATATATTTATAAATATATAATTTTTTATCAAATCTCAAAATTATGTTTTTCATTTAAAGTAATTTTGAATATATTAAACACCGTATTTCACTATTTATTTACCTTGTGTGCGATATTTAAACGAAGTCCTTTGGATTCCAAATAATTTATATACAATTTTATAAAATGAAATTAAAAGAATACAAGTAATAAACATTTAAAACTTGTAAAGCAATTAATAAAATGTTTTCAACGCTTCCTATTTTTGCTATCTATTTGCCATTGTCGTTCAGTGATTGTTAATGAAATCCGTTTACAGACTACAACAGTTAACGTCCATTTATCCATCAAAATGTACTGTTGCAAATGAAATTGGAACTAAAAACGGTGTTTTATTTTAAAGTTGGTAATGTAATAAATTTAATTAGTGGCAGGCACTGATTTGTTTTATCCAGCATTAATCTGTTACACAACAACTGCCCATAACGCTAAGTAGATATTGTTGCTATTTAAATTTTACTCAAATTGTTTTAATTTTCATGATAAAATTAGTTTTGTAAATTTTAGTAACGATTCTGTGTATTATTTTGCTTTTTAGAACATATATTTAAAATGCCATTTCAACGGAAACAAATGAGATATCTCAAATCTTTTTAAAAACTGACACATCTCATGTCGGACGGAATTTATTTTTTGTCTGGTTGGCCTGCAAAAAATTGTATTTTAATATATCTAGGTATTCTTTTACACGTTTTAGAATAAATTTGGTTTGCTTTGTTAAAAAACAGGAATGTTCAACCATTACTTTAGTACATTTTTGGTTTAAAATCAAAACCAAATATATACACTGACCGAGTCTGCAATTCTACAATTTTAAACATCTACCATTATGCTTGGTGCAGTTTATTTTTCTCCAAATTCACCACCAGAGGTTTACACATCTTTTATCAAGTCCGTAGAATATATTAGCAACACTTACTCTACGGCTAAAATGCTTATTTCTGGTTATTTTAATGGAAAGGTGGCGTGCTGGTGCCTCTTGAGATTCTTAATCCAGCAGCGGAAGTCCTGGTGGGGCATGTATTCCATTTGGAGCTGCAGTAGATAAATACCATTAAAAACCATTTCAACAGAATCCAGATCTGATCCTATCGGATGAGTTTAGTGGTTTGACAATCAGTCGGACTTCTCCGCTTTCTAAATTGGATGAATATCATCCGGCTCACGAAATCACTTTAAATCTGAGCACATCTTCGTTAATGCCCTCATAAATAAATATGGACGTATTTTAATTTGATAAAGCTGACTACAACAAAATTAATAAATTTTTTTTGGATGCAGTCTGGACATTTATTGATGTTGTGGAGGACGTAAATGTAATGGTTGACAAATTTTACTAAGTAATATATTCTGTCATCAATAATTTTGTACCTTTTAGGAAATTTTCATATAATAGATATCCATAATAGTATAGCCCAGAACTTAAAAGGCTGATTAACAAGAAGAATAGATTATATTATAAGTTTAAATGATCTGGGCTTCAATTAGATATGAACGTTTTTATGTTGTACTTCGTGAGACTAAATTTCAGATGAACACTTGCTATTTGAAGTTTATTTCTAATGCTAAAATAATGATCCCAAATAACATAAAACATTTCTGGTCCTACGTTAACCATTTACGTAAGGACAACGACATTCCACAAATAATGAATTAGCTGAATACATGGTATCGTCGCAGCCTTTGCTCAGCATTTTCAGTCGTGCTATTCTGATCACAATAACGTTAATTCTTTTGGCATCTACTCAATAAACGAGGTTGTACATTTGCAATCCCATATGTTTACTGTGGGCGAAGTTCAGAACAAGATTGACTCATTAAACAACAATAAGAGTGCAGGATCCGATGAAATATCGCCAAATTTTATCAAGAAGTGCATGGTTTCTCTTGCACGTCATTTATGTCACATTTACCATAAGTCTTTTAAGAATGGAATATTTCCTTCGAGATGGAAACAGTCCACCTTGTTCTCTATTTTCAAGTCTGGTGACCGTAATTGTGTTGAAAACTATCGGGGTATTTAACTGTTGTGTATTATGGGAAAGATATTCGAGCCGAAAATAACTGATGAATTGTTCAATGCTTTTAAAACTTAAATCAGCTCAGATGAGCAGTTTTTCTCCAAGGATTGCCTTTTGTATGCTGATGATTTAAATTTATTTGCAATTGTTTCCTCGTTTAATGATTGTGTTTATATTCAACGAGAGCTATATTTACTAGTCAGATGGTGTAATAATAATTTTTTTAACTCTCATTGTAAACAAATGTAAAGTTATCAGATTTTTTAAATGTTTTTCGCCTGTGATAAATTATTATCATATAAATGATTTCGATTTGCAGTGTGTGCCATTTTTTAATGATCTCGGAATTATTTTCGATAAAGAATTAAGTTTTAATATGCATATTGACAATATTGTACTAAAGAGTTTTATTATGTTGGATCTTATAAAGAGAAACTGTAAACATATCGAAAATACAAGGGCTATCCAAATACTTCATAACAGTTTGGTGCGTAGTATTTGGAAGTATGCTTGTATCATTTGGGCACCTACATATCAGTATCACATAGATAAACTTGAGAAAGTACAATTAAAATTTTTGCTCTTTAAACCTCGATTCCCATATGAGAATTTATTGCACAAAATTCGTTTATTTTTGGTAGATCTCCCTAGTTTAAAAATGTTCCAAATTATGTTCCGAGAACTTTCGTCAATTGCTTAACCAAAATTTATAATACTTTTTAAATGTAGATATTTTTTATGCAAATTTGTATCAATTGAAAATAATAACTGGGTAGCTGTATATGTGTATTAGCAACATTGTTTTTGTGTTACTTTTCTAGGATCTATGTGCCATTTGAAAATTGTTCTGTAATGTATATGTAAATATATAAATAAATAAATTATTTCAATCCTTTTAAAAGTAGTTAACTAGTACCAGAAATTACTACGATAAAAATCCTTTAATTTCGCTTTATGATTATTAAAAATGTTTGCGATGTTGTCACATCCTTGTTGGTTCATGTAATAAGGAAACTGTTCTTAACAACGTTTAGTAGTTGAAATGTAGTTTATTCAAAAATTTTAATTCTTACAAAAGTTTTTGGATTGCCTGTTTAATATTTTTATAGTTCTATCTTGCAAGAATCATTGGGTTTTATAACCTAGATCCTTGTTGAAGGGAACTTTTTCTTCAATATATATATATATATATATATATATATATATATATATATATATATATATATATATATATACAGTTGCAGCTGAATATCTTTTTACCCAAGCGTTTTCACTAATTTTTAATTTTGATTGTTATATTTCGATTACGTATCAAGGTGACCTTTATTACATAGTATTATATATAGGTATCCGGAAAAGAGGCAACTCCATAAAAAGATATTTAACTGCATTAAAATAATTTCATTAATTTCTTAAAGTTTACAATAAGCCACAACAAAAGATCCGAAAAATAAATGTCATGGAAAGCGTAGAAAATAACCTTTTAACTTGGTGTCGTCAGCTTGAAAATGAAGTAGGAGCGCCGAGATCTTGAGGTTATGAAATAATAAAGAAACATAAATTTAAACCGCTTAAATTTAAACTCGTACACAATTTGCATTTTGGAGACGCACAACGACTAGTCATTTTCTGTAACTGGAATTTGCAAAATTAAACAGAGATAGATATTTTTTTCAAAAAGGAATATATGGTCTGACGAAGTTGCAGGTATATAAGACACGATAACTAATATTGGTCACAAGAAAACCATAACATTATATTTCCTCGCGAACGAAAGAGGTTTAGCGTCTCTTGCTTTATTATTGGATCTACAATTAAATTTCCCATATATGAAGGAAATCTCACCGCATATCGTTATGATGATAAATACTGAAAAATATTATACGAGAAGTTCTTGAACATGTACCTATGAATCAGTTAAATAGCATATTATTGCAACAAGATGGAATTCCTGCGCATCATTCTCAAATCATTCAGCCTTATTTAGAAAAAAACTTTTTAGAGCGCTGGATTGGTACACAAGGTCCCATAATATAATCCGCTAGATCCCTGGATTTGTGGGTAATAGATTTTTTCTTATCTATTTAGAAAATAAAATTTATAATACTCAAATCATACGATGCAGGATCTAAGAAACACCACAGAAAGGGAATTCAGAAATTCATCGGGTCGACCTCTTGTTTTACTCAATGCTTTACGCAGAGTAAGAAAAGTATGCCAGTGCTGTATTCAACATGATGGTTTACAATTTGAACAATGTGTTTAATTTTTGTTATTCTTAATAGTTATTCTTATAATGTATAATTTAATAATAATTGAATAACTTAACGTATAATAATATGTTTTCTATAATATCAATAAGTGTTGCCTATTGTTTATACATATGGCAAGAGATTGTGTAAAATATAACTACTTGATATATTTTCCACGGCGACCTAAAAAAATTAAAACATGTAAACTAATAAGTATAATTTAATCTTTTGAATGAAAGAAGTGTTATGTATCTTTGAAAATTTTTTAGTAAGCGGAATGCAACAGTCTATGGATATACGGGCTGCCCCATTAAAAAGTTTGATTTATATCTAAAAAACAGTAGTTCTTAGAGAAAAACTTACGACGCTACTGAATTGTACGTGAATAGCTTTATTTGAGTCAATATTTATTTTTGGATAACTAAAAAGGTAATTTAAATACGAGGCATGTTCCAAAATGGCAAATTTTCAAAAAAAAAAACTGTACCTAAAAAACTGAAAATGTAAAAATCCTGTCTGCGACATCTTTTGTTTCACGCAAAGTAGCATCGCTTCCCGAAAACTACGTTCCGCTAACTTTAAAAATAATAGAGCTATCCGGCAATGAAATCTGGACACTCTGTACACGGTTCATATTAGAAGTATTGTTGTTGGTTTTGTTAACGAAACTTTTTGGTATTACTAAACAGAAGTTTTTATATATTATAAATTCAAATTCTTTTGACTTAAAATTATATGATATAATTTAGAAACAAATGAAACAACGTAAAACAGTATATTAATTCTCGACTTCGTTTCATTTAACTTATATCAAAGGAACATTGCAACGAATTTCAGTTACAATCGTAAAATTTACGATTTTCAGTTTCTAAATTTTACATGTCCGTATTTCGCCATTACGGAACAGTTACTTTTATTTACAGGAAACAGTAAAATGACCATTGTAATTTAGAATATTAATCTATATAAACTTTAAAGTATACAAGAAAATTCGAGTTTATTCAGCAAAAAGTTTAAAATGTCAAATTTTTCTCTTATTTTCTCTTTGGACTAGTGAAATATTTTTACAATTTACTTTTTTTTGGAATACAACTCGAGTATCTCCTCTCTTATTCTTATTCATTGAAGCTTGTTTATTCAACATAAAACTAATTAAAATTTTCACCGAAGTGTAATTTTCGAATCTTAATTTTGTTTAAAAAAATTCTAAAACCTAAAATTTTTTGTTTTAAAAATATGAAAGAAAGCAGCAGATGTATTACTTAATAATTTACGATTAATCTCTCGATCTTTAATACTATCAGGCCATCGATTTGTACTATGATTAAATCCCGTGATTTTTCAGATCTAAAAACCGAGTTTTGCGAAAACAATGAACTAAAACCTTCACATGAATTAAGAATACTTACAGATGAGGAAAATGGTCCATACAAAATTGTTAATTCCGGCGATATCATTCAATTATCCTATATTTTCAAATACACGCTCTCAAAATGAACTTTTTTAATAATTATGTAGCAAAAAGGACTTCGCCTGAGATCAGTCTCTCCCATGCTTCGCTACCAAGATGATTTTAGACCTTATCCAAGCCGAGGGTAACTGTCGTATAGCTGTCCTGGCTCTTAGGATTCTGCAGATCACAGGTATAATGTTAGAGTCTACTAGAAGCTCCCGAGGAACCAAAATATCTTTTCTGTAGAAGTGCCGTTCAAATTCCGTAATGTCTCGATAGGGTCAGCGAGATTATTATCCAGAATATTGTGGATATGTGATACTTCAGAGGTGCTTTCGACATCTTGATATAGCTTCCTCCAGGAGTTTTTTTACTAGCAGTCTTTTCTTTAACAGGATAGTTTTTATGATAAGAGGTTATAATTGTTTTATGCAGTTGTCCAGAATTAACTCAATATTCACGTTGTTCCTTATATCTGATTTGATATTCTACATGTTTAAACTTAGTTCGTCCTTGTATTTCTAGAAGTTTGTGAATCTCTTATGACGACACACCGTGACCTGTCTTTTCACTACAACCACGTTCATGCAGACATATTTGTGATTCTCAGAAGAGAGAAACTCTAAAAACAGAGGTGGGTAATTTTCCGTCACTTAAAATATCCAAGTTGTGCCAGTTGCTCCAGTTACACTGATGAAAGTGGACCAGGTGAGTTAAATGGCAGATAAATCCGGGCTATAATCACTACTTTCTGGGTTTTTGCCACCTGATAATTCAACGTGATGACTGTTTGATCTCTAGAATAAATAACAATATTTGGAAGAGTAAATATATAAATGTAAAAGATAAAAATCTATTGTAGAATCAAAATTGTATAATGAAAAATAAAAGGTATTCTTACTTTAACTTGTCACAGATTACCAACGTGCCACAATAAAAAGTTACAAGTATAAAAATAATAATTGGTAAGCAGCTCGACCAACAAATAATAAATACGTTCATATTTCCACAAATTAGCGGAGACTTCCACACTACATCGAGCAATATGCGAGGCAGACGATTCAATGCCGCTACAGTTGAGGGAACAAGATATAACTTCTCACCACTAAACGGACCAAGAGAAGTTACAAACCTGGCTACAGAAGCCACTTCATAGACGGCATCCAAATGAGGTCAATCGAGACAATGTCGACAACTTAGCGTCGAACTACTGGTTGATTTCAGGAAAAATGTTTCCGGAAACGGAGGGTTTCTTATTAGCTATCCAAGATCAGGTTATTCCGATAAAGAACTATCGGAAGTTCATCATTAGAGATCCCTCAATAGAAAATGACCAATGCAGATATGGCTGTTGAACATTGGAGACAATCCAGCACATAACTAGAGGATGCTAAGCGTTTGCCTCAACCGAGTATAAGGAAAGACACGACTCGGCCGCCAAGATACTCCACCAAGAGTTAGCGAAAAGTTAAACCTACTACAGGTAGGAAAAGTGCCTTATTACAAATACAATCCGGAGCCTATACTTGAGAACAACCAGTTCAAGTTATATTGGGATCGAACGGTTCTGACGGATCAGACAGTTGCTCAAAATAGACCAGACATTGTACAATAGATAAAATTTCTAGGCGATCTACACTAATCGACATTGCTTTTCATAATAACAACAACCTAGGGCCAAAGTACAACGAGAAGATCGCCAAATACAGAGATCTGCAAATCTGAAGACAATGGGCAATAACAGCGTCCAGATGATTCCCATAATACTCTCAACAACTGGAGTGATACCAAAGAACCTCCTGCAGAACATCAAGGGACTGGGCCTTAGTGAACATCTGTATAAACCGAAGCAGAAAGCAAGTCTCCTAGCAACCGCGCGAACCGTCTGAAAGTTCATAGGAAATACAGCAGACCACGTCACCTAGGACCAGATAACATGGAAAGGGAATATATATATATATATATATATATATATATATATATATATATATATATATATATATATATATTGCTGAAGCTTTAGACGGTGTTATATGCTTTTGTTTATCCCAGGCGTGTTTTGCAATACCAAATCTTGTGTGTGATTGGAATGTTCCCTAATTCTAGCTTCTATATTTCACATTTCACCACACTCACATGAAACTTTTTAAATAAATTCTTTTTTAACGGTAGTTTTTGGATTTGTTTTTGTTAAATGATGTCTGAGTGTATTTCCCGATTTAAAGGTTGTTTTTATGTTACAACTATTGGAAATTCATCTCATTTTCTCTGAAGTTCCCTGATTATATAGAAATGTAAAAAATGAATGTATGAGTTCAATGGGTTTTGTTCTAAGGTTACTGAAGTTTTATTAATTTCGTTCAAAGGACTGACCTCGAAGAAAAACATCCGATCCTTACCCTTTTTTTTCATGGTAAATTTAATTGTGGGTCGAATATAGTTTAGATGTATCAATAAATCATTTAGTTCTCTATCATTATTCTATGTTACCTGGCCCCGAGTTTCACTTTTTGTGTTTCATTGGCATGAGTTTCAAACTATTCCATATATTCCATTGAAAGCCCGTCATCTTGAGAGGACAACTTATTCTTTATTTGAGAATAAGCATTATTCAAAAGGTCCAAAACCACTTCGAGTGGTAACGTAATTCGCATTCTTTGAAATCATAGTTTTGATTATGTTAGGTTAGTCTATTTTCTAGCTCTAGATTAATGCTAATAGAGTATTGATTTTACGAAAATCCAAAGAGCAAAATTACTGAGTCATTTTTGATATTTTTAATTAAAATGAAAATCGTGATCGAGGTTCACGTTTGTTTTTTCTTTTATCACGATGAATTTCAAATTAAAATTTATAGCCTAATATGTCTAAAAAGAAATCTAATTTTCTTCCAGTATAGCTACGTACACATATTTCTAACTTTAAAGAGAACAAATAATTTTAAATGTCCAATTTATCTTTTTTGACGGTGCACAAATCCGAATGTCAATAAGAATTTCTTTATTTGGATGTTAAATCATTGATCGTTAGCCGAGCGTAGATAAATCCACAATTGTTATATTTTAGAATAAAACATGATAAATAGCTTTTCTTTAAAATTTCAGTTAAATTTAAAGTCGAACTTTCGTGCTCTAAATTTAGTTTATATCGATTTTACAATACTCTGTAAGTTGTTTCAGGTAATCTTTCAAATTCGCAATCGTTGATCCATAAAAATTTTATGGTATTTTTTGTGTTTAAAGTTTGACATATTCAGTTCTTCTGAAACTGAGGGTACTTTTATAGACACTAAGATAAATCAAGACAGTTTATACAGGGTTCTTCAAGCATTGACATACACCTGTAACTATTATAATTACATTTTAATGTTCAAAAAGAGATTATCTATAGTTACTGTTCTCCATTCTGAAAGGAATCCAATATTCTTGGATTAATTTGCTGTGTTTTCTGAACAGCTTTAAAGATAGGGTTCAAATACTTACTGCAAGAGCCAAAAACAATTTCTAAAATTTGTGTGAAAAAAGGTCAAAAAAAAAGATCAAAATCTAGATGCTATCTGTAGAGCACAAAAGTCAAACGTAGAGCACAAGAGCCAAACCTGGTATCAAGAAGGCTTAGGTCCTACATACAAAGTACAAAATATAGGTTGTCCATATATAACGCTTTTGAATGTATACCATGATCGCATGTAGAATTATACAAGGTGTACGGGAAAATGTGAGAAATCTTCCAGAACCGAAAAAAATACCTGAAAGGAATACTACAAGTTCATATAAACTTTTTTTGTATTGGCCTCCTCTTCGTAGATATGGGCTCCAAAAGAGCTGCAATGGAATTAAGTTTTTTCCCTATAATTATTGAACCACCAGATATATTTCAATTTTTTTTTTGATATGATGTATACTAGGTAAGACTCTTCAAATTACTATTCAAGAAAGTATTGTGAATTACTCATAGCTACAGGGATGGACTAGCTGTCACTCATACTATTTTTTTACGACCTGTGTGATAAGAACTTTGGACAACCATTTTTTACATACTCTTAATTATTGACGAAAAATTAAGTACTCGTCATTCATGTGTGATGCGTTTTACGTAAGAGGGAGCAGGTCATACTCTACGGATCTACTTTTATTACGGCAGCGGGACATCGGTCTGTGGATATTTTTTGTGCAGACAGTCATCGGTCAAATGCTCAGCGCAAGGGTATCGGTTTGACGCTATCTACTTATATTCGGGATATCCCTGCTATCCGAACTGATCAAAGGTTTACACCGGGTAGCTTGTTACAGTGGAGAAACGGCAAGCCAGGGGTCAATTGCGCGTATTAGTGCTGCCTGCCGGCTGCCAATTACTATCTGTAATGTTAAAAATGGGACTAGGGAATGAAACAAACGGTTTTAAAACATCCTGTATCCTATATTCCATTCTTTTATAAAAAGACCTGGCCTAAAACTAACTTATAGTCTAAGATGGATAATAATATTAACAAATAAGTGGTCTGGAAAGCAAGAGTATGTTTTGAGAGCTGTTTAAGGTAGCTCATACTGGTCGGTTGCGCTGAAGACGGTAACCCGGCGATATCATTCACGACGCTGTTCACGTTAGCTCGTACTATGCGGTTGCGACGCTATTCACGACGGCTCGTACTCAAATTATCGCGCATCTAAAATCCGCGGACGCTGTTCACGGCGCTTCGTACTAACATTCGACCGACGACGGTATACACGGTATGTCTAACAGTAACCTGGCATCGATCGGCGGTAGGCGGCATCTCTACACGGCGACGGTGATCTCTACACGCGGCGGCGGCGATAAACATCAAGGGCGACAGTTGTTAAGCGCTCTTATCAACGGACGTTGGAGGGCACCTGGAGGTAAACACATTCCTCACGGAAACGTAAATAAAAACTGACGGCATTTAGTGCGTGTGTGTATCGGTGACGGTAGGAAGGAACGAAAGGAACTGACGTTGCCTATTCTTGTAATGATCCTCGACAGCGTCAGCAGTAGGGAACGACATTACTCGTACTTATAAGGGTCTTCGACAATGTCGACCAATAGCGGTAGGAAATTAGGAAAGGAACCGACACTGCTCGTACTTATAAGGGCCCTCGGCAGTGACGGTAGGATGACACAATATTGCCCGTTCTTACAAGGGTCCTCGGCAATGCTGACCATTAGCGGGGTAGGACATAAGGAAGGAAGTGTATGGTGAAACACCATATACACACAAGCCTAGCCTCACCTACATTGCTAAACCAGGAAGGCGCGGTCCGGCAGGCGACCCCGTCCAGTCCGTTTGGACTGTTGACTCGGGTGGAGAACGTGCAGTTCTCAGCGAAATAATAGTCTGCTCGAGCTTAAGTAGTCGGCCCGAGCTCCCACTATGCTGACGTGTGACGGCGTGCGATTACTATGATCGGACGCTCTGAAAATCTCGGAAAATGATATTTCTTGGCATAGCGCGGTAAATCTAATTATATACCGATAATATTGAAACTTTAAGCATTCTTTTCCCGCAAGAATCAGATTTTTCGGATGTAAAATAAATAAATTAAATCCCGGCGAACATACTCATGCCCAAAAATTAGTAACTTTGTTACACATGTCACTAATCCTAACCATTTTTGAAAAAATGTCATTTTATTTACACTGTTAGTCCCCTAACCTCAGTCGGATTGAATATGAAAAAGAGGAATTTTCCCGGTCGTCATAGTTTCAATAAAAAGTTAAACTAACTGCTTAGTTAAAAACTTCGTAAGAGGGTTCAACATGGGCTCTGTGAAGTCTGGTACACTCGCATGCACGACGAATTGCGGATTGTTGTACCCGCCACATTAACTCATTATTCCTTATTTGATCACAATAAAACATCAGTAGAATTTCCTCCCTACTATCGAACGAAGTGGAATACACCAAGGATTTGAGGTGTCCTCACAGGTAAAAATCCAACAGCGTTAGGTTAGAAGATCGAAGAGGCCAAGCAATAGGTCCTCTTCTACCTATTCAACGGAATACACGTTATTCAAGAACCCCGAAATATCAATTTTAGACAAAATCGGAAAATGTAAAATTTTCAGTCCCACTTATTGTGTCTTATCAACATAATAGTTCAGGTTAGTAAAGTAAAAAATTAAACTCATATTCGTAATACACGAACCCGAAAATCCCGTAATACCAAATCTGAAAAAATGCGATTAAGGTAAAATTTTCCACCCACCATATTGGATCTGCCATATTGAATTAAAAAAAAATTAATGTGTTAATCTAATCTAAATCTTAGCCCCCTAGCACCAATTTTGGATGAAATCCGGAAATCTTAAATTTCTAGACGGTTGCATTGCATCTGACATATAGATTACCTTAAAATAATTTTATATTCGCCATTTACATTCTCAAAAACGATCCAGTCCCACCTTTGAACAAAATCTAAAAATGAAAATTTTAGTCCGTTATATTGGATTCGCTATATTGTATCCTGAAAAATTCTTTTAAATTCATAATTTACACCCTCAAAAACCCCCTATACCAGTTTTGGAGAAAATAGAAAAATCTAAAATTTTTAGGACGCCATATTGAATTCACCAAATTGTTTTTCAAAAAATATTTTATATTCGTAATGAACACTAACCAAAATCCTGATTTTAGACAAAATCGAGAGATGTAGAATATTTAATCCGCCATCTTGGATTCACTATATTTATTTTTTTTTAATAATTTCAGATTCGTAATGTGCGATCCCAAAATTTTTTTTCCCGCCATATTGTATCCGCCATATTGAATTTTTAAAAAATAATTTTAGATTGGTTATATGCGATCCCAAAAACTCCCCTGTACCCCGAAAATCCCCCAAACCCATTTTGGAGAAAATCAAACAAAATTAATTTTTTTGGCCGCCATATTTTCAACGCCATCTTGGAGTTTGCTTCAACAATTTCGTCCAAAAAAAAAATAAATAAAGGACCACCGCAGCAACTTCCTCAACATAATGTAAAAGATTTCATTCAAATCGGTGCCGCCGTTCCGGAGTAATCAGTGTACATACATGAAAAAATAATACATAGTCGACGAATTGAGAACCTCCTTCTTTTAGAACTCGGTTTAAAAGTGTAATTTCTTGCACCAAATTTTAGCTAATACTTTAAAATGTATTACATTCAGCCCGTTATTTAATTTTACATCACCTAATCCCTTCGTTTAACATTTTAAACTTAAGTTAAGTAATGCTTGCCTGAAGTTATGATGGTTTCTCTAGACAAGTTTGTCTCAAGAAGTCGACGTGAGCAGGCAATTGTCAACTAGGTGGCGCTTCAAATAAACATAAAACCAAGACAGTCAAAAACTATCAATTTAACAAATATCTCGAGAACTATAAGGTCTCTAATCGTTGCGATACTTTTCCTGTAAATTTAATGTTTACCTAAAGCTACTCTGTTTTCACTAAAATTTTAACTTTAGTAGTTTCGACAATACAGTGGAGAAATTGGATTTCAAAATATATTTTCAGAGATATCTAAAATCGAATAAAATAAAATTTTTAGGAAATTTATTCCAGAATTCTTATAACTAGCCCCTTTATGATACCCCATATGACTGATTATATAAAAAAAATATTTTCTATGTCGAAAGAGATAATAAATTCTATTTTTGTTTATTGAGATACGAAACTACAAAAACTAATAAATTAGTTAAAAGGAAGGTCTAAAAAACTCAAAGTTATTAAAAAGAAACTCAAAAATTCCGTGACATGAAAATCCCACAAGAGGAACTTATCCTTTCTTTATCAACCTCAAAAGAGGTAAGTATGTATCAATTTAGTTGCAACAAGACGATAAAATATTTAATAGGAAAAACTTGAATGCACTGTAGTAATGTCATTATCTAAATAAGATCAACCCGAGCTGGCGAAAGTTTCTTATGTGCTTTGAATGTTGGCCTTTTGTTAAATTAGGAAAATAAGACCTAAAAATGTAGTGGTTGGAAATCTTTTTGCGGTTTGTGTATTCGTCCGAGTATAAAAATTTCAGCTTTAATGTTAGAATTTTACTGAGTTTTTGAATTTCTGCTTTACATTTTGTGATGAAAGACTACCTAAAAAGGAATTCGTAGAAACAAATTATTTAAAATCCTGTCATTGTTTAACATACTAAAAAATAATAATAAAATTAAATGCCTTGAAAACAACAGGCAATTAAAATGCAAAATTTTATCTCGAAGGGAACAGCTTTGCCCAAAATATTAGTCAAAAATATTCTTATGTTATATTGGGAAAAAGGAAAAGATTTTCGAAATATTTCTATTAATTTAATTCATTGGTGTAAAAGAGAATTTTTGTCTCTCTCCCTCTAGCAGCCCAATTTGGCCCACTCCTGGATATATGCCTCTTCTAATCTCTCCAGTTCCAACCTATTTTCTGCAATTTATTTCCAATTCCTACCTGTTTTCCTTTTTATGTAGTCTATCCATCTTTTTAGGGGTCGTCGGATACTTCTTTTTAACGACCCAAATCTCCATTGCAATATATGTTTTGTCCACCTCGTATAGTCTTGCCTAGCGACATGTTCTACCCAGGTCTATTTCAAAGTAGCAATGTTTTTTATCACATCCTCAACTTTCATGCGTCTTTTTACTTCTTCGTTCCTTATTCAGTCACGTAGTGATATTTCCAGCATGGTTCTTTCTATTGCTTGCTGTTTATTGGCAGCTTTAACTGTCAATGTGGTTGTCTTCAGTTCATAGGTCATTACTAGGAGAACAAAAGAGTCAAATATTCTTCTTTTCAAATTAATGGGGATATCGGGGTTTCTAAGAGTGTATTTCAATTTTCCAACGGCTGCCCATGACATTCTAATTCTTCTCTTTATTTCTGCTTCTTAGTTTTCTTTCTCAAGTTTAACTGGATGGCCTAAATACACATATTCCTCAACTCTTTGTATTTCGTTGTTTTCTACATAAAGTGGCGTATCTTCTTGAGATATTATTTTGGTTTTTGCTAAGTTCATACCCAATCCAACTTTCTCTGAAGCATTTTTCAACTCAGAGAGTATTTTCTGTAACTTGTCTAAACCTTTACTTATTAATACCACGTCATCCGCGAAACATAAATTGTTGAGATACCTATTCTCGATGCTAATTCCTTATGTTTCCAGTTAAAGTAAAGAAATCGTGCTTCCTCGCACACCTCGATCAATATTTATGTTCTGTGTTTCTAGGTTCTCTGTTATCTTTACTTACAGTGTAGCCTTGTCGTAAATATAAAAGAGTAGAAAACATTATTTGGAGTTGAAAATATGAAGATGATTAACATAAGTTCACAGGTCAGTTAAAACTACAAATATCTTATATATAATAAAGAATAAATTTATAACTTGAATTTCGAATTGTTTTCAATCTTCGTTCGTGAATTGATTAATCAGCCATATTTTGAAGTTTTTTAAATGAAACAAAGACATTTATCAACCGTCGCGATCCACTATTGAAACTTTAGTCACGAAATTTGAGCAGATGTTTGTAGGATTTCCACACTTCTGCAAGTTTTCAGTGCTATAAGTCTAACATATTCTATCCATCGAGAGCAGTAGCCCCCCTCTGCGTACTAAAGCCTTTAGAGGAGGCGACAGTAGGTATAGGGGCAAACAGTTATCAAGGACTGGAAAAGATGTTTTTTAAAAGAGCTAAACCTTTTATATCTGCCTCTAAATAAAAAAATGAGAATATGAACTTCATATATTCTTTTATTGAGAATTGCATAAGTGGGAAAGCTACGTGGTAAATAACTAATCTTGCCGACAGTGATGTCAGTTGAAATTGATGGGGACATTTCATAGCGCATTTGAATCAAGTACTACCAAGTGTACTCAATGTACACTGTGTTACGTATCGTTAAAATTCGGTTGAGAAGAATCTGAATGATCTCCTGCATATATCGCTCCGTTACGTTAATAAAGCAATCAGTAAGATTAGAAGAAATTCATTGATTGACAAATTATTAAGCTCCGTACAGAAATTCGTTGGCTCTCTAAAGGAATTTCTTTGGATCGTTATTATAGTTTGACTGAATTCAAGATTTTCTTTAAAACAAAGGTGAAGAACTGCGTTTTAACTTGATAACATTCACAAATGGCATCACTTATTTGGAAGATCTGTATCAAATATGCACAGTTACAATTTCACTTGGTTTATTATAGCTAATTCAATTTTTTTTTCTTTTTGTTGCAAGTACTCATGTTAGGGGCAAACACAATATCATTTTTTCAAGTATCTCTCATAAATTCCTTGAATAAAGGCATACCATTTGTCGGATAAGTTGCATTTTTTTTTGATTAATTATACGATTTCCGTAGCTCTATCTCCTTACTAATTGCTTTTTATTTTCCTGAATTTTATCAACATTCTTCTACTGCAAAGTATGGTTTTAAGTTACACTTGATTAATTACACTGTGCGTGGTTGTTTTATTGATGCTAAATTTACTGTTACTTTTTATTCAGATATATCTCAGTTTTCCTGCCCACTACTATTCGAGTAAAATTCTTCCTTTTAACCTTTCTTAAGGCTGTTTTATTGAAAGCTAAGGATCCTTGTACATTTAGGATCTCGCTAAGGCAAGCAGCAGAAATTTATGCAACCCAAAAACTTTAAAATTAATACATGGTACAAATCACCTGACAATACAAATTCGAAAGTAACATGTCTGTAGCCTAAGAACAAAATAAACAAAATCTACGGTATTATTTGAAAATTTCATGATAAGTACCATCCAGAGAGCAAGTGCGTACGAAAATTTTACACTAAGCAGCACAGATACTCCCAAAAATTAACCTTAATTAATGAAAAATAATAATAATTAAGCATTTTTAAAGTAACAGCTATCAAAACCAAGATCAAGAAAAATTAATCAATATTCATAAAAAAGGTATAGATAATAGACTGCACTAACGAAATTTAAAACAGCATATTCAGATTCATATTTTACATTAAATTCAATTTTGAGCTTAAATCTTTATAAAACAAAAATATACCCAAGATTATTTTAATAAATTATAGTTAATGGATCTGGACGGATGTGGTTATTGGAATTTAACAGAATTCCTTAGTTGAAACGTGTAGAATGGCTAAAATCCCAATTTCCAGGTTTATTCCGGTAAAAATAACTCAAAAATGGGAGACAGATAAAATACAAAGCAACCAGTTATCTAAGCACAATTGATTTAACATGTCTTAAATCCCAAAATCCCAAAGGATGGAAATCTACAGCTTCTTTTGTCGTTTTAAACAGAAAAAAAGTGAAAGTCAACACCAAATGGCTTCAATTTCATTTACCAGATCCATATTTGCGCACCACACTTTTTCTTTCAACCGTTAAAAGACAAATTTTGAGAGGTGAGACGTTTGACAGAAATGACAGCTCAAACATAACTCCGAGCAACAAGAGTCGCCTAAAATAAATTTGTCAGGTAAGCTAATTCATTATTCGTTACATTTTCAGCACAAAATTAAATAAGTGCCCTATAAATTATTTTTTTTTTAATTAGAGGAATATATTTTCCTTTACCGAAGTAGAATAAGTTACCTGTTTTATAATTTTTGGTAAGAAATTTGGATATATTCTTTATAATTTAAATATTCATCTAGGTTTATAACAAAAATTTTATAATTTATAGCAGATTTCAACTTAAAACTAATATATGTTATATTGTCAGGTGTGTCTAAGATGGAGAATGAGGTTTTAAAAAGCATTAAGTGAGTTTTCATTTATATCTAATATCAGCTTTCTGGCAGTCACAGATTTATAAATATTTTTAAGATTTTCCAGAGCAGTGCTTATGTCTGAGGTTGTTCCTAAAAAAATTATATCATCCCCATAGTTTATACATTTACTCATCTTACATTCATATGTTATTAATGTAAATTATGAATAAAATGGGCTGTGAGGCATTCTCTTTGTTACCGTTATTTCAGTCGACTCTGCCCTGGTACTACCTCTATCAATCACCAGTTTCAGTCGACGATCTTTTAGATAAAATACGAACCATTTATGCAAAATGCCACGGATACCCTAACTCCACAGTTTATTTAATTAAATATGGTGGTTTAAGCAATAAAATACCTTTGATGGGTCGAGCAGGATGTCAGCACTGCATCTTCTTTCTTATATTAAGTTGATAAACTCATATAAGGCAGTATCTGTACTACGATCTTTAAGAAATCAGTGTTAGGATTTCTAAAATAGTTTTGGAGGCGTACGAAAGTCTTTGGACTATAGCTGCATCTCAGATCTTTGTGAATATCGATAACAAACTTATTGAGCGATAACTTACCATATCCTCCTGATTTTATTTTTGAAACACTACCGCACCAGGGACATCTTTAGGCTTCCCAAAAAAATACTCTCTAACATTGATAAGTTCATAATATCCAACAAAAGAAAAATATTAATAGAGAGACATCCTGATTGTGAAAAGTTCGAGTTTCGTGAAGGAATGAGTAAAAACAGATTTTTCAGAATTAAAATTGCAACAGGAATTCAACAGATTTGGAAAATTTCGTTTTGAGATTTCACTCAAGACTGAATTTATTAAAGATATATTAAGCTTGTCTGCTGAGTTATTTTCACGAGAACATAATATTTCCTATCTCTTTCTTTCCTATTTGTTAGGTTAGTTATTATCGACCAAGTTGTTTTGAATTTATTATCACTGTTTTCTATCTTTAGTCAAAAAAAAGCTATGCCTCGTTATAGTTAATATATATTTATTTATATTATATATCTTTAAGGAGATTAACCTCTCAAAACTCTTATGTAATATAACCTGATTCTTTACAGGAAAATGAATTTCATAAAATTTTAACAGAAATATTTGCCACTTATCTTTTAGATCCATGATCATAAATATCCTCTCAAGGAACAGCACTTATATTTGTTTAAGTTGTGAAATATGCAATGACTCTTTTAGGTTCATCAATTAATATTATAAAGCTCAAAATCAGTTAAATCACATAGTGGTTCACTGTCCTTAAACTATCTCAAAGTGTCTATATTGAAATCACCCATATAAAACTTTGAGAGTTTTACATAAAATATAATTCGAAAACAACCAAAAATTCTATGTTATGAACAGGAGGCCTATCGATATAATTACAATGTTTTTATTATCCGTGTTTAACACAACTCCTGTGCAGTCCACTTCAGTCGCTATGGAGAGTTTACCGTAGCTTTGTGGTCCGTCTCTATTTACACTCTTGAACATATAAGCAAATGACCTGGGATTGATTGATTAAATGAATCCTAATACTTTAAATAAAAACTACCGTTTTTTTTTGCAGTCTCAGGAACACATCACTTTTTCTTCATTTCCAGCAAAAATAGCATTATAATATCACTTTTCACCCATTTCCAAATATGTTTAGAAAAATTATTTTTTATTAAATGTTTTTGCTATATCTTAGAAAAGAATATAAGTTAAAATTTTCTGTTGCATTTTATTATCACAGACACTTTAAATACTATATATGGACCATTTTGTTATTGCTCACAGAGGATTGACACCCTATGATGTTGGAAGAATAAATTATTTTTTAAATGGTATATATTTTGTGATAATTATGTTAAACCAAACAAACAAACAAATTAATAAAGTATTTGATTTAAATGAAATCGCTTAAAAGTAACAGAAAGAAAATTAAGTGCTGTTTTTATCCCAGCCCTCAAGGGAAATGTTTAATACTTCGACATCTCGTTTTTGAATCTAATCATTTACTCAGAAATTTAATTCCGTCAGCTATAGGAACATTTTGTCGCATAAATGTGAAATTTTAATAAAATCGTCTGATGCAAACATTTAGGAAAAACAAATATATTTTATTCTTTTTTTCTTCAGAAAACTTTTATAAAATATGTCTGTAAACTGTAATATATTTTATATTAAACTCTTTATATATTTTCAATAGCAATATTTTTATTTGCTGATGAAATCTATTTTATTTGCAGTTTTATACTATTACTACTTAATTTATGCTGTCAATGCTGGTTCGTATTCAGGACTGGTAATACATTAATTTTCTTAAATCGAGTTATATATCATTTAAATTCAAGCATACATTACGTGACCCATATGTAATAAATGTTAACAGAGATAAAACATCTCGAACAAATAATGCACCGGCTTCTATAATAATCTATTGTATGTTATTGTTTCATAGTATTATGATACCATGAGCTGGAGAGGATAGGAACGTTCCCAGAAATCTAAAAACTTTGTTTTTTGAATTTTATCTGTGGCTACCTAGAGATCTAAAACTATTGCACTAATAATAAAAAGTGTGTTAAGAACTATCTAAAGATCTAAAGATATATGTAACTATGTTGAGACTTTATCTCAGAGATATGATTAGAAGGAGGGAATAAGACGTAGAATGAGCTCCAAGGATATTATTGAACAAGTGACAAAATTGAAATAGAGCTAGGCGAGGTATATTGCAAGATCTAATAACAATTAATGGAAATCAAAAATAACCCTTGATGACCTAGAAAAACAAACCGAGGAGGACGAAGACAGCCAGTAACAAGAGTGAAAGCCACATATAGAGTAGGAAAAAGGAAGTGGTTTCGAAGAGCTTAATATATGGAAGAGTGGAAGAATTTAAGTGGTGCAAATATTTTGGAGAGGGGATATATATATATATATATATATATATATATATATATATATATATATATATATATATATATATATATATATATATATATATATATATATATATATATATATATATATATTCTTATTTTTTTCTTGGATTTTTCTACTTGTATATTTTTTAAAGTTTTTGATTTTCTTGGGTGTAAAATTCGTTTTATTAATAAAACTGCATATGTTTTATTTGTTATGCATATCTATTGACGTTTCGGTCACACTTGACCTTCTTCAGAATGATTTTTTATAACTATAACAGAAAAAAAATTTTTTGCTATATTATAACATAAAATTAATAAGTTAAATTTAAAACATACCTTATATAAGTTTTTACCGAGCAACACAACATAGACTACATATTGTTAACACATGGTTCACTTTTTGACAAGATACTACAAAAACCTTGCTTTTTGTGTCGCATCTTTATTTAAACTGAATTTTATTTTATGGGTTCCGGTGGTCAAGGGTTTGGATTTTTTTTCGCCTTAAGGGTCCTTGCCTGACTATTGTTTTTTTTTTTCTTATTTTTGGAGGGATTTATTTTTGAAATCATTTTGTGTATATTTAATTTGTTTGGGGGGTTATTTTAGGATGTTGTAATATATTTTACTTAGGTATTTTGTATCAGCTTTTGTATTTATAGATTTCTTATTTTTTTGAATTACGATCATTTCATAAAATTCACGTTTTTTTTATTGTTTTCTGTTTTGAGAATTTTTACATTTTCAAAATCAAAAGTGTGTTGTTTTTCTGTAATGTGGTTTGTCAATGCGGTCTTTTTATGTTTGTCGTATTTGTGTCCATTAATCCTATTTTTAAGATGATGACTGGTTTGGCCGATGTAAACTCCGTCACAATTTTTACATGGGATCTCATATACTACGTGTGTTTTTTGGTCTTTAGGTATTTTGCATTTTAAGTTACTAAAGTTATTTTTTAATAGGTTGTGTCCTTTGTGACTAAGAATAATATTATGGTTTTTGAGGACATTTTGAAGTTTTTCTGAGAGTTGTGGTATATATGGTATGGAAACATATTGGTTTTGTTGTTTTGCTTTTTGGTGTTGAGGGTTTTGGTTATATATATATATATATATATATATATATATATATATATATATATATATATATATATATATATATAGCACATCGGAAAAAAGAAGTTAAATAAAACAAGGGTTAGTAAACTTATTTTAAATAACTAACAAACAAATATAAAAAGTTGTTAATGAAGGCGGTTAACCTTGAATAAAAGGGACCCCTTCTTCCTTTTAAAAAATAAAATTCGCTAGTTATGAGAAGAAATTTGTTTCTATTAAAGTGCGACATATATCATGGAGGTTATTAATTACCATGACTATTCTAATTTTGGATGTAGTCGTTCACTTGACGAAAGACCATCTTTCTGAAAACTCATAGTATTATAGTTTCTTCATGTTTTGTTTTTTCAAATATTTCATTCTACATTAAGAACGAGAAAATATCTTATCAAACCATGAGCATTGGCACTTTTGATGAGAGATTAAGATTTATGAAAAACTGTTTTGTTTTCACTAAAACCGAAATACTACCTTCAACTTGTCTATTGTCATCTGTCCTATTCGCTAATGTCTTATATTTATGCACTCTCTCAGTGTTACTGTTATTTCTGTATCGTTAATATCATCGTTAATTTTCTAGATAACCATAAATTTTGTTTCCTTCCTGGGATATTTTATCACATATCTAATTCACCAACATTAAGATAAGTTCAAAAAACTCTGAAATTACCAGGAAAAGGTGGACATTTTTCCCATAGTTAGTGTCCGCCATCTAGACCGGTTTCAAACTCATTGCTTCCCATCAGTACGGGGAAGACAAGTACACCTGAACATATGAAAATTGAGTCCTTTAAGCTACTAATATCATACTAAACAAAAAGTTCAATACAAGTTGCGCCATCTTCCAGAATCTCATGCCATTGTATATTAAATAATAATGTAAATTCCTTTAGTATAAGGGTATATGTGAATTAATTTTAATGTACAAAAGTTCAAATATCTTGTCAGTTACTTCATTGAAATTTAAGATACCATTTAATCAAATTTAATGCATAACGAACTGACATTTGAATGAATTGCTTTAAATTTAAAGTTATATTCGCGATTTTTGGTACAAAATCACTAAATTTAATATAAAATTGACATTAAATTAAAGACTATTTTTAACAGTTTATTCTGTTAATATTTTAAAGCATATTTGTAGTGACTAGATACTCTGACTGCAGGGTTATTAACATAGTATCCAAATATTAATAATTGTTTGCCTATATTAACAATTTTCTGAATAAACATTCGGAGTACAAGTTAAACAGTACAAGTGTCAGCACCCACCGTTGCCTAATACCCGTGTAAATTTACATGTATTCCAACAAACAACCACAAAATTGCACCGCTGTTCTTTGTTGAAAATTAAAACTCTGTACTATCCAAATGTCAAGGAGGAGATCTCGTTGCTTAAATATGTCGTGGTTGATGTCATTAAATGTTTTGTTATTACCAATGAATCCAATGCACAAATTTACAGAAACATTCTCATGTTATTCTAGATTTTAAAACATGAGTTCCTGATATTAGCCTCTACCTTTTCGTAAACTCTATTGTGGATAATTTACATAAGAACTTTCAAACTGTGACTTATTAGACCCATTGTTCTATGTATCAAACAGTATTTAGAATTGGACAGAAGCAAAGATCTGAACCATTCCTTTGAAATGCCTCCATTTTCACTCAGTATTTTCTAAGTCTATCAGATGCTGGAGATTTTCGTGTAAAAGCCTACACATAAAAAGCTTTATAGCCTTTATGTTTTTGGATTACTTTATTGCATAATCAATTTATCCACTCTCATTCAATGACGTTGTGAATCAAATTCATCTTCTTCCATTCTAGGTATCTCATGATCAATGAAGAGTTCTTTTACAGATTTTTCTCATATTCATAACTGCCCTTAAAATTTATATTATGGCTCCTTTTTTGTCCCTCAACATATTGGGTTTATTCTTTTTTCCTGTACCATTCACTTCTCATTTGTTCCCATCCCTATTAAGTATGGTTTACCTCTTGTCTGGATCCTCAAATTTCTCATATTTTTTTCCTTAGCTTTGATAATTTCTATATATATAATATATATAATATAATGTATTTATGATTTTAAATGATTTCATAGTATTAGTATAACAATCAAATATGGACATATGCGAAGAATTATAAATATAAATTTATTTGGAACAATTCAAACAATTTTTAATACCCGTCAATCAATCATGTGTCATTTTATGTAAAACTAATTTTACCTTTTAAACCAAAATGATTTTTATGTTTTTTTCGTTTCGTGCTGTTGATTTTCGTACTTGGTAACGCGTGCGACTGAGGGGAAATTTTAAGTGGTCTGGATCAATATGGGAAACGTATTAAACTGAAAGTCCTGAAACATTATAAACTGATATGTCAAAAATATTGTCGACAATGTTTGTATAATAATATACTTAAAAATTATCTCCGGATTACGATAAGACCTTTAGTTTTAGTTAATATAACTCTCATTAAGCCCTTATTACAAAAGTTAAAAATTGCACTTTAGATATCATTGAAGCATCGAAGAAAGTGTGATATAAAAATGGATAGAAAGAGGGTAGATCAAGATCAGTTCACGCATTGATTTTTTAAATCATCATCAAATTCCTTTGAATATAAGTAACATAGTTTATCAACTTAAGAAAAGGCATTAGTGTGCTTTACACATTATCATTTCTTATGTTTAATTAACAAAACTAATTCAAATAGTCTTTTATTTACTTTTATGTTAGCCGAAGAAAAGTAATTTATTTAATTCCTAAAATTTGATATAAGATTGCCAGTTAACATATTTAATATTTTATCTCATTTATTATGTCAAATTGCATCTTACGACTCATATAATTTTTGAAAAGTATCGAACTTCTTAATTTTTATCCCTTTTTGCGCCATCTTCTCGTTATCAAACCGAATAAAATAAAAGCCGTGGTATTGTCTTATAAATTATATATACGACGTGAATTCCCTGTATCCGATTACACTAGTCAACGAATACAAAAAATGCTACTGATGTTATAATGGCTGTTTGTGGGAGTTTAAAGCATCGTGATTGCGAATTCAAAAACGCACATTTTCCAACACGTACAGACTTTGACTTCTAGAATGTATCGGTTATTTTAGTTATTATAAACATTTTTATATAATACTTATACATAAGTTCAAAGCAATAAAAAAATATTTTAAGTATAACAGGATTTATTTACAAAAAATACACATGAAAATACATTTATAGTAAGTCTTTTGTACAGAACTTTTTTGCAAATGTTGACTTTTGATTATATTCCTGATCGGTTTCTCTCATAAGAAACCAACAATAATCCCCCATTATTGCTGGATCCCATTTGCATTGGTAGCGTTTCGCCATTGTTAATATGTCTTGGTGGAGCCTTTTTCCTTGCTTGTCAATAATCGCACCCCAATTTACTAGGAAAAAATTTAAATGGGAGTACAAGAAGTGTATTTTAAGAGACATGTGACAGTCCCTTTTGCAGCCGCTTCTATGAAATCTTTCACAAATATTGCTTGCAAGATCCCAGTATGCCTTCGTGTAAGATAATAAATACCATGTACAAATTTTCAGAAGCTTACACGAGTCTTGTCTTACCCTTACAAACAGTCTTACGTTATGCTTTCCTCAAACGCTATCGTAACTTTACACGTAATTTTTCCATTAGTATTTGACACGAATATTAGGTAATAACTGGGAGATTCTATGAAAGCTTTCAGAAATATTGATTGAAACATTATAGAAAGCTTTCGTGTAAGGTTATATATAGCAAGTAAAAACTTTCAGAAACTGACGTGGATCTTGACGTAAGCTTACTAAATATCTTACGTTATGGTTTTCTGAAAGATTATAGTAAGCTTAGACGCAATCTTTACGTTAGTATTTGTTGCGAATATTTGATAATTACCGCAGGATTCCACGAAAGTTTTTTAAGATTTCAAAACTTTCTCTAAAGCTTGCTGAAAGCCTGTTGCAATCTTTCATGCTATGTGGAAGGTTATGTATTCCAAAAATTTGCACTTTTTGAAATATTGGTGATTTAATATTTTCGTATTGTAAAAGGCTAAACGACTTACTTACATAGGAGAACAATTTATTTTAACAAATGTTGAAAATTTTTACCCTGAACGTCCATTTCATTTGATCATGGGTGGTCACTGTGTCTTGAGCTCTTCGAGATTCCTATTTGTAGAGTCACTTGTCTTAACGATGTCATAGGATATGCAGCAAAATAACCCAGAAGTGCAATTTCGGCAATTTCATCATCAAGAATAGGTTCTCTTATATATATTTTAGCCGTAATGGTGAAAAAAATTTTAAAATTTTCCAATATTCGTTTAACATTGTTGCGTAATAGTATCTGTTTATCTGGATATCTATCAGCAAATGTCTGTCATGTTCTTGATGAAGTTTTGTTACATTCCCCATAGATAATAAACGAATTTGAATAATTTTTGTGCATATAATTTAGTCGCTTCCTCATGATTTTTATTAACAGTTGTCAAAAGGCAAGAAATAATGACATTTTTGGGGTGCTCCATTGTTTTCCTTCGTTTCGGTTTCACCGTCAATGCCAACTAATAACAAAACTTATAGCCGTATAGCATTTTTACAATACAAAAATGTCAATATTTCTAAAAATGCCAATTTTTCAAATTGATAACCTTATACAAAGTCATCCTTATTTTTAATGCTAAATTTGATAACATTATAAAAAAAGGGGGAACATTTAAAGAAAAATTGACTTTTAACGATTAATTGTAGTTAATATTTAAGTTTTTGATCAACACAGTACACTTATATAGATCCTCTTCTAGATGGAAACCAACCCCAATTAAGTAATAAAGGCTTTTATATAGGAGAAATTGATTGTTATGTTTAGGCCTGCAAAAGCCATTTTTGACATAAAATTTAAAATATCAGTAAAGGACATATAACAGTAAAGAATACTATATATATATATATATATATATATATATATATATCCTTTATTTAGTCATAGACTAATATATAATTACACACAGATCTTAACAACTAAATTCATATTTTAAAATTAAAAACAACAATCATACATCGTCATTGCAGAACAATGAGATTCTAAACTAAACTAATACAAATTAAAAAAAAAAAAAAACAAAGAAAGTTCAGGTCCTTCAAGGACACACCCTATTCCAAAAATAATGCTTCAGACACCGCTTAAACTTATTTAGAGATTTTAAACATTTAATATTTGTGGGCAATTGATCAAAACTGTTTAGAGCTTTAAAAAATACAGAGGTTTGTTTTTGTCTCTTTAATAGTGGAGGAATATAAAAGTCATCCTTCGATCTAGTGTCATATGCATATATATTTCTATTATAATTAATATAATTTTGTAAATATGTAGGAGAACTACCCGATCTGATTTTAAAAATAAATATCAATGTTTGATAGTGAAAGAAGTCCTCCACCGATAACCATTGCATTTCTCTTAATATGTAGTTAATTGATGTTCTTCTTGTACTTGAGAGTATAGCTCTCATGGCTCTATTTTTCCTTTTCATTTTGATTAAGAAGGAACAAAATTATGGAGCAATAAACAAAGTGCGACAATACCAGAGTCCACCTTGTCAAAAAATTAGAACATCTTAGAATATACTTAATTTTATAAAAGATTATTTTTATTAAGTTATTCGTATGTTCTTTAAATTTAAGTTGTCTATCTATGATTACTCCTAAATATTTAAACTTTTCGACCATTTCAATTGTTTCATTACCTACTTTAATAATGGGATCTCCACGAGAAAAAGTTCTGTAATCAGATTATCATAAATTTGATTTTTCCCAAATTTATTTTTAATTGGTTGCAAGAACACCAATATAAATTTTGTAATGTAGAGTTAAGTGTGTCAACCAATTGAATACCATCAGAACATGAAAAAGATAAAAGAACATCATCTGCAAAAAATGTATAAAACAATCACCAGATGTATTCACTATATCGTCAATATATATAAGAAATAATAATGGATCTAGCACACTACCCTGTGGAACACCCATGCTACTATCTAAAATCTCAAAGGCCCTTCTCAAGTCCAAGAATACAGCATCCGTAATAAGATTTGGATCGAAACTATGTTTCCAGTCATTAAGGGCATACTGCAGTGCAGTTTCACAGCGATACTTACCCCGAGAACCAGATTGCATACTATTTATAATTTTTTTGGCTTCTATGAACAGTTGTTTCATCACTACTTTTCCCATGATTTTTTCAACACAACTAAGTGTGTTAACAGGTCGCATATCAACAGCCCAGTGAGAATTATTTACTTTAGGAACCGGAACAGTAGTCGATATTTTTAATTCATCGGGAATTTTACATGCTAAAAATGACGAATTTATCAAATTATGGAGTGGTAGAGTTATGTTCTCAAAACAGCTCTTTAAAAACACACATTTATATCATCTGATCCATTTTTATTTGGAAGATCAAAAACAACCTCCTTAAGTTCCTCAACTATGCATGAAACATATCTATAACTTTGTGTACAATCTAAAAATGAAATAATATATAGCATGTTCCATTTAAAATAAGCAGGTAGGCATCAACTTTCGGTATAACCGGACGTGCCACCATCTTGAAAATATTTTATCCGAATTGCCCCCATCGACCTTAGTAAAGTGTCATATTTTAAAAAATTTCCAAAGTCTATTTTCAGGGAAATCGATCGCGGCAATTCGTAGGACAATGTATACGAAAAATTTTAGTTACCTCATCTAAAATGATTCTTTTACAAACATAATAAAAAATATTTTAAAAACAATTTTCAGAGAATAAGAGTCTCATCACTTTAAATAACTTACAACAAAATTATCGCATCATAATTTCCATAAAAACATAAAAAAACTTCAAGGTGGTGTCTGATAAATATTAATAAGATGAGCTTCATAAAATAAACAGAATATTATACAAAAGGGTAGTGGAAAATTTTATTGGCATTAACAATTAATATGCAAAGAAAGAGGCAGATTTAATACGAATATTAACAGTAAACTAAAAAACCTGTTAAGTGAGTCCCAAAAGCGCATTATGTTCCGTAAGAGTTGCTAATGTTTTGATGTTCTGCGATATTGTTGCGTGTCTGTCATGGACTTAATTGAAAGCATATGCTTCCAAATTAATTTTTTTTACAGTTCATAAATTAATAAATGTTATGTCGATTTTTTTTTAATTTGCAAAATATATTCTTGGAAAACTAAAGGCGACACAGTAAAATTTCAATTTTATGTTCATATATATATAATGATCCATGGAAATTAGACTCAAAAAGAACCGTTTTGGGAAAAAAATGTAACCAGCGATTTTATTGCTGAAAAGAGTATATTTTGGCATCACTAAAAACATACTTCGATGGAAATTCATACGGTGCATGGCGTACAAAATGGCGGTCAAAAAATTGTCACTTTTGTCAGTTTTCCCAGCTTATCTTGAAAGATAAGAGTTGTATGAAAAAATATTTCAAACAAAAATTGTAGATAATTGAAAAGATAATTGAAAAACGAATCGATTCATGTAATAAAAGTTATAGGAGGCGCCACTAGTTATCGAAATATAATTTTTTTTTCGGAAAATTCAATTTTTATAAATTTATAATTAAATGATATTTATTAATTAACTATCGCTTCAGAATTCTAGAAAATGATAGATATTTTTGATCCAAAAATGTGTATTTAATCTGAAATTTGTGAGATGAATATTTTTCGAGAAAATCGAGCCTAAAGTTGAAAATTCTATGTCGATTATTATCCTTCCTAATAAAGATACAGCAACCAGATTGAGAGCAGTTTGTTTGAAATAACGTATATTTTCAAGATATAATTTCAAAAAATTTTTTTTTTTGATTTTCCGTCGAAAAAATTGCGAAAAACAGTTTTTTGCACTAGAAAAATTGCTATTACTTTTTTGTCAGTGTACTTACGATTATTCTAATAAGTCTATTAGATTTAGATATATCATTTCCGATCTCTGGAAAAAAAATTGTTTTACGATAAAATATACCTTTTTTTTAAAAAAAAATCGCAACGTCGCGGTTTATAAATATTAAGGGCTGAAATTTATAGAAGACATTATTGAATACTTGTAGTTTATCGAGACATTTTTCGGTGTCATGAAAAACATCCCTGTAAGATCTATGGACCTCTAAAATCTACCCACAGAATCTATCCCACGGTAGTCAAATCGCGCGGATACAGCTAATCTGCGGGTTGCTATGCTGCAGGCGTGCCGCTTAGCTACGGACTACAAGCACATATCACTTTGTGGGACTGGTAACATTTTGGAGTAAAGTATATAGTAAAACTGTAATATTTAGATTATATTAAAAAAAAAAAGTTATTTCTGATTTTATTAGCAATCCACCATTTTATTAAAAAAATACAGTTTGAACAAAAAGTATACATAATATAATATAATAATACGAAAGTTATATCTTAATTTATTAGCAATGCATCATTTTATTACAAAAAAAGTTTGAACAAAAAATGTACATATATAATATAATAATATCAAAAATATACATGAGTATATATATATATATATATATATATATATATATATATATATATCAAGAAATCAATAAATACATTAATATATTATACATACTTGCCTACAATTCTAAAAAAATTTGGTAATAAATTTAATTGAATGAACAATTTAAAAAAAAAGCTTATTAACAATTTCTGTGTAATTTTATAAGATAGGAATTTTTTAATTTTTCTTACCTTTGTATAGAAATATACACTGTTTCGTAATGATTTATATGTCACATTCAACGGTCCACCACGTTCAATTTTTTTTTAAAGTTAAAATCTGCGTGAACTTTCACTAAAACACTTAAATGCAAAAAATGTTTGAAATAGTGCTTTTACAAATATACAAACACTATAATATTTTTTCTTTCTAGTCTGTCAAAACGTTATATCAAATTAACTCCAAAGCATACTACTCCGAAATGACAGGTGTTACCAGAATGCCGGCTCCGAACCGGATACTGCCAAGAGCGGAAGACATCTGTGCCTTGCAACATAGCAACTCGCTGACTAGCTGTACCCGCGCTATTTAAATACCGTCGGATAGATTCTGTGGGTAGTTTTAAGAGGTCCATAGATCTTACAGGGATGTTTTTCGTAAAACCGAAAAATTTATCGATAAACTACAAGTATTCAATAATATCTTCAGTAAATTTCAGCCCTTAATATTTATAAACCGCGACGTTGCGAATTAAAAAAAAAAGATAAATTTTATAGTAAAACAATTTTTTTTTTCCAGAGATCGGAAATGATATATTTAAAACTAATAGACGTATTAAAATAATCGGAAGTACACTGACAAAAAAGTTATTGCAATTTTTTGAGTGCAATTTTCTCGACGGAAAATCTAAAAAAAATTTTTTTGAAAATATATAGTAAAAATATACGTCATTTCAAACAAATTGCTGTCAATCTGGTTGCTGTATCTTTATTAGGAAAGATAATTATCCACATCGAACTTTCAACTTTAAGTTGGATTTTCTCGAAAACTATTCATCTCGCAAATTTCGGATTAAACACATTTTTTGGTTCAAAAATATCTACTATCATTTCCTAGAATTTTGAAGCCATACTTAATTAATAGATACCCTTTAATTATAAATAAAAAAATGGAGTTTTTCGAAAAAAAAAATTATATTTCGATAACTAGTGGCGTCACCTATAACTTTCATTATATCAATCGATAGGTTTTTTAATTATCTACAACTTTTGTTTGAAATATTTTTTCATACAACCCTTATTTTCCAAAATAAACTGGAAAAACTGAAGAAAGTGACCATTTTTTGGCTACTATTTTGTAAGCCATGGACCGTATGAATTTCCATCGAAGTATGTTTTTAGTAATGCCAAAAGATATCCTTTTCCGCAATAAAATCTCTAGTTACATTTTTTTCCCTACAAAAGTGTAATTTCCAAGGACTATAAATACAAAGTGATAATAAGTATTATATTAACAAATATAAAATATGAAATAGCCATCTTCTTCAAAATATTTTTTTGTAATTTTAAGGTTTTTTAACAAAAGTAATAAATTTCTTGACTTTAATTCTACAAATTTAAAATTTTTGTAACAGTTTCTACGGAGATAAATGTTTTTAAAAATCAAAATTTCAGTAAGAAATCAAATTTTATTTCCCATTAAAATTTAGATTTTTAAAAATTTCGCCATACTCCGGTGAAATATATGTTGTTTGACTGGCGATCCTTTTCAGTCTGACATCGAAGTCGGCAGGTTTTAATATCCTATCAGCATGCTTCGGAATTTATATTTTATATAGCATTTGTTTCCTGCTCCACTGACAAGACCATGAGGTCGTCGAAACGCGTATGGAGAGAGGAGCAGAGTTGTATTTGCAGGAAATTATTTATTTGTATATACGAGTATTCTTTCCTTTATCTGCTTGAAAGGAGGATACATATAGGTAATTAAGATAAATGTGTTATCAATTTAAACTAAAACGAAATATCAACGAAGCAGCCACTAAAGCACTTGGAACACGAAAAACAAACCAAGGAAAAGGAGGACCCTACAAGACCCCCTGGTTCTGTAAGGAAGTTAAGGAGCACTGTAAAGAGAAAAAGAGAGCCTACTTAAAATACAGGACAACGCAGTCTCCGGAAGATTATCAAGAGTACAAAAAAATTAGAAATAGCACCAATAAATTAGTGAGACAAGTGAAAACTAGTACTGGGAAACCTTTTCAAAAAGGATGGAAAGCGACTTCTATGGACTCCAGAAACAGATATGGTGGCTGATCAGAGACCAAAGAAAGGAAACACATGAGTTAATTAGCAGTAACTGCATACCGAAGGAAACTTGGGTGAACGACTTGAAAGAATTATATAAGAAACAACAGTAAAGAAGGAAGACGTAGAACTAGCCTTAAAAAACTAAAAAACAGGAAAAATGCGGGAACTGAGGGAATTACCAATGAATTACTGAAATACGGAGAAGAGAGCCTGACAGAACAACTGAAAATTCTCATCAATAAAATCATATACCTTCACACAATCTCCGATGAATGGAGGACTAGGACAGCAATACTCCTATTCAAAAAAGGCTATAAAAAAGTGCCGGCTAATTACAGAGGAACCAATCTTCTCTCAACCTCGTTAAAACTAACTACAAAAATTTTTAGAAGCAAAATTATTGAATACACTTCCTTAGCAGACCAACAGCAGGGATTCCGGTCAGGGGGCCATATTTGTTATAAGACAAATAACTGAAAAGTCAATTGAATACAATCGTCCAGCCTTTATGTGTTTCATCGATCTAGAGAAGGCGTTCGATCGTATACAACTGGAGGATGTAACGCAGCTACTTTACAACAGACAAATACCTCAAAATATTATCAAAACGATTGAAATTATATATCAGGCAAATACGATTCAAGCTAGGATAAACAGTGAATTGACCGAAAAAATAGATGTAAATAATGGCATCCGACAAGGTGACTCTCTTAGCCCCCTACCATTTAACATCATCATAGACGAGTTGTTAAGCAGGTGCGTAGATTGAAAGGGTATAAAATGGGAGACAGGGAAATCAAAATACTGTGCTACGCCGACGATGCAGTGTTAATAGCTGAAAGCGAAGACGATTTGCAAAGAATACTGCACCAATTTAATATAACAGTGAAAAAATTTAACATGAATATATCAGCGTTAAAAACTAAAGCCATGACTACATCTAGAACACCACTGAGATGCAAAGTAGAAATAGACAACAAAATTATACAGTAGGAAATGAAGTTCAAGTAGCTTGTAATAGAAATATTCGGATACGGGGATGTCGAAACGGAGGTGAGGGGACAAGTCATGAAAGCAGCAAGAACAGCCACATGTTTTAACAGTACCATATGGAGCAATAAACATATAGGAATCGAAGTTATATCCAGAATTTATAAAACATCAATAAGACCCATACTAACATACACTGCAGAAACCAGACCAGAAACCTCGAAAACAAAACAAATACTGGAAACAACAGAGATGAGAGTGGTGCGCAAGATACCTGGCAGGACACTTATGGATCGGAATAGGAGCGAGGATATAAGAAGAGTGTGTAAAGTCGATAACATCAATGATTGGGTATTACAAAGAAAAAGGGAATGGAACGAACACATCAACCGCATGACCGACGACAAAATAGAAAAGATCACGAGGGACAAATCACCAATAGGACGTAGGAGTACCGGAAGTACAGGGCTGGTTATAAGTAAGTCCCACCTTTAAGTAAGGCTATTTTTCTTTTTTATTAGTCATCTATAAGAGAAAAAAAAATAGTTCGATTTAGAAAATAAAAAAAAAACTATTTATCAGTTAATCCATGTTTTATTTTCGTTTATAGGCTTTTATTTCAGTATTTCCAGTATATTCGGGGTTATAGACACAATATTTGTTTTTTTTTTTGTTCATGACTTCTAGTTTTCTAGTATTTCTAATGACAACACTAGGCATCATAAAACTTTCAGGTTACAGTTTACAAATATATTCATACATTCTATTTTTTCTTTAACAATTTTTTGAAATAAGAATTTAGTTTTCGACACATGTTTTGACAATATGCTAAAAATTCCAAAACAAAAATATTAATATTATTAAAAGAAAAAGTTTGTTAAATGAAAGCAGGTAATTTTACCCATCTCACTCCCCTAATTGTTGCCTACAAATTGATAAAATAAGAAGTCCGAAAACCATACCCAAAGCCAAAGCGAATCCCTAGTATAGAATAAACTTTTATTGAAGCATCCTTTTAAAATTAATTTTGATTTTTACCTTTTAGGATCTCGCTTTAAGCTAAAATTTCACGTAACCGTATTAATCGGAAAGGGACTTCACAAAGGAAATTTTCCCTAATTTTATTAACTTAAAAAGCAAGGGAAAAACAAGATAAACAATTAGGAAACATTTAGTTAAGATATTACGTAAATTTAAGCAACATTGAGGATAAAGAGTATGACCGAAGTCATCGTGACCACATATTACATACTTCGGTCTTTTATCCCTAATAAAACCCTACATAGTTTCAAAGAAATACATTTGAGTACAAACATTAAAAGATATAAATATTATTTAAAATCTTCTGAGCCAGTCTTTGGACGCTTCTTAAGGTATACTGTAAAAATGTAATGCATTAAATTAAAGGTAAATTTGGAAGCAAATTTCATAAATGTTTATTAAATGCGTTTAATGTAATCTATTAAATTTAATAATTTATATTAATCTAAATTAATTTATTCCACTAAATCTAATGTAATCATATATTAATTTAAAGTTTTGATAATTACTTTTTAAGGTAACTATGTACATTAAATATACATCCAGAGTTCATTGAATTTAATATATGTTATCACATATATTAAATACCACAACGAAAACTCTGGGAAGCCCTAGAAAAAATAAATATAAATATAATACTTATCAAGACCGTTCAAGAGCTTTATTCAAATAATACAAGCAAAATAAAGAAAGGGCATAATATTTCAATAGGATCCACGGCTAGCGAAGTGTTCAAGCAGAGATGTTGTTTGTCTCCAACCTGAGTTTAAAATCTACTTGGAACAAGCGTTAAAAACATGGTAAAGAAAGTGCGAAAATATGGGTATTTCACTAAACGATTCCATACTAAACACATTGTGTTTCGCAGACGACCAAATAGTTGTGGCACAAGACTATGAAGATCTAGAATACATGGCTCGTAAGCTAATAGAAGAATATCAAAAGTGGGGGCTAGAATTTAACATAAAAAAAACGGAATACATGTGTATTGGGAGACAGCAACAAAACTTGATTCTGGAGCAACAGTAGTAGGAAATAAATCACTGTGAGAAATACAAGTATCTCGGAATGCATATAACCAACGACGGCAAACTTGACGAAGAAATTAAGCATAGAAACAACCAAGGACGACAAGCTATTAGACAGTTGAACAGCATATTGTGGGATAAAACAATATCCAAGGAAAATAAACACAAAATATTTAATAGTATTGTTAAAAGCATTGTCACCTATGGAAGTGAAGTATGGCCACTGAAAGAAAGAACTCTAAGAACACTGGAAGCTACAGAAATGGATTATTGGAGAAAAGCGGCTGGAAAATCCAGAATGGACAGAGTCATAAATGAAAGAATCCAAGAAATTATGGGCGTTAAGCACAAGATAACAGATGATATTAAAATCAACCAACTTAGATGGTAAGGACATGTTCAAGGAATGGAGGATACTAGACTTCCAAAAAAAGTTTTAAATTGGGCACCAAAGGGAAGAAGAAAGAGAGGTAGACCCAGATTAAGTTGGAGAGAAGGAGTGGATAAAGATATAAGAACAAAAGGAATGGATGAAAACCTATGGACAAACCGAGATCAATGGAGACTGGAAATCAGAAGACGGCGTAGAACGTTATAAACTGATATTATATATATATATATATATATATATATATATATATATATATATATATATATATATATATATATATGTATATATATAATTTTTCTTTTATTTTCTTTTCTTGGGTTTAGGTTCTATATTTAATAAATACATAAAATTTATTGACGTTTCGCCCTTTATTCAAGGCATTTCCAAAATTTTTGCCTCCTAAAAATATACAATTAAATTACATCACATAATATATATATATATATATATATATATATATATATATATATATATATATATATATATATATATATATATATATATATATATATATCACATATTTAATCCGCCAACAATAAAATGAGGTCAAAAAATTATCAGGAAAAAGTGGAAAATTTTTCGTAGGTAATGGGTTCGAACTCATTTGTTTCCGTCAGTACCGGCAGGCACAACTTATATCATAATAAACAAAAAATTCAATATCAGTTGCTCCATCTCCCGGAATTTCATACAATGTATATTGAATAATAATGTAAATTTCTTCAGTATTAGGGTACATGTGAATTAATTTTAATGTACATCAGTTGAAATATATTTTCAGTTACTTTATTGAGATTTAAGATACAATTTAAGCAAATTTAATGTACAAAGAACTGATATTTGAGTCAATTGCTTTAGAATTAAAGTAAATATAAATTATTCACGGTCCAAAATCATTAAATTTAATGTACAATGGATATTAAATTTGCATTAAATCTGAGGTTATATTTAATAATGTAGTTCAGTCTTATATTCCAATTAAAACCCTGTATAATTAAAAAAAAAATAAAATACATTATGTAATATAAACATTTCTCTGAAATCTCCTGACCCAGTTTTTAGATGCTTCTTTTCAGTCTCCATATATTTCCTTGAAAGTTTGGGAATTTATTGTTGATGTAGTTTTCAGTAGGAAATCTTGCCCCTCTCATAGTTGAGATAATAAATATTAAAAATGCTTATTTAACATTGGCTATATTTTAAACGCCTTACTTAATGTAATATTATCATACATAATTAAGAAACATTTCTCTATATTTTTCTAAAAATACAGGGTGTTTAGTACATCGATAGAAAGTTTGGAAGAAGTGACAGAGAATATCATTTTGAATAATTTATGCCATATATGGCTTAGTACAAAAATGCACGGTTGTCGAGTTACAGCACATATTATAATTTTTCGGTTTGAAATATTTTTTTTCTTATTCTTTGTTTCATACACTATAATAACAAGAGGACTAAAATTAAAATAACACACAGAAAACTGTGCACTCAAAAATATTATTCATCTACGAAAATTCAAGTTTCATTCTTAGATTTGAGTGATCTTTTTTTCTAACAGTAAGAAAAATAAATGCATTCAATTTATTTTAAAAATAACTTTGTTGATTTACCTTTAAAGTAGTTTATCGAAATCCGTATCAATAAAATACTAAATCCATTTAATTCAGGGAAGATCTTCATGTTAACGAAATTAACAATTTTCTCTATTTATTTTTATTTTCCTAAAATTACCAAAATCGCATTACGTATTATTTTACATGTTATGTTCGAAATGTGAGCCATTATTTGTAATACATATTCGGGCCCTTTTTCTCACTTGGGTGGTGGTTACGCCTAATCTCATTTTTTCCCTAGGTGTGACACCTGCTTCATTAATTCTTTCAATCAGTTGATTACGGTCCACTATTTCAACTTTATAGACAAGTTCTTTCATACGTCCCTAGATGTGAAAATCTATAGGCGTCTGGAGACCTCGCAGGCTACAATATAGGACCGTTTCTTCTGATCCAACGATAAGGGAATGTTTCATTTAATAAATCTCTTACGTCCAGCCGATAATGTATTGGACATCCGTCGTTCTGGAAAATTATTCTGTCTTCAATGGTATTTCGTCCACGATGTTCGGCATTTCATTTCGTAAAAACACTACAAAACATAATTGTATCCGTTTAAATGTTCAGGAAGGAAATATGGCACGATTACCGGTTGTGGAAGTTGGTGATTCCCTCCCGAGAAAATTTCGATTCATCTTTCTAAGAAAAGTCCATCTTCCATTTCAGCATTTAACAAATAACGGTAGAACATAATTCTCCATGCTGAATCACCTTCTTCAAGGCCTTGAACCAGGGTGTAATGGAATGGATCTTTTCCTTCAACTTTCAAAACGTTCCGCAACTGGTTGTTTATCTATTGGTGTTTTTATTTTGTTAATGTTTATTTTAGAAATAACAATTACCGGCCTGATGAACAGAAACACAAAAATTCATCTTTTAAGTGTTTAGAACATCCAATGCAATACATTAGACATTTTGTATTTTAATTAAATAAAGAAAAAGTGAATAGAGAAAATTATTAATTTCGTTAATAGGAATATCTTTCCTGAATTTAATGTATGTAATATTTTATTGATACGGGTTTCGATAAACCACTGTAAAGGTAATTCAATAAAGTTATTTTTAAAATAAATTGAATGCAATTATTCCTCTCACAGTTAGAAAAAACCTCTCTCAAATCTAAAAATGAATGGTAGATGAATAAGATTTTTGAGTACACAGTTTTCTGTGTGTTATTTTAATTTTAGTCTTCTTGTTGTTATTATAGTGTATGAACCAAAGAATAAGAGAACAAATATTTCAAACCGAAAAATTATACCAGTATCATAAAAATTAAATTTTCAATCACCAATTGCCAGAAAACCTAAGAATTATTAAATGTGCTGTAATTCGACAACCGTGCATTTTTGTACTAAGGCATATATGGCATAAATTATTCAAAATTATATTCTCTATCACTTCTTCCAAACTTTCTATCGATGTACCAAACACCCTGTATATGCTGTACTAGCAGTTATCGGTTGCGGCTTCGCCCACACTCAAGATCCCGAAGGATTTTCTTATGTGCATACGTTCCAGTGAAATATCTTTACTTTAATTGTTTTACCGTAAATAGATCGGATATAGTTAATTACCTCATGTAATTTATTAATAATACAATAAAATCGAAGTAATCCATTACATCGTGAATAATCCAGGAATTAATTGACGAAATAATATATCATGAATGATTAAAATCGGATCATTCTGGTCTGATCGCGAATTGACTAAAAATATACTAATATTGTCGGATTTTTACAATAAATTTTGTCAGTTAATGCGCTTTTCAAATATATGCATTATGATGAATTATTCTAATTTTTTATAATTACTGATCATTGGAAATTTGTTATAACTGTTAATTAATTTATTATTCAAATATTCATTGTCGAATCTAGGCTTTCTCATTCATGCCCATCCCGCTCGTGTGAGAGGGTACAGTCAGCGTCAAAAGTTCAGAAATAAAGTAGGAAGCATGACGTATGAAAAAGCATTGAATTGTCCGTCATATCTAGATAGGTAGATATGTTTTCTAATATTCCTCTTACTTTATGACAAAATTGGTAAAATACCTAACCCTAGAGACCTGTTGTATGATAGTATTCTAAAGTATGCTTAAAAATGGAATTTATGGGATTGCAATGGAAAAAACACTAGTTATTTTATACTGTTTAACGCAAAGTATATTCCGCAAAAGTATATTCTACAAAAATGAGTAATTAAAAATTACTGTGTAGATAAATTTTATCCGTGGGAACAAGATAATTTATATTTTTTTTACCACACTAAGATTTATATCTATTAACAAACTTAACAATTTTATTACTTTTGTGTCCTTTAAATGTTTTCTTAAAATATTTAAACTCAGACAATCTATAATGACATAAATTAAAAGATTAAACCATCCTTTAAGGTTTAGAAATAAATCTGTTTAAGAAATCCTACCCTGGTTATCTAATTAAACCCGGAAAGGTAAGTATCGAGGGAAGTCTTAACATGTGGTATGTGCAAATACCGTTAAAATGTATCAAAACATTAAACAATTTTCCCTTTATTAGGAAACAAAAAAATAATCATATGAACTCACTATATAATGTGATATATTGTTTGACAACATGTAAAAAGAATTAGTATAATTATTATTTTTTTATTCACAAGAAACAACAAAATAGCCAAGAAGAGTGAATAGTTTTTTTCAATAGGAGTTTACTTTTAGTTATAGAAAGACATAGAATAGTTATATTAACCATTGTGTATCGAAAAATAAGATTAAGATACTCAGAGGCCAATTCTGGAATTAAGGATACGGTATAGAATAGCTAACGCCCTCGGGACGAATAGAATCGAACTTTGGGAAGTGAAATTGACGGTTAAAGGGCGTACAACCAAAATAGGTACTACAGGGGGAGTTTGGGGTGTAAAGGTCGAGGAAGCTCTTGTAGAAATAATGAGTTCTAGGATTCGTTAAAGTCGGTAGTCGGTCTTGAGAGTTCTTTTCGTAGAAAATTACGTGTCGTGTATATTAGGCGGTAATAAAAGTTGTCTTTATTTTTTTATTTCTTTTGGGGAATTTAGGGGAATATCCTGTTTTTATTTCTCCGGGTGAAAGTGCGACTTTTATACTTTCTATTTAAACAATTTTAAATGGAAAATTTTTTCGTGTTTTTATTCTTTTTCTTAATTTATATTTTCAAACGATAATTATACGTTTTATCTTCTAAATTAGGTTGTTACGTTTTCTTTTTAATAGAACGTCCAATGGGAGTCATTACTTTAGTACCTTGACTTATTACTAATTTTCAGTTTCTCATTGTAAATAATTCCGTTTTCTATTTATTTTTGTTAAAAGACTTAAGTGTTTTGCGAAACTTGTTTTGTTTAATTTACTAAAAATCTTCATGCGATTACACTTACGGATACATTGTTGTAAAAACTTTAAAACAAAAGGCGAGATCTAATCAGCTAGATAGCAGCCTTCCTGAGTCCAGAAATTCTTAGATATGGTAGTGGTAAGCATAAATAACCTGTCGTTGGTTGAAACTAAAACTGCAAAAGCAAAGATGAACGACCAAACTTCCAGAGAGTCTTTGTTACTGTAATATTTATTTGTAGGTATCTAGAATAGCTATTAATAAGAGACAGCAGTATGACTGTAGACGGAATAGCCAAAGCTACCCAAAATTCCGTTTGCAGGAGTCTATGGTCAAATGCTGTCACAGGATTTCAAATTAAGAATACCTTAAAATTTCAAGATCAGATTTATATTTAGAGTTAAAAATTGCATAGCAATTGACTACTCGCTTCTCTGTTACCAAATCTCACAAGGTTGCGTAGTTAATCTGAAATCTTGTCATGAGAAAGCAAGTAATTTATTAAATTAAACACTAGTTGTCAACCCTCCTGTTTAATAGTTAACCATAGAGCTTGCATTTGCTGACTAGGCAATATTATGTAAGGTAATTGATTGAAAAATAATCGATCAGTCAGTTTACTTCAGTCGCTATTATCGATTACATCCTAAATTAAAAGAGTGTCTTTCCAAATCAAGAATCTGTTCTCGGTAGTTCATTCTTTTATTAAACTTATTCTTGATTTGGATTAAATATACTGCAACCCCCGTTAGTTTTACGATCCCTTATAAGTCGCAATCTGAGAACCAGAATGCGGCTAGTCGCAATCCAAAACCACAAACCAACAATATTAAAGATTCAGAGATTTAGAAATGTCATTCTAGTGAACGAAAAAATGTTCTCTTTGTCATATTTTGCCATAAGAATGCTACATTAAAATTAATTATATTAAAATGTTTAATTTGTTTACTAAATTTTAATTAAGATTTCATACATTTAATTTAATTATTCCACTGGTATAATTTACATTATTTTTCTAAATTTCTACCCTGTTTGATCCTTAACAAACAATAATTTTTTTTTGAATATTTTTAACTAAATAATACTGCAGGTTAATTGGTGAAGTTTTTAAAAAGAAATGCGTAGGTAGCAGCTTATTTAACAAGAAAAGCTGAAAAGCAAGTTTCTTTTATTCATCTGTTGCCAATTAATTGAAAGAATCCTTAATTTTCCATTTTATTTACGAGTTATATAAACTGTAGCAGAATAATTTTCTGAGTAAAGAATCAAACGCAAAATCATTTTGTTATAATAATATTTAATGTTTGTTTGAAGATCGTTTTACTTTATAATGCAATTTTTTGGAGTTGGCATAATTTTTTTGTGAAAAAACTTTATTTCACCCTTTTAAATTTCAATTAGTCTTTAAAATGGTCCATTCCAATAATAATGTTACATGAATGCATGAGAGACATTTAAAGTGAAAAGGAAAAGAAATTTCTTGGAGATGAAATGTAAAAAAAGCGATGGCTCAAAAAGAAATAGATAAAGTTTGCTAAACAACAATTTGGTTAATGTTTTTTCAGATGTTAGTTTCTTTGAAATAAATCTAGCGCGAAAGCATTTTAACAGGATTTTTTTTTCAAACAAGTGAAAATATATACATATATATATATATATATATATATATATATATATATATATATATATATATGTGTATATATATATATATATATATATATATATATATATGATACTTATTGAATTGTTGGGCGCCAGGCACAAATTACTATACCTAAGTATAATCAATTTGTACCAAGTTTTTTTTTTATTTTCAATAAATTTTACTCAATTACACATGTGCTGTATTTCTGAATGTACCCCGTTGCCTAATTAAATTATCAAATATTATTCAATATGCACTGTATTCTTTTATGGAATTTAAAATGATTAAATCTGGCAATATTGTATAAATGCCCAAACGGTTACAAATGATTAGCGTTTTAAAATATGTGATTTTATTTCAAACAATCTAAACATAATTTAGTGTGTGCCGTTATTAATAAAAAGTGATCTTTATACAGTGTAAATTACACAATTTATTTTATTATTAACTATAACTATTGATAATAAAGTTAGTATAAATCTATTTTATCAATTTATCTCCAGGCAAGTCAAAAATTTTTATATCTTACATAATAAATAAAAACATTTTAAATCTCCAGAAAATTTTTTTATATCCACGTTTTATATTTCCTCTTTCCTTTTCTTTAATAAAGAAAAATTTACAAATCCTTCTTTCTTTGCCAATTATTTAAATATTTTTCACAGCCGCTGGATTATTGACATAATTTATTTACAAATTTATTAAACTTCTCTTCCTTCCTTTAAAATTGACTTTCAATCTCCAGATATTCTTATTTCCAAGCTCTATGTTTCTTCCTTTTACTTTTTAAAAAAAAATTATGAATGAGTCCAACAATGTTTTCTTTACCACAGTTAAATTTGCACTGTCTTCCTTTAATTTATTTATGAAATAACAAATGAAATACTTTTACGTTATGGTCCCGTTAATAAGAAAGACTAGCAAATTTGAACACTATAATCGATTAACAACCACTCCTTTTACTTTTCAAAATAACAAGTGAAAATATTGAGGTTATATTACTTTGAAAGAACCAGACTAATGATAAACCTGTACTCTCAAAAAAAAATAAATAAATAAATAGCTTTTATAGTAAGTGGTCAGGTGATATAATTTTTTTTCTGATTGGTCGGCCATCTGACGTGAACTGGCAACTAGATGTGATTTTAATCATTGAAACACAAAATGAGAATGGACTCTTAAATGTCAATTTATGATAAAATTTTGATATTTTATTTACATTATAAAATAAATATTCTATTTGATGATAATAAATTATGATTTATGTAAGTTTTGGACTTTTCCTGACATTTTAATATATCTAAAATTTACTCTTGGTTATTATTTATCACATAAAACTGATAAATAAAATTGGATTACATCTAAGAAAATTTTACCTATACATTTAAATTTTAATTATAACTTACTAAAATTGATAATTCTTGTTTTATGAATATTATTATCTTATTTAACAAAATTTTATTTATAATTAGGTACTCTTTTATCCTAGTTTCTTATTAAAATAAACTTATAATCTAGATTTTCTTATACTTTTATTACTCATTTACAATATTTTTAATAAAGTTTTAACAAATACTATTGTTGTAATACGTCGAAACTAATATGTTATAAATAACTATTTATCAATAGTATCTATATTTCACTAAATAGTTATTGTTTGATGCTTATTTTCACTAATATTATCTTTACCCGCGCTATTTATAAAATGGGTGATTAAGATTTTCGTTTTTGTAGATTTCACTATACTGTTTTAAAATTCCTTTTTCAGTCACTATTTCTGGACAATAACACTTCACTCCTTATTCAAAATATCATTTATTTATTAATTTATAAGATTCGTATCTTTCTGAGTCAAATATGTTTATAATTCTTACTTTATATGCATAAATGTCCAACCTTTCATACTAATTTTTATACATTTTATCATGTTATTACATAATTATTGGCATTTTATGCCCTTTAAAAACATAATTCAAATATAAATTGTTACATACTATTAACCAATGTCCATTTTACCATCTGCAATTACCCTATAAATGCTTTAATTAATTATTTATGTCCATTTTTATTTGACTTTTTCATAACCAAAAATTGTCATACCCGAGAAAAGGTGTCTACCTATACAAAGATATATATATATATATATATATATATATATATATATATATATATATATATATATATATATTTCCTATCCTTTAAGTCGTTATGTATTTTCATTGTTAAATTTCTTATGCTGCGGCTTTTTACTTTTATTGTAATAAGAGATAAGGCAATACTTAGATATAGCTTTAGAGCGGAAAAGGCAATGATATCACAGACTACAAGTATTCATATGATGCCTTAGCGACTAAAAATCGCTGCTGTATAGTTTATCGCTGTCAAATTGACATTTTCATTGATTTATTTGTCAATTCTGTAGTTTTCTTGCTAAGATGTCACATTTAAGCGATTTAGTATGTGTCAAAATTGTTACTTTAGTCAATGAGGGGTGGAGGCAAGAAGATATTATGCAAAGTGCGTATTCATCAGTTAACTATTTCTCGTATTATAAAGCGATACAGGAAAAAAGAAGAATACAAAAGGCGCCCTGGTCAAGGACGAACAAGGTGTACATCGCCAAGAGATGACCAATATTTTAGAATTCAGTCTTTGCGAAATCGCACACTAACAGTTCCGCACCTCAAAAATGAATGAGTAATCACAAGACAAGTTAATGTAAGTATCAAAACAGTAATAAAGAAACTTAGAATAATCGGTTTAAATTTAAAATGTTCTGTTAGAGTTCTCTTATGTTACAAAACTGAACGGTTACAATTTGGAAGAACTCATGCTAACTGGAATAAAGATTAATGGGGAAAACTTCTTTTCACAGATGAAACCAGGATATGGATTATGGAGGTCAGATGAACGTAGTAAAGTATACAGAAGGTCTGGAAAACGTTGTGCAAAATGTAATCTTGAAAAAACCGTTAGCTTTGGTGGCGATTCCATTATGCTATGGGGTGGCATTAAGTGAGAGAGTCATACGGAACTTATTGAGGTGAATTTAAAAATGATTACTGACTGGTACATAAGCAACATCCTTGAGGAGCATATTTTACCTTATGCTGGCTTCATTGGGTACGATTAATTTGTGCTAATGCATGTTAATGCCCGTACACATGCTACAAGAACTGTAGTCTAGTATCTTGAAACTTGTTGGGATTGTGAATCTAGATTGGCCACCAATGAGTGTTGACGCAAATCTCATATAGCATTTATGGGACATCTTAAAGTGACGTATACGGCTATGAAATCCAGCTCCTAACACAATTGCAGAATTTGAAATTGCTGCACAGGAAGGATGGAATCCGATTCCGCAAGAAACGATCAAAGACCTTCTATGGGGTATGCTTAGGAGGATGCAGGTTATTGCTAGAACTTGAGGAGGAAAGACTAAGTACTAAACTGTTTGATGTATTAAAAAATTATTATATTATCGTCATTCTTGTGGTTTCCAATTAAATATTATAAACATAATCAGACTACTTCATTAATTTCTCCTTAAATCTGTTGTAAGGCTTCAATATGTAAATTAATTTCTATTAGTGTACGTAAAATACTCTAGTATAAGACATTTAACAATAAAAAATATATAACATTGTAATGAGAAACAAATCAATAAAAAAAAGACTTGAAAATAAAATATGCCATATTGAAATAATTAATACTTTAAAAATAATAATGAGAGAAATGCTTGGATTTTCTATCAAAAAAAAAAACAAAACTTATAAAATATTAGGGTCCCTTTCAAAAAATTAGAGCTCTGTACTGGTTCGGAGTCGAAACGTCAGCCACTTTCTATATTTTGTAATATTTGGGTTACCTTAACTGTAAAGCACAGTTGATATGTTTGCTTACATTATACATCCTACATACTACTAATAAACTGTCAAAGCAGGAAAAGTATATTTTCGTGTAGCTTACGCAAGGACGACGACACAAGGCGTTCCTTCTAACGCTACATTATGTTGTATGAGAATTATTATTTACAACGCGTCACTTTTAAATTACACTTTATTGCTCTTAGGTTATACGAAGTTTTAACACAGGGTAATATTTTAAATTAAAAAGATATGACTTTTATGTTTGACAAAAATATATTGATTCCAAATAGAAATTGAAAATTATTCAGAAATTAAGTTAATTTTCCGGAATATGAATTAATATTTTGTTATTGGTAAGAGAGCTGCAGAAAACTCCAAGTTTAAATAAATATTCAAATTATGAGTCTTAATGATCCCTGAGGTAAAATTAAGGTAAAGCTTGCTTTCACTGTTTTCATTTCTCCAGATTAGCAATCTAAATGAAAATTATGAGTTCGAACAAGGCAATATTGATCATAAGAGTAAGTTTCACGAGAGTAACTTAATAATTTTAAAAGAAAACCTCGCATTGACTAAAATGTGGTTGTCGGACTTGCATTGTCTTCCATACGATGAAAGTATCATCGATATATCTAAAATCAACTTTGGAAGACAAGAAAAATCCAGTTCAAAATCTCTCTAAGCTAGAAGAATCAGCCTTAAAAGAACTTCGTAAGGATGAATCCATAAAAATTTTACCAGCGGACAAGGGAAATGCAATGGTGATAATGGACATCGTAACGTACGACAAAAATTGGAGATATTCTGAAAAAAGGAAAATAGACAATTACCTCGTAACTCCACTAAATCGATTGAATCAAAAATATACAGAACACTAAGGAAATACGAAAACTATAGACTTGACAACCAACGATCGGCGCTCACACCACACTACAGTAAGCCACCACATCTTTACAGACTACCAAAAATTCATAAAACGAACATACCATTGAGGCCAATAACCAGCTCCAAAGGATCCCAACAAATGCACTGGCGAAGTTTCTTTTAAAAATCATACAACCTTTAGAAGGTAAGACGAATACATATGTTAAAAATTCCACACATTTCGTGAACATTATTAGTAGCATCAATCTAGAGCTAGACGACAAACTAATAAGCTTTGACGTGGAAAGTCTGTATACTAATGTACCATTAGGGGAATCACTAAATATAATCAAAACTAGACTTTCAAATGATACTACTTTATCAAATCGAACCACGTTACCATTGGTCGAGGTGATGGATCTTTTGGAGCGTTGGCTGCGTAGTGCTTACTTTTAAGTAAAGAACAGATTCTACGCTCAGGACGACGAGCTTCCGATGAGTTCTTCACTCTCTCCAATCATCGCCAATATATATATATATATATATATATATATATATATATATATATATATATATATATATATATATATATATAAGATATGTCGATGATACTTTTATCGTATGGAAGGGCGATGATCTAGAACTTAATGATTTCTTAAAACATCTAAATAACATTCGATCTACAATTAAGTTTACATTGGAAAAAAGAGATATATGATCAATTGCCTTTCCTAGATGTCATGGTGAATCGCTCAAACGAAACTATTAAAACTTCAGTATACAGAAAGCCAACACATACTGGACAATATCTTAATCATAGTTCCAATCATTCTGTTGTAATAAAACGGGGAATTATACGCAACCTCTATAATTGCGCTATATCTATATGCAACAATTCATTAGAAAAAGAGGTAGCAAATATTAAATCCGATTCACAACAGAATGGTTATTCCTTGAAACTAATTGACGATGTTATAAATAGCTTCAGAACAACGAACACTGGACAGCAAGAAACACATTCCTTCTTCATAATTCCCTACATTAATTGAACTTCGGAAAGAAAGAACGTGTCTACAAAATTCCAAATGAGTGTGGTGAACCGTATATTGGAGAAACCAAGAAACCAAACAACCACTAGAAGTTAGAATTAAGGAACATAAAACTCTTACATAAAAAGGGGAAACATCGAGATCAAGTATTGTAGAACACCTGGGATAAACAACACCATATAAAATAGTCTGAGGCTGCGGCAATATATATATATATATATATATATATATATATATATATATATATATATATATATATATATGGAACCCAACAGGAAAAAAGAAAATTTATAGAAGCAGCCTACATTAAAAACAATAATGGAATCTTCAGTAAATCGAGTGTTGAGATACCTAATCTTTGGCAACCACTACTTTGTAACATCAAATCATTGAGGTGTTTACAGTGAAGCGAAACTTCGAGCTTCAGCGAACACAGTCCCTATCTATGTTCGTAGTCTTAAGACAAAACATTCAATTTATACTTGATAACGATTAGAGATAAAACCTAATCGAAACGTTGTAAACATAAATAAAAATAAATGCAATGCAAGTCTGACAACCACATTTTAGTCAATCTTCAACATTGTCTACAACCTTTAAACAATACCTCGGATATTTAACTTGACTCAGGAACAATTCCATTTGGTACTAACATTAAAGCAGGTTCATATTGTCAAGATAACGACTTTTATTTGCCAAATAGCTAACCTAGCAAAATAATGATATCATAATGACTTATAATTTGAATACACATTGTAACGAGGACTAGTTCAAATAATTTATCATATTAATATATCATAATGAATTCAAAACTAAAAATCAAAAAAAATATATATAAAAAAATTGAACCAACTTCTAAAGTTGCGCTAAAAAGTGAAAAACAACTATATATTTTTAAAAGTGAAATTTCCGAAGTCAGCGCCAAATTATTTCTAAAGTAAAAAATATATACAAATTATGGTAAGAAAACAATTACAAATAAGTATTTTTAATCAATTTATGCGCATCACATCTTGGTGGCGACTTCCAAAAATTTCAATTTAATATAAAAATTTATAGTTATTTTTCACTTTTTAGCGCACTTTTAGAAGTTAGTTCAAATTTTTTTATAAAAAATATTTTAGCAACATATTTATAAACTTAACAAGATCGTTTACCACGCGAAAATGGCATACACCTAAGTTAGTTTGACCTCCAGGTTGTCTCTGCCAATGTTTCGTGGTACACATATTCTTAATCTGTTTCATCCGGAAGTACTGGAGTGAAGTTCCTCGAACCTGCATAACCTATAATAATTACAACCTTTTTTTTTCAAAATTTCTCTTTTGCCTCAAATATAAATTTTCCCGACAAAAATACATCGTTTATTAAAAATGGTTATCGACGTTAGGGTAAAAATAAATTTTGAAATGCGATTGACCATACTTTTCTGCAATTGAATGAATTAATTTTTCTGTCAACTGTTTTCATATTAATAATATATATTATCAACTTTTCACTTTATATTTTAACAAATATTAATTTTCTATTCCATCAATTTTAAATTAGTTTTAATTGAATATGATGAAATTTAATAAAGTTTTAAATGATTTTATATACATAGTAAAGTTAAAATAAATATATTCAGCCAAAAGTTATATTTTCAGATTCAGAATCAACGTAAGATTGTCCGCCTACATTCGTGTTACACGTATAATTATTTATTGTATCCAAGAAACTTTGGGCGAAAGAAGCGAAAAGCAATTACCCAACGTCAAAATTTAGATTCTAATAACAATTAAAATACAAAAAAAAAAATAAAACGCTTATTAAAGTTTGAAATCAGAAGAAATGTTTTATTTTTACAAATAAAGTAAACCTAAAAAATTTCACTAAAGAGTAAAAAATAAATTATAAACTATTTTAAATTGCAATTGGAAATTTACTCATTTACTCAGTAAGGCCTCGTAGCAGTTAAAAGATAAAATGCTAGAATGCTGAAAATGTGCCCCACAGAGAGAAACATAGATAGCTAATTAGTGGCTATACTGTCTATTAACGGAGTATGAGTATTTTTTTTTAATTTTTGCCACGTCAATAACAATCATGTCCCTTTTCGGATTCCATATTGTATTATTAGTTTTTATTTACCAAATTTAGTTAATTTTTTCCAATGGTCTCTTTCAATTACTTTTCGCAATTTTAACTATTTTCGATTTTAGCGAGACGTTATTCGGTATTTTTGTACTCATCTCCGAGAATATAGACATATTTACGCATTTACCGGGTTTACTGGATTCATTTTATACTTTAGGAAATGCGGAAATTCGTTTTCGTTGGGATTAATTTATTATAAGAATTATAAGGTTTTAACACAAATCAGGGGTTGTTGGTGAAGTCCCGCCAAACGTTCCAACTAGAATGAAAATTCTAGCTGCCTCACTTTTCTTCTTGCTCACTGGGATAGAAATAGAATGAGTGAAGCTCAGAGGTAACGAAGAGTAATTAAGTTTTAATTTTCCTTGGGAACACTTCTAGGGAATGAGCTATTTAGGAAAAGGTTATCAAGTAATCCTCATCCTTGACTCTTAGTTAACTTGTTATTCACTCTTTTTTTAATTCATTATTGTTTTCCGCGAGTCAAGTTCGGGATTATTTTACTTTCCAATGTCACGTCCAAGTTTATTTATCAAATCGGGATTTTCATACCTTTATAGCTGACTATCAGCCGCAATGTCAATATTAGATTATCTCTGTCACGTCCTACTAATTATTTTTTAGTCAGGACGAGTCGGTTAATAACTCGTACGTGCCGCTTTCTATAAAATATTTTGTTATCAAAGACAACCTACTTTAAGAACAACGAGGTGCCTAAAAAATAAAACAATCAACGTGGCCTCCGAGAGCTTAACCCAACCCAATCGGAAAAAGGACGAGTATCTCGAGAAGAGCAATGTATATTGTCCTTAATTATGCCGTTGCCTTTTCACTTTTATAGCAGTGGTGACGTTGCGCTCTGAGATAGGAAAGCACCGAGTCAAAGTGCTGCCATCGCACCGCTTAATATCTGAGTTTCCCCGTTTCGGCAAAGGAAGAATTGTAGTTTTAGCACTGTATGCAGTATTATTTAATTTATTTTATTTATTTATGGAGCTTGGGACACAATAAATCTGAAATTTATTATTTTGTTGTAAAACAAGCGTGTATTCACAACAATAGATAGTCGTCTTTAACATGGCTGATAGAGAGGAGTGATTTTTTAAGCAAATTCGTATACATTATGTACAAATTTTAGTATGCAGATATCGCTTGCAAATATATATTTAGCTATAAATTACCTATTATTCATCGTAATGCTTGCAGTCAACGCCTTGCAATGGCGGTGATCACATGACTAGGGCGAAATATAATATGCCCCAGTACCAGTTTCACTTTTATAATGCAATTAATTCATGATTTTTTTCAGAAGCCTGTCAAATTATCAAAGAAAAACCTTGTGTGCTTTTTGGTCCAAGACAGATTTAAATGAAGCTACGCAAAAAGTCTAACGAAAAGAGATGGGTATCAGTCATTCCGCAAGGGCTTACAACATCCTATCGAGAATATTCAGACGTCATGTGTTAACCATGAAGTTTAAGGTATCACTTGGAAAGCCGCCTGTTTTTTCAGAAGACCACCAGAAAAAATTAGTAGCTCATAATAAAAAACTGGAAAAGGTTGGCTTTGCGCCAAAATGTAAGAATGTTAAAAAAATGGCTTGGACAGTTAGTTGAAAATCTAAACACCAAAAACTCATTCTCAACCAACTTGCAACAAGCAGGTGATATTTAGTTCTACTGGTTCTAGAAGCATAATGCTTAGTTGGGACAACGAAAGTCTGAAAGTTTGTTATTTGCTAAGGCTATGGTGTTATTTGCTAAGGCTGTGGTGTAAACTGAGAGGATCTGCAAGACGCTTTTACGCTGGTATACAAATTAATAATAAGGTCGGACAAGTTATAAGGAGCCAAAGATAGGTATTCTTTGACTCGTTGCGATAAAGAAGAGAATGTGATAGTGATATCTCGCTGTAATGCTCAAACCCCAGGTTTCCGAAGATTTGCTACCCAGCTCACAAGTATTTATGAATAAACTACAATAACACAAATCGAAGAAATATTCGTAGTAGTTCGAAGAAATGTTCTTACAAAAAAAAAGTCCTGAGAAAGTACAATGGATGAACACAATTCATGTAGCAACAATATTTGCTTGTTGGAGGTAGCCAAAGAAAATGATTAAGTTGTTATGCATACCGAGTCACATACCTCACGCCTTCCAGTTACTACACAAGACGTTCTTCACACCTCTTAAGGTATATTTCGTTCAGGAAGTCAAATCATGAATGGTTAAAAACAAGAACAATCGACCAACTATTTCAAGCAGCAGCTAACTAGTTTAATTCAAACTCTTCAAGATTATTTTAATAATGACCAATATTTTGACAATATATATCAATCAACCAAACTTCAAATCACATCGAAAAAAAAGAACTGAACTTACTGAACTTGAGAAAAATCTATAAATCAATTTTTGCGAAAATATTGCATGCAATTATGGTTCAAATAGAAGTAAGATTTGATGATTAACAAAACTAATTTTTTTCAGTCTTTTGACGTTTGAAAAACTTCCACTGTATTCTAAAGCTTTTTGTTTTGACTGGAAATATATTTTAGACATTTAAGAAGTCTGTAGGTTTAATATTATGCCGACATATCTTAGAATTTTGCTCTTGGTTCATTACAGCTCTACTGATGACACCATTAGGTGGTTAAACCGTGTATGGAGAGAGGGCCAGAGTTAACTTTGCAGGAAATAAATTGCGTGTATATATACATTTCCTTCGACCGCTTCAAAGGAGAATGAACATAAGCAACTTCAGAAGACGATACTGTAGAACATATTCTTTTTGAGTGTCCTGCTATTCCTCCTAAAAAATGATTTATGTCAAGCGAGTCTTGGTCTACTTTGGTCGACTGTATGGCAGGTTGAGTCCGGCTGGTTTATAGGCGGATGCACAACGGATCCAACTACTGTAGAGCCTTGCCCTGTCATCTCACTTTCCAGATCCAGATAATATTCCCCTATTTTTTTCTTCTTGTAAATATTTTATACAGTACATTCTAATTTTTCAATATTTTTTTTATTATTTTTTTTTGTAGTTCTATATAACAGTCCAAGTAGTACTACCCTTTTCTTTCTATTATTGTGTTTATCCTTATATATTATTTTCCATTCTACAATTCTTACTACATATTTTTGAGAAAAAGAATAAATTTAATTTTAAAACATAAATATGTTTATTTTACACAAAATTCGGGTTTACAAAGTATAGGCTCGTGGTGACCTATTGTCTCACAAACCATTAATTATTTAAACTGTCAAAACTTAGTAACATTTGTATGTATCATGCCCGAGAAACCAGGACATACAATATAAATGTTTGAAATAACTGGAAGAAGGAGCGTCCATTTTCGAAACTTATACTTTTGATATAGGTTAAATGCTTTTGTTTACGAAATATAAGCCGGGGTTTTGTTTGTGAATTATATTTAAACAATAAGGGTGTTAGAAGGAAAGATATTCCTGAAAATAAAAATAATTCTAAAATGGAACAAAATCTATACTGGGAATAACTAAATAATTGTACCTAAAATTTCAATAGGATTACACGTATTGTTCTGAAATTGCTTGATGTTCGCAATATATAAAAATGAATAAGTACTAAAAAAATTCTTTCATTTAGCGATGTCAAACATGTCATTATATACGAAAGAAATAAATATCCAGCATTTTAAAACTTGTCATTTTTACATCATTAACACACTGATTCTTTACTTGGATATTAATTTACTGATTTTTGGATTTTGTGGTGAAATTAATTGTGAAATAATTCGAAATATGGAATACATGTTTATTGAGTATGCATTTGATGTATGGTCTTGCATCTTGCATTGCTTTGGAAGCCAGGAGGTTATATCACGATAGATATCCTAATCGTACTCTTCCAGATCAGGAAATTTTGTGAAAAGAAATACTGATGCTGGTCACGGAAGAACAGTACGTACGCCGCAGTTAGAGGACTCTTCTTCAACGAGCACTCGAAAATTATCAGCGCAGATTAATACGTCGAAAACAATAGTACATGAAGTTCTTCAAGAACAGCTGTTAAAAAAGTGCATGAATTGATTACTGAAAATTTTCCCCGTAGAATGCAGTTTGCAAACCGGCTGTTAGATCAGCAACGAAATAATGTAAATTTCATTAGCACTATTCTCTTCACGGATGAAGCAGGGTTTAACAAAAATAGTATCATAAATTTACACAATTCATATGTATGGGTTGATGAAAATCATCATGCAACTATTGTTTCGCATCATCAACATCAGTTCCAATCCAATTAATGTTTGGGCAGGAATCATTAAAAATTTTTTGATTGGACCATTCATGTTTCTGGTACGCCTGAATAGAGAACTTTATTTGGAGTTGCTCCAGAATGCTTGTAACAATTTACTAAGGCACTTACAACTTGAAACCCTCCAGAACATGTACTACTTGCACGATGGAGCATCACCTCATTTCAGCGTTGCTGTGAAGGAGCACCTGAATAACGTCTATCCAAACCATTGGATAGGTAGTGGAGGACTTATTACCTGGCCTCTTCGATCTCCCGACCTAACGCCGTTGGACTTTTACCTCTGGGGACATCTAAAAACCGTAGTGTATTCCAGTCCGGTCAATAGTAGGGAGAAACTTCTACGGAGAATCGAGTTTCATTGTGATCAAATAGGAAACAATGCTAAGTTAATCTGGCGGGTACAGCAGTCCTCAATTTGTCGTGCTTGCGAATATGTCAGACTTCGTGGAACCCATGTTCAACTCTCTTATGAAGTTTTTAACTAAGCAGTTAGTTTAGCTTTTTATTGAAACTGTGGTAACCGGGGAAAAGTGCTCTTTTTCATATTCGACCGGACAGAAGTTAGGGGAATAAGAGTGTAAATATAATGACGTTTTTTCGGTTAGGAATAGCGAGATGAATGAAAAATACTTATTTTTAGTAATCAATTAAAGTTATGTAAAAAAGTTGTCAAAAGTGGACAGTAATTTGAGGGGTCTTATCTGGTATATATCATATTAAAAAATTAAATATACCTTGTGGTTCAATAATTATGTGTTAATATTATGTGTTGATTCCATTGCAGCTCTTTGGGAGCTTATTTATCCGAAGAGGAGGCCTATACGAAAAAAGTTTATATGAACTTGTAATATTTTTTTCACGTGCATATCTGAGAGATTTCCACATTTTCCCTAACACTCTGTATAATGGTGGGAGAAAAACGCAAGTTCGAGATAGTCAAGAAAGAAAAAGAGGGAGAGGATCTCTAATTTGCACCTCTGATTTAAAAAGAACGAGGCATTTCTAGCCAGTTGACTTTCAGATGCCCAACACCAACCATAACCCCACTTTTTGTAGACCAGTGTTGTTATTATTAGTATTGGAGGATTAATAGCACCATGAATATAATTATGCTCAATGAAATGATAAGAAAACAGAAAATTTCAAATAAAAAAAGGTGCTTTTAGGATCTAAACTAGTCGTTATCTCGTCTTTGTTCAATGATTGTTTAAGCATTTCTTTTTATTATAATTTTTCATTTAAAAGAAGGCTTTTCCTGATTTTTATCTTTATTAATTTATGGGTTTGATTTATTATATTCCATGACGGATTATAGGAGCGCCCATAAGTAAAAGAAAATACACCGAAAAGTAAAAGTCATTCAGTATTTTACTTAAAAGCTCAACGGGGGTGCAGGTATTTAGGTCAGGTTTATTTTAACAACAAAAGTGAGCAAGTCCATTAGAATATTAATAGCGTTATGTAGTTGAGGCTATTTATTTTTTATTTTTAAGATTCTTATGAACAGTTATTTATGTATTGATGACCAAATATGGTCTGTAATATATCAAAATGTCGAAATTTGGTTTACCCAAGTGCTTTCTTACTAGGCATGTGGATACTGCAACAAGTATACCTTGTCTTATTGATCGCCATGAGGTGCAATGATTTGTATGGCAACATTGAATTCTCCGCTAGTTTCTTACATTGGTGTGAATGTGTTGTGTATGAATGTCAATTCTATTATTCTAACTAACAGGTTTAGACAATAACTATCTCTTTCTATACTATGTCTAAAACAATAAGTCGCTCTTCCTTGTTTTACTTGACAGGTTAATTGAGTATATTCAGTAAGAACGACCAGGATAATTGTTTCTGTAAAACAATATTTAATTTGAATTTCTGTTTTTAGTTTCCTCAAAATTATCATTTTCCTGTTCAAAGCAATTCCTTTAAAGCTAATTTTTTAACTTCTCCGGAACAGCGGAAATATGTTACAATTTTATTATTTTCAGATAACAAGCATGAAATGTCAGTTCTTATAAATAAATGAAAATGCTTTTTCTGTGACTGTTTACTTATTTTATTTTTTACAATAAAACTGTTATTTAGCAAAATAGCTAAAATGTGAAATATGCGCCAAAAACAAATCGAGACTTATTTTTTTTAACTATATGTTTTAGAAAAGATTGTGGAAATTAGTGGGTATTTTTGTAAATAACTAGTATAATCTACATCCTTATTCGGACGTAGAGTATTAGAAGTTAACGAAAAAAAGTATTAAGGCGTTTGTTTTTAAAAATTTTATATCATGAATTAATATAATATATTGTATAAGTAAGGTATCAAAATGTTCACATAATCTATTGCAAAGTAAGAGAGTTTCATCATTTAAAAATAGCTTCGATTAGGTCTTTGTTAAAATTATTTTCTCCTCGATGCTTTTAGGAAACTGATATGTTAGGTATTTATATGGGGTTAACAACATTCATAAAAATGTTGACATTTCCTTCATAACAACGGAGCTTTAATTTAAAGAAAGTAACGTAACATTATGTACTAAACCATTTTTATAAAACAAAAATTAAACTCTAAAGAGGATAATGTTAAAGCAGTTTATATTTAATTGTATACCAAACAATATTTATTAAGACACTTTAAATATAAAAAAGCTTGTAAATACAAGATAATTCTTACATTAATACAATCATCTTTAATCTAAATATATACATAGAGATTTACTAGCATCTTTTAATTTTTACTCTACGTCAAACTTTCCTTTTACGTAACTGTTTGAGGATCCTGAATTGACCTTTCCTAGAGTTGAATTTTTTAAATGGTAATTAATCGCAGCTTCTCACTACTTTGACAAAGGATTTTCATGACACAAATTTCCTATCTGAGCTAAAATCGAGAATTTTTGTTTTGTTAATTAATAATATATTCAAACAAAAGGTTATTATTTTCTTTTAGACAAAACAAATACATAAAAGTAAAATTTATGTAATTTCCAAACATGCTTAATAATATTAAAAAATTTCATATTATATGCAATCATTTATTTTTTATTTTAATATGGTATCTTGGTTTTTAAACGTATAATCATTTTAAATTTTAACACCATACGAGTTTCGATGTTCAGCTTTGTATGTCAGTGGAACATTAACTTTATGGTAAAACGATATTGTTGTTGGTTAATGCACACCTAATTCAGGACTTTTTTTTGTAGAGCCAGTGTGTTATTAAGTCCAAGTTTAGTTGCTTCAAGATGTTTACATCAAACAGTGTTTCATAGTTTTTTTCAGGTAGTTTATTTGTAAGAAACACCGCACAAACTTTTTGCTCATCTTCTTGTATAAAACTATTTCCAGAAAAATGCTTTGAACAGAGTTACTCATCTGGTGTATAAAGGAATTACTATCATGACCAATTTGCTTCAGTCCTTGAATTTGAAGATTCTTTTCTCTTAGAAAACCAAAATATTGATAGCATCACATCCATAAGATTAAACTTGTTACCCTTAGATTAACAATTTGATTCTAAGATAAAATTTTATATAATTTTTATTGAATGCTTGATAACTTACCAATTAAATAAATTGCAATTTACCAGATGAGGTATTTGCACGTCTTACGATGAAGAATCACATTTTTTAAAATACCAAAAAAAACTTGAAATTTTCAGTAAAACGTTACATAAAATGTGATAAAATGCATAAAACAGCAAAATCAAAAATAAATTATTGTCAAAATGAAAAGTATTTAGTCAATGTCAAAAATACACTTTCACCAATATAATAAAAACTTAGAGAATTCATTGTTGCCAAAGCAATTATTTGCACATAATGGCAGGGAGCATAGTGACGTCATTTTTATTATAAGGGAGGTATTATGCATGATCAGTCCAGTTTTATGTGTCAAGATCGTGCCTTGTAGTTACAATGCAATGACGCTTTAAAATATTCCACAAATAGTAGAAAAAATTATATAAATTTGAGCTCAGTTTCAGTTAATATTCAACATCAATTAACTGAGGTAAATTCATTTCTAACCAACATTTAAATACTTCTCAAATATCTGATGCTAACTTGAAAGCAAGAAGTCATTTTAGCTTTTGGTTTCAGCTGTGTGAAGGCATGGTAATTCACTCTCAAATATTTATATAAAAAAATAATTTATTTTAACTTTTTCTTTTTTACAACAGGTTTTGACTTTTGAACAGGGGCGCCATTTCTTTATGTTTGCAGGTTTGCGCAACCTACCAAAAAATTGTAAATTAAAATGAAACATACTAATAGACAAAAGAGCAAATATTTTTTTACTTTCTGCTGATAATGTTATGATTAAATTTAAATCAATTTTTTTATCTAGATTATACGCGAATAGCAGTCTATTGAAATAATCACACTTACGTCGCCTAAATATCAAGAATAATTTGTCTGTGTTACAGTATTACATCTAGAGACGTTATAGCTTTGCTGGCGTGCATTTTTAATGCCTTCAAAGCTAATACATTGGAGCGTATATGGAGTGTCCTATCTAAGACTTGAAGATTAATTTCGTCTCATAAGCTTAATAAATCTTGCAAGGCAACTTGTACACCTGTGTTTAAGTTGTATTTTCGCTGTCAATTTATTTCAACCAGATTCAAAGAGTTTTTGGACATGAAATAGTGACGTCACACTAAAATTGTTTGCAGATGTTTTAGTACAATTATAGATATGCTTTTAAATAAATGAACATACGCACTTCGTCATTATCGGGCGATCAGAAGAGTAACGTCATTTCAAATGTGTTATAAAACAGATCTAAACATATATTAAACCGCGTTACCCTGCGAGAAAACACCTTTATTGCCCCTCCCTTCTAGGGCTATTCTTTTGAGTCATTATTACTTTCAGTTTTAGTTCTCTTAAAACAATAATGATCACTTTGACCAAATGACAAGTAAATACATATTCAAGAGAACGTGATCAGTTTCACTTTTTTCACTTTGATCACTAATAATTTACTCTGAAAAATACTTACAGAGCCATTCTATAATCGACCATTAAGTGATAAGACTGAAATAAAAATGCTTGGAAGGTTTATTCCGAATTTAAAAATAGAACAATCCGTGTCTAGCAAAAAAAGGACTTTTACTAGGTTGTTTAATTCGGGCCTTTATGATAAACATATGTGGCTTGGTGGTTGTGAAATTAAAAATGCTCTATTTTGGTTTCCTTGTTTATTATTTGTAGGAGAAAGTTCTTGGACAAAAGTAGATTTTATCGATCTATATCATTGGTGGGATCGCATTAAAAAATATACTTTGTCGGCAAAACATATGAAAAATGTTCTGCAATACTCACTTTTGGGAACTATTAACGTAGCTGCTCAATTAAGCAGCGCTTATCGAAGAAATTAACTGCACAATGAAAAAGTGACACATAATCGATACGTCTTCCTCTAATCCCGAGATTTTACTGCTGAGTTAGGTGGTGCCCTGAAACAACATTTGGAAGAAGCATCGGTATTTAAAGGTACGTCAAAAATCATTCAAAATGAACATTTACAAGCAACGGTTATTCTATGTCAAGCGGAAATTTCAGAACTTCTTGTACATTATAACTATTTTTTGCAAAACATGAACCTAAGACAGACAAACTTTTAAAAATTTTAATTACTATTTCGATGACATCTGCTGAAGCAGAACGATGTTTTTCTATCATCAAAGGGGTCTTATTGAAAGCATGCCTGATTTCAATCAGCAGGTTATTGATAAGTTTATTAATGCCAAAAATCGGCTTATAAATTTTCTTTATAAATAACTCACAAAGTGAGTTATACGCGCATTTTGTTTTAACCGCTATATTTTTAAAATTTAGTTCCTTCTTTATGTTTAGTTATTTAAAATACACTGTTTTGTTTCATAATAACTCAATTTAAAAAAAATTTTATTTTTTCATCCACTGGTGCTTATGACAGATTTTATACATATCTATGTTTTTAATGTACCATTAGAATTGCATCCTCTACTTTTTTAATGCACAAGCCGTCACTGCTCTTGAATAATCAGACATATGCCCTCCAAGATCCTGTTTATTACAACTGAATTAAATCAACACTTTTATCATAAAATTTTACATGACTGCCTATTGCAGAAATACCCTTTCGATGCACAAGGTCTAATTGTAGAGAAAAAATTTCACCTATCCCCTACCGAGCACGTAATCACCACCAGTGTTGCCAAGTTACACAAAAAAAATTCACTGAATTAAGTGTTCCTCTCTTACATGACAACCTTGAGATTCTAACTACATTTTTCTTATTGATCATGAGAGTCCACTCACGAACGTTCAATGGCGAAAATGAAACTAATCAATTAACATTAAGATCATAAAATATCATACCATTTGTTCTGGTTTGCATTTGTTATTGATAGAAACGTATGTCCTCTTCTTCTAAAAACTCTATCAAGTTTATTCTATCTTTTCATGAATAAGTGTTTCAAAGTTCTTTAATAATATCAAAACAATTACTTCAAAATCTAAAAACTAGTGTATCTCTTTTGCGATATCGCCCAGTTTTTTCCTGTCAAATCAATGGATGTGCCATATTTCTCTTCATTTTCATCTTTAGGTTTATTTTATATCTTTAGAATGACTTGCTTAAGTTCTGCAACCAATATATATCGTCATCTTTTTATGCGCCCAGACATTTTCTTTCCCAGAAACAGCTAAACACAAAACTATAATTTAAGTAGAGAATTGATTTGTGCAAAAAAATCCTTAATATGCAAATAAATAGATTAAATTTATACCGTAATGATCTTTTGAAATATGAGTGTGCTTAGCGAGGTCACCGATCACCCACACCATATTGAGGCCACGGTGGGGAAATAAACCGGCATAAAGAGCTAAGGACACCATCATTTCGAGGAAAACTGTACTATGTATTCTACATTCTAGTAGACGAAAGGTGAATGGACTGGTCTGGAAGCACAAATGCTTGGCCGCGTCCTATTGGTCTGGTGTTAAACGTGAGGCATGTTTTAAATCCTCTCACCGCCATCCTTTCCTTGCTAGTCACTCAGGGACCCCATAAGTACGAGGATACTAACCTTCCTATATTCTATCGATACTGTTGCGGACCCAGTAAGCCGAGGCAGTGTCACTCCTCCCCTTCTAAGCTATCGTTACTGGTGGACATTGTCGCAGAAGCGTCAAGCCCGAACAATGTTGTACTGTTAAAATAAATGATGTTATTTTTAGAACCTTTTGTTTTATTTTGAATATGTATTTCTTTTAATACCTCAGGAAATATTAAATCGCAGCCAGAAGCCAGTTACTGATCTGCAGAAATGGCCCCTGGCTTGCTCTTTCTCCACTGTAACAAGCTGCTGGATGCATGTGGGCTCTTTAGCACATTAATCCAGAGGATGGTTCTCCAAATGGTTAACTGTTAGATATCTTGACCCATAGATAGCTGAAACTGTAAGATGTTTTCACCAATAGATAGCTTAACTATGGAATATCGTAGCCAATAGCTAAATTAACTATGGGATGTATTATCTGATGACTGTCTAAATAGGGGGTATCTATACCCTGATGCTTGGGTGACTTAGTGATAAGATCAAAAGGGCGTCACAAATTTTCCAACTGATCTTGTGTTACTGAGATCGGTTCAATTTTACCATGTCTGTGAATACCAGTTTGCATATCTGTAATATAGCGGCAGCCAAGCTAGTTTTCTTCTCCGTAGGCGTCAACTGAATCATGCCTCCGAGTCATCAGCGTAGTTCATACGAAAGTAACAGATACGGAAATAAGCCGGAAAGTCGTTCCAGGTACTCCAACTGGTACGGATATTGCGAAATCATAAGGAGGCACTAGTTTGTAGATGCTTCGAAATTTGTGGCAATAAACTGTCCGTCCTAACGCTTTGTGACATACAAATTTTCTGCAAGCACTTGATTAATGTGATCAAGTCATTGTAACCCTTGAAGTGATCATTCCATTTAAGAACTTTTAGTGGCAGCCGAATATTTGAATCATACCATGGAGATGTAAATGATGGCGGCTCCATCGTAACGGTCAGCAACGAATTTTAGGGTGTTCCATTGTAAATTTAAATCGATTGGAGTTATTTCAAAAACACTTTCAGAAGTCCCAATGTCCATTTGAATGGATCAAGGTTGTGAATAAAATATTCGTCTAAGATATTATTGTCTAATTAAATAAACAGCAGTTTTTTCTGCCCACTTAATTTATGTAATATCATATGTGGCACATCCAAAGGCAGACATTTTAGTTAGTATTTTCGATTCAAAATGTTCTGACAGAATTTTGTCACCGTCATAGGACTTATGGGTAATTTATAATTGAGTTCTTATTACAAATGTTGGATTAGAGCTATACAAAAATAAGAGCTATTAATTTTTTAATCAAATACTAATTAACGGTAATGTGTTTTATGAAGTAGCTAGCAAAATTCAACGAAATCTCTAGAGCAATCTCAATCATATCGAGAATGATTTAGAAAACAAATATTGATCACCTCCTATTTTAAAAAGAAAGCGGTTGTGGACCAACATTGAAATAGACCATCAGCATTCAAGAATTTACTCCCTAAAATACTACCATAAAATTATGGGACACCCTGTATAGTTAATCTTATATTGAATCTATATCCTCTCTTAGTTTGATTTATATATTAATGAAAACTGGTCTAACTTTAAATTTAATATTTATAAAATTACTAAGTTTTAAAAGCCTACTTATCAAAAAATTATTATCCCAATTTGTCAGTTAATGGGAGAGTAAAATTATTAATTTATATTGGGAGTTACAAAATTGCCTCGCAAATTAAAGTTGAGTTAGTTTTCATTAAATATGTATCTATATGAGTAAAATTTTATATTAAATTGCGATTTGGTTGAAAAGCAAACATAGAAAGTCGATAACTGGTCGAGTCTAGGACGGCAACATCAACGTGGTGTTGGTAAATGGGGAACGCTAAAGATTCAATAATGGTAAAAAAATGGGTTTGCTACGATGATATATTTAATTATATATTAGAAAGTACTTTTTTTAGTATACTATGTTAAAAAAAAATCACTAGCTGAAAAACGTTCTTACCACAGAAATATTTTTATTCAAAATCAGGACAAAATTAAGAAGTCACGTTTATAAAAATAATTGTATATTCAGCTAAGAAAACATATTTATTACAGCTGTAAATCATAAAAAAATAAATTTTCACCCCTTATCAAATATGACGGGTGGAATACAATCAAAAGTTTTTAAACTATTTCCCACATCCCTGAGTAGAGTCCTAGTATTGATTTTTAAAACCAGTATCCATTTATAAATTTTACTTTAAGTTCTTCATCAGTTGTCAATTCTATATGTTATCAAAATGCATATATATATATATATATATATATATATATATATATATATATATATATATATATATATATATATATATATATATATATATATATATATATATACATACATATATATATATATATATATATATATATATACATATATATATATATATATATAAATATATATATATATATATATATATATATATATATATATATATATATATATATATATATATATATATATATATATATATATATATATATGTATGTATGTATGTATGGGGCATTCTTTTTTAAATGAGCCACCCCATCTGCCCCTTTTAATTTTACAAAAAAAAACGTTGTCGGGTATTAGAATTTTCGCTTCAAACTCTAGTTTTTGATTCTGTATGGTGTTTTGCAAAAATCATCAAATACAACCTTAAAATTGTGTTTCCATGAAGGCACCTCACAAGAAAATAGGTTATCTTCACAAATAAATGCCTCAAAAAAAAGAAAAAATATTATTTTAGCTAGAACTATATTATACTCTATGATACAAATCCACCGTCAGAATTAAGATGGTAAGTATAATTTTTTTTATAACCTCAAAAAATATTAAAAAATGAAGATTTCAAAAAAGTCATAGAATTCAGCGGTTTAAGCAAGCTCTGTATATGTAGGTAGAATCTGAAGTCATATTAGTAGAATTCAAAATGGCGGATCAACTGGCGGACAAAATTTTCGAAAAATCAATATATTAAGGCCAAATTTGGTATATTGGGGTTCTTTGGGTCAATAATCACAATTCCAAAGTCAGATTCACAAAATTCAAAATGGCAGATTCAATATGGACGTTACAAAATGTAAATTCTACTGAACTACGACTCTCAGCTTTATTATTGGAATATCGGTTATTGAAGATTCCCTGCATTAGCTAGTGTTAGTTCGCCCCCTTCTTTTTTAGGGGCATGCCGCTATCCACCACCTGGGGAGGCGCTCAATGCGGAACTGGTAAACCCGGCACGAGTCTGTCTGTGTCAATATCTGCATGTGTCTGTTTGTGTCATTTTAGGTCTGTCTGTGATTTTCTAGCCTGTTCTATTTGCAGCTTAAAACTATAATCTATATCTTTAAATGAAAACAGTTTTACCATTTTTTATTATGAAAGCGTGAATTTTCGAAATTTCAGAACACTCTCCTAATTTTCAATTTTTTTTCTAATTTTCGTCTAATTTTGTCATGATACGCTTTATCAAAATAAAGAACATATATATAGTCTGGAAATGTTTAGTTGCCCATCCGTATAGCGTCTGTGGTGTTAAAATTACATGAGTTGGTTTTGCAGCAAGGTTTGCCCTGTATGCTGCTCTTTTGAACGTAGCTCCTATTCTATCATACATGCTTTTACCATTATAAGTTGGTGTGAAGTGCCATTCCCGAATTATATTGGCCAGTGAATAAACTGTGAAAATGTTTTAACATCGTCAAGAAAGAATTTAAAATATTTTTATTTATGGAATTGCTGGAAAATGCGGACGAACGGCATTTCTTTGTAATAAAATAAATCAAAAACGCAAAGTAAGTCATAGGTATTTTCTGCTTTGGTGACAAAATTTTCAGAAACTTATTAGGTGGAAAATATAAAAAAAAATAACCTGCGAGTACTAAATAAGAAAGCTCAAATTGAGGTTCTGTGAACATTTGTTGCAAAGTCTACCAGCTTCTTAAGAACAGTAGCAAAACATACTAGAATGTTACACGAGATTGTAAAGAAAGCATTGAAATTACATAAATTCCATCCTCATAAAATGCAGACATTTCATTCGTCCTATTAAAGAAAACTTCACAGGTGATTTGTGCCTCATTATACCTGGAAAAACCATCGATATTCTTATTAGGCAGGAGCCAGAGACTCAAATTGATGAAGCAAATAATTTAGTTTTACAAGAAGTTATGTTACATTTCCAGGAGGATGATGATCCGACAGTGATTAATTGAAAGGTTCCCAGATAGATGTATTGGCAGACGAGGAGCAACTAAATGACTTCCGACATCACCAGATTTAACTCCCTTGGATTTCTTTCTTTGGGACATTTTAAATACGTTTTTTATAAAACACAACCTACTAATATTGATGATTTTAAAAGGCGAATTATAGCAATATGCCCTTTGAAGTTTTCCGAAATGTTAAAGAACAGTTCGAAAATAAACTTGATTACTGTTTAGAACATAATGGACCATATTTTGAATAGTTTATAAAATAATGGGTAAGTGGATCCTACTCGCTTTATTTTTAAAAATTCTTCCTCATAAACTAAAAGCTTTTTTTCGTAAAAATTAAATAAACAGCAAATAAAAAATCAAACATCGAAACTAGACTTTGCTCCTGTTCAAGGCTTAGAACTAATGTCACCTAATTATACCTAAATCTATCTACTAAGAATGCTATATGCGTTAATAATAATTAATACTAAAAACAATAAATCTCAGTGCAAGTAAGTTTTAATTACTTCCTTTCTGGAAAACCATTTCTTTCAAACTACTAAATCTCAGTTGCGAGCGCCAAATATCAAAAAGTTTTATATGTTTCCTTCAAGATATTCGTTTAAATTCCTTTTAAGTAAAATTTTGTTGTTATTTGTATCAAATATGATTTTTATCAAAAAAAAAAAATCTAAAAATTTTCAAGTTGAAGTAATAAAAATATTATTTCATTGTCGCAGAAAAATTGCCACTATACTTGTAAAATAGTAGGCCTTGATTCTAAATTTGATTGTCTAGAAAATCCGTCAGGTCAGTTTTTCTCAACCAATTGGGGCGCTTCCCTTTGGAAGGTCCAGTGTAAAATAAAGGGTGGGGAGTAATTTTACTAATTGGTAGTGGGGTATTTAATTTGAGATGGTGTATTGAGACCAAAGAAAAATGAATAAAATAAATTTAGACTTCAATAGGCTTCTAAACTGGTATAGAAACTCAGATCGCCAAAACAAAAAGGTCGACAAATATTACATTAGGTAATATCAAAATAATCAGGCTTTAAAATAGAAAAAAAATCTTTTAATGTTCTAAGTCCTTTGAAATGCTTTTATCAAACGAAATACTTGGCAGTCGATAAATTCCAAAAGATAATAAAATTAAAATCAAATTAGTTTGTTTTCTTTGTGCCTTTATTAAGTAGATTGTTTATTTAGTTCTCGTTTGAAGCTGTAATGGTACCTCATGATAATGAGACGAGGGGCTAGTTGTAAATGAAAATAAATTAAATAAATTGCTACAAAATATTTTTAAACAAGATCCTTCAACTTTTTTTTATCGCCCTGTAAGAATAAAGCTCCTTATTTGGAATGTGACCTCAGTAAAATATATGCCTATATTTATTTTATATAATCTCTTATTTCCTTTAATCTTAGCTTCCATTAAAAGTGATATTTGGCGTGGGTAAGTGACTTAATTTAAGGCTCTAATATCTAGGGAATTTCGGAATAATTCCCTTTTCGAAGCGATTCGTCCCAACATAGCTGTTTAATTAAACGGAAATAGAAATAATGAGACTTATCTGGCACGAAAAAAGAAAAAAGTCACGTCTTTCAAATACTATTCGAAAATAAACAGATTTAGTATAAAGCTAAGTCGAAATAATTGTCGTTACTCCGTTTTTCAAGAGATTAGGATTTTTATCTGACTTGGCATATTTAAATGATTTTGCTTCTTTACATAAAAAAGCTCTTATATTAGGTAAAATATTTATACCACGTTTTTACACAAATATTTTTATTAGTTATAAATATAATCTTTTTATACGATTTGTAGACGATCTACTAATTTACACATGGTTAAAATTTTATAGTTGTTTTTTCATCAACTCTAAATTACCTCATTAAGAAGAAATTTTGCATCCATGAATTAAACCAATGACAATCCACAGAGAATGATGGTGACCAGCAAGGTAGTAACGGATTTCTGTAATGGATACCGCTAGAAGTTTTGCACCTCGACTGAAATATTGAAGTTCGTAGTGACACCGCAGAGTATCTGATGACTAAGAAGATGGTAGATGATCTTTTCAAAAGCTACAACTGAGGGATTTAAACTTTTAAATTTATAGTCACACTCCTACACCTTCAACGTAAAGGTCTAATGTATTACGGAATTTTTTGTATTTTTTGAACACCTACTATAAACCTATACGAGAATATATAATCATTTCAGTAGTTCCAGCGTTGCACAACCAGTAAACATGATTTCGTGAATGATTATCAATTACAAGAAAAAGTAAATTCAGTGAACCATTTTTCACATTTGTCAAGATCTTGCATCCAAAATAGTGTTTTGTGAGAAGAAAAATTGTAATTATTTTTTATAGCTTATTTAGCTCAAAAGAATCTTGGATTATCTTTGTTAGTTTAAGTCCCTTTTTTTATTTGATTGGTTAGGTTGGCCAAATTTAAAAATCTGTCAAATGTCTTTTGTTTGAAAGCTTTTCTGTGGTGAGAAACCCTAATCATGAACTTTGGATCTTTCATTCCGACTGTTGGTGACCAATGTACATTTCTTCGTTTTCTTGAGATTTTTGTTTAACTTAATATTGTACTTTGCATTCGGCTAACGTCTGATCAACTTTTCTATTTTATTTTATTACTATTTTAAACTTCAGTAATTAAATATATTTGTTAATTCTAAAAGCTTAAATAGTCACAAATCTTTAACTTTACGAATTCCTGTTTATTGATAATGTTTTGAAGAATTTGAACTTTGAATTTTTAAACAGGCTATTTAAAAGATTTCGCACAATTTGCATGTTATTAACCTTCTAGTATTTTAACATCTGTTTACAATCATATATATTTATTGTTAATAAATGTTTCTTTTACTTTTGACTTTTATTTTACATATACACTGTTTCTTCCTAGATTAGAATAATTTGTAGGAGATGCAAATTTGAAAATAAGGTCCTTCGCGCAATTCTAAACCTTATTGTGTTTCAGATAAAGTTTAACCACAAATTGATTATTAAAAATATAAAATTTAAGGTGAATGCAACAAATGATAACTAAGAAGGCTATGGTGAAACTATGGAACGGTTGGAATGCTTTGACTAAGCTATTTAGGCTCCTAGTGACACTCTTACACCCTAAATTCTGATCACCAAAGGTAAGAACAGATTTTTTCAAAAGCTCCAGCTAGAGTTTTATACTTAAGCTTTTAAATTCATAGTCACACTCCTATTCTTCCAAACTAGAGCGGTCTTATGACGAATAGAAAGCTGATAACAAATCTCTGTGAGAACTACAGTACTCAAGTCAAGGTTGATTTGGCGCCTTGGACTATTCGGATAAATTATCGGAACAGTTGAAGCATCGAATTTTTTACGTACTTTTATTTTTGAGTCTTACGACACCCTGAAATTCTTGACGCTTTCACAGATTTTTCCAAATATGTAAACAATGTAGTGGCACTTTTTAAAATGCGGTTATTTTCGCGAAAATTGACAAATTCTGTACTCAAAAAAGTGCAAACCTTTACTAGTTGGGACACTCTTGTGTGAAATGTTACGTAATAATAGGGGATATGGAACCTAACACTTCTTCTTCTTCTTTAGGTGCCATCTTCGTTCCGAAAGTTGGCGATCATCAGAGCTATACGTATTTTCGAGACTGCTGACCTAAACAGCTGGTTATTGCTGCAATTATACCATTCTCTTAGATTTTTTAACCAAGAGTTTCGTCTTCTTCCTACAGATCTCTTTCCCATAATTTTTCCCTGTATAATAGTTCTCAGTAATTGATATCTTTCTCCTCTCGTAACGTGTCCCAGGTATTGTAATTTTCGTTTTTTAATTGTAAGTATGACCTCCTTTTCTTTATTCATTCTCCTCAGTACTTCAGCGTTTGTGATTTTCTCTCTCCTAACACTAGCGTCATCTAATGAAAACTGCTCAGATGTAAGAAATGGCGACGTTATATATAAAAAAATGCAATATTTGAAACGAAATGCTAAGAAAAACTTGTATTGAAACTTTTTTATTTGAGATGGTCTCCTCATTAACCAACAATATAAGTCCTGTATATTTTTGTATTATTTGATAGACCATTAAAAAACCTTAAATTTATTTCATCATTTATCTATCTTCAATTGTTTTTGAGGTATTTCAGTCTTATATTTGATTAAATATTTTTTTAGCCCTAATAGCTAGAAATCGGATTTCTGTAACTGATTACTAAGGCGGATTTGGTGGGAATAAAATATTATAAATTCGGTCTTTAAATCTTTAGGTTAAGAGGAGCTGGTAATTTATTTCCACTTTCATCATGGCATCCTTTAAATAAACAACTGTAACGTATATAAATGTGGCTTCTCTCAAATTTTTACTTGGAATTTTGGTTCAGATATTATTCAAATCGCTTGATACAAACTTAGAGTTTTTTCTATTTTTATAGTTGTATATGCTACATGTGTCCTTATAGTGCTCCTGAATCCGGTCCTACCCGATCTCCACTAATAGTAGTTCTTATGGAAAAGCGAAATAGAATATTTTTTTTTATTCTTGAAATCAAATTATTTTTTAAATTAACATATATACAGAAAAAACCAACTACCATTAATTAATTTTCTCCTCGCAGCAAATCTTCAAATAAATTCCATTCTTATATTAATATATATATATATATATATATATATATATATATATATATATATATATATATATATATATATATATATATATATATATATGAATTAGTACCTTACTCCTCAGTGGCGTTATAGTTCTTTAGATGTTTAGAATCCTGTATTGCATATTTTTTATGTTAGTGAATTTTCTACAATATCCCAAGAAAAATTATAATGGGGTACTGTCATCAGATCCTTGGCTAAGTACTTCAAAATTAAAGTCTTTATACAATTAAAGTAAATTTTTTTCAACTCAGAGGCCTTTTTATCGATCCGTTTCTGGACATAGATCTTAGACTAGGCGTTATGGATCTACCCTTCTTTAGTTTAGAATTGTATTTAATTATTTAATTATTTATTTCCGTGAAGTGTTACATAAACTTCATTTATCTTTGTCGATCTTATCCGTTAAATTTAACGTCAGGTAAACACGTCGTGTTTGCCAGACACGTCGAAAATAAAGTCAGACTTGAGTTTCGTCAGATAAACACGAGGTATGTGGGCTTATCGGTTCTAAAATATCATCGTTTTGAGCTGAGCCCTATTCTGTGGGTGTCAGTAAAAAAAAATTATGACATACGTAGGCTAAGCATCATACAAAAAAATGTTTAACTTCCGGCAGTTCAACAGAAATTTTGTGCTTATGGAATCACATTTAAAATGCGAGGAATACAGAGAGAATAAAAAAGAATTAACGCCTAGAAATAGATGCTTAAAAATTTAAAAGAAGTTGATTTAAGTGCCATTTTTGTCTCGGAAAATAAAAAAAAAATATTTATTAAGTGGTAGTTTTGAAAACGATTTAAACAAAGTAAAATGTTAAATAAATCTGTCACATCTTACTTGTGGTATTTTGATTATTTATTCTTTTTAAATAAAGCATGAGGTTAAAAGTATAGGAGTAGAAAACATAATTGATGATGATGATGATACTTGAAAAAAAAACTCTCTCGTCATTACGAAAGCTGTCAATAAATATTTATTCGACCTCACACTGTATGAAGTTATCAATCCATCGTTCATCATTTCACAATTTTACTTAACGGGTAAAATTATTGAGGATAAAGGAAGTGTATGGGCCCCTTTACACGTTGCAATATCGCCTACATTGATAAAGTTTAGTTCTCCCACTATGTTTGTTATATCTTTCTCCTTTATTGTTTCTCGTATCTAACTATTCCTCCTATATTCTTCAAAATTACTCCATCATCTGGCGTTTGTAGCAGAATAATACATGTTATATCGATTGGCGGTCCCGTTACTTCTAATAGTATATCATAGAACTTTGAACCTCACAAAAAATTTGCGTTTAGTTCTAAATACATATTCATTACACGACAAAAGTTTACGCTTGGATAATTAATCAACATTACCACTCGAACTGAAACTTTCTATTAAGTTTCGAATAGAAAGCGAATTAGGTGGGCGTCGCTTCAGCTACAAGGTATTTTTTGTATTCTTTCAGCTTCACCGCATACGTAAATCATGTCTATTAACTTATTTTTGCAAAAATGTATGTCAAAATAATGTGATAAACATAATAAACGAACCTGCTGAAACCACGCGTTTCTACTTAGAATGCCCATTCTAGTATACGGGCCAAGTACAGATTTTGTAAATCATTTCCTCACGGGATATATATATATATATATATATATATATATATATATATATATATATATATATATATATACATATATATATATACAGGGACGGATCCAGCCACTCTCTTGGGGGGGGGGGCGGTGACATCACAAAAGTACATTATGGCAAGCGAAAGCAAGTTGTCGACGGGGGGGGGGGGGGGACCGGAGACATTCCTATTTCTAGTGTAAATGGCAGGGTGGTGCCTATTTTTCTGAATTTGAAGCTCTTGGAGAGGAGGGGATGCCAGCAACATATACATTCCTAGTATAAGAGGTAGAATCGGGTCTATTTTCCTGAACTCAGAGCTCTTGGGAGGGGGGGGGATCGCAAGCATACACATTCCTATACTCTATTCAAGAACTAGAGAGAGTAATAAACCTGTTACCGAATTCCCCAACGTATTTGCTCCAGTACCGCAGATAACGGAGAACTGCCGTAAATCTAATTATATTTAAATATTATAAGCTTTTATAAATTTACTGCAATAATAAAATTTCTGATAGTTCATTTTTATTTCTGTTAGTGAGAAAAGTACACCTTACAGTGTGTCCTTAGTGATTTATCTTGTTTGTGCTTGGTTTTATATATTATTTGAGATTAGTAAGATACCGAAAAAATATGGCCTCCACTTCTATATTTATTCCAAAATCGTTAAACCAAGGCATTTTTCCTCAATGAAAAACTTATTACGATGAATGCTTATGATGCCCTAAGATATCAATATCTAGATAATAATGTTAAAAGCTCTGTTGAGATGTGTTCCAACATGACAGGAAAATCTACTATGTACTGAATACTGGAGCAGAAAAAACCACTGGAATGTTTCGTACTCCCCCATTCGATCACAGGCAGATGAAAAACCTCATTGGAAGAAGAGATGAAAACTGCAATAAAAGGAATTGTACATATATTTTATTATGAGAAGCAGATCCCCACCGTCAACAAAATTCTTACTAAAATCAATGAAGATCGGGATTTACCTGAAATTAAAAGAACTGAGCTCTAGAAATTGCTCAGAGAACTTAATTTTTGATGGAAAAAACCAGATAGGAAATCTGTTCTTACAGATCGTCCGGAAACTGTCCGTTGGAGAAGGGAATATCTCTCTCAAGTAAAAGGCAGAGTTGCTAGAAATAATACAATGTACAAAATTAGTAATTTAACTGAACTTTTGAAAGATTTTTTTGGACAAAGTTACTGGGGAAAATTGGGAAAAATCCATATAATAAAAGAATAAAACAAAATGTGAAAACTTAATTAATTGAGAGACGATAGCTTCATTGAATTTGATTACGAATTAGATACCTAATGTTTACCAATGTAAACACAATTTGTTTTTGTTTTATTTAATTGTTTAATGCTGTTTATATATTTTTTTATTTTTTTATATATTTTTATTTTAGTGTGTTCCATTCTTTAATTTTATATATGTTTAATTCCAATTAGTCGTAATTTCTTTATTATTTTATTATTATATTTGTGTCTTTTTCTTAAGCGTGTAGAATTAATACGTTTATTTTATTTTTTTAAGCCCATCGGATATTTCATATAATAAAGGAACTTAAATTAAGATGCCAGTGCAATAGAAATAAAAATAAGTAGATCTAATTTTAACTGTAACATATAAAAATTAATTACATTTGAATCCCTTTTTAGTGTTTAATTTAAAAAATAAATAAACTGAAACGTCAAATTTCCTAAAATGTTTATAATTAATAATAAAATGACGGATAGCACAAAAAAAATTTTAATATTATATGGACGAATTTATTTTTTTATATATGTTTAACTTCTTTTCTTTTTGACAATGAGTATTTTGTAAGTATTTAAATTGTAACTTCGAATTTTTTGAAAGAATAAGGCTACGTTTTAGTCTGAATGTGCCTAAAACGGTTTTTATGCCAAAATTAAAAATAATAAAAATACAGTTGTGATTTGTGTTAAATATGTCAAAATTATCTGTATTTTGTACTGTATGTGAATTATTAAGAAATTATAAGAAATAAAATAATAATATAAAAACTTTTTATTTTCAATTTATTACTGAGATAATATTCTATGCCATAAATACTTAGTGATAAAATAAACCTCTTTCCGACGCCTATGACAAGGATTAAATTCCTTTTTAACACCTCCAAATGTCTATTGTTATCCAACCCAAATAGTCCATTATTATAGACCGGTATTTTTGATTATAAAATTTCTAACCCATTCCAAGGAAAAATATATATATCTAACAGATTTTGCCAAAGACACCGAATTAAAGAACACAGGTAGTTTGCGAAGGAAAACGGGTAAAAAACGATTTATTACTCTCTCTAGTCCTTGAATTAAGTATAGTATAAGAGGTAAAATCGGGTATATTTTCCTGAACTCAACGCTCTTGGGGGGGGGGGATCGCCCCCACCGCCCCCCCCCCCAGAACACAGAAAGGATATGATGGAGAGAAGTTTGCATTTACTGTTCTCATTTTACTTCATTCATACGCGGAGCTGCATATAGTTGTATGTTTGCTGAATGTGATTTCAGCACTACAACGGCATAATGTGGATATATCCACTGCTATTGCATCTCACACGGAGGAATCCGTGAAATCCGCATTAACATATATACGCCATCCGGCGGGAGGCCGGAGAAGCCGCGTTCAGTATGTGCATGCTTCCTTCCGATCTGTCCTTTGCACAGCCAGGTGCATGTCGGTACCCTGATGAGTCTAGTAGAGACGAAACATGTACCTCTGCCGTATCACTGTGGCGGGGAGGGTAAGTTTTGACTTTCTTCTCGGTATGGTGGTACAGGTAGGCCATCATCTCGATGGTGGTGGAATAGGATGAATTGCGTTTTATAACAATTTATTCTAACTGTGCAACCTCTAACACAGAAAGGATATGATGGAGAGAAGTTTGCATTTACTGTTCGCATTTTACTTCATTCATACGCGGAGCTGCATATAGTTGTATGTTTGCTGAATGTGATTTCAGCACTACAACGGCATAATGTGGATATATCCACTGCTATTGCATCTCACACGGAGGAATCCATGAAATCCGCATTAACATATATATATATATATATATATATATATATATATATATATATATATATATATATATATATATCCGGTTTCATAGCGTTCTACGCCTTCCGGTTCCCAGTCTCCATTGTTTTCGGTCTTCCCAATCCCCTGAAAGTAAGTTTCTTTCGGACATGGCTCGGTTAATGCCCTTACTCCAGGTAACTTTTAGTCTTCCTCTTTTTATTTGGTGTCCATTTTAGGATTTATTTTAATAGACGTTCGTCCGTCATTCTCTTCACATATCCATACCATACCAGCTGACGTTGTTCGATTTCACAGAGAATAGTTTTCTTTACGCCCAGAATCTCTATAATTCTCTCGTTGGTTATCCGTTCGATCCTTGACTTTCCGGCAGATCTTCGCCAAAAGTCCATTTCAAGAGTCAACAGTTTACGTTCTAAAGTTTTATTTATCTACCATGCTTCACATCCATACAATACAACGCTTTTAAATATTGCACTGTATAAAAGACGTTTTCTTTCCTTGGAGATGTTTATTGACCATAATAGTGAGTTTAGGCATCCGATAGCTTTTTTCCCTTTAGTTATTCGCTCCAATATTTCATCTTCAGTTCGTCCACTTTGACTGATCTTTGTTCCAAGGTAGGAATAATCAGAAGATGATTTTACTATGATATGGTCATCCACTTCCAAATCTGTTTCTTCTCCACCAATACACATATATTTAGTTTTACTGCAGTTGATAGTTAATCCCCATTCTGCGAATTATTTAAATAGTTTCTTCGTCATAAATTCGAGGTCTTCTTTATCTTAGATCACTACCACTTGGTCATCTGCAAAATGAAGCGTATATAAATGGATGTCATTATTTAATTCTCCTCCCGGGATATAACTCGTAAAATACTTCAGAGAGTTGTGTCATAAACCCCCGTGAACGTCAGCTGCGGCTTCGTGAGTGAGTTGAACAGTAGCGGAACCCTACACACAAAAAAAAATTTTAATCATTTCCTCCCGATTAAAAAATTGTCAAATGATAGCTGACACCATACGTTGAAGAAAAAAAAGTCAGCAAGCTGTAAGGTGGTGGACTATACGCCAGCGGGTAATACGAACATACCTGATCTAGTTGCCATGAAAGTTAGATCTTCTAGTTGCCCAGTATTTTTCTCATAATATTGTTATAATTTATATTACATACATCAATAAATAAATGTTTTTATAAGGTTATCAAGGATACAAATACAGAGACAAAGCTTTAAAATCTTTAGTAGCTATAGTTGTTGGTTGAAAACTAACAGAATTTTCTAGTTTTGTCGGTTTAGAAATAAAATAAAATAATTATTTATATCTGTATTTATAAGGTTGAAAACTGTTACTGTTGCACTTACCAGTTTTAATTGTTTACTGTCAGCTTAGACCAGTTTTAAATTAGACTGTGTTAGTGAAATAGGGGGCAAAATTTTTAATCTATAGAAATATTTTGAACTATGAACAACAATGACATCATTAATTGATATCTGACATATCCATTGAAATATTTTACATTTTAGATGTATACGTACTTAGAACATTTTGCATACGGACGCTATTTGTGTTATTTACAGTAACTGCAAAATTTCACCTCTGCCGAAAAAAGGAATAAACTAGTAAAGATTTTCGCATGAATATTTTTTATAACTTTTGACGTGGATTATTTCAACAATTGTGCATCCATAAACTGAAATCTTTATATAGCGATGAAATACCTACACAAACCACTATACATTAGTATTTTAGAAAATTTAGTCGAGGCGGTCGTTCGCTAACGGTAAAGGTAGTCAAAAATCATTGTACTGCAAAAAAACATTAATGCTATCCGTAAACTGATAATGTAATTCTATCATGTAACATATCGTGATATTAAGGCATTCCTGGACATAAGTAACATCAGAGTATATATTATATTGCATGAAGATTTGACAACGAGGGATATATATTCGTGTTGGATCCCTGATAATTTGACAATGGCTTAAAGATTCTTCATTATAAGGGTGCATCATACAATATTCCTTTGAGCAATAATTCAGGGCTAAGAAGAAATAATGAAATGGCTGAAGACGTTGAAATATAATTAAAAAAATACTTGAAGATATCCAAATTTTCCATTTTGATACAATGAATCAACTATGATGGTTGGTATCCAGGATATCATTGCAAGGATTGTATATGCAATAGGTGGGGCATATTGTTAGACAGCCAGATGAATGCTGAACAACACAAATTACGCGATGGCGATCTAAGGAAACAAAGAGAAGTGTAAGTAAACCTCCAGTGTGATAAGTAAATGATATAAAGCAGATAGCTGGCGGAAACTCTCAACAGAAGGCACAAAATAGGCATGAAAGAAAAAATTAGAAAATGTCTATTTCTAGGAGTGGACATTAAGGGGCTGACTAGGAAGAAAAAAAGAAATCAACTCTACCGACTAAAGAAGCACTACAATTGTACGTATGATTCAAAAAGAAGAAGATATTTTTCAAGAATTAGTATTTGTTATAAATTTGGGAAATGATACAAGGAATCGATTAATATTTTGAATATTTTTTCTCAGGAAAAAGAAATTTTAGTTACAAGAGTTTCATAACGTATTTAAAACAGGCAGTATCTAATATACTTGCTCTACATTGTCAGAATTTTGCTACGAATAATTTGAATAAACCCTGGCATACGTGGCACATTACGTTATTAAACCAGTAAGATTAGAAGCAACCGAGTGACATATTATTTGGCCATCTATTTAATGAAAATGATGACGATTTCAATAGCTTGCTTCATTATATGAAAGTTCGTTTGCTATCTAAGGGGAATTTTTCCGATCAGTTTTTACAGTCTCTTTGACTCAGTACTGGACTATCTTGAAAAGAGAGATGAAAAACTAGGCTTCAACGAATATAAAATTTGAAATAAAGTAAAATTTACAATTACAAGGTGATAAATTGAATTTAATTAAGACAAAAAACATCAGATCAGCTTTTGTATCTGTAAAACAGAAAGATTTACCTATTTACTGCCAACACTTGGACGTTTTTCATACTAATTTCACATAAACATTCCAGGATATTCTAAACAGGAACATACTGAGTTGGGTTTTAGATCTTTTTTTAAATGCAGATACAACAATCAATTTTAGAGGAAGAGCCAGTAGACTCTTAACTACCGAAGAACTTAAAGCAAAATTCAGAATGAGATGCTAAGTGTTCTGACTTTAAAAATCACAAACCAGAACTTGGCTTGGGGGAAATGGTTGAAAAATTTTTAAATGTATTCCCGTCTTTATATTTGGCTAAGCGTAGGTTCAGTGTGGTCGCAAGTTGACTTACCAACTAAACGAATAGACTACAGATCATTAAGCGTGGTGATTGGCGATTGCTGATGATAAAATTAGAATCCCATAATAACAAATTGTTAAAACTCCACCAGCCTTAACCACCTAATTTATTTATTTTACTTATTGATTTTTATCAATTCTATTATTCATAATAAACAATCTTCAAGTAAATTTGATGGTGCTTTAATTTTTAAACAATCTTTTAATATTGGGTTAAACTACTATAAGTTAGGAGGGCGTTGTATTTGTATTTACTTGCAAAAAGGGCGGAGGTCTAGAAAAGGTTAGGAACCTATGATCAAATCGTTGCCTCACCCTGTAAGATCTATTTTAAGATGTTTAAAGAATGACAAGTTGTTACTTGGCATAAGACGAATTGTACTCCGTAACAAAAATAATCCAATATCTAGCACCTAAATTACAATTTCCATATACGCTAATGAAACTGCCTAACTTTAATTACACCCTAGTTTTCTAAAGAGAACGTATTCGTCAGTAAAGCGTAAAGGGTTGTATAAGGGTTGGGATTAGTTGATAATTGGATTTATTGGTGGCTGCCTCACTCATGATCGATAAATTGAGACATTATAAATATCAGGGCGGCAAGCAAGTAATTTCTGTATTGTAAAGTGAATTAAAGCTCTGTTCATTTATTTATTTATTTATTTATTTATTTATATCCATTTCCAGGTGAATAGGTTTTCTATTAAATTCTCTTATATTATGTAAAAAATATCAAACAAGTAATTTCTTAACTTTATTTTCTGTTTTTGCTAATCTCTTGCTTGACCACACGGATCCGTATTCCCCCCCCCCCCCTACTTACATCACCCACTACACTTTCCGGTTGACACATGACAGGTGTCCCTATAAAATGGTGGAAGAGTCAAGTAGGATGTTTGGCTGTTTTCGAACTTTCTAGAATTTCAATGAATTTTTACAATTCCATCAAAATATGCCTCTAAATACAGTTAAAAACTAATGTTGTTTTTTTTCCCTCTTCTTTAAATGTGTACTTGTTTAATATTCAAACCACATTGGCGAGTTACTTAATAATTATAAGTTAGGTCAATATCCTAACTATTTAATCAATAATTCTAGAGATGTCCTGAAGAAGAGATAAATAAATTCCCAAAAGTTTGACAGAATCAAAAAAGGGTTTTTCTCCTTACCAAGGCCTACAAATTTAAAAACACGACATTAGAATATTATATATATATATATATATATATATATATATATATATATATATATATATATATATATATATATATATATATTTATATATATATATATATATATATATATATATATATATATATATATATATATATATATATATATATATATATAGTTTCCATTTTGTTCAATGATCTTTTCACCACGTGGGGTGTTTAGGGATAACAAGTCAACCATGAAGTCTTAACCCCCTGGAGCTTAAAATAACTGAAGTGCCCATTTAAATCCATACAATTTCAAATTTCACTCTGCCCCGTATCCGACTCTACTTATAGATGGCCCCGTATACGAGAAGTACGCCGTCGCTTTTCGAACTTCCAATACCTGATGTTTCTAGAAAATACCAGAAGTACGGAACGGCTATAAAAGCAGTTGGTCGGCAGTCGTATCATCAGTATTGGTTTAGCACGAGTGGTAGCAAGTATTAGATAGAGAAGCGAAGTGCGCAAACAAGATAGTAGTAAGAGCCTTTTATTAGTATTCTCTTTATGTTGAATAAAGTTAGTTGACGCGTGTAAACGTAGTATCACATCTCTGAACCGATGTATGCGACAGTACAAAAATATTCAAAGTACAGAAACGTGGCTGTGTTGACCCCGCGGATAGTTTTTTCTACATTTGTAGTCATTTTATCCCTAAATGGCAGATAGAGACAATTAACAAAATGACCAAAATACCTTATCATAAATATTTTGGGTGTCTCGTTGACGATCAATATCGGGACTGGCCTCTTCAGATATGCTGCCAAACGTATGCAGCAAATGTAAGTGACTGGTTAAATGGCAAACGCTCTTCTATGCCTTTTGCAGTTCCAATGATTTGGTGAGAATCAATAATTCATTTTAACGACTGTTACTTTTGCATGACAAAATGTCTGGTTTTTCCAGAAAAAAAAACTTAATATTGAATATCCGGATATTTCCTCAGCAATAAAACCGGTTTTTCATGGAGAAGTTTTACCAGTTGAATTCGCAATCAGTAGCATTTTTATGTATTTATTGACCAGTGTAATTGGTTATTTTATAACTATCCCTACATCATTTAATCACAACCGTCAGTAGATCTAAATGTAGTGAAAAACATGTGGTAAATAATAAAAAAAGCAAACAGCAGGGCAACCATAACCAACAACAATGAATTACATGTAAAACTTTCGGAGGAATTGAATATAATTTCCTCATAATTTTTAAAAAAGTTGGTCAAGTTCTTAGACACCTATAATATGTAATTAAGAATGAGGAATAACCTACAAAGTTGATTTTCATTTGATCCGTTAATTTATTCTTATTTATTTTGATACTTTTGGGGATGATGAGTTTTTTAAATTGACATGAAATTTACTCTACTCGGGAGATAACCTTCTGGCATTATAATTCAAATATGACTTCTGGCATATGACTGCCACGGCTGGCTCGGACGTAGTCTAATCTGGAGGTCTAATTTTCGATGACTTTTTCCAACATTTGTGGCCGTATATCGGCAATACCGCGGCGAATGTTGTCCTCCAAGTGATCAATCGTTTCGGGCTTATCGGCGTAGACTAGCGACTTCAAATATCCCCACAGAAAATAGTCTAGCGGCGTTAAGTCGCACGATCTTGGAGGCCAATTCACGGATCCGAAACGTGAAACTATGCGGTTACTAAACGTTTCCTTCAATAAATCAATTGTGGCACGAGCTGTGTGACATGTTGCACCGTCTTGTTGAAACCACAGCTCCTGCACATCATGGTTGTTCAATTGATGAACGAAAAAGTCAGTAATCATGGCTCTATAGCGGTCACCATTGACTGTAACGTTCTGACCAGCATCGTTTTTAAAGAAGTACGGACTAATGATTTCACCAGCCCATAAAACACACCAAACAGTCAGTTTTTCTGGATGTAACGGTGTCGCAACATACACTTGAGGATTATCATCACTCCAAACACGGCAGATTTGTTTATTGACGTATCCATTCAAACAGAAATGAGCTTCATCGCTAAACAAAATTCGCTTATGAAAATCGGGATCAACGGCAATCTTGTTTTGGGCCTATTCACCGAATCTACGCCTTGCTAGGTGATCGTGTGGCTTCAATTCTTGCACGAGTTGGATTTTGTAAGCACGCAAACCAAGATCTTTCCGCAAAATCTTCCATAAAGTGAATGGACACATATCCAGTTCCTGTGCACGATGGCGGATAGACTGATTCGGGTCTTCCTCTACGCTACGCTCTACAGCAGCAATGACTTCTTCTGTACGCACTGTCTGACATCTCTGTGGATGCGTATTATCATTTAGAGTAAACGTGGTGCGAAAACATTCCATAGTTAATCGAATTAATTGCTCTGATGGACGATTATGTTGACCGTAAAATGGACGTAGTGCGCGATACGTATTTCGAACAGAACCATGATATTCAAAATAAATTTGCATAATTTGGAAGCGTTGTTCAGGCGTCAGTCTATTCATGTTGAAATGCCAAACCAAACTAAACATAAATCACTTGACAGCTGACAAAATGACCGCCAGTTAAAAAAGTGTTGCCAACTTAAATTTCTATACCTCTATAAAAAACACCCTTTACTTAAATTGTGACATAATTCGATGATAATATTCACTATTTTTTAAAGAAAATACCTTCTGGTGAAAACAAACTTGTTATCATTTTGTAGATTTATATTGTCTTATTCGTAGAATGGCATTTGTCTTAAATAAATGTTAAATCACTATTTCAAGCAAGTATAGTCTTTACGGCGTAATAACTAAAGTAAGGCCTTACAATGTAAACTGAGGATAGAGTAATAATTAGATTTAATGGTAGTTACTTTCCCTCGATCAGACTATTACGTATTGTTAATTGTGTGCTTAAGAAAATACCACGTGGAGTGTAATATTTGGAGAAAGCAGGAACATTGGAAATTGTTGTGTTGTTATTTATATATGTTAAAAATTAAGATTTTTGGGAAGACAAAATTAAGTTTTATGATAAATTAATTTTAAAACCATCCTTTCGATGGTTCCGAAATTGGGGACTAGCCTTCAGAATAATAGCCCTATTATTTCATATTTTGATATAATAGTTTTAATAACATCTTTTTCATCGATGCAGACAGAAGCGAAGGAAAATTCATAATATTTTACTAACAAGAATGATACCTAAAGTGTCCGGCTCCGATTTTAATGAAACTTGAGACTAGTAGAGGCTACAAAAATAAGATATATGAGTTTTTTTATCTGCAGAGATTCATTATAACGAGATGAAAACCGCCCCTAAAGTTAACCCCTAGGTTCTAGGTAGGATAGTTCACAAAACAAAATGTAAATTACTTGTTATTCGGAAAGATTTTAAAGTATGGTATTTTCACCCACAAGGATATCATCCCTTTTTTTTTATTAGAGTAAATCATATATTTGCGCACGTAATTTAATTCTAAGAAGTACAAAATTTAATGGAATTGTTTGAAAATATTTTTTTCACGAATACCATAAGTAACTTAAGTTGATGTGTCTCGGGGTTTCTAAAAATAAACTAGTAAAACAGGATGAGCCACCCCCAAATACTATTTTTTAAATCTCAATTTCTAATTTGCGACTGACTTACCCTCTTTGACTAATTTATTTTTCGAAACCCTGAAATATGTCATCTTCAGTTAATTATGGCATTCGCGAAAAAAATTGTTTCAAACAATTTCATTAAATTTCGTAATTTTTAGAATTAAATTACGTTCGCGAAAAGATAGTTTACCCTTATATAAAATAAGGTTTGATATTTTTGGGGGTAAAATACCACAGTTTAACATCATTTTGAATAGCAAGTAATTTTCATTTTGTTTTGCGGAAATATCTTAATTAAAACTTGAGATAATAAAAAAGCTATTTGGAAGTGACTCATCCTCTTATACTGGTTTATTTTTGCAAACCTGGAAACATGTCAACTTCAGTTAATTATGGTATTCGTGGAAAAAATATTTTCAAATAATTTCATTAAATTCCGTAATTTTTAGAATTAAAATACGTTCGCGAACAGATAGTTTACCCTTATAAAAAATGAAGGATGATATCCTTGGTAGTGAAAATACCATAGTTCAACATCATTTCAAATAACAAGTAATTTCCATTTTGTTTTGTAAAGATATCTTAGTTAAAACTTGAGATTTAAAAAAGATAGTATTTGGAGGTGGCTCACCCTCTTTTACTAGTTTATTTTTAGAAACCCCCAAAACCCGTCAACCTAAGTTACTTATGGTATTCGTGAAAAAAATATTTTCAAACAATTACATTAAATTTCGTAATTTTTAGAATTAAATTACGTTAGCGAAAAGATGGTTTACCCTTATAAAAAATTAGGGGTGATATTTTTGGGGGTAAAAATACCACAGTTTAACATAATTTTGAATAGCAAGTTATTTCCATTTTGTTTTGCGGAAATATCTTATTTAAAACTTGATATAATAAAAAAAACTATTTGAAAGTGACTCACCCTCTTATACTGGTTTAGTTTTGGAAACTCTGAAACATGTCAACTTCGTTTAATTATAGTATTCGCAAAAAAATATTTTCAAATAATTTCATTAAAATCCGTAATTTTTAGAATTAAAATACGTTCGCGAACAAATAATTTACCCTTATAAAAAATAAAGGATTATATCCTTGGTAGTGAAAATACCATATTTCAACATCACTTCAAATAACAAGTAATTTCCATTTTGTTTTGTAAAGATATCTTAGTTAAAACTTGAGATTTAAAAAAATAGTATTTGGAGGTAGCTCACCCTCTTACTAGTTTATTTTTAGAAACCCCCAAAATTCGTCAACCTAAGTTACTTATGGTATTCGTGAAAAAATATTTTCAAACAATTACATTAAATTTCGTAATTTTTAGAATTAAATTACCTTCGCAAGTATATCATTTACCTTAATAAACACTATTAGGGGTGAACTTTAGGGACGATTTTCACCCCGTTATAATGAATCTCCGCAGAAAAAAAAACACGTATTTCTTATTTTTGTACCCGCTACAACATATTGAAGTTTCATTAAAATCGGAGCCGGACTTTTCAGGTACCTTCCTTGTAAATGATAAACGACTTTGGGTAATTCATATTCTGTTTCATTATTTGAAAATCAACGTGGTTGTAATTTACAATAAAATTTTTGCTTGCGAAATTATCTCATAAATTAAAGTCAAGATCAACAATCACTCCTCTTCAATTCCTATGACTTGCATGTTGGGTAAATATTTAACAAAATCGTTCCCTGTAAGTTAACGGGGCGGTCGATTAAAATGTCTCTGTGTTTTTCTCTTTTTCTTCGAAAACCCAATATTGAAATGTCTTTATCTTCATGACAAAAAAAAAGATATTCTAGAATAGTTCTGAAAGGGACTTCCTTAGTATGGCAGTATGAATTTTGATTTGAGGAGATAGCAAAATGCTAAGATGATGAAATAATACTTGTTGTGAAAACGTTCACAACGGGGTCAGTAGATAATTCCACTAATTGAATCTAATAAACAAATCTGGTCATGCCAAAACTCTCTATAACATTCACAAGAAAATATTATTCTAAAACCTTTTTAAAAGTTGCTTATTCCTCTAAATAAGTTGAAATATCATATTTTAATTTTTTATTGCTTCCAAGATTGCTAGATCTATTTGATTCGTGCCGCAAAAAGGCGAAACATCGGTGAAATTAAGCCGAGAGGTAAACCGATACTTTCGGCCTCGTCAGGAAAAATTGTGATTGGCAGTTTTTAACAGCCAGCGGGGCTTTTTAGAGAGAAAAGGACGTGAATACAAATTAAAAGAGTTATCTGCTCCGCGATTGAAAAAGGGTCAGAAAGTACTCAGCTCTTGTAAGAAGAACTCTCTCAGCTCGCGTAAAAAAGAAAAGAAATATCTCGCTCTCTCAAGTTGAAAAAGAAAACGCTCGTTGTAAATCACTGGAAACAAAGGTGCGGTGTGTCCAATCCTGTATTAGTAAAATCTCTCCCTCTCTCGTAGATTTGATGGAATAAAAGTAAAGTGAAATAGTATAATTGTAAAGTAAAAAAATAATGCAGTGGCGCATTATAAAGTTTCAAGAGAAATTCTGACAATAACCATTTTTATAATTCTTCTTTTTACTGTTATTAATAAATACCAAGGAAATCAGCTGTGGTGCTCTTTTATTTATAAACTTTGATGGTCCTTCACCCTATCTACCCCCCATGAACCAGCGCCTTATTGTACAGTTAAACCCCCGTTTGGAAAAGCAAGGTTAAAGAGCCTCGTGGCTCCAACATTTGGTCCTTCGAGCCGGATTGAATTAAATGCTCTATTTGATCCTTTTCGAGCCCTCCATTGGAATTTTTCAATCCCGACAAAAGTAAGTGCCCGTCCATTTGATCTCAGCAACGGGTTCTCTTCGAATTGGTAAGAAATAGACAGTAAACTTCGGTAAGTTTTTGAACATATACATTTATCGAAAAATCTCTAATTTAGACTTGAACTAAAGTGAAATTAAAGATCGGTTAAAAATAAAATAAGTGAGTGTTGTGCATACGTGACAAAAATGTTACCGCGTTTATTCATATAAAAGATTGTTTGTTTCAGCGTATTGTTTATCTAAAGATTAATCTGCCTATATTATTGTTTCTTTGTTAGATAAACAGAGTAGAGAATTCCATTTTAAAAATTTAAATAAACAAGTAAATTGATATTTGAATGTATGTAATTAACTTGCGGTGTAAAAGCACTGCACTTTGCTCTTTTTTGTTGTTTTAGCTCTCCCTGCTCTATTTATCGTGCTCATTTTTATGGCAACCAAAAGTGTTGTCTAATTATTTTAGTTGCTATTTATAGGGTGTCACCAAAAAGTAGAATTTACTTGTTCTGTGTTTTTTAAATAAATTGTTATATTTTGGTAGATATAATTAGGTATATTCCTTATAAGTAAATTTGCTTGATTTTGTATTTATACGAGGTGTGTAAAATTTGTTGCTCTTTTGATTTAAAATAAATCTGGATTCTCTTGTGTAGTTAAGTAAATTTAAGGTAAAGTTTCTGCATCTTATTTGTTTAATTTGCTCTCTTGCTCTTTAAAAATGGAATTGCAAAAATTAAAAAAAGAACGTAAAAAGTGGAAAGCGGCTATTACTCGTATTAGTACTTGGGTAAATGAAAATAAAGACTCGGAAACTAAAAAAGGGTTATTTTTAAATAGAGAAGAGTTGCTAAGGGAGGCTTTTCAAAAGTATTGTGAAGTTCAGGATGAGATTGATGAATATGAAGATGCAGATTCTACCGACAGGGTGGCAATAGAGAATAAGTTTCATGTAGTTTTAGAGATTATGCAAGACTGTGTTGAAAAGTTATCACCAGTAAACAAAGGAGTTCCGCCCGTATCGCAGGTACAAAATCCCTTTGTAAAGCTGCCCGAAATAAACATTACGCCATTTGATGGTAAAATCTCTAATTGGAAAAGCTTTTATGAGCTTTTTTCCGCGCTTATTATAGATAATAGAAGTTTAAGAGACATTCAGCGACTTTTTTATTTAAAATCGTCATTAACAGGTGAACCTTTGACATTAATTGATAGTTTAGAAATAACTAATGGCAACTTTCAAGTGGCAATTAATATTTTAAAACAAAGATATGAAAATTTAACTTGTGTTGTTAATAGTTATTTTAATAATATTTTAGATATAGCTCCAATTCCAAAGTGTACTTCCGCCAATCTCCGAGAATTTATTGCTACTCTTGAAAAAAATTTGGAGAATCTTAAAAAATTAAATATTGCAGAAACAGAAATTCTGGAATATCTCTTTATTTATCTATTTGAAAAGAAACTAGACTTTGGCACTAAGAAATCATTTGAAATGGCTCGAGATCTTGACGTGTTGCCCACTTTGGAAAATTTTTTTGACTTTTTGAAGAAACGTTGTATTGTTCTTGAGAATTTATCAAGCAGTGATTCGTTTCAGTCCAAAAATAAGAACAAAATTTCTCTTGTTACTCAAAATAACGTAAATAATAATTCTCAGAGCGCACAGAATGGCACTTTCTCTTGTTTATATTGTAATGTTTTAGGACACAGAATTTATTCTTGTCAGAAGTTCTTAAATATCTCCGTTAATGATAGAGAAAAATTTGTAAAATCTAAAAATTTATGTTTTAACTGTCTGGGCACAAAACACACAACGCGAGCGTGTCCGTCAAATCAAACATGTTCAATTTGTCATAGATTCCATCACACTCTCTTGCACGTACAGGGAAATTATAATAATTCATCTCAAATACGCAACCCTAACTCTAACCCCCAAAATGTACATTCTACTCAAAGAAATAACTCTCCGCAAAATTCGGTACAAAATACTAGAAATAATAATTCTAACCAAAATCAAGTTTCTCGTAACTCGAATCAACATGTGAACACAGGCAATACAGCGAATAGAAGTGTTAATCGAAATAATAATTCTATTTCTATCTCAACTCTTTCCACTAGGAAATCTCACGTTCTCTTGGCCACTGCTCAAGTTACTTTGTACTCTAAGCAAGGGATCCCTATTAATGCTAAAATTTTATTGGATAATGGAAGCCAAAGTTCATTTATTACTCAAAATTTAGTTAAAAAACTTCAGTGTAAAACTTACAGAAAATATTTAAATATTTCTGGCATATCTCAAAGTAGTATTCTATCAAATGAAATGACAGATGTTTTTGTACACTCTAATATGGATAGTAGTAAAAGATTTTTAGTTTCTTGTATCTTATTAGATACAATAACTTATAAACTCCCACAGGTACCTATTCAGGTAAGTAAACTTGCGATTCCTGATGATTTGGCTGACAGTTTGGCCGACCCTGGCTTTTTCAATCCATCAAACATCGACATGCTCGTTGGGGCGGATTTATTTTACTCACTGATCTGTCCAGGTGTACACAAATTGGGGAACGGATTTCCTACTCTTCTCAACACTCACTTAGGCTGGATAATAGCTGGAAATGTCCCAGTTCAGTGCACTAGCCCCCATGTTAAGTCTAAGTCCTTTCACTCACGTAAAAATATTGAACAAAATAATGTTTCATTTTTTGTTCAAACCCAAGATCTTGACAATATGCTAACAAAATTTTGGAATATTGAAGAAATTCCTGAAAAATCCTCTTTAGCTCCCGAAGAGCAGTTAGCCGAAGATATTTTTACCTCCACTACTAAAATCCTGGCAGACGGATCCTACCAGGTAGATATGCCCTTAAAAAGCTCTCTCGAACACCACAAGTTAGGTGATTCTTTTAATATTGCCCTAAAACGCTTTTTCACCCTCGAAAAACGATTTCAGAAAGATAAAAACCTTTTTTGTGACTACAAGAATTTTATTGATGAATATGTTGACCTTGGTCATGCTAGATATGTTCCCCTCTCTCAACAAAATGAAAAAGGTGAAAATAAATATTTCATTCCACATCTCTGTGTAATTCGTGAAGAAAGTATCACTACAAAACTACGGGTAGTCTTTGACGCATCTACTACAACCTCCTCTGGCGTTTCCCTTAATGACGTCATGCTAAAAGGCTACCAAGTACAGCCAGAACTGTATGATATTTTATGCAGGTTTCGATCCTTTCGATTCATCCTCACGGCCGATATAAAAAAAATGTACAGGCAGATAAAAACAAATCCAGAACAAAACTTTCTTCAGAACATTTTTTGGCGTGATGACCCAAGTGAACCCCTGAAGTGCATAGAATTGCAAACGGTAACCTATGGCACTAATTTCGCTCCCTTTATTGCCACTCGGGTAATAAAAGACGTAGCCTGCTCTAAACAAGAACAGTACCCCTTAGGTTCTCAAGCCCTTTTAACTCAATGTTATGTGGATGATATTTTGAGTGGATCTGATAACATTGAAGATTTGGAAAAATTGTACTCGGAATTAGTAGCTCTCTTGTCAGGTGCAGGTTTTAGGCTACATAAATGGTGTTCAAATTCTGAAAGTTTTTTGGAAAAAATCTCGCAGGAAAACGTGATTGAATATGATTTGAATTTAGAAGATGTCCCCAATAAAGTATTAGGCCTAAAGTGGCAACCTCTCGAAGATATGCTAGCGATTTCAATCCCTCAAAGTTGTTGTGATAAACCCCCCACGAAAAGACTCGTTCTCTCAAATCTAGCCCAATGTTTTGACCCTCTTGGACTAGTAAATCCTGTGATAGTAAAAGGAAAAATTTTGATGCAAAAACTTTGGCTCAAGAAATTAGATTGGGACTCAGAAATTGTGGATAAGGATCTTCTAGATGAATGGAAGAAATTTGTGGAATTTATTTCTCTTCTCAAAAATGTAAAAATTCCCAGGTGCTTGTTTCAGGACAAGACTATCAGAAGTATTGAACTACACGGTTTTTCAGATGCAAGTATGGCCGCTTATGGTGCTTGTATCTATTTTCGCATAATTTATTCAGATGATTTTATCTCTTGCGCGCTTATCTCCGCCAAATCAAAAGTGGCTCCCTTGAAGTCAATTACTCTCCCACGGCTTGAACTTTGTGGAATGTTGCTTCTAGCCAAACTTAGTCAAAAAATTATCAAAATTTATGACAACCTCAATATTGACTCGGTGAATTTATGGTCAGATTCCCAGATTGCTCTAGCTTGGTGCAGAGACCATGCAAGCAGATGGACTGCTTTTGTGTCAAATCGTGTTGGCCAAATTCAAGAACTGACTTCAGGATGTAAGTGGAGATATGTAAGTTCAAAAAATAATCCTGCGGATATTTTGTCACGTGGAATTTTTTCTCAGCAAATAATAGATTCAGGAATTTGGTTTCAGGGACCTGATTTTCTATACTCTCCAAGTTTAAATTTAAATGTCTCTGACCCCCATTGTGATATTGAAGAACTCCCAGAACAAAGGAAAGTGAACCTTGTAAATGTTAGTACACCAATTCTAGAATTATTTTGGGATGAAGTTTTCTCAAAATTTTCAAAGTTCTCTTCTCTAAGTCATACAGTGGCATACGTCTTACGTTTTGTTCACAATACTAGGAACAAAAATAAAAAACTGCAAGGTTCTCTTAAAATTAGTGAAATCAACTCAGCTCAGAAGTTAATTGTCAAAGTTCTTCAAAATATATCATTCTCTAAGGAAATTTCAGAATTACAGAATAAAAAATCCCTATCTAATAAAAATCTGATTTCTCTCAAACCCTTTGTTGATGATGAAGGATTTTTGCGAGTAGGTGGTAGATTGGATAATGCAGATATACCCTATGAGCAAAAACACCCTCTTTTGCTCCCCTCTCGTAACTCTATTGTCGCACTTATGCTCACTCAAGAACATCGAAGGTTAGGACATGCTGGTGCTCAGACAGTGTTGTCAAATTTTCGGCTCAGATTTTGGCCTTTAAATGGATTACGAGAAATAAAAGGAATAATTAGAAAATGCATCATATGTTTCAAATTCAATGCTCTCCCCTCTCAACAAATCATGGCTGATCTACCAAAAGATAGGATTCAAATTGCTCGCCCATTTCAGAAAGTAGGGATTGACTTTGGTGGTCCGTTCATGATTAAATCATCTCGTTTGCGTAAAGCCCCAGTCATCAAGGGTTATATTGCTCTTTTTATATGTATGGTCACCAAAGCTATTCACATTGAATTGGTAACTAGTTTGACCACTGAAGCCTTTATTATGACTTTCAAACGATTTATTTCTCGCAGAGGCAACCCCACAATTATTTATAGTGACAATGGCACAAATTTTCAGGGTGCGAAAAATTATCTCAAGTCTCTTTATGAGTTTTTCAAAAAATCTGAAACCTCTGATATTATTAAAGAATACTTGACAAAAAATGAAATTGAATGGAAATTCACACCCCCTCGTTCACCTCATTGGGGAGGAATATGGGAAGCTGGGATCAAAAGTGCAAAGTATCATATTCATCGAATAGTGGGTAACAGTCAACTCACCTTTGAGGAATTTAGCACTGTTTTATGCCAGATTGAAGCAATTCTCAATTCTAGACCTCTCTGCTCGCTCTCCAATGACCCCTCAGATTCCCAGAGCTTGACTCCAGGACATTTTATAATTGGGACTAGTTTGACAGCGTACCCTGAAAAAGACTTTACAGAAACCCCTGAAAATAGACTAAAGTTCTGGCAGAGATGTGATCAGATTAAACAAAATTTTTGGAAAAGATGGTCTGTTGACTATCTCAATCAACTTCAAAATCGTCCTAAATGGTTACTTCCACATGAGAATTTAAAAGTTAATGATGTAGTTCTTCTGAAAGAAGAAAACGCTCACCCCCTGCAATGGCCACTTGCTAGAATCCTTGAAAAATATGAAGGTAGAGATGGGAAGGTTAGAGTTGTAAAAATTCAAACTCCTTCTGGTGTGTTCACGCGTTCTATTACTAAACTTTGCCCTTTGCCCATAAATAGTACAAATGTATCACATGCTATACTAGATGAGTGTGAGGTGTAATGTTAACTTTGTCTTTTTATAACGCTTTTCCTCAATTGTATTCAAATAACTCGCGTTATTATTCTCCCATTCATGTTGTTTTTCTCTCACTCGTATTCGTGTCACTTGTGTTAAAGATGTCGCGCAACTTATCTATTTCATTTGTTCATGTTTGGGTTCTTGTTTGAGATGTAAGATTAGTAGCTTTTTATAGTTTTGAAGTTAGAAAACTTCAACGCGGGGCAGTATGTTGTGAAAACGTTCACAACGGGGTCAGTAGATAATTCCACTAATTGAATCTAATAAACAAATCTGGTCATGCCAAAACTCTCTATAACATTCACAAGAAAATATTATTCTAAAACCTTTTTAAAAGTTGCTTATTCCTCTAAATAAGTTGAAATATCATATTTTAATTTTTTATTGCTTCCAAGATTGCTAGATCTATTTGATTCGTGCCGCAAAAAGGCGAAACATCGGTGAAATTAAGCCGAGAGGTAAACCGATACTTTCGGCCTCGTCAGGAAAAATTGTGATTGGCAGTTTTTAACAGCCAGCGGGGCTTTTTAGAGAGAAAAGGACGTGAATACAAATTAAAAGAGTTATCTGCTCCGCGATTGAAAAAGGGTCAGAAAGTACTCAGCTCTTGTAAGAAGAACTCTCTCAGCTCGCGTAAAAAAGAAAAGAAATATCTCGCTCTCTCAAGTTGAAAAAGAAAACGCTCGTTGTAAATCACTGGAAACAAAGGTGCGGTGTGTCCAATCCTGTATTAGTAAAATCTCTCCCTCTCTCGTAGATTTGATGGAATAAAAGTAAAGTGAAATAGTATAATTGTAAAGTAAAAAAATAATGCAGTGGCGCATTATAAAGTTTCAAGAGAAATTCTGTAAATAACCATTTTTATAATTCTTCTTTTTACTGTTATTAATAAATACCAAGGAAATCAGCTGTGGTGCTCTTTTATTTATAAACTTTGATGGTCCTTCACCCTATCTACCCCCCATGAACCAGCGCCTTATTGTACAGTTAAACCCCCGTTTGGAAAAGCAAGGTTAAAGAGCCTCGTGGCTCCAACAATACTGAAGCAAGGGAAGTAGTAGATATTTGTTGGACTTCCATTGTCTTTATTTTTGTTGAATATCACGACGTTTAGGCTAGTAGTTATCTCTAGCCGTTTTCAAGTGAAACTAAATAAATCCCTTTATACTAAAAGTAAATGCAGTAGAGTATGACTGAGATGGGTGCAGTCATGCCTGCTATGGCAAAATCGTATATATATATATATATATATATATATATATATATATATATATATATATATATATATATATTTATGCTGCATTTAGTTCCAGTTTACAATTACTAAGAAGTGGTTTCCACACTTCTCTTATACTAAAGATGGTTTACTAAAACAACTCGGGTTCTGATGTATAACCGCGGGTTCTTTGAATTTCCGTTTTCTCCAGTGTTGTTCTCGGTGTAGTATTTTAGCTTCAGACCATTTTATGTGGTGTCCATGAGTCCAGGCGTGGTTGGCCACACCAGATTTTTCTGTTTCTCCTCGAGATGTGCATTTTTGGGGTTCTTTGATCAAGAGGTCTCTTTGTTTCGCCAATGTAGGAATTGCCATATTCACATGGTATCTGATATACACAGTTCTTCATGTCTCTTTGAGTTGTTGTTTTTACCCTAGTGAGCCGACTTCTCAGAGAGTTATTTGAATTGAAAACGACGTTGATTTTATATCGTTTTCTTATCCTTCTAACTTTTTCTGAAATGCCTTTAACATAGGGGATGTTCAATACTGGTTTTCGTTCTTCATTCGTTGTCGATATTGTCCTATTTCTGCGTTGTTCATGAAATTTATCCACTAGATATACTGGGTATCCATTGGTTCTCAGATCATTTTTAATGTTCTCTATCTCTTTCATCAAGTTTTCGTTGGAGTTGTAGAGAGTTAAGGCTCTATCTACGAGATTTCTTATAATTCCTTGTTTGGTGTTATTGCAATTGAAGGAAGAATCTATCGCGTTCTATATATATATATATATATATATATATATATATATATATATATATATATATATATATATATATATATATATATATATGATTTTGTCATAGCAGGCATGACTAAACCCATCTCAGTCATACTCTACTGCATTTACTTTTAGTATAAATAGTCATGTAGCTAAAGGATTTATTTGATTTCACTTGAAAACAGCTAGAGAAAACTACTAGCCGAAACGTCGTGATATTCAACAAAAACAAAGACAATGGAAGTCCAACAAATATCTACCACTTCGCAAGAAACATCATTGTCTATGACAATCAAACAAACAATACTGAAGCAAGATACAGAGCCAGCATGGAAAATTGTGCACGAAATTTTTGCGTTTAGGGAAACCAAACAAGGTCTTAATTCAAAAATATGATTCCAAAGTCTGTGTAGAATGAAACTTGATCATCCTCTTAGCATGTCTGGAGCAAATAGGGAAACTGGTAAAATTGTCGCAATTTGTAGTTTTGCTTCACAAGGTAAACAGGAAAATCTGTAATAATGAACTTTTTTTTTAATAAATCGAACCTTGCAATCTAATTAAAATCAAATCAAAAAAATATCAATTGAAAAACTTTTAGATTAATTTCAATATCCAAAAAACAAGTTCAAAATACTATGATGCACCGGGGTCTTTCAAGCGAAATGAGCTATATATAACTCTCTTTTATAAATGATTGACAGCATTTTGCATTAGATTTGTGCAGAGTACCTACTCTCCTCTCCCAATTCATATAACTAGAATTACATTTTCCCTAAACGTCAGTAGAACTTTAATTACACGCTGGTTTTCTAAAGAGAACATATTCGTCGTCAAAGCGTAAAGGGTTGCACGAGGGCTGGGATTAGTTGATAATTGGATTTACTGGTGGCTGCCTCACTCACGATTGACAAATTGACATATTGTAAATGATTTAGTAAAGAAAATACCACATTGCGTCGATCACGATTATTAGAAATGTAGGGCGTAGCGGAATTTGATGTGATTTTAAATAAAAAATTAGATATAGGAGATGGAATATAAATGTACCTATTAAGAAATCATTGTTGATAGTATTTTTAGCATGAGTTTTAAATGTGTCTCAGTTTCTATTTTTCGTTTTTGTTTTGACAGTTATACGCCAAATAACGATAACGGGGAAGAAAATTGGTGTCAAACGCTTGATGGGTTTTTTAAGTTTAGTAATGTAACCTTGATTGAAATAATCGCAACTGTCAATACTGTAATCCACGGCAATATCTGACCAATCAGAAAATTCAAGTAAAATTTAGATTGTCAATTTATCACGTCGTTGCATTCTAGTACAGGGTGAGTCAACGATTGGATGAAGTAGGTTTGTGCCTTTTCAGAGAAATTAACAAAGAAACTATATTTATTGTTTGATACAGTTTATTTTTACGCAGATTTTAAAAATATTTAGGACTCCACAGGGTGAGCCAAAAAACTAGGACAGCATAAAGTTGTATTTTTTTAAATAGAATACCCTATATACGAATCGTATTTTCGATTTAGCTTATAATTTTAAATCTTTTTTATTAAGGGTTTACTATAACAAAACTTTATAGTTTCTGAGATAATTAAGTTTAAAGAAAAAAAGTCACATTTTCAAGCATCAATTCAATCCTAAATAACGTTTTCAATTTTGTGACAAATATATTCAAATTTGGAATTTAGCAATGTCAAGGACAAGTTAACATAATTTTTACCTAATATTTGCAATAAAAGCTACAGGCTCAAATTTGAACAAGTTTAAATGAATAAATATCTTTTTTTTTAAATGGGACACCCTGTATATTTTCATGTTATTTAATAGAGTAATAAAAACCCTAAAAGTATTGTTCAATATATCCTATACCTATTTATAATAGTTTTTGAGATATTTCAGTTTTTCTTATTTTCCATACTTTTTTACAGAAATAGTCTTCATTATCATAGTAGCCATGGCAAAAACAATGTAAAAGAACATTTTTCTGTGTGTCAAATTTATAACCGCAATCGTTTCTTTTGGTTTTTATGTAGTGTAGTTTGGTTTTTTTTGCATTCATCTTATATTGTAAAATGAATTTTCCAAAGAATGAGTTAATAGATATGATTTATACAATAGGAGAGGCTCAAAAAAATTGCCTTCTTGCTCAAAGAATTTACAAAATGAAGTATCCTGATCGACGCCAGCCTAATACCCATACTTTTCAAAATTTAATGCAAAGATTTGATTCTTCTGGTACTGTTGATTATCCAAAACGTAAAGTAGTCAACAAACCAGTAACTAATGAAGAAAAAGAACTACAAGTATTGTTAAATGTTCAGGAAAATCCTTAGCCGTCAGTTAGCAGCATTATGTGAAACATCACAATCCACCGCTAATCGTACTACCAAGAAATATAGGTATCATCCATATCACATGGAATTACACCAAGAATTGCATGGACAGGATTTTGAAAGTCGTGTAAATTTTGTCGTACAATAAATGCGGAGATTCAATTAAATCCAAATTTATTATGCAAGATAATGTTTAGTGATGAAGCTACTTTTTGAAGTAACGATGCCGTAAATAGACGCAACATGCATTATTATGCCACAGAAAACCCATTTTGGATTAGAGAGGTGCAACATCAAAACCACTGGTCATTAAATGTTTAGTGTGGTATTCATCATAATCGAATTATTGGACCCCACTTTTTTAACCAACCACTAAATGGCCATAGTTACCTGAACTTTCTACAAGAAGAACTACCCCAACTGCTTCAAGGTCTCGATAGGGATGAGCTCGACAGTATGTGGTTCCAGCACGATGGTGCGCTTCCACATTACCATCGTGAAGTTCGTGCGTTTTTGGACCAACGATATCCGCAAAAATGGATTGGACGTGGGGGTTTCATTGAGTGGCCACCAAGGTCTTGCGACATCACCCCATTAGATTTCTTCCTATGGGGTTATATTAAAAATAAGGTGTATGTTAATCCACGAACAACAGTGGAAAATATGCGAAACAGGATTAGGAATACCTGTAGAACAATAACGCCACTAATTTTTTCCAGGGTCCGAGAAAATCTGCAAGAAAGACTAAATTTGTGCATTGCACAAGAGGGTCGTTTATTCGAACACTTATTAAAAAGAAATAATTAATCTCAGTATTTAATAGGTAATTTTTTTGTTTCAATTTAGTGTAAAAGTAAATATGTATTTGCCTTGTCGTTATTGTTGTGTTAATTTTTTCACATTATGTTTAATTAAACTATTGCCGTTGTAATATAACGAATAATGTATTTTATCATATTTAACCACATTCTGTTTGTTTCTGTAGTTTCTTTTTATTATTTTACATGGCTACTATGATAATGAAGACTATTTGTGTAAAAAAGTATGGAAAATAAGAAAAACTGAAATATCTCAAAAACTATTATAAATAGGTATAAGATATATTGAAAAAAACTTTTAGGGTTTTTATTACTCTATTAAATAACATGAAAATATACAGGGTGTATCATTTAAAAAAAAAGATATTGATTCATTTAAACTTGTTCAAATTTGAGCTGATGTGTTCAACACCCTGTAGCTTTTATAGCAAATATTAGGTAAAAATTATGTTAACTTGTCCTTAGCCTTGCTAAATTCCAAATTTCAATAAATTTGTCACAAAATTGAAAACGTTATTTAGGATTGAATTGATGCTTGAAAATGTGACTTTTTTTATTTAAACTTAATTATCTCAGAAACTATAAAGTTTTGTTATAGTAAATCCTTAATAAAAAAGATTTAAAATTATAAGCTAAATCGAAAATACGATTCGTATATAGGGTATTCTATTTAAAAAAAATACAACTTTATGCTGTCCTAGTTTTTTGGCTCACCCTGTAGAGTCCTAAATATTTTTAAAATCTGTGTAAAAATAAACTGTATCAAACAATAAATATAGTTTCTTTGTTAATTTCACCGAAAAGGCACAAACCTACTTCATCCAATCGTTGACTCACCCTGTACCTATTAAGAAATCATTGTTGATAGTATTTTTAGTATGAATTTTAAAGGTGTCTCAGTTCCTGTTTTTCGTTTTTGTTTTGACAGTTACACGCCAAATACCGATAACAGGAGAAGAAAATTGGTGTCAAACGCTTGATGGGTTTTCCAAGTTTAGTAGCCTGGTTTCATCGCTATGTAACCTTGATTGAAATAATCGCAACTGTCAATACTGTTATCCACCGCAATATCTGACCAATCAGGAAATTCAAGTAAAATTGAGATTGTCAATTTATTTACCCAATCACGTCGTTGCATTCTAATACAAACATGGCGACCCTTTTTCCCATTTCGCGAAGCTGCGTTTGTTACGTCGTAGTTGGCAAAGTTTTATTGTCTTTTTTCTGGAATATATTTGTGTTGTGATAAGAAAATATTGTTGAAACTGCTAATAAGTTATTTTAATTACGTTTTGGTGAGTATGAATCATTTATTTTGTGTATTCGTGGTGAACAGTGTTTGCATATGAAGTTTCTTAAACATGGCAATAATATTTTATGGTGTTTAATTTTTTTTTCAGAAAAAATGAGTCAAATAATATTGTTATATTTTAACACAACATAATTTTAATATAGTAGTATAAATTTTAAAGTAGTTACTTACTACACCAATATCATTGAAGAGCAGAGTTGAAACTTCAGGCTCCGTATAAAAAACTGCAAAATTGTTTATGAAGAATAAAATAGGTTATTTTATTTAAAACCATAAAAATATTAATTTAGATACTTTCTGGGAGATTTTAGTAGTTGGGGCTATGCCTAATAAAGTATAAGAGTAGTAATGTTTATAAGAACTACAACAACAATTTACCGATTTTTAAAATAAATATACCATTTTTTATTATATTATAGAATTAAAAAACGTAAAAATTAAAAGCTGTATGTGGCACATCAACCGTTTTTCCACCTTTATGATATATAATTAATTTAGCTATATTTTTTATTTGTTTTAGGTATTTATATATTGACTTTTGTACCCGATTTTTGATATTTATTCATTTTGTTAACATATAAGATAATTTTGCCCAATTTTTCTTTTGTTTCATGTTAAATGTCGACTGAAGTCCACCATGATCTGAGGACCTGCACCTGAATAATTTCCCCACCCAATGAAGATCTTTTCCTGTACCTTGATTGCTACATCCACTATGACTTTACATTTGTGCGGTCCCAAAGAATTCAAATTTCTTTTTGTTTTTCAAGATATCTTATTTTTTCTATGTAGTTATTTAAAATATATTTTGTATTATTAATACTTATGCTGTTTGTTTGAAGGTCATAGACAATGATGTTTCTTGCGAAGTAGTAGGTATCTGTTGGACTTCCACTGTCTTTATTTTTGTTGAATATCACGACGTTTCGGCTAGTAGTTATCTCTAGCCGTTTTCAAGTTTCACAGTAGTGAAAATTAGTTGTTTTGCTCTGGCTTTTTTGAGTTTCTCTGTTTAGGATCAACGGTGAATATAATATGTGTAATAAGCCATATACCTTATAAAGGGTGTTTTTTATATAGGTATAGAACTTTAAGATGGCAACACTTTTTTAACCGGCGGCCATTTTGTCAGCTGTCAAGAGATTTATGTTTAGTTTGATTTGGCATTTCAACATGAATAGACTGACGCATGAACAACGCTTCCAAATTGTGCAAATTTATTTTGAAAATCATGGTTCTGTTCGAAATACGTATCGCGCACTACGTCCATTTTAGGTCAACATAATCGTCCATCAAAGCAATTAATTCGATTAACTATGGAACGTTTTCGCACCACGTTTACTCTAAATGATAATACGCATCCACAAAGATGTCGTACAGTGCGTACAGAAGAAGTCATTGCTGCTGTAGGGCGTAGCGTAGAGGAAGACCCGAATCAGTCTATCCGCCATCGTGCACAGGAATTGGATGTGTGTCCATTGACTTTATGGAAGATTTTGTGAAAAGGTCTTGGTTTGCGTGCTTACAAATTCCAACTCGTGCAGGAATTGAAGCCACACGATCAACTAGCAAGGCGTAGATTCGGTGAATGGGCCCAAAACAAGATTGCCGTTGATCCCGATTTTCATAAGCGAATTTTGTTTAGCGATGAAGCTTACTTTTGTTTGAATGGATACGTCAATAAACAAAACTGCTGTATTTGGAGTGATGATAATCCTCAAGTGTATGTTGAGACACCGTTACATCTAGAAAAACTGACTGTCTGGTGTGTTTTATGGGCTGGTGGAATCATTGGTCCGTACTTCTTTAAAAACGATGCTGGTCAGAACGTTACAGTCAATAGTGACAGCTATAGAGCCATGATTACTGACTTTTTCGTTCATCAATTGAACAACCATAATACGCAGGAGCTGTGGTTTCAACAAGATGGCATAACATGTCACACAGCTCGTGCCACAATTGATTTATTGAAGGAAACGTTTGGTAACCGCATAGTTTCACGTGTCGGACCCGTGAATTGGCCTCCAAGATCGTGCGACTTAACGCCGCTAGACTATTTTCTGTGGGGATATGTGAAGTCGCTAGTCTACGCCGATCAGCCCGAAACGATTGAACACTTGGAGGACAACATTCGCCGCGTTATTGCCGATATATGGCCGCAAATGTTGGAAAAAATCATCGAAAATTGGATCTCCAGATTAGACTACGTCCGAGCCAGCCGTGGCGGTCATAATGCCAGAAGGTTATCTTTCGAATAAAGTAAATTTCATGTCAATTTAAAAAATTCATCTTTGTTTTATTCCATTTAAAATTCTATACCTCTATAAAAAACACCCTTCATAATTATTCTGTTTTTTCTCTAATATAAAACAATATGTCCCTTAAAATTCGTATTTTTATTCTCTGTTATTATTTATAAGTAAGCTAAAAAAGTTTATATTAATTATATATATTTGTTGTTTTTTTGGAAAAAATATTTTTTTTTATATATATTTTTGGAAATATTGTTTATTTTTATTGTATTTATATGTGATTTTAAATGTGAACATTCGGGGGGTTTAGGGCAATGTTATAAAATACTTGTCTTTGCGCTGACTGTATTTATGACTCGACACTTCATATAATGTGATTTCTTTATTTAAAGGAATTCAGTTTTTCATTTTTTGCAAGACAGCAAGGCTTTAACATTTATTATTTTTTGTAACTTATTAAGAAAACCTAATATGTTATTTTTTGCCTTAGGTTTTTACCAAAACTAGATTGAAATTATTATTTCTTTGTTCACATACCAACATCGTTATAAAGAATATTTTGTATTTGTATATAGACATATTTCGTATTTGTAACAAAACATACTTGTTGAAATTTATAGAATCCTCCTACCAACTTGTTTGGACTGTATATTTTTTGTTTTTTTTTTCTATTGAACATTTCACATTTTCTCAATAACTTTTATAAAACATACCCTAACCTTTACAAAAATATGATGACTGTTATTTATATTCAGAAAATATAAATCTAAAAAAAACTATTATTTTCCTGAATATGTAATTTTTTTATGTTTTTGTTGTATTTACATCTGATAACGAATTTTTTAATACGACAAAAGTAAAAACATCAAAATATTAATATTTCTTAAAAAATAAATAATAATTTCCCTCGCGCACATTATTTCTAGCATCACCGTTGAGGCCGATACCATCGATTTTTACGTCATAGCCATTTCGACCAATTAGCACGTACATAACGTTCTTTGTATTTCGTGTTTTGTGGATGGAACATTTCAAGGTACCACAAAGCGCATTTTGCTTCAGAGCGTTTTATAAAAACAACTATTCATATTCCGCAAAAGGAATGTTAACCGAGTTAACAGGTCAATTAAAGATGATCCATGACAGTCACGCAAAGATTTACTTTTCCGCCTGTATAAAATTATTTTTGTACAAGAAAAGAAGGTCGATGATTCAGCTAAACGACTTGAATTCTGCCGGACAATAAAAAACTGTTTTAGGAGCTTCAATAATATATCGTTCTCTGATGAATTGAATTTCCATATCAACGACTACGTGGACAAACAAAATTGCAAATATTGGGTTACTGACAATCCGCTGAAACTGCATCAAAAACTTCTACATTCGCCTAAGATTATTGTTTGGACAGCCATGAATGAATGAATGAAAAAGGGGTGGTGATACTAGATCATCGATGTCTAGGCCTCCATTGGGCCCTTTACATCCCACCATATCTGCAGGTTATTCGAGGCCGATCGCCTTTGCGAATCCAAGCAGCCTCGTTATTTGAACTTGCCTAACTGCTTCCGATAACAAAACTATATCTCCGAAATATCTCTGTCTCAGTCCGTTGAGTGCTGGGCCCCCTCTGAAAACATGGTCAACAGTTTCATCCTCCTTCAAACACCATCTGCACGTCGGGTCGCCCTCGACACCGATTGTATGAAGATGGCCCCGGAGGTGACAATGTCCTGTCAACAATCCCACCACAATTCGCAGCTCTTTCCTTCCCAAGAAGAGAAGCTCCTTAGTACGCCGTCCGTTAGGCCCCGTTATATGTTCAATTCCCTTTTGCCAATAGCAATTGAAACAGGTAATATTGGTTGGGGTCCATACGGTTCAATCGCCGAACCCAACTTTGCCAGACGGTCTGCTTCCTCATTTCCGCGAATGCCCGAGTGACCCGGGACCCATACGAGTCTGACTGTGCAGCTTTTCCTTATCATACCATTTGGTACATCCTTGCACTCAGACACTTAACTTCAGTGCCAATATCGCAGCCTTACTGTCTGAGCATATATTTATTACTCTATTCCTGTCTACGTCCCTCTCACAGAGATGGACACACTGCAGAATAGCATAAATTTCCTCTGTAAAAATTGTCGCACATTGTCTGAGAGCGTAGTACTCTCTGACTCCTGTAGTCTTGCCGAATACTCCGGCTCCAGCTCTTTCATCTTATCGAGATCCACCAGTATACCACCAGGATCCATTTTTCGGAAGATTTTGTTCTCCCTCCCAATCCTCTCTAGTTGGCATAAGTATCTCCAGGGAGAGGTTGGGTTTTAAAAAGGGCGTCATGTAGTCTGTCCGCATGGGGTGTGATGAACACCTTTCCACCACGCTTTCCCAGACACTTGAGTCGCCGCCTGTCTCAATTCCAAGATGTCCCAGGAAACTGAGACGATAAACAGTCTTCAGGGCCTCGTTCTCTATGTATAAGTGAAGAGGAGGCAGGTTCACCAGGACTTCCAGAGCCCTTGTGGGAGCAGTCCTCATGGCACTCAATATTCCCACACAAGCCATTCTCTGAACTTTGTCAAGTTGAACAATGTGTTTGCGCTTTGTTGTACTACGCCACCATACAATAGCGGCGTACGTTATCATGGGGCGGATCACCATAGTGTATATCCAAAATAGCACTTTTGGTGTCAGTCCCCATGTACACCCAAAGGCTCGTTTACAAGCCCAGAAAGCACATATCGCTTTCTTGGTTCAAGCCTCAATATGATCATTCCAGCACAGTAGTAAGTCCAGAATTACTCCCAGGTATTTAACTTTGGACAGCCATATCACGCCAAGGATTAATAGGTCCTTCCAGCGAGCAATTGAAAATTTCAGTTTAAGGCTAAATGATTGTGAAGAAGAGAATGGTGCGAATTTAGGGATAGTTGTTTTTCATAAATAAAAATTAAAAAACTACTCTACAATTTAAAAGCAATTAAATAAGTCTGAATTAATTCTGATTTTATTTTTTAAGAATCAAAAAGAAAACATTCTGAGATATCCATTATATTCAAAAATAGGAATCAAGGGGTTGAGTACATCAAAATATCTATGAAATCTCTATACAAAAAGTATATTTGACTTGCAACCTGATAATGAGAAGAAAATATAGCTGCTGTTGATTTCTCACATAGCCAAGACTCGGCGAAAACAAGAAATTCATAATATAGCACTAATTTTGGTCAATATCTTCATAGTCGTGGTTGTGAGACCCCGTACATTATGATAATGAACACTCTTCACTTTTACAAATTTTTTTTTTCGTTTTCTGTTGTTGCTTACCGAGACCCTTGAGCTATTGGGCATTATCGAAAGATAGACCGAAAACTGGTTTATATCACTCAATGATTTCTCCATTGAAAAATACCACTAATTTGGTTTTATCCAGATTACCAGCCTCCACCTATCCATTCTTATCGACAATATATGTAAAATTTTCCAAGGCAACAAAGAGTAATTTATCTTTGTTGCTACTAGTAATTTTAAGTATATATTAGTATAAGTGTTTCACTGATAAGCCTGTTGAATATTTGTCTATCGCATGCAAAAGGGGATCCAATGATAATCAAGTTGAGAGTCTTATGAGTTTCTCAAGACATTTCAACTTTACATCTTGGCCTTTAATGCCATTCTTCTTGCCTGTGAAGAAAATTATAATATTCTTTCTAGTACATCTACCAGCCAACACGATAAAGTCGTCGACAAGCTCTTCTAAAGTGACTCCATTCTTGTACTAATAACTTATATCAAACCTGTTTCGAAAATAGCTTTTAGATAAGATTGCGGTGCCAAGTTCACAAGAGTTGTTACCTATTATAATGATTTGTGGCTTTTGTTTTGGAGGAGCATCAAGTAAGAATTTTTAATTATAAATTTAATATACCTAGGCCCAACAAAGTAATGAAGCTTTAGATGTAGGCGAAGTGCTGTTGTTGGCGCCATCTGCAATGTAAATCAGAACTGTAATCTGATCTTGATTTTTCTTTTCATCCTAAAAAAAACTAAAAGTATAAAATTTAGTGCAAATTAAACTATCATTAAGATAAATATTAACACAAAAGCTCTGCAATTTGACATAATTTATTTCGGAAAACAACTTTTGGACGAGGATAAATTGGGCCTTATCATCATATTTTGGCTTCGCGAATTTTCTCTAGCTTTTTGTACAGATACCTTTTAAAGACACTCTGTTTTTATTGGTAATAAATTTCCTTTTATAAGAACTGTCTTCGGTTTTTGTCTCTTTCATTCTGAAGCAAAAAATCAGAAAAATTAAGATGGTATTAAATATATTTTGCCAATTATATAAAAATTATAATTATGTTTTCAAACTTTCTGGTTTTCAAAGTTTGTGTACGAATAAAAAATAAATTCTTTTATAAAATAAAAAATATTAACATACATATCCACATGTAAACACAATGGATGAATTTTGCGAAAAGAGTTAGGTGAATCGTTAAGATCTGCCACTAATAATTTATAGATATAACACATCCTAACATTTTCCATACGACAACACAAAGACCACAGAAGGGAAACTAGAGAGGGATGAGTAATTGGATTTACTGATGGTTGCTTCATCTCGATCAGACGATTGACGTATTGTAAATTGTTTACTTAAGAAAATACTATGTGGAGTGTGATGTTGAGAAACAGCAAAATATCTAGGTTAAATGGAAATTAGTCTGTTGTGTTGAGAACTATTCTACTTAGAAAATAAACACACTTTCTAAAGTAAGTTTGAAAGGAAGAAAATTAAGTTAATAGTAATGAACTGGGAAGGACTGGTGCAATTTGTCCCTTGGCGTAATTAAATATAAAGTTTCTAGGTCGTGTTAAATTGGACATAGCATTTCTTATAATAAAACCTTTTATGTGGTTTTTCTGTTTAAATTATTGCCGAACGGAAAAAAGTTATGTTTTATGGGAATTTCTAAATAAGTAAATTTTCATAAATTCTTTTCCAAAAAATATGTTTTGATGAACTAAGTTATTTTAACCCTTTGAACTAAAAAGAATAGTCCAGAGAGTCGTGAATCCACTAAAAACTATTCAAACTGTTTTTCTATTCTTTAAAAAATCGAAATTTCAGTAAGAAATAAAGAAATCTATCTGCCGTATTTAAATAGTTGTTATATATGTTATTTTCCTTTCAGGCAGGGAAAAGGAAAGAATATATACAAACAGTTTATTTCCTGCAAATTCCGCTCTAGTCTCCATACGCGTTTTGACCACCTTATGATCTCATCAGTGGAGCTGTATCGGACCGAAAGCAACATTCGCAGGAAATACCTGATATATGAAATATAAATTCCATAGTCGGTAGGTGGCTGGTTGCAATTTCCTACCGACATACCTTGGACTTTATATTTAATATATCAGTTATTTCCTGCGAATATTGCTCTTGGTCCGATACAGCTCCACTGACGAGATCACAAGGTGGTCGAAACGCGTAGGGAAGGAGGACCAGAGTACTATTTACAGGAAATAAACTGTTTGTATATATTTTTCATTTTCTCTGTCTGAAAGGAAAATTACATATATAAAAACTGACTAAAATGTGGTCGGACTTACAAAGTTTTTATTTTTATTTTTACGACGTTTCGATTAGGTTGTATCTCTAATTGTTATCAAGTATAAACTGTTTCTCAGTTATTCTTGATAACGATTAGAGATACAACCTAATCGAAACGTCGTAAAAATAAAAATAAAGACAATGCAAGTCCGACCACATTTTAGTCATTCTTCAACATTGTCTACAACCTTCAAACAAAATATATAATAACTATTTAAATACGGCAGATAGATTTCTTTATTTCTTACTGAAATTTTGATTTTTTATAAATTTTCTCACTACACCAGTGATTCATAGATATCATTCGACTGGCAATATTTTTCAGTCTGACATCGAGGTCGATAGGTGGCAGGTTGCAATATCCTACCAACATACCTTGGAATTTATATTTCCTATATCAGTTATTTTCTGCGAAAGTTGTTCTCGGTCCGGTACAGCTCCACTGACGAAGTCATAAGATGGTCGAAACGCGTATGGAGAGAGGACCAGAGCGGTATTTGCAGGAAATAAACTATTTGAATATATGTTTTCTTTTCTCTGCCTGAAAGGAGAATTACATATATAACAACTATTTAAATACGACAGATAGATTTCTTTATTTCTTACTGAAATTTAGATTTTTTAAAAAATTTCTTACTACTCCAGTGATTCATAGATGTAGTTCGATTGGCGATATTTTTCAGTCTGACATTGAGATCGGTAGGTGGCAGGTTGTAATATCCTACGGACTTACCTTGGAATTTATATTCCATATATCAGTTAATTCCTGTGAATGTTGCCCTCGGTCCAATACAGCTCCACTGACGAGATCACAAGGTAATCGAAACGCGTATGGAGAGAAGAGTGACTCTAACACAGTTTTAAAGGAATTTATCTGTCTATCCCACATATATTGGTTTGGTGGACTATTTTATTATTTAGGGGTTGAAGAGAAAATCGTAAAAACTATTAACAGTTTTAATAAGTATATCCAAATAGACTCAAATAAATAATTATTGCTAGTTGTAATTGTAACGAAAATTAAGGTGTGTTTCAACTTTTATCGTTTTCCTTTTTGCAGCGAGTTAATAGTTTTATACCTGGGCTTTTCCGGGGTGTTATATTGCTATTATGATTGGATCCAACTCTTTTTGTAACCGGTATATAGTCTATTGACAAAATTCGATTACTAAATGATAACTAACACTTTGTCTTATTCTGATTTAGAAGGAAAAAATAACTTCTAGTTTTTGAGGTAGATAAAACTTCCACAATAAAGGACATTGTTTTAAAGCCTCTTAATTGTGACAAGGGGATTTTCAAAAAATTTGACGAAGGTGACAAGGATTTGATTCGAAGAAAAACTCACCCCATATACGTCTTAAAAGTAAAACGTCATTTTTTCACAACAAGTTAATCAAAATAAATCTCTGTATAGACAAATTTACGTATTTCAACAACAAAATAACTATATCATCATAAGGGCTTTCTTTTAAAAAAAAAATATATATAAAACCAACAAACAAGTTTTTTCGCAGTAACTATTCCCAAAACAATTATACGTACTATTTAAACATTTTTGTTCTTAATCAATATCTAACCTTCTAAAATTAAATAACTTCCTTTTGACGTATTCAAAAGTTCATAGCTAATTATTGAATATAATCAACTATCACCAAGTATTAGAGCTAGCCTTGCATTTACCACATTTAGAACCTCCAATAGTTGGTAATATCTTACTCCAAAATATCTGAAAATATTTTTCTAACTGAATATTGCAAAAGCCTCACTTCATGGGTTACCTGTCAAATTTAAGTTTTTGATCTATTCATAGAATTTTAAGAATGTTTATTAGAAATGTTATTTTTTGTAATTTTTTTGGAAGTTTTGGTAGTAACTTAAAGGGTATCGATCAAGAAGTAAATGATTTCTTGACACATCTAATCTCCATTTGATCTTAAATTAAGTTTACCATGGAAAAAGATATATAAGATTAATTGCTTTTCCTAGAAGTCATGGTGAACTGTTCACACGAAATTTTTAAAACTTCTGTATACAGGAATACAACTTATACTGGACAATATCGTAACCATTGTTCTAATCATTTTGTTGTAAAAAAACGAGGAATATACCCAACCTCTATAATCGCGCTTTATATATATATATATATATATATATATATATATATATATATATATATATATATATATATATATATATATATATATATATGTATATATATATATATATATATATATATATATATATATATATATATGTATATATATGCAATCATGCCCATTGATATGAAAAAGAGTAAGGGAATCTTAAAGAAATTATAACGAATTTCTAGTAGTTACAATATAAAAACAGCTTTTAAATGAGAAAATACATTTAGAGCTCATTTAACAAAAACAAAACCAATAACTGCGGATAAGAAAGGATGTGCTTATAAAGTGATATGTGAGTATGGTGAAATATATATTGGAGAAACCCAGCGGCCACTAGAAGTTAGAATGTTCCGTAATTCTAAAATATAAATAAAACCTATACACAAATAGAAGAAACATCAAAATCATGTATTGTCGAACACGCCTGCAATAGACAACACCATATAAAATGGTCTAAAACTGTGGCAATATATATGGAATCCAACATGAAAAAAAGAAAATTTATAGAAGCAGCTTACAATAAAAATAATAAGGCAATCTTCAGCAAACCTAGTGTTGAAATGCCTAATTTTAGCAACCATTACTTTGGAATATCAAATCAATGAGGTGTGTATAGTAAAGCGAAACTTTGCGCTTCAATAGACACAGTACCTATATATGCTCGTAGCCTTAAGACAAAACATTCAATTTATACTTGATAACGATTAGAGATAAAACCTAACGAAACGTTATATAAACAAATAAAAATAAAGATAATGCAAGTCCAACAACCGCATTTTAGTCAGACAAACAATAAAATTCTAAAAAAGAGCGACCACAAAGTTAAATCTGTGAAGAGAACAAAAAAATTATTATTTTGAATGACCTAAAACCTTGTCAAAATTAGGTACCCTTTTGACATTTTTGAACATATAATATAATCAGTGACACTCACGCCACTAAGACCCAACATTTTAGAACCTCATAAATATTCACACAAACCACCACCTTATCAACAAACGCACATTCAACTTAAATATATTACCACCCCTTCTGGCGTAGTCAAAATACATATTCATTTCTAACCTTTTATTCTTTAATACGATAATAAATTTATCTGAAATTTTATTTAGAGGAGCCCTCTTGCGGTACCTCCAGAATATTTCTTTAGAAATTCGATTATCCCCTTTGGGTTGGATCTAATTTTAATTTAAATTCGGCAAGTTAATGAGGTATAGTTAATACAATAAAGAAACGGGATTGAAGTACGCAATTTCCAATAATAATCTTTATAACTTTCCAAAACTTTTAATAAACAATGAATTTGAATTTATAAGGTGAAAAAATGTTGGAGCGGTTTTGCGATGAGTCACCGAATATTAATTTAAGTAAACTGTCAAGAACTTTCAAAGACATTCAATGCCCCACTTCGCACTCACTACGAGTTTCATTGAAGCAGGTCGAAGTTTTACCGAAAACTTTATTTTCAAATTAATATACATGGCGGACATACGTATAGGCCCAACTCACTGTGGCGTTGTAAAAACAACTGAGAGAAACCGAACTACAGGTCATGTTGGTTACGTTGCGTACGGCATCTCATTTTTGTGTGGGCTAAAAAATCTGGTAATCTCTGCTTACCACTGTCAAAATGCAGCATGATAATTTTACGCTATTCTTTGATCTGGTATCATAGCGGTTTAGGGAGAGAAGGAAGGCATTTCCTAGAGATGCACCCTTTTCTCATCCGCTAATAAATTTGTAGTGACAAAAATATTGACTTGTTTCATGAGAATAACATGAAAAAATTTAGTGACATTAATTTTTACTGTAAGATACTTTTTAAAGAAAGGAAAGGCAATAAAATAACCAATCTAATTCTTATAAATGTACTAACCTAATACAAAGAGTCATTTAAAAAGCGACGGAAAGTTATAATAGGTGTTAAGTGGGGAACTAAAACGTTAATTCTAATTCAAGTTATCCCAATGGAATATAGCTTTCGTTAGAATAAGGAAGGGTTGAAACAAACGAAAGCTAGTGATTATTAATCGGATTTATCGCCCTTTCATTCCCCTTAATCGAGAGACTGACAAGTATTGGCAGATCGATATCAGCTTTAATTGTTTTCTTCCCAAAAATACCAATTTCGTTTCGTAGTGAAGTGGTAAGAGTATCTCGTTATGTTACAGGGGTTAACGAATATTACAATAATTTTAATTTTAGTTAACACATTATTGTAAAAATGATTTTGAACATTTTTTTTTTGGATATTTTTGCACACCTATAGTCTTGGGTTTATTGGCACAAATCTGTGACTAAATATAGTGTCGCAGAAAAAAGTCCAATGTTATTAAATCACGGATCTTAGCGGCCAATTGAATGGGCCGTTTCGTGGAACTAACGACTCGATGAACTTATCCTGCAATAAATCCATCTTAACGGCTCCTGTATTATAAGTTGCCCGGTCTTGTTGAAAATAAATATCACTGGATCATTACAAGGTCAAATTGAGAAAAAAAATCAGGATCAAATTGAGCAAAATCGATTAAATAAATCTGAAAAAGAAGATATGTAGGTTTTTGGGGTAGTTGAATCCAAATTCGTGGTTTGCTTAATCTCCTAAGGTCAGCCAGAGGTAATTTCGGCTTAATTTCAAGGTCAAATTGAGAAAAATCCTTTAAAATGATCTGTAAAAGAAGATATGTAGACTTTTGAAGACGCTGAGTCTGAATTTGTGAATTTTTTTTACCTCAATGTAAAACAGACGTCATATCAAGGTAATTTCAGGGTTAAATTGAAAAAATGCACTAAATAATCTGTAAAGCAGAGGGATTAAGTTTTTAAGCCGAAAATCAAGCTCCCAGAACCTCGTACCTCATATAAGCAAGCGGAGTTAGTTATTATGAAATAGTAATCCACAACCCAAGCTCCCAAACTCACATATCCTACACACAGTTAGATTGATACCCATTACCCAGCAAACAGGAGAGCGGAACGAGTTCTTAAGGCGAAACCTAAGCTCCCAAAACCACACACTCCACATGCAGCTAGATTGATGGCCGCTCCTCAGCAGACAGACGAGCGGACCCCGTTTTTATAAATATGCCAAAACATAAGCTCTCATAACGAGATCAATGCCGATTACGCAGCAGACAGAGGCGAAAAACAAGGATTTATGAGTATGTGAAATAAACCCCAACCTCCCGGAACACCATAGACTCCAGACACAGCATGTATGAGAACTTGTGTTATACACTTATAAAACTCGCGTCGCTAGGTTAGCTGTTGTGTAACCGATATCGATCTAGCTGCACGTGGAGTATGTGGTTTTAGAAGCATGGGTTCCACTCTGAAAACTCGCACTGTTCACATGACTGCTTGTAGCCAATATCAGTGTAGCTGTGCGTGGTGTATGTGGTTTTGGGTGGGTGAGTTTCGACTCAAAAACTCGAGCTGCTTGCCTGTCTGCTATGTAGTGGCCATCGATCTAGCTGCGCATGGGATCTCTTTTTTTACAAATTTATTTAGTAATTTTTTTTTCAATTTGACCTTGAAATGACCCCTGGTTAACTTTAAGATACTAAACAAACCACGAATTCAGATTGAGCATCCCAAAAGTCTACATACCTTCTTTTACAGATTTATTTAGTAGATTATACTCAATATGACCTTGAAATGACACTGAAATAACCTTTGTTTGACCTTGGGGATTAAACAAATTACGAATTTGGCGTCCCCAAAAAATTACATATCTTTTTTTTTTCAAATTTATTTTGTGATTTTTCTCAATTTGACCTTATAATGACCCTGAAATAACATCTGGCTGACCTTGGAGAATTAAAGAAACCATAAATTCGGATTCAGTGACCTCAAAAACCGACATGTTTATTTTTTCAGATTTATTTCATGAATTTTAGTACATTTGACCTTTAAATAACCTTGAACCTGACGTGATAGAGGTTAGCGAACATAATATTTGGATTCAGAACGTCAAATTATGTAAGAATAAATAGGGATCAACTTTTTTTTTTGTAAATCTATCAATATTTTGAGGACAGAAAAATCAATTTTTAATATTAACCATATATTTTCTTTTTTCACCTATTATTACTTGCAGTAAAATATATCCTTACCATGAACAAATCTTCCGTTTCTAATAGTTGACTATATAGTTTTTACTACAACTACAAGGAAGAGGTTTATAGTTAATTAAAAAAAGGAGACAAACAGCAAATTAATTACTCTGCGAAAAGCTTGTTCTAGTAATCCAATTTAATGGTATTTAACTGGATCTAATATTATTAGCTTTTGTGAAATTCGTGTAAAGAAGTATATAAAATTCCTTAAATTTAATTAAAAATAGATGTTTAATAACCCTATCAATGAATGATGAAATGTAGACTCTCTAATTACACATTAATTTTACCACTGCGAACGGGTAGGGTTTGTCGTTACACCAAGTAGGGTTACCATAAAGGTTGGTGATAACAAGCAAGATTTACTACTGTTCTATGTTTAATATTGTTTGACTTATTGAGGTATTTGTAACCGGGTGCTTATTGAGACTGTTATGTTCAAAATAAAACAAGGAGATTTTACAATTATTGAAATAGAGTAGTTAAAGTATGTATGTATGAATACTTTTAGAAGTTTAAGTGTTGATATCTCTTCACGAAATGAGAAGGATTATAAAAACCTAAGGTTTTTTCTTGATTAGCAGAATAAATAAAAAAAAACTTACTGTTCTTTATAAATGTAGAATATTTTATTAACCGTATTAGCCAAATTACAGATTTACTTTTTAATGTTGTTTTTTTGAAGCTTTCCTTCCAATAAAGGTGTACAATGTTATAACGTAGGTTTTCACGGATGATGGAATGTGCTGTGGTGTTTTACCGGTTTTCAATCCGTTCGTCAGTAGAAAAATCGTCACGACGTTTCACTAAAATCTCAGCTGTCATTTTCAAGTGATGCTTCCTCGACAGATGCTCGACTTAGCATGAGTGTGGTGGTTTGTTCTCTGTCTATTTAGAGTTTGGCGCTTACGCAGTTTATACCTTGGTTTTGCCTGATTGCTTTCCTAGCTTCCCTGGATCTGAGCCGCCTCTAGTCTCACTGCCCTGTTTCTCTAGTGTGTTGTTTTTCGTTGGGTTTTAATTAGAGTTGTCCATGTATTTGAGATCTTTTGTGCATCATCTCTTTTGTTAAGGTTTTCAGTTTTTTCTATTTCGAGAGTTTCTCTGATGATGCAGGACCAAAATTGCAAACTCATATATCAGTATACATCAAGGGCTAAAACTGCAAAAAGATGACATTCTTTAGTATGGATGTCAAACCGCTGTATCCAAGCATATCAGTTGACGAAGCTCTAGACTAGATTCCTATGAACGAGGAGTTCCCACATCAGTTCATCGACCTTTCTGAACACAGTCTCAAAACTACATATTTTTCCTATGAAAATAACTTCTACTGACAGAGAGATGATATTCCTATAGAATCTTCGCTATCACCAATCATCGCACTACATGTTATGAAATATTTCGAAACGGAAGCCCTAAGAAAAACCAAATCAAATCCATCCCTTCGGAAACGTTACGTGGATGACATCTTCATCATATGGCCACACGGACGAACCAACCTATACATATTTTTAGAGGAACTAAACAGCATTCATCACCGCATACAGTTCACATTGAAGATTAAAATCAATCAGCAGCTACTTTTCCTTGATCTTTTTATCACTAGAAAAGACGACATAAGCGTCGATTATACGATCTACAGAAAATCTACACAAGCAAACAGATACCTATATGCCGAATCTCACCACCATTCATCACAGCTACAATCAGTCACCAAAACATTGATCTTTAGATCCTTGCTACTAACCAAACCCACGAACCACCAAGAAAAACTCAACAGCATCACAACAGCTCTAAAAGAAAACAACTGCAAAGAACACAATACCAAAAAGGCTGTAAAACCGAATAAAAATGTAATAGTAGAGAAAAAAGAAGAAGATGGCAAATCCAGACCACAAACCGTACTGCCATATATAAAAGGCACAACAGACGTAATTGGAAGAATTCTGAGGAAGCATGACATATGCACAAATTGCAAGCCACATACAGCAATAAACAAATTATTGGGGAATGCCAAAGATAAAATACTATTGGAAATCCATGGAGTGGTTTCACGTAGAGATTGCTAAAAAGAATACATTGGTGAAACAATCGAAATAATCTCTACCAGAGTCCAAAAACACAAAAATAACATAAAGAATAAGCAAATCACATCAGCTTTATTTCAACATTATCAGGAGACAGAACACACTATAAATTTTCAGGAAACCCAACAGATCGCGCCCATAAAGCATTATCAGAGAAGCTGTTGAAATAGAAAAAAATGAGAACCTTAACAAGAGAGAGAATCTAACTAAAACCCAGCAAAAGACAAAATACCAAAGAAACACGACAGCAAGATGAAAGGAGGCTCAGACCCAGGGAAGCAAACTATAAAAAGTCAGAGGAAGAACGCTCATTCTAAGCCGAGTAATCAGCGAGGAATCATCAGCTCAAAATGCCAGCTGAGATGTTGGCAAAAATCGTGACGATATTTCTACTAACGAACGGATTGAAAACCGGAAAAATGCCAGTGTGTATTCCACCATTAGTGAAAACCTACGTAACAAAATTGTACACCTCCACGGGGAGAAGACCTTTAAAAGAACCAGACGCTTCGAAATAGTAAGGTCCAAGATTTTATATCTTAGAACATTGATACATTACATTCCTAATGAGATGCCATGATAATAACATCCTGCCTACCTGTACGAAACTATCATATCACCTCAAAACTAGAAAAATGGAAACCATCTTAAGAAACACTAGGAAATTACTTCTACGGGAACAGATTCAAGAAAAAAAGAAGCAACTCGCAGAAACAAAAAAAACTGTCTACGGTCTACACATACAACTAAGCAGATAGATTCACCGCTACTTTGGGATAATGTGGATATAGCTTCATACTGAAGAAAATAAACTGGCATAGACCACAAGATTTACAAGCAAAAGAAGAAATTTGCCCAATTACAATAAAAAACTTTTCATCAAACCTAACCGATAGACATCACAAAGATCGTTCATAATATTTCTAATTATCAGCTTTCAGAAGACGAAAAACCAATTCTAAGTAAAGGCTTCAACTACGCAATAATCCCAAAGATCATACTAAATAAGGACATTATCACCAATAAGGAAGACACGCTAAATAATATAAAACAACTTTCTAACTATTTCACACCGCATTATCATATTTTAGTGTTAAAATTATATTTTGTCAACCAATCAGGGGCGGATCCAGCCTCTATCTTTGGGGGGGGGGCGGTGATATCACAAAAGTACAGGATGGCAAGAAAAAAACTTGTCAACAGGGGAGGGGGGGAGTGCCAGTAACATACACATTCCTAATTTTCTTCTATTTTCCTGAACTCAAAGCCCTTGGGAGGGGGGGGGGGCGATCGCGAGAGTAATGAAATTGTTATCGAAACCTCCAACGTACCTGCTCCAGTGCCGTAGGTAACTGAGGACTGCTGTAAATCTAATTATATTTCATTATATTTAAATATTATAAGCTTTTATAAATTTACTGCAACAAAAAAATTTCTGATAGTTCAATTTAATTTTTGTTAGTAAGCAAAGTTCACCTTAAAGTTTGTTCTTAGTGATTTATCTTGTTTGTGCTTGTTTTTATATATTATTTGAGATTAGTGAGATAAAGATATGGCTTCCACCTCCAAAATCGTTAAACCAGGGCATTTTTTCCTCAATGAAAAACTTATTACGATGAATGTTTATGATGCCTTAAGATATCAATATCCGGATAATAATGTTAAAAGCTCTGTTGAGATGTGATCCAAAATGACAGAAGTTGGAAAATCTACTATGTACTGAATACTGAATGAGAAAAAAACGACTGGAATTGTTGGTACTCCCAAACCACATTCGATCGCAGGCAGACGAAAAACCTCGTTGGAAGAAGAGATGAAAACTGCCATTAAAGGGATTGTACATACATTTTATTATGAGAAGCAGATCCCAACCGTCGACAAAATTCTAAATAAAATCAATGAAGATCGCGATTTACTTGAAATTAAAAGAACTGAACTCTGGAAATTCATCAGAGAAATTAATTTTTGCTAAGAAAAACCAAATAGAAAATCTGTTCCTGTAGATCGTCCGAAAACTGTCCGTTGGAGAAGTAAATATCTCTTTCATGTAAAAGGTAGAATTGCTAGAAACAACACAACTTACAAAATTAGTAATTTAACTTTTGAAAGATTTTTTTGAATAAAGTTACTGCGAAAAATTGGGAAAAATCCATATAATAAAATAATAAAACAAAATGTGAGTACTCGATCTCATGATCGGTGAGATAGAGGAACCAATTATAATTAATTTGAGCGAAGATAGTTTCACTGCCTTTGATTAGATTAAATTAGATTAGATACGTAATGGTTACCAGTGTAAACACAGTTTATTATTTAAATTTTTGTTTTTGTTGTATTTTATTGTTTAATGTTGTTTATATATGTTTTTATTTTTTTATATATTTTTATCTTAGTGTGTCCCACTCTTTAATTTTATATATATTTAATTCCAATTAGCCGTAAGTTTTTATTATTTTATTATTGTATTTGTGTCTTTTTCTTGAGCGTGTAGAATTAACATGTTTATCTCATTTATTGGGGCTATCGTATTTCCATATAATAAAGTAAATTAAATTAAGATATCAGTACAATAAAAATAAAAATAAGTAGGCCTAATTTTAATTGTAACATATAAAAACTAATTACATTTGAACCTCTTTTTAGTATTTAATTGTAATTCTGCAGATGGTTTAAGAAATAAATTAACTGAAACATCAAATGTCCTTAAAATGTTTTTAATTAATAATAAAATGACCGATAGCCCCAAAAATATTTTAATAATATATAGACGAATTTATCTTTTTTATGTTTAACTTTTTGTATTTTTGACAAAAGGTACTTTGTAAGTATTAAAATTATAACTTAGAATTTTTTGAGAGAATAAGGCTACATTTTAGTCTGAATGTACCTAAAACGGTTTCTATGACAAAATTAAAAATAATAAAAATACAGTTGTGATTTGTGTTAAATATGTCAAAATTATCCACATTTTGTAATGTGTGTGAATTATTAAGCAATCATAAGAAATAAAATAATATTGTAAAAACTTTTTATTTTATTTATTACTGAAATAATATTTTATGCCATAAATACTTAGTGATAAAATAAACCTCCTTTCGACGCCTATGACAAGGATTAATATTCTTTTTAATACTTCACACTTCCAAATATCTATTGTTATCCAACCCAAATAGTCCATTATTATAGATCGGTATTTTTGATTATAAAATTTATAACCCATTCCTATGAAAAATATATGTGTCTAACAGATTTTACTAGACACCGAACTAAAGAACACAGGTAATTTGCGAAGCGAAAAAGGGTAAAAAATGATTTATTATTCTCTCTAGTTCTTGAATAAACTATAGTATAATTGGCAAAATCGGGTTTATTTTCCTAAACTCAAAGCTCTTGGGGGGGGGGGGGGGGAGGTGATCGCCTCCACCGCCCCCCGCCCTTGGATCCCCGCCTGCAACCAATATAAAAAATATAATAAAAAACTAAACGAGAAATAGTGATATACAATAGATTCATATTTTAGATTATATGTGTAATAATTTATTTTGGTTTGCGCTTTAATTTAATGACTCATGACTAAAAACTGATAAATGTACATAATTCTTAATTTAAGAAACTTTAACTCTCATATGACTCTCAAACTAAAATACAGTTAGCAATTAATCACAATTTGAGTCATACAAAGCAAGCGTATGCGATTTTATAATCAAAGTAAATTATCAAACTAGGAATCTAAAAATTGAATATATTGTGTATATTTTTATATCAATTGACATAATATACTATAACTTTGACTTTTAAAGCTTGTAATACGATAATGCAGAGTGAAATAGTCAGAAAGCTATTTTATATCCTTAGTGGTCAACTATCCTAAAAACAAAATCGTTTTTCTTTAAAAAAAAAAGCTAGAGATCTTTTTTATATCTGCGTTCTGCAGTGATGCGTAAAGTGTATATTTACTATGACTTGACATCCCTCCTGTCTCGGATAACTTAAGATGTTACGTGTGACAAGTGGCCCCTAAGCACCAAGAATAACTAACTACATTGGGTTTACTGAAAACGCCAGGATTTTCTAGCGTAAAGGTTGTTTATATTTACGTTTCCTTCAAGTTTCTTTTCTGTCAATAACTTTGGCATCGGATCGTTAAATACAATATACTTTGACCAGTCGTATTCAAAAACACTAGATCTAGATATTTCCTGGCTTTCTATACATTTTTGATATTCTTTTTCCTTCTTATTTTGATAAAGAGCTTGAAAAATTAAGAAAATATTTCAAATAATAAATAAAATCAAGTACATTTCTATGCACATTCTAGTTAATAATCTGATTGCCCAAAAAATCTAATATAGTTTTGTAAGTAATGTCAATTTTTTTTTGGTTTCTGTCCTCTTATACTGATAATTCACTCATTTTTAAAGTGAAATGCGGGACCAATTGAATATAATTCTCAATAGGTGAATAGGCGGTATTGAAAAATATCATAGGCTTCAAGGGCGCCAGACTTAAACCCATGTGATTTTTACCTATAGGGTTTTAAAAAATGGAAACAGTGAGAGAATTAAGTGAATTTATAGAAAAAGCGCTGGAATAATTACTTATGAGTTAATGCAAAACTAAAAAATAAGTGACTAAAGGGCAGTTAGGTAATCTTTATTTAGTTCGATTGTATAACGTTTTGATTTGGTTGCAACCTGAATTGTTTTCAATTATAGGTGTATGTTAAGTTTCAATATAAGAATCCCATATAAGAGCTGTATTCAAGAAAATTTAGGGTTTCTCTCTTTACCTATCTAGTATACAGGTATGGAAAATCCAAAACAGAACCTCTAAAAAAAGAGAATGTAACAGAAAGAGACGGACAACCCGTTTAGCCCTGTTGAAGAAGTGAAATAAAGCATATTATTGTATCGTAGCTTGCTTTCTGGTTTCCAGCAAAGATGGTTGGCGGGGTCGTCAAAACACAGTGGATTGAAATCACGGATTAAATATAAAAAATAAAAATCGGATCCAACATAGCAGACTGAATATTTAAAAATTATGAAAATAAATTCGAAAAACATCTAATGTGGTTCAATAGCTGTTAAATATGCAGTTTAAAAACAAAATAAAAAGAATAATTGTATTTCCATGAATAAAATATTGCGTGGGAGTCCAAGGTGCATTTTAAAAATAATACTATAATAATAAATACGTGGATATCGATAATCGTTAAAAAGGCAAAAGTATTTTTTCCTCTATGCTTAGGACTTCTTAACAAATACCAATGCAAATAATTTGTAAATAATATAATATTTATTGATTTACACAAATGAATAAATAATACGACTGTAATAAAAATACTAAAAAGTACTTTTTAATCATTGCCTTCTTTGTTAACAGCTCTTTTCTCATTCTCCAATGCGTACGAATTGTTGTCCGAATCCTTACGATGTCAAAAAACAGTGTAAGGATCCATCGACGCCAAAAGTTTTGGAACACCTCCTCCATATTTTTCTCGAGAAGATTTTCGGGCAAAGTCTAGACGATAATTTCTTATTAACTTTTCCGTTAATTTTTTGCATCTTTCGATAGTTTACCTATCGGTAATATTGCTATGATGTCTGGTCAATGCAGTAAGTAATTTGTAGATTCCTGTTGGCATGTTGCACCAAGAATATCCTTTGAAGAATAATCTTGCTGTTTGCAATAGTTTGAAAAATGACGGGAAACCGGAGGATCAGTTTTTACTCTACTCTTGTTATAATGGCTGTAGCTTGAAATAATCTGTATTTACTGGGATACAGTATCCATGTTGTTGAACTGAGATGTTGTTGGGCAGAGGTAACAACGTTGGACCCATTTCGCTCCAGCCAAAGCATTCACCTAGCCGTCTATCATCATCATAAATAAGTTGTACTGTACTGAAGCTCGGGTGGAAAAGAGAACTATTTTATACGGTGTAAATTGTTTGGTTCGAGTTCATAACTTTCTATTTTCTTTAAAGACTTTTGTTCGGTTTTCTTAATAAATTTAAATTTCAGAGGCCCACGATTCATAGTAGAGAAGGGTTTGAAATTGTATAACATAATCTGTTTTTGTTGAGTTTGCGTGTTAATACCTGCTAATTGAAGTGGAATAAGAGAGGTTAGGAATAAGTTTGTATCATCTACTAGGTAGCAGTGTATAAAGCCTCAACTCTACGCACATACTTTCATACATGGTGACAGGGGAAAATTCCTCTTGTTCATATTTAACACGACAGAAGTTAGAGGACTAACAGTTTAAATAGAATGACGTTTTTTCGAAAACAGTTGCGATTAGTGATATGAATTATGATTACTTAATTTTTAGTCAATAGTTAAGGTCTGTATCATACAGGACGTAAAAAATGGGGTCATGAGTGTCACAGCTAGTCCGTCCCTGTAGCTGTGAGTAATTCACAACCCGTTCTTGGATACTGATTTGAAGGATCTTATGTGGTATGCATCATATTAAAAAAAATGAAATATACCTGGTGGTTCAATAGTTATGTGTAAAAAACTTGATTCCATTGCAGGTCTTTGGAAGCCCATATCTTCGAAGAGGAGGCCTATACGAAAAAAGTTTATAGGAACTTCTAGTATTTATTTCAGGTATTTTTTTCATATCCGGGAGATTTTCTACATTTTCCCGGAGACCCTGTATATTCTAATATAAAACACTTCTGTCAGCAAATAAATTTTGTATATTTGAAACCTCTGAGTCTTTTATCACTTTTTACAAGGATATTTTCATTTTTTGTGGTCTTTAAATACAATGTTATTATAATACTCTATGCTTTGTTTGTTGTAACTCAATATACTCGGTCGACGTGGTCTTTACGAAGTAAACAAGTTTAACACTTCCCCAAAGCCCAATATATGGAACGAAATTAAACACACCGCATTAAATCCAATTAATAATCACTGGCCCGACGGCGAATAAAACACGTGCAAAGTTAAATTTATAATTAAAAGAGGTTATTTTTTAAATCTTGTTTACATATTTGTGTATTTAAATAAATGCCATATACTCCATGGAAATTAGATCAAAAAAGAGCTGTTTTGTTAACAAAAACGCAACATTGGTTTTTTTTGCTAGAATGTGTTCATTTCGGCATCCTATAAAACATATCTCGATGGTAATTCTGAAAGACCTGTGCAAAAAAAATGGCGGATCAAAATCTAGAAAAATAAAAGTTGTATCGAAAAATATTTCAAACATTAGAGCATTGAAAAACCTATCGATTCATATAATATAAGTTACAGATGGCGCCACTAGTTATCGAGATATATTTTTTTTTCGACCGAAATAATGATTTTGTTTTTTTCTAAAAAAAAGACATTTATAAACAAACTACCTATTTAAAATTCTAAAAAAGTATGTCAAACCCGGAATCTGTGAGTTTTTTATTTTCCAAGAAATTCGATGCCAAATTTGAAAATTCAACCTCAATTTTCCTCTTTCCTAATTAGGATATAAAGCTCAATTTTAATGAAAATTGTATTGTTTTATGTTTTGAAAATCTATTTTTTTTTTCAATCGTGGGCTGAGGAATTTAGCAAATACAATTTTTGTACCAAAAAAATTGCGATAACTTTTCACCGGATGGAGATAAATTTTTTTTAATGCGTGCATTGGATTTAGATGTATCATTTCCGATCTAAAGAAAAATTAATTTTGGATGAAAAAAACGTTTTTTTTTCAAAAATTCATAATGGCGTTGCCAATGAATAAATAATAAGGGCTCAAATTTTCAGAAGATGCTTTTTAATGCTTGTGCTTTACCCGTAAATTTTTTTGATTCAAGAAATACCCTTCCATACGATCTGTAAACCTTCGAAAATTGGGCCGAATCTAATCGAAAATAGTTGCTACAGGCCGCTGGGGGCGGGTTGCCATAGTTCAAGTGCATTATTCATCCGCGCTTCAAAGAGACTTACGTATCACAAGTAATATTTACAATATTTATGTTGTTTTATTAATTTATATGATAGTAACAATTTATTTGGTCATATTAATTGTTAATTTGTTTATTAAGAAATTTTTTACAAAAAATTATAGAGAAAATTATACAAATATTCAATTATATATTACATATTCTACTGTTTTTTTTTTCATTATATTATTATTATCTAACAGTTTAATAACAAAATTTTTACATAAAATTATAAGAGAAAATCATACAAATATTCAATTATATATTACATATTCTACTGTTTTTTTTTTCATTATATTATTATTATCTAACAGTTTAATAACAAAATTTTTACATAAAATTATAAGAGAAAATCATACAAATATTCAATTATATATTACATATTCTACTGTTTTTTTTTTCATTATATTATTATTATCTAACAGTTTAATAACAAAATTTTTACATAAAATTATAAGAGAAAATCATACAAATATTCAATTATATATTACATATTATACTGTTTTTTTTTCATTATATTATTATTATCTAACAGTTTAATAACAAAATTTTTACATAAAATTATAAGAGAAAATCATACAAATATTCAATTATATATTACATATTCTACTGTTTTTTTTTTCATTATATTATTATTATCTAACAGTTTAATAACAAAATTTTTACAAAAAATTATAAGAGAAAATCATACAAATATTCAATTATATATTACATATTATACTGTTTTTTTTTTCATTATATTATTATTATCTAACAGTTTAATAACAAAATTTTTACATAAAATTATAAGAGAAAATCATACAAATATTCAATTATATATTACATATTATACTGTTTTTTTTTCATTATATTATTATTATCTAACAGTTTAATAACAAAATTTTTACATAAAATTATAAGAGAAAATCATACAAATATTCAATTATATATTACATATTCTACTGTTTTTTTTTTTTCATTATATTATTATTATCTAACAGTTTAATAACAAAATTTTTACAAAAAATTATAAGAGAAAATCATACAAATATTCAATTATATATTACATATTATACTGTTTTTTTTTCATTATATTATTATTATCTAACAGTTTAATAACAAAATTTTTACATAAAATTATAAGAGAAAATCATACAAATATTCAATTATATATTACATATTCTACTGTTTTTTTTTCATTATATTATTATTATCTAACAGTTTAATAACAAAATTTTTACAAAAAATTATAAGAGAAAATCATACAAATATTCAATTATATATTACATATTCTACTGTTTTTTTTTTCATTATATTATTATTATCTAACAGTTTAATAACAAAATTTTTACAAAAAATTATAAGAGAAAATCATACAAATATTCAATTATATATTACATATTATACTGTTTTTTTTTCATTATATTATTATTATCTAACAGTTTAATAACAAAATTTTTACAAAAAATCATAAGAGAAAATCATACAAATATTCAATTATATATTACATATTATACTGTTTTTTATTTTATATTATTATTACCTAATAGTTTATTAACAAACGAAAATTTCTGAAATGTACAGATTTGTTTGAACACTGTGATTTCCTGCGATTTAGAAAACGATGATGACAATTGAGAGGAAATTAATAATATGTGTGAGAATGATTTTGACTATGAAAATGTTAATAATGATGAGAATGATATGTACAATAAAATTGAGAATAATGATTAAAATAGTATGTGCGATGTAAGTGAGAGTAATAATTGCTATGATGAAATGGACGCCGATTGCATAGAAGTAATAGAAAAAAAAGAATAATGGATGTGTAATTGATATATTGTATTTGTATGATTTTCGCACGTAATTTTAATGTATTATTAAATATTTATATGACGTATTATATATTATTATGTTTTTAAATGATTTGCTGATAGAAATTTTCGTAAAAATTTTGTTAATAAATTATTAGGTAATCATAATATAAAGGGAAAAAATAGTATATTTTTGTGTAAAAATTACTAATTAGTATGATTAAACAAATTGTTACTATTATATAAATTAATAAAACAACATCAATATTATAAATATTACTTGTGATGCATAAGTTTCCTTGAAGTGCTGATGAATAATGCGCCTGAACTATGGCAACCCATCCACAATGGCCTGCAGCAGCTATTATCTATTGGATTCGGCCCAATTTTCGAAGGTTTACAGATCGTATGGAAGTGTACTTCTTGGATTCAAAAAATTGACAGGTAAAGCACAAGCACTAAAAAGCATTTTTTGCAAATTTGAGCCCTTAATATTCGTTTGCCACGCCATTATGAATTTTTGAAAAAAAAAACGTTTTTTTTTTTCATCCAAAATTAATTTTTTTTTTTTTGAGATTGGAAATAATACATCTAAATCCAATGCACGCATTAAAAAAAATTAATCTACATCCGGTGAAAAGTTATCGTAATTTTTTTGGTACAAAAACTGGTATTTGCAAAATTTCTCCTCCCACGATTGGAAAAAAAAAATTTTTAATACATCTTCGAAATATAAAACAATACAAACAATTTCCCTTAAAATTGAGCATTGTATTTTAATTAGGAAAGCGGAAAATTGTAGCTGAATTTTCAACTTTGACATCAAATTTCTCGGAAAATAAAAAACTCATAGATTCCGGATTTTACATAGTTTTTAGAATGATAATACCTATATTGATGTTAAATTTTAAATCGGTAGTTTGTTAAATAAATGTCCTTTTTTTTTAAAAAAAACCAAAACCATAAATTTTTCCGAAAAAAAATATATCTCGATAACTTATGGCGCCACCTATAACTTATATGAATCGATAGGTTTTTTCTACAACTTTTGTTTGAAACATTTTTCGATACAACTTTTATTTTTTGAGATAAACACAAAAAACCGAAAATCGTGACCATTTTTAGTCCGCCATTTTTTTTGCACAGGTCTTTCAGAGATATATTTTACAGGATGCCGAAATGAATACATTTCACCAAAAAAAAAAACAATGTTACATTTTTGTTACTGACGAAAATCTATTTTCCATGGAATAATAAATATTGACGTTCTTTTATTAACATTTTTTTTTAAGTTGCTGATTATTAAATTTCATTCTTTAAAAATTTATATATTTTAGCTAATTATTCGTGAGCTTACTAGTTGACTCTTACCGAAACATGGTTAGTTAAATGCTGAAAGTTTTACTTACTAGTAAAGGAGAGGAAGAAAGCAGGTGATCCAACTACTGGACGAGTCTGCAAGGAATGAAACAAGCAAAGTTAGTTCTTGGGAACTACGACCAGAAGAGATTGAAGGAATGCATAAGCGAAAACCCACTTAGAATTCAGACAAGAATCCTGACTGATATAAAAGAACTCATGCTTTATTTTAACTTGAATTGTGAGGTTTTATTATTGTTTCGACTATTTATTGTATTGACTAATATACATTTTTAAACTAGCATAAAAAACATTTAAAGATGGGTTATTTAAAAGAAGGAAAATATCACATAATTTGTCTCGAAAATAGTTATAATAACAGGAGTAATAGTAATAAGATCAACAAGTAGATATTTTTCCGTAAGATAAAATATTGGGCACCCAACAATACCAATACAACCAATAAATTAGAAAAATCTCTCAACATGTCCTCCGCGATAATTAACACATTCGAAAATATTTTGTCTCAATCTATGATTAATAGAGTTTGAAAAAAATCTCTTGTCTTAATTCAGTTTTTTCTCTTAATATTTCTATGTTGTGACGTCTTTTATATAAATGTTATTTTTAAAAAACTAACTCAAAAAAGATCTAAAGGAAAATGATTTTGAGTCTTGAGTCTATCTGACTACAAGTCAATCGCTCAGCAGCGCATACAGTGCTTGCTCGCTGACGACTCGATTTTACTTAACATCTCCTTTATGTAATGTAAGTGTAATATGCTTCTTAGCCTATCTGAAGGGTTCTGAAAGAACGAAACACTGAAATACTGCCATCGTATTACTGAAGCAAAACCCGAAACGTATAAGGTTGTCCATTCAAAAAATTTGTAATTTTCAAAATATTGACCATTCAACATTTTTCTCTTGTAAAAATGGTAGTGGGCCATGACGGCGAGGCGAGGCGAAAATAAAATAATCAAATTGTCACTATTTCTTGTCATTTGCCATTCATTAATAATAATCATGCCGGGGCGATTAAATTACACCCAAGTTTATTTAAGCTTATTTATTATTTATGGAGAAAGTGAAAGTTATTTCAAGAACATGCGATACATTCGCGATCCGATATCCGAAGAAACAGAAACCAACACTACCACCTCTTAAAAAGATTATAAAAAACTTCAAGAACTTTGAATCTACAACAGCTAAAAGAAATAGAAATAAACCAGATGTTAATAAAATAAAGTTACAAAAATTATTTTTTGAAATCAGAAGAAATCAGGAGAAAAGAGCTCTCATTCTAGCAGAGAATATACAGAGTGTTCCGTATAAAAAATTGAAATTTCTTTTGTTTCTCAACTTTAGTATGCCTCCTGGTGTTTTACCGACTTCTAAAAGAAGGAGGTTCTCAATTCGTCGACTATGAATTTTTTTTTGTATGTACACCGATTACTCTGGAGAGGTGAGACCGATTTGAATGAAATTTTTTACGGTATATTCAGGAAGTTGCTGCGGTGGTCCCATATTTTTTTGGACGAAATTGGTGCAGCAATATCTAAGATGGTGCTGACAATATTGCAGCCAAAAAAAATAATTTTGTTTGATTTTCTCCAAAATTAGTATGGAGGAATTTTTGGGGTCGTACACAACGAATCTGCAATTATTTTAAAAAAATTCAATATGGCGGATCCAATATGGCGGACAAAAATAATTTAATTTTGTTTGATTTTCTCTGTGGGGGTGTTTTCAGGGTCGCACATAATGGATCCAAAATATTTTTTAAAAATTCAATATGGCGGACGAAAAAATCATTTTGTTCGATTTCTTCAAAATTGATACAGGGTCGTACATAACTAATCTGAAATTTTATTTAAAAATTTCAATATGGCGGATCAAAGATGGCGAACTAAATATTCTACATCTCCCGATTTTGTCTAAAATCAATATTGGGGTATTTTTGTTAGTGTTATGAATTTAAAATATTTTTTGAAAAACTCAATCAGACAGATTTAATATGGTGTCTTAAAAATTTCACATTTTTTAATGTTCTCCCAAACTGACACGGGGGGTTCTTGAGGGTGTAAATTATTAATTTAAAAGTATTTTTTCAGGATTCAATATGGCAAATCCAAGATAGCGGACTAAAAGTTCTACATTTTTCGATTTTGTTCAAAGGTGGAACTGAATCGTTTTTGAAGATGTAAATAGAGAATATAAGTCTGGAAATTTTTCCGGATTTCGTCCAAAATTATCACTAGAGGGCTCTGAAGGGTTTAGATTTAGATTAAATTAAGACTTCAAAATTTTTTTTGAAATTCAATATTGCGGATGCAATATGGTGGGTTGAAAATTTTACCTTATTCACATTTTTCAGATTTGGTATTAGAGGGTTTTCGGGGTAATTTTTACAACTGTTAGGTTGACAAGATACAATATGAGGGACAGAAAATTTTACATATTCCGATTTTGTCGAAAATTGATATGGTGGGGTTCTTGAGGCGTATACAAACTCAATGGGCAGTATAAAGTATATCGAGATAATAAATTTACATATCAGGTTCTTTAAACATCGATATTGGAAGGTTTTGGGGTCTATATTACCAATCTCAAATTAATTTGAAATTTAAGATAGTGGATTTACTATGACAAAATATTTGTTTGACCCAATTTTACTAGTACTTGGAAAACTCTAAGAACCAACGAATTTTTAGTGGTTCATTTTAGGGTGATTTACAACTTTAGATAAAATGAGTTCTTTTTTGCCACCTTGGAGTCATTGCGAGGTACATTAATCTCGATTAGTACTTAGTTCAAATAATTTATGGATATCATAATGAATTCTAAAACTAAAAATAGAAAAAAAAATTATAAAAAAATTGAACCGACTTCTAAAAGTGCGCTAAAAAGTGAAAAATAACTATATATCTTAAACAAAATTTAACTTTTTGAAGTCGGCGCCAAATTATTTGTAAATGAAATAAATAACTACTAATATATACAAATTATGGTAAGAAAGCAATTACAAATAAAATATTTTTAATCTGTTTATGCAAATCACATTTTGTCAGGTATTAGCTTGGCGCACTTTTAGAAGTCGGTTCAATTTTTTTATAAAAATTTTATTATACAAAAATTTAAGAAACAATATGGAAGAAATCCTACAACTTTCACATTTGAAGTTTTTTTCCATCTCTTATAAGTAAGCCTTCAGATATGGTGCTAAATTTAAAAGAATTCTGTACAGAGGTTACTATTATTTCCCGAAGGGCCAACGCGACAACTCGTAAAATGTTGATGTTTTTATTTTCTACAATTCATTTGTTTACACCACCGAGATTACTGCATTAGTGTTGATTTTATAAGCAAAAAACAAAAAACTCAACTTTTTGGTTTTAGTTGTTTAAAATTAATGAATTATAGTAGGTAGTAAAAAATATCACAAATTATCACTACAAATTATTTTTAGTGTGATGACACAGTCGATCTCCTGAAAGTGTTTTGTCATAGAATCTATTTATTTTTTTCTCTATCGATTTGCCTAGTATCCTATAGAAATTAATTAAGAACATCCAGAATTACGATCAAACTTTAACTTTCTCCAGAATAAATTACTGTTACGATGGGTTGCATCGGTTTCGTCGCCCAAGTGAACAAACTGCCTTGAGTTGTTTATGCAAGTTGCTATATAGTTTATATTTAATTAAAAACAGCAGACCAATTAAAGAGTCTATAAACGGGAAACCAGACGAGACTCGCTCCAATTAAACATTAATTTCCCGAATGCGGATGGGTGAAACTCGTCATTAGGTCAGGAAGGGTTGCCATAAAGGCCGGTGAAAATTAATTAAATTTATTGCTCAGTATTCAATTTTGTTTGATATATTTGGTAATATGTTAAGTCGTAAATTCTAAATTGCATCAAATTTATTTAATTTCATAAAAAATGGTGTAAACTTGACAAAAAAAAAGTTAAAACTTATAGTAAGTCATCGAAGAACGTAGTATGACATTAAACAATACTGGAACCAAAATAATAGTCTGGGAGCTGAAGGAAAAAAAAGATATCGTGGTTTCTATAAACTTTTTATAAAAAAAATTAAACCGACTTCTAACTATGCGCTAAAAAGTGAAAAATCGTTATAAATTTTGATATGAAATTGAAATTTTTGAAGTCGGCGCCAAATTAATACCTGACAAAATACGAGTCACATAAACAGATTAAAAATATTTTATTTGTAACTGCTTTCTTATCACAATTTGTGTATATTTGTAGTTATTTATTTCATTTAGAAATAATTTATCGCCGACTTCAAAAACTTCAATTTCATATAAAAATTTATATTCTCTCACTTTTTAGAGCACTTTCAGAGGTCGGTTCAATATTTTTTATAAAAATTTTATTTTTCGATTTTTAGTTTTAAATCCATTATGTTATCCATAAATTTTTGAACTAAGTACTAATCGAGATCAGTGTACCTCGCAATGACTCCAAGATGGCAAAAAAGTACTCATTTTATACAAAGTTGTAAATCACCACTAAAATTCTTTGATTTTTAGAGTTCTCCAAATATCAATGAAATTATGTCAAACAAATATTTAGTCTGTCATAGTAAATCCAGTATCTTAAATTTCAAAATCTTCCAATATCGATATTTAAAGAATTTGAGTTGTAAATTTCTTAGCCCGATATATTTTATACTGCATATTGAGTTTGTATACGCCCCAAGAACCATGCAATATCAATTTTAGACAAAATCGGAAAATGTAAAATTTTCAGTCCTTCATATTGTATTTTATCAACCTAATAGTTGAAAAAAATTAACTTCATATTTATAATACACGACACCGAAAACCCTCTAATACCAAATCTGAAAAAATGCGAATAAGGTAAAATTTTTAATCCACCATATTGGATCCGCTATATTGAAATTTCCACAAAACAATTTTAACGTCTTAATCTAATCTAAATTTAAACCATTCAAAGCCTCCTAGTAACAATTTTGGATGAAAGCCGGAAATTTAAAATTTCTAGACCGTCATAGTGTGTCTGACATATTAGATTTTCTTAAAATAATTTTATATGCACTATTTACAACCTCAAAAACAATCCAGTCCCACCTTTCAACAAAATCGAAAAATTTTTAGTCCGCTATATTGGATTCGCCATATTAGATTCGCCATATTGGATCCTGAAAAAACACTTTTAAATTTAAAATTTACATCCTTTAGAACCCTCTATATCAATATTGGAGAAAATCGAAAAATGTAAAATTTTTAGGACCCGCCAGATTCAGTTTTTCAAAAAATATTTTAGATTCGTAATTAACACAAACAAAAATTCCCCAACACTGATTTTAGACAAAATCGAGAGATGTAGAATCTTTAATCCGCCATCTTGGATCCGCCATACATAATTCTATTAATAATTCGTGATTCGTGAGGTGCGATCACAAAAACTCCACATATATCAATTTTTAAAAAAATTAATTGTTTATCCGCGATATTGGATAATTTCAGATTCGTTATATGCGACCCCGAAAATACCGTCAAACCAATTTTGGAGAAAATCGGACAAAATTGATTTTTTCGTTCGCCATATTAGATCCGTGATATTGAATTTTTTAAAAATAATTTAAGATTCGTTATGTGTGACCCCAAAAACTCCCCCGTACCAATTTTGGAGAAAATCGGACAAAATTGAATTTTTTAAATACATTTTGGATTCGTTATGTGCGACCCCGAAAACTCTTCCACACCTATTTTGAAGAAAATCGGACAAAATTAAATTTTTTTGTCCACCTTATTGAATCTGCCATATTGCATTTTTTAAAAATAATTTCAGATTCGTTATGTACTAACTCCGAAAATTCCCTCATACCAATTTTGGAGAATATCGGAAAAAATTAATTTTTTTGGCCGCCATATTGTCAGCGCCATCTTGGATTTTACTGCAGCAATTTCATCCAAAAATATATGAAACCAGCGCAGCAACTTTCTGAACATAACGTAAAAAATTTCATTCAAATCGGTGCTGCCGTTCCGGAGTAATCGGTGTAAATACATAAAAAAAATACATAGTCGACGAATTTAGAAGTCGGTTAAAAAACAAAATAAAACGTCAGACCGCGCGATAGCGCTTTTGTTAATAACAATATCGTTGTTAATAAAAGAAAAGATGAAAAATTTAAATTATTTATGGCCGGCTGATATTGAAGCAGGGGATTGTTCAGGATACATTAACAACGATATTGTTATTAACAAAGATGGAGTCACGCGGTCTAACTTTTTATTTTATTATTAGAAAACACTTCCCGAACGAAACCAAATGAAATTGAGTGACTAAAAATAGTGATTTTTTTTACCCCTTGAGCTCTCAAACTATAATAATAGCAAGTAAAGCTTATATAATAAAATTGATAGTAATATTTTCTTTACATGCCCACATACTCATATAAATTTCCATTTACATACGTTTTGCCTACTATGATAAAACGTCGTTATATAAATTTTAAGAAAAAGTCGCGCTCCAAAACATATCTCCCCTGACTATTTGAATATTATCCAAGTTGAGAGGTATGTCATAATGGCTAATTGATAATTCAAATTATTGTGCAATATTTCCCCATTGATTAAAAGATTAGCATATTGTGTTAGACCTTGATAATCATTAATAAGCTGTTTATTCTGGATAATTTTATACCGATATAAAGCGAGATTATGCAATATTATACGATTTTCAAGCCAAACGGCTTCGCACTCCCTCCAGGGAAGATTGACTTATACCCGGTATATAAAGATACCAAAACAATGGAGTTCTGTGGGGACCCTTTCCATGTTATTGAGTCTTAGGTGACGTGGTCTGCTGTATTTCCCACAAACTTTTTGAGGGTTCGCGCGGTTGCAAGGAGCACTGTTTTTTGAATAGCATTTTACAGATGCTCAAGTAAGGCCCAGACCCTGGATGTTCTGCAGGAGGTTATTTGATATCGCTTCAGTTGTTAATAATATTGTGGAAATCTTCTGGAAGCTGTTCATTGCTCATTCCCTGCGAATTTACATCTCCAGGTATCTGTATTTGGTAATCTCATTGTATTTTGGCCTTACATTCTAGCTGTTTGGTTTTGCAATGTTAATTAATATGCTTCGCCTAGAAATTTTACCTATTAATATAATGTATGGTCTATTATGAGCAACTGTTTGATCTGTAAGAACCGTTCGGTCCCAATACCGCTTGAATACGTTCTCGAGAATAGGCTCCGGGTTGTATTTGTAGTAAGGCACTTTTTCCACCTGCAATAGATTTAACTTCTCTGCTAACTCTTGGTAGAGTATCTTAGCGGCTGAGTCATGCCTTTCTTTATAGACCATTTCAGTCGTCTCTGAAGTTCGACAGCCATATTTACATTGTTGGTTTTCTATTTAAGGATCTCTGATGATGAACTTCTGATAGTTATGCGTTGGAATAACCTGTTCTTTAATAGCTAACAAAAAGCTCTCCGTTTCCGGAGACATGTGTCTTGAAATCAACCAGTAGTTCGACGCTGAGTTGTCGACGTTGTCTTGGAAGACCTATCTAGATGCCGTCCATAAATTGGCTTTTGTAGCTAGGCTTATTGCTTGTTTTCGTCTGTTTGATGGTGAGAAGCAATATTCTATTTTCTCAGCTGTAGCGGCGTTGAATCGTCTGCCTCACATATTGCTCGACATAGTGTGGAAGAGTCCGTTAACCAATGTAAATATGAACGTAAATTTATTATTTGTTGATCGAGCTGTTTATCAGTATCAAATCTTCTTTCTCATTGGTGTTTTGAAACATTGTATTTTCAATGGCACACCGAGATATTTGTGTGCTTTTGTTAAAAATGTTCTTATTTTCCTTTGCACGTTTTGAATGTCCATCCCGCTCTATTTTACAATTCCAAAGAATAGCTAAATGCAAAGCATGCGTACGTATTGAGCGCCTTAAATAAATTTCTACTGTTTAAATTAGTTCGTAATACCCACCTTACCCTCTTGACAAATTCTGTTGTCAATGCGACCTTCATAATGCGATAGTCAATTCTTTTAGTCTGTTTCATACCTAGGTATTTGTATGTTTGTTCTTCCATTGTAGCTATAGTTTCACCAGTCTGTATCTCAAATGCTCCTGGTTGTATCTTTCCTTTAACGATGTTCAAAATACTGCACTTGTCAAGTTCAAACTGCATTCCGATATTCCTGGGGAACTCCTCTACAATTTCAAGCATTTCTTCCAACTGGTTTCTGGTAGCAGCCATCAGTTTAAGATCATCCATGTATAGAAGATGATTCACTCTTACTACCACTTCGTTGTTATTTCTAATACTAAAGCCGCATCTGGTAGAGTTCTAACGGCGTGAAAGTGGCGCCATTGCAAGGGAGAACCACAATGAGCTTATTTAATTGCCTGAAATATTCCCCTTTATATAGGGATTGTATTAGTTTCGATGATATCGTTGGATGGCACTTGAAATTGTATCCTAGTTTTCAAGGTTGAATGATACATTCTAAAAAGAAAACAAAATGAAAATCAACCCTATACATTCTCACGTAATCACCAAAGAGATTTCTTCTACTGGTACAGGCTTGGTTACATAAGAGGCAATGATCAATTGCTCCTTGCATCCCATTGCTCCCCTGGTGCATCCTTTCAGTTGAGTTGCGATGATGTTACTTTGTTCAGAATGTTTATGCACCATTATTATTAGAATCAGGACATTTGGCAAGCATGGAAAGCTTGAGGTACAAACAAGATCAAAATAAATGACTAAAATTTTTATTAAAAAAACTGGTCAGGAATTTTTTTTTAAATTAAAAAATCGACGACTTTCAAAAAAATATATTTATATTTAAAGCAGATACATATTATGGAAAATCAAGAAAGTTGTGTTGTAGTTAACTGTACTCCATTTTGGAATTAAAAAAATTTGAAAACTATTGGAAAAGAATTATCGTTTACAATTTGAATCATTTTTAGATAACGTCATTTAGTTCCTAAGATCACAACTTTCATAATGTAAGCTACAAATTGTGACAGCGTTCAGTAATAACGTCTGGTGTCATGAGCAACCGGAATAATTTCTGAAGTAATTTGTTTACGTGCAGAATGCACAACATTTTTAATTTTTCTTTCTAGTTGCATCATTTAATGCTATCTTACCCTTAAAAGTAAGCTAACTGGTCACCTACGTTTTTTTTTGCTAAGTTACGGCCATTTGAAGTACAGGTTACTAGGTTGGGAATCTTTTTATCACGTCAAGATTTCAAGATGCTCTAATTTAAAAATGATATAAGGGTCACTTTTGGGCCTTTTGAACTAAAATATCCCAAAAATTAGAAGTGGTAAGGCATATTGGTAAGCAGATCTGAATCTTACACAAACAAAATTTTAGTAGTCAATCGTCAAACCCAGAAAAAAGCTTGAACTCATTACTTGAATATAAAGCCACAAAACGTCTGCATTTAAAAACTAAAAATATGATTTTAGCTCTTCTTTGAGTGCATTGCAGAAATAGTTAAAAGGAATCTTAAGGAAAATAATTTCCAATTTGAAATTCTAAACAATCCCAGTGTTTATATTCTATCTTTAGAATTTCTAATCACCTTTACGGCTTATTATTACTATTACAAGCGCAACTAGTTCGTTTCATACATCGATCCTTTCTCTTTAGAATTTTCCATCATTATATTAATTTTTAGAACTTTCAAACCCATTTTCTGAGACCCAATCAATCGATCTTCTCTTATTTCCTTCTCGATGCTATCCCAATAGTTTTTTTCAGTTATTCTTTTCATCGTTACCGCCAATGTCAATATTTGCTTTGCTAATCTTGTATCAGTTATCTGTTTTACGTGCCTATATCATATTAACTATTTTGGTCAAGTATCTTCAACTATAATATGCATGACCTCCGACAAATTCATTATGCTTTTGTCTTTTAGATTTTACCATTGCCCTCCTCGAGTAATCCATCTCTGTCACGGTTAATATTTTCTTTACTTTATCTTCTTACCTGCCATACTCTTATGTGTAGTAATGTTACTCACAAGTATTTGTACTCTTTGCAGGATTTAATTTCTTTGCTTTTTAAAAGTCTAATGACAAAAGTTAGTTTTAAAACATATGGAAGTTGTGTTTTATTATGTACACGTTTAAGCTCTACTTTGTATATTGTTCTATTAGTCTTCAGGGAACCTACTCCATCGTGGTCTTAGGCAATACCACCAACAAGTCGCAGCTTTAGATTTTAGTACTTAGGTGCCCATCATTCCTTAACATTTAATCTCTCATATATTCAAAGCTTGTTGCAAATATATTTTAAAAAGCGAAGAGAACAAACAACATTCTTATTTGAGACCCTTACAATGCACAATTTGCTTCCTATGTAGATTTTTGCTTTTATATTGTTTTATAAGTTTTTCATTTCTACTAAAATGTGTACGTTATCACATTCAGAAGATGAACTTACCTACCGAAGGCTGCGTTTTCTTTCAAAAAGTCGAGTCAAGAAAAAGAGATGACCTACCAACTTTATTTTTATTTCCTTTCTTACAGATAGTCAAGACAAATGACACTTTTCATTCTCTCGAAACCTCAATACAATTAACACCATCATGAAAAATCAACTATCAATATTATCACTGGGCTTGCAGTTTTGTGATTCATTATTATCTTTGACATCTGGTCTTGTTTCTGCAAGTAGGTAATTTTTTTATATCTTAAAAGAAAATATTTCTATAGTTTTGTGACATATCAAAATGCATTCCATATTCTGTCAGTTTTAAGGAAATTTCTAGTGCATTTCTAAGCTGCCTGATGCAAGTGGATAGGTTACTAAATAATACCCGAAGCGATTTAACACCGACGCAGTTTTACAAGTTTTCAAAACACTTTTTTTTCTTCTTTGTATTATAATAAAGGAAAAGATGAAATATGGAAATAAATTCATTTAATTTCGTCCGGCCTTTATGGTAACCCTTCTTTTCGTAACAACGAACTCAGCCCATTTTCATTCATAAAATTATATTGCGAAATCAGAACGAGTATCATCTGATTTTGTCATTTATTGGGTCTCTTATAAATTGTTATTTTTAATTGAATTAGAGCTCTTCCCTTCTTTCTCTCATGTTTCCACGAAATATTGGTTGTTGAAAATTAATATCGAGAGACCATTAACAAAAAAAAACCTTTCATTTTGCTTAATGGAAAAATCTTTTTGTTAATTATTATAATATTGTAACGTGCTAGAAGCTGTAATGGAACTTTCCGAAAAAGTAGTAGATAATTTAAATATAGTGTAAATTAAAATAAAAAATTCATATATGATATTTAACTGAAATCTTCAATGCTTATTAAAATGTAATTGTTTTGAAAAACTTTGCAACTGGTCTTCATTGTTTACATTTTTCTCTTATATTTTTATTCATTATTCGCACCGTTGTAATTAAGTATTTATTTAACAAAAAGGTAAATAGTTTAGTTTAGTTATATTTATTATTTTTCGGACAGGTTAATTTTATTATTACTAGTTTTCTCAGTTTTATATTAGTTTCTCATAGTCAGTGGCTATAAATCAATTATTACCAAAACAACAAAATTGGAAAATTTTGTTTATTTTTGGGAAACAACAGTTCTTCTCGATTTTTATCTTTAATCAAGAGCCTAGATTTCAGGAAAATTCACCCGATCACACTAGGAATGTGTAACCTGTTGGCTTCCACACTCCCGTCAACAACTTGTTTTTTTCTTGCGATCGCCCCCTCCAAGACCTCCGAGTGTAGGAAAACAAACCCGATTCTGGCTTCTATACTAAGAATGTGTATGCTGCTGGCTTCCACCCTCCCGTCGACAACTTTTTTATTCCTGCGATCATCTCCCTCAAGGGCTTCCAATTCAGAAAAATATACCCGACCCCGACATTTACACTAGAAATGGGAATGTTTCTGGCGTCTTTCCCGCCGTCGACAACTTTCTTTCGCTTTTCATACTATATATTTGTGATATCACCACCCCCACCCACCCCCCGCCTCCAAAGAGAGAGGCTGGATCCCCTGGTATGTGATGATCGATTTGGTCAAAAGCTTTACGGAAATCAGTGTAAATAACTTCGACTTGACTTCTGCTGTTAAGAGAAAAAAGATCAAAGATTAGTCTTACATGATCTTTTAGAAAAGAAGCTGAGTTGGTCAGTCGACAATCGATTTTGAATTTTAGAAAATAAATATTCCTGCAAGATAATCTCGAAGACCTTGGAAAAATTCCTAAAAATTATAATACCACGATAATTTTCAACTAAAGATGGATTCTTTTTTCAGAACAGGACCGACTTCGGCAATCTTCCAGACCTCTGGAAAAACAGCTCTTCAAAACCAGTTGGAAGATATGACAAAGGGGAGTGCTCACAACAATGGAACAGTCCCTCACCAGAAAACTGGGAACACCATCTGTGCTAGATGTGGCCTTATTTTTAACAGATTTGCAGGCCCAGGAAACATCTGTGGGAGTGATTATGGGAATGTTAGTGGTTTCAGAAGGTTTCCCAGAAGGAGAAATCTCAGAGGGCTCCGAGTGTAGACACTCTGGAAGAACTCCGCAAACGCTGAGACAATATTATGGAGCCTATGAAATGGATGGTTCTCGTAGTTTAATATAGCTGGAATGCGTCATTGAGCTTTTGTACATTGAACGAAAGTCCAAAAATTAGAAGCATTAAGCATTGACAACGTTGTAGTAATGGATAATTTGAATAAACTGTCACAAGGATCTGTAATACTTGTATTTTAAGTCAGTAATAAGGATGAGTTTATCCTCTTTAATCCTCAAGAAGAGATCTGCAACATTACTACGTTTTGAATGCAAATCCAAAAATTTAATTTTTTTTTACTAATTAAAAAGTACATATATAACATTTTATTACTGATATCTAATCATTCGTAACATCGTAATGATGAAAGATTATGTCTCTTTTATTGGTGTCAAAATTATAACATAGAAGTAATAATGATATAGGTTCGTCTATGCACTGAGGGCAACAATTTATCTATCACTTATATCTGTCTTCTCAAGTTTAAATTCGCTACTGAACTAAATACTGTTCATCACAGTTCTGCTCATTGTTTATACAAGGTGTATTCTAAAATATCCGACCTGCGTTTATAACTGCGATGAGTGCATAGAGAAAACACAAACGGTACAAAGATAGTCGCAATTCTGTTAACAGTGATCCACCTTCCGGCCAACTTTCCAGCACAATAACACCGGAAATCGTCAAGCGTGTGCGACATACGATTGTAAAAAATTATCGTTTGACTGTTTGTGACTTAGAAAGTGACTTTGGCATTTGAGAAACATGTTTTGACAATTTTAACGGAGAATTAGGGAATGACTAGCGCATGTGAGAAACAACTTATAACGATGAAAATGCGCTGAAAAAGATCACTACCGGTGACAAATCGTGAGTTTATGATTATGATCCCGATTCAAAACAACATTCTTCACACTGATGTATTCTAATCTCGTGGAGAAAAGATCCCTGAAGATGCTTCGTGCAATTGTAGATAAAACGTCGGGTAGTAATGCCAATTTGACACGGTCTAAACCAAAGAACCATGATTGTCAGTAAGTAAAGAATTTTATCTCGAAGTTCCGAAAAGATTGCGTCATTGAGAAGAATAGGACGTTTTTGATTGAATGGCGACTGACTTCTTTACCACGAATATGCATCATCGGATTTGAAGAACTTCATACAAAAGTTTTTGGAGAAATTCTACATCACAGAACTTCCATACAGTTCCGATATAGACCCTTGCAATTTTGACTATTTTCGAAATAGAAAAATCCGCTCAAAGGACACGGGTTCGACGACATACAAACGATTCAAATGAATGCGACAAGTGCACTCAAGGCCATTCCAAATATTGAATATGTGAACTGCTTTACCATGTGGAAATATCAATGAGAACATGTTGTTCAGTCAAATAGGGATTACTTTGTAGGCTTCCACCTGCCGGATAAAAAAAAATAATACTAGCACGAAGTTAAGTTACACACGCAGGTCGGACACTTTTGGGACACACCTTTTTTATATTTTATAAGTATTTCCCAATTATTTTCAGCTCGGTGAAACGTCAAGCTATTCGTCTCGAAATTTCTCTCTGTTACACGTTTCGTCGAGAAGTAGTGAAACTTCGCGATCTCTACAAACTACCCAGGTAACTTGTCTCAGTCGGATACAAGGAAAGGTCCGTAAGCCGGCTATACACTGATTGTATCATACATCTCGCGCGTTGGCAAGCATGAATAAAGTATTAACATTTTTCACTTATCTTTAAATTATAAATTTACCTTTGGATATTCCGAAATTCGTCAAAAAGCCGAAGTAACTTACCGATTGGAAACCACTGCTCTATCACGTTAATTCATTTATCCGTTTCGTTGCTTTATATCACGTTTATTCTTCAAAAATAAAAACATAAAAGCAAAAAGCCAACAAAAGAGTTTGCAATACTTGTTTCAGAACAACCTAACTTAATGTTTTCTTTGTAATAAAAGCACTGTTCATAAATTTCAGGTAAACAGTTTTGCAGACATTTACTGGAGCAAGTAGCTAAAATTCGCTGTTAATATCCGACACCGAGCGCTATGCAGAGAGCTTTAATCCTCTGATGTACGCAGTACAGGCTGCAACGGGGATATAGCAAGGTATTATCTTGCACATTGGACTCCGGCTAAGTGCACACACCTGTATTTCATTTTTAGTTAGAAGCTTATGTAAATCTTGCTTTGAACCAATGAATTGTAAAGATTTAACGTGCACTAAGTTCTTTACCTTAATAAACGTAATCATTTGTAATACTTTTCGGATACTCAAATAATGGTTTGCCCCAACGGTAATATATTCGCGACGATGGTGGTAAAGTGTTTATCTCTGTCATAAAAAGAGTTATGGGAATATGTGTTATTAATAAGTAAAGATGTAAAAAATGTTTTTATCGAGTTGTAGGAAAAACTGTTATCTGAGAAAAAGTGTGCGCATTTGGAAGATCTACAAAATGAGCCAACTAGGTCAATTTGTATGAAGGTTCTTGCCAGAAAATTTTCCAAAAATATTTAATAAATTTTTTTAGCTTAATGAAGATCCTTTTTTAATCGACTTCTAAAAGAAGGAGGTTCTCAATTCGTCGACCATGTATTTTTTTCTGTATGTACATTGATTATTCCGGAACGGCGGCACCGATTTGAATAAATTTTTTTATGTTATGTTTAGGACGTTGCTGCGGTGGTTTCATATTTTTTTGGACGCAATTGGTGCAGTAAAATCCAAGATGGCGCTGATAATATAGCATCCAAAAAAATTAATTTTGTTCGATTTTCTCCAAAATTGGTATGGGTAATTTTCGGGGTCGTACACAACGACCCTGAGATTATTTTAAGAAAATTCAATATAGCGGATTCAATATGGCGGACAAGAAAATTGAATTTTGGACGATTTTCTCCAAAATTGGAGTTTTTGGAGTCGCACGTAACCAATCCAAAATATTTTTAAGAAATTCAATATGGCGGATCCAACATGGCGGATAAAAAAATCAGTTTCGTCCAGTTTTTTCCAAAATTGGTACGAGTTCTGAGGTCGCGCATGACAAATCTAAAATTATTTTTCAAAAATTTAATATGACGGATCCAATATGATGACGAAAAAATCAACTCTGAAATTATTTTTAAAAAATTCAATATGGCGTATCTAATGCGGCGAATAAAAAATTTATTTTGTACGATTTTTTCAAAATTGTTACGGGGAAGTTTTCGGGATCGTACATTACGAATCAGACTTTATTTAAAAAAAAATAAATAAATGTGGCTGATCCAAGATGGCGGATTAAAGATTCTATATCTCTCGATTTTGTCTATAATCAGTATTGTGGGATTTCTGTTAGTGTTAATTACGAATTTCAAATATTTTTTGAAAAACTCAATCTGGCGGATTCAATATGGCGCCCTATAAAATTTTACATTTTTCGATTTTCTCCAAAACTGGGGTTCCTGAAGGTGTAAATTATAATTAATAGTGTTTTTTATGATTCGATATGGCGGACTAAAAATTTTTCATTTTTCGATTTCGTTCAAATGTGAGATTGAATCGTTTTTGAGAATGTTGATAGCACATATAGAATTATTTTGAGAAAATCTAATATGTCAAATGCAATATGACGGTCTAGAAATTTTAATTCTGGATTTCATCTAAAATTGGTACTAGTCGGCTTTGAAGGGTTTAGATTTAGATTAGATTAGATGAAGATGTTAAAATTATATTGTTGAAATTCAATATGGTGGATACAATATGGTGAGTTGAAAATTTTACCTCATTCGCATTTTTTCGGATTTGGTATTAGGGTATTTTCGGGGTCGTGTATTTCGAATATGAAGTTAATTTTTTACAACTATTAAGTTAAGATATAATATGTGGGATTTCGTCTAAAATTGATATTGCGGGGTACTTGGGGCATCTACAAACTCAATATGCAGTATAAAGCTAAGAAATTTACGCCTCAAGTTCTTTAAATATCGATGTTGGGAGGTTTTGAGGCCTATATTACCAATCACAAATTAATTTGAAATATAAGATAGTGGATTTAGTATGACAGACTAAATATTTGTTTCATACAATTTCACTGGTATTTGGAGAACTCTAAGAATCCAAGAATTCTTAGTGATACATTTTATGGTGATTTACAACTTTGGATAAAATGGGTACTTTTGCCACCTTCGAGTCATGGCGAGGTACACTAATCTCGATTAGTAGTTAGGTCAACTAATTTATGGTTATCATAATGAATTCAAAATTATAAATTGAAAAATTAAATTAAAAGAAAATTGAACCGACTTCTAAAAGTGCGCTAAAAAGTGCAAGATAACTATTAATTTTTATATCAAATTGAAACTTATGAAGTCGGCGGTAAATAATTTCGAAATGAAACAAATAACTGCTAATATATACAAATTATGGCAAGAAAGGAATTAAAAAAAAAGTATTTTTAATTTGTTTATGCCAATTACATTTTGTCAGATATTAGTTTTTCACCGACTTCAAAAATTTCGATTTCATATAAAAATTTATAGTTATTTTTCACTTTTTAGCGCACTTTGGGAAGATGGTTCAATTTTTTTATAAAAATTTTATTACTTATGTAATACAAAGTTCTTATAGTCTAAAATGATGGCCAAAAATTTCAAATTGATTCATCAATCCGTTTTCGAGATGGGTTATTTTTTTTTCGCAAAAAACAAAAAATAATATTTTCAGGACCATTTCAAATTTTTTTCGTCGTTTTTAAAAGAAATTGTACTAACACTTACAAAAGTTTGACCCTTATACTAGAAATTGATAAAAAAGTTTGTGAAATATTATAAATTAAATTATTTAAATCGTGATTTTCAAAGGGATTCCATTTTCAAATTATACGGAGTCCCCTTGATTGTATGAAGTAGGCAAGAAAGTAATTTCGGTTTTGTAGTGTAAAATAAAGCTCATTTTTTCTACAAAGAATTAACTTTAATAAATTATATATTATCCATTGTGTTCGATGGTCTTTTGCAATCTTTCTTGCAACTTCATGATTTCACACTCGCAAAATTTTTATCCTTATCAGCAAAAAACCACCATCATTTGTGAAAGTTTTACACTCTATTACATATTTCACTACGAGGCAGCTTCTTCAGGTACTGTACAAAGTCTTCTAAAGTTATGCTACTTGAACTATTAATAAAACAATAAATCAAACATTTTTCTCTGGCTATTGTTTTTATATTATTTTTATATCTTGCTAAAACAGTACAGAAAAAATAATAAAACATGTCTTTTTAATTTGTATTTGTTCTCGTTTACTCCAATTTTAATTTTCTGTTAATCGAGGCATTATTCCCATAACAAACAAAGTCAATCTCTCTTTTGCCAATTAACAATCAAAGGTTTTTAAGAATTAAGCAAATAAAAAGCTTTTAGAAGAGGCAGATGACGATAAATCCAGAAGGGATATTTTAAATGTTTACAAGATTTTATTTTGAGATAATTACCTGTAAAAAAACTTCTTATCTCAAATACAGACTTCTAAAGAAAATCCCGAGATAAATGTTTCGACAAGAAAAAAGGTTAATATTATTTATATTTTTATGTTTTTAACACTCGCTGAGAATTGAGCGAGCAACGAGACGAACCGCACTTGAAAATGCGAAATGAGATTTTGGCGGAACGTCGTGAAAACTATTTTTAAACGAACGGATTGAAACCAGGAATAACCAAACCATATATATATATATATATATATATATATATATATATATATATATATATATATATATATATATATATATATATATATTGTTGTAAATACACGCTTATTTTACGACAAAATATTAAATTTTAGATTTAATATTGCTCCAAAACTCTCTAAATCAAATAAATTAAATAATACGGCATACAGTGTTAAAACTACAATTCTTCTGCCGAAACGGGAAAACCCAGACAATAAACGGCGCGGTGGCGGCGGTTCATTCGGTGATTCCTCGAATTCAGAATGCGACGTCACCACTGCTATAAAAGCGGAAAGGCAGCGGCGTACTTAAGGACAATACAGGTTGCTCTTTTAGAGTCAACTTGTCTTTTTCTGATCGAGCTTAGCTCTCGGGGGCCACGTTGACTATTCTATTTTTAGGCAGCTCGTGGTTCTTAAAGTAGGTTGTCTTTGACAACATAATATACTGCAGAAAATAAAGATCGTCCACGTATCTTAATTCCGGAAATTAACACCGTCAAAATTAAAATAAAAGTAAAAAAAAAACACTCATGATCCGTTAATACGATAATATATGTATATATATATATATATATATATATATATATATATATGTGTATATATATATATATATATATATATATATATATATATATATATATATATATGAAAAAGTTATTTTATTCTCCTTACGACCGTTAAGAAAGGGGACAGACAGTATATTCTCTGGTTCTCATCAGTGGAGCTATAACGAACCGAGAGCAAAATGCACAGAAAACAACTGTCTACTTAAAATCCCCATATCGCTAAATATCGGTAGGATATTACCAGCACACCTTGGTGCTGGACTGTCATCTTAAACAGTACAAACGAACATCTGAATATATCCCGGAGCGGTAGCAAATTATTAAAAATAAACAATTTCACGGTCTATGTATTTGAAAAAGTTATTTTATTCTTCTTAGGACCATTAAGAAAGGCGACAGACATTATATTCTCTAGGAATTCCACTCTGGTTCTCTCTCCATACTAGTTTCGACCACCTAGTTGTCTCATCAGTGAAGCTGTAACGAATCGATAAATACACAGAAAACATCTGTCTACTTAAAATCCCCATATCGTAAACTATCGGCAGGATATTATCATAGTCGAAACTATATTTTTAATTTCTCCAGGACGAGTAGTTTTTAAAGGTTGTCTAACATGTCATAAATTGCGTTTCAGAACATGAAAGAATATTATTTTAGTTACTTAAATATGTTTGAACCTATGAAACTCCTAAATCTATAGTTTTTATTTTTTTTTTCAGAAGTGGTGATGTTCATCCTTTAAAAATAAAATTGCGCATCAGAAATATATAAATTTAAAGCAAGCTTAATTACAAATTTCCATAAAGATCAACTTGTTCGTAAGAATTCTGAGCCATAATCACTACTTATAGGACACCCTGTATTTTGTTTCCAAGTTTCTGCCGTAATTAAACTACTATTTTAATCAAAATAATGTGGAACTCTTGCTTGCGTAGTAATTAATTATTAAAAGGCATAACAAAAAATTACACACTCATTTATGTGGCAAAAAATTAACGCAATTTTTATTGTAGAGAGTATAAAATAAATCTTCATGATAAACCCTTGTGTCCGTTGGGTCACATAAAAAATTGATTAATGTTTATTTCTTTGCACATCTTTGTCCCTAAGTAAAGTTTAGTTATTTTTTAATTTTTAATTAACAGCATAATAGCCGAAGGCTCCAGAATTAAAAATCTCGTCATTGAACCTGATTTTTAAAATATCCCTGGACACAGCTAAAGGTCAACTTCTAATGACTTTTAAAATTGAAGTTTGCAAACTATTTTTTATTTTTCATAGGGTGCAGTTTTACATAGATAGAGCAAAAAAATACAGCGAAGTGAACTTTTTTGGTATAAAAGCCTGTTTTTACTTACAAGTACACACGACTTTTTTGTTCACAATTTTGCGTTACGATTGTGGGTAAAAAAGTCTGAAAAATATGGTTAGCCTGATCTCGCTGTCAACATAGCTTCTTTTATTTTTTAATATTGTTTCATGTATAACTGCTTTTGTAGATCTTTTGTTTTAAAAGTTTGTACAATGGCCACCAAAAAACGTGATTTAGTTGGGGCAGGAAAGCTATACTAACCCTGATAGAGTAGTATGAGGACCATCCGATTCTATACAAGTTACAAATATCGATTTAAATAAAACTTTTAAGAAAAAATTGAACCGACTTCTAAAAGTGCGCTAAAAAGTGAAAAATAACTATAAACTTTTTTATGAAATTGAACTTTTTGAAGTCCGCACCAAAACTAATACTTAACAAAATTTGATTTGCATAAACAGATTAAAAATACTTTATTTGTAATTGCTTTCTTCCCATAATTTGTATATATTAGTAGTTTTTTATTTCATTTACAGATAATTTAACGCCGACTTCAAAAAGTTCAATTTCATATAAAAATTTATTGTTATTGTTCACTTTTTAGCGCACTTTTAGAAGTCGGTTTAATTTTTTTATAAAAATTTTATTTTCCTATTTTTAGTTTTAGAATTCATTCTGATATTCATAAATTATTTGAACTAAGTACTAATCGAGATTACTGTACCACGCAATGACTCCAAGGTGACAAAAAAGTACCCATTTTCTCCAAAGTTGTAAATCACCCTAAAAAGAAACCACTAAAAATTCTTTAGTTCTTAGAGTTTTTCAAATATCAGTAAAATTCTGTCAAACAAATATTTAGTATGTCACAGTAAATCCACTATCTTAAATTTCAAATTAATTTTAAATTGGTAATATACGCCCCAAAACCTTCCAATATCGATGTTTAAAGAACCTGAGATGTAAATTTCTTAGCTCGATATATTTTATACCCCACAATATCAATTTTAGACAAAATCGGAATATGTAAAATTTTCTGTCCCTCATATTGTATCTTATCAACTTAATAGTTGTAAAAAATTAACTTCATATCGTAATACACGACCCCGAAAATCCTTTAATACCAAATCTGAAAAAATTCGAATAAGGTAAAATTTTCAACCAACCATATTGCATCCGCTATATTGAATTTCAAAAAAATTATTTTAAGTCCTAATCTACTCTAAACCTAAACCCTTCAAAGCCTCCTAGTAACAATTTTGGATGAAACCAGGAAATTTAAAATTTCTAGACCTTTATCCGCTATTTACTTCCTCAATAACGATGCCGTCCCACCTTTGAACAAAATCGAAAAATGTAAAATTTTTAGTCCGCTATCTTGGATTTGTCATATTGAATCCTGAAAAAATACTTTTAAATTCATAATTTACACCCTCAAGAACCCCCTATATCAGTTTGAGAGAAAATCGAAAAATGTAAAATTTTTAGGACACCATATTAAATCTGCCAGATTGAGTTTTGAAAAAAATATTTTAAATTCATAATTAACACTAACAAAAATACCCCAATACTGATTTTAGACAAAATCGGTAGATGTAGAATCTTTAATCTGGCATCTTTGATCCGCGATATTGAATTTTTAAAAAATAATTTCATATTCGTTATTTACAACCCCGAAAACTCCCCCGTACCAATTTTGAAGAAAATCGGAACAAACTGATTTTTTCGTCCGCCATATTGGATCCGCCATATTGAATTTTTTAAAAATAATTTTATATTAGTTATGTACGACCCAGAAGACTCCCTCATATCAATTTTGGAGAAAATCGGGCAAAAATTTTTTTTTCGTTCGCCATATTGGATCCGCCATATTGAATTTTTTAAAAATATTTTGGATCCATTATGTTCTACCCCGAAAATTCTCCCACACCAATTTTGGAGAAAATCAGACGTATTGGATCCGCCATATTGAATTTAAAAGAAATAATATCAGATTCGTTGTGTACGACCCCAAAAATTCCCCCACACCAATTTTGGAGAAAATCAGACAAAATTAATTTCTTTGGACGCTATATTGTCAGCATCATCTTGGACATTACTGCACCAATTTTGTCCAAAAAAATATGGGACCATCGCAGCAACTTTCTGGACATAACGTAAAAAATGTCATTCGAATTGGTGCCGCTGTTCCGGAGTAATCGGTGTACATACATAAAAAAAACATAAATACATACTTGACGAATTGAGAACCTCTTTCTTTTAGAAGTCGGTTAAAAATATACTGAAAGAGTTTTAGATACTATAAAAATAGAACTACTGAAGCTATGTATATGCTATAAGCAATCTTTGAATATAGAAGTTGTAAGAAGTAAAATTCATACGTTAATATACCCTTTACAGGTACAGTAGAAGTATATAAACTCACACTTGATAGTAGTTATGAGGGCGGGGTACTGTGACACCCGGATGGCATCTGTCCCTTTTCAGCCCTTTACCATCCGAAGAAGTGCTGAAACCCTCCTGAAACCCTAACCAAAAAGACCTTATTGCCAAAGAACGTGACGTAATAGCCTAAGAAGTGCCTGAAATTCTCCTGAAACCCTAACTAAAAAGGCCTTATTGCCGAAGAAGTCCTGAAAAAGTCCCTATCCAAAAAGGCTTTATTGCCGAAGAAGTCCTGAAAAAATCCCTATCCAAAAAGGCCTTATTGCCAAAGAAGGGTTGTCCTAGTAGCTTAAGAAGGACCAAAAGAGTCCTTAGCCAAAAAGGCCTTATTGCTGAAGAAGTATCGACAATGACGTCATTTACCAGAGGCTGTTGTTTCGTAAAGTAGTTAGTAGAAAAAATAAATTAGAGTGGAATATCGGGTAAAATAAAACAAAATTTTATATATTTGAATGGTATATTGGGTAAATAAATTACAAAAATAATTAAATATGTTATGCTACAATACTTTTTTGCCTGTTTTATTTTTACGTTTTCTGCAGGAGGTTAGCTTGACAACATAACATGTTATTACGTTTTAACACTAGAAAAAAAATGTAAAATAGTCTTAGCAAAATGAGGTTGTGTATTTTTTCGTTCTTCTTTGTAACATTTGAGACAAAGATATTTCCCGCATTTATAATGTGCCTTAACTTTGTAACCAATTAAAAGTTTTTTGCATAATTTACACACACTATGAGTTTTACATAAACGACGAAAACCTCTTCTTGCTACTTGAATTTTATAATAGGTACCATTTTTACAACTGCCAAACGTACAAACTGGATTTTTAATCATCATCATCATCACTGTCATCATCATCGTCATCGTCTTCGTCATCGTCGTCGTCTTCTGAAGTAATTTCTTCTTCTGCCTCTTCTCCTTTTTTATCGCTGTTATAGAAATAAACTTCTATATAGTCATAATTTTCATTTTCATTAAAATAAAATTTTTCATATAAACTTTCTCCTTTATGGGATGATAAATTTTCAGTTCTGACTATTTTACCGTCTTTGAACCAAAACAATTTAATTGCATAACTGTAAGTCATGACTGTATCACTGATGGAATGAACCTTTTTCCTCAATATCAACTGGTTTTATAAATGGTAAAGGAGAAGGGATATGAGGAGGAGGAGGAGGAGGATCAGAAGGTATAAAAACATTGATTTCATTAAAATTGCATCATTTGATTCAAGAAAAAAAATGCCAGTACCAGAAAGAGTAAAGTGCCCTAAATGTAAGGGTGAAACCGATTTATACAATCATAAATGTGTGGCTTGTGAAGTACGTGAATACCTTAAAGAAATTCATGGTGCCAAACATTTACCATCGCATTATTTAAATAGTCAAGAAAACAGAGGCAATGATCGTCAAAATGGACAGGGACCGTCTAATTCAAGAAGATGATTATAAAATTTATATATTTAAAAATTAAAAATAAAAATTTTGTATCAATTTAAATGGTTTTATTTGATATATGTACTATTATAAGGGAAAAATTCAATAAATCAGGTATAGTGAAATAAAAAAAAGTCAAAAAAATTTAAAAAAGTGTATATTTACGTTTTTTTTTTTTCATTTAACATATATTGTACCACTTCGTGTTATAAGAAGCGGTCCAACCTCTTCACATTCCGAGTCCTCATCATCATCATTATCATCATCATCATCATGATCGTCTGGATGCCTGACGTAATTAAAGAAAAAATTGTCATCATCGTCATCTTCGTAGTCGGAGATCTGGAGGATGCCATATTTTTTCTCTTCTCCATCTTTTTTTTCTTGTTCGTCTTTTTCCTTTTTTTCTTTCTTCTTGTTATTATTTTTCTTCTTCTCTTGTTTTTTTTTCATTCTTTTCCTTCTTCCCATTCAGAAATAAAAAAAATTAAACGAGTAAATTTAGAATGAGTTTTTTAAAACCTATATCCCCACGGTAGAGTATCAGTGAAAGAATAATTTATGTACCGTTTGTCATCTCGCGGATTTAATGCAATTTTCTCTTGCTGGACAGTAAAAACCTCATGTTTCATGGAAACTATCTGATTTTGAATAATGTGGGTTTTTTGATAGTTAAATAGTGCATTGTAATAATCTTCAAAAGTTATATCTTTTATGACTGATTTACTGATACCTTTAGCCCTTTTTGTTATTCCAAAATTCGATATAAAACTGTTTATTTCACGTTGGGTATGTTCAAGAGTAATCATTTTTTTAATTTTCTCTCTTTTTTCAGTTTCATTTGATAAAACTTTAATAGTATATAATTTTGAACGTAAACCGATAAATTCTGTCATAACTGTCCCGTTATTTTCATCCTTCATTAGCCCCAATACTTTTTTATTTTTTAACGGGATATTATATATATTATTAAGAGGATAGTCTGATGTATCAAATTTATCTATGTTGTTTTTAATGAAAGTATAAATGTTATCGGTTTTAAAATGATAAATTAGACTATCAGTGTCCGTGTATAATAACTTAACATTGGGACCAAATTTTGGTAAAATGAAATCATAATGAAAATTGTACAAAAACGTTTTTGAAATGTCCAAAATGCACATACCCAAGTAAATCGGTTTATTAAATTTTAACTTCAGTCTTTTCATTTCAATAATAATCATATTTTCATCGAATATTTCACAACTGTGAAAATTGGGTTGTGCTATATAGTAATTTGCACCATATTTTCCAGACCATTTAGTAACAATTTTCACGTCTTTGTATTTTCTAATGTTTTCCATAGTTTTACCAAAGCAGGCATTAACCATTAATTTAGGATTGTTTTTTTCAAAATCGTTAGTTGCTGCCTGACGTAATTTTATATTTAAATCTATGTATTTTTTCAACCAAGCCGATTGTTTGAATTGTAAACATCTATGAATTTTGGTAACTTTTAAACCAAACTTTATGGCTTGTTGTAAATTTAAATAATGTAATACATAGCGCTTTTTGTCGAAAAAAGTTGTTAGAAGTTTTGGAATATTCGATTCTGAATTAGGTGGTACTAAATGTTCCGGACACAATGGAAGATCTTTATGAGTCTCAAAAAGTTCTTGGGGGTAATGAAGATCAACCTCGAGAATATACCCATGCGTGTTATTTGAATTAATACTTAGTAAATAATTTTGAAAAGCAGCTTCGTCATTGGAATTTTTTAATTCCAACCATTCGAATTCACCTGTGGGTAAAGCAAAACTCATTGCTGTTCCATACAGATTGTTAACATCAAAATATACGAGGTATGATTCTGGAATTTCAGGATTATAATCGTTACCCATGTATCTATTGTTGGCTTTGCCATAACGATTAGAACACTGGGAAATACCTCCCCTGATTCCACGTTCAATAAAATAAATCATGTCAATGTCATCCAATAGTTCCAATTCTACGTCAGTCATTTTTAACATAGCATCAAATGCAAGTCCTGGAGCAGTATAATAATGAAGACTGTCCAACTCATAATGCTTAAGGCATGTTTTACGAAAGTTTTCAAAGATATCAGCCAAAAGGATTACATCGGTTTTTAGATATAATTCTGCATATTCCCGTAGTGTTTTTAGTGAAAATGTATGCCAAACATTACAAGCGTGTTTATAATCCTCTCCAGAAATATCTCTATTATTGATTTTACTATAAAACTTTTCCAAAGGTGGTAAAGATTTATCGTTTAATTTTTCCCAACAATCAAGATATTCATAGGGGAAGACTCCTTTACGCGTCACCAATTTAAATTTTTCATCATCGTTAAAAAATTTTCTACAAACTGTTTTTTGCGAATCATTTAAGTATGATGCCAATTTGTCAAGACTACTAGCCATAAATCTAAAAGAATCCAGAAAACGAAACTGAATTTTGGTATTTTCTATGTGTTTCGTAAAAGATATATATTTTTCCTTGTTAAGGGGAAGTAAAGATATTGAACCTTTAATTTTAGTACACAAAGGTTTAATCAAAAAGTGACTATCGTAGCCTGATAAATTGTGAAACACTACAGGAATAACATGAGAATCTTGAAATTGTAAATTACAATAATTATGAGCGGCTCCACGGTATTTTCCTGTTAGATGACAATGATCTCGTACTTTGATGTCATTGGAACAAAATGGTTTTGCACACAAGTAACATTTGCCCGCGTAATAGAAGCTATTTTTTTCCTCACTAGTTAACGGTTGCATGGAAACAGGATTTAGAAGAATATTATTGATGTCGTGGGCAATTTTGAAAAGTTGTTGAACAAACCAAATTTCACAATTTTTTCCAGTAAACATGTCAAATTTTGAAAGTGAGTCATTATATGAACATTTTAGATAAAATGCAACGCTAAAAGCTTCATGTCTTTGCACCCGTTGTGATTTTCCCGTAGTAGCATTAGATAAATTATTAGTGGTAAGCAGGCTTTCGATATCTGCGTATATTACAAATGGGATGAGATTTTGATTTTTGATATTTTTAAATTTTAGAATTTTGTCTTTAGGGAAACTAATTTTAGAACTATTTAGCATTTTACAATCAACTAAATGTCTATTTAAGATTGATTCAGTCTTAAAATGGTTAAGACATCTTTCGCAAAACCATTTACGGTTTTTCAAATTTCCCACCTGATTATTTACTAAGCGAGATAAGTTTTTAATGTAAGTAAAATGAAAATATGATTTTTTTTGTAGGTTATCATCATCATCATCATCATCATCATCACCATCTTTGAAGTTGTTATAATAATCACAAGATATCATAAGTAAATTGATCCGTGGTGCAAACTCAGTTTTGCTTAAAACTAATGGAAGGATTTCTTTACCATTATTATTATTGTCAAGAACTGTGAAAATGTTAATTCCTAGATTATTCATTTTTTTCAAATTTTGGAATATCTTTAAGGGCAATGGGAAATTCAATACCGTCAAAATTTTAAAACTTGTCTTACATCGGGATATGATGAGATGCGGTTTGGATTTTTATCAAGAGGAGCTGGGTATAAAGCTGCTGTAACAGCATACAGAAAACAAAATTCGTCCTTATTTTTAATATTTAAAACACTTTTAGTTTTTTGGATGAAATCAGGTAAAGGAATATAAGTTGAAATCCCACCTCTAATGGGATTGTAAGAGTTAACGTTTACTTTGAGGTATAATATTTGAAGTAAACTCCAACCAGAGTCACGTTCTTGAAACTCCTCAAGTTTAACGAGAATTTTAGCAATTATATTTTCTTGATACCATGAAACCAAATCAGTTGTATGATCAATGCACTCATTTTTACTTGAAAAAAATTTAAATGCAGTCTCATTGGTTTGAGGTTTTATAAAAAGACCAGCAAAAGAAGCGTTTACTTTTAACAGGGATTTTTTTAATTCTTTTTTAATTTTTATTGAAAAACTTCTAAAACATTTCTCTAAAAATTCTATTGGATCTTTAATATTTAAATTTGAAATAAGTCCGGTTTTTATTCTTCCACTGAAACAAGAATCAATGTCTTGCCAAACTAAATTTTTATTTTTGTTATTTTTGACACCATTTGCTTTAATTCGAAAGTTAATTAGATAGTTTTTCAAAATGCTTAAATTAGATTCAATTCTTGAAAAATTTTTTACACATTTTCTATCTTTAGATTTAATAGCTTTTTTCAAGTTTAAAATAATTTTTTTTATATGTACTATAAATCTTAGATATTCCCCCCTTGTTTTAATAATTCTACTAACTTGTTCAATTTTTTTTATTGTCTCAGTTGAGACTTCATCGAGGAAAAGAAAATTGTTGTTGTTGTTGTTCTCGTTGATACTAGCGGTGGTGGTGGAAGAGGATGAGGAGGATGTGTCAGTGTTCTTGTATGAACTCATGTTTGTTACTACAAACATTAAAAAAAAACATGCATGAGACTTTAAACTAATAATAATAATAAATAGCAAAAAACAATCTAAAATATCCCTATCGTTGAACCTTCCGCGAACAGCGAATTTATACACATACACCCTGTATGGTAGGGTGATGTTACTCACTGTTCCTTGGGTCACGAAGCTAATAAAATATCCCTAGCGTTGAACCTTCCGCGAACAGCGAATTTATACACATACACCCTGTATGGTAGGGTGATGTTACTCACTGTTCCTTGGGTCACGAAGCTAATAAAATATCCCTAGCGTTGAACCTTCCGCGAACAGCGAATTTATACACATACACCCTGTATGGTAGGGTGATGTTACTCACTGTTCCTTGGGTCGCGAATCTAAATTTTTTTCACTTCACTTCACTTCTTAAAATTATAAATAAATAATAAAAAAAACTTACCAATGGTTCTAGTTCGTCTTTTTCTTCTTCTTCAAGTGACTGTTATTACTTTCGTTTTTGTACTGTGTGCTCGACTAAGCAAATCGAGCGCTTTTATATGTTTTTTGGAAAAAAATGCAACGTTATAACTTAATGTAAAACATGTGTAATAGATAAATTTTATCAAGAAAAACATGCACAATCAAACATATAATACGTGATTCTAAAATTGCAACTACACCAAAAATTTCCAAAAGATTCACGTGTCACTCCACATGTTTAATGCTATTTCTATGTTAGGAAATTTTCGTTTTATCAAACATGACGTTAGGTATTTTTTTCCAAAATGTGTTTAAATACGAGCAGAAATTCGCTTAGCAGCATAGTCAATCGACAAACCAGAACGAGATTCAAGTAAACGAAGACAAGAAAAAAGAAAAAAAATGGCTTCTAATCCATTGGTGATGCCTTCAACCATTGTTGTACTGACCGAGGACCCAGTTAATTTACCGCTAAAATGGTTAGCTGTGGTAGTTAAGCAATTATTCCCGTAAGTTTATTTTTTGACTTTTTTTTAATTATATTTATTTTACCTTTGTTTCTATAGAACATTTTCCGAATTTTCCAATCAACTTTGAACAAATGTCAAAAATATGAAATTTTTCGATCTAACCAATAATAATAATAATGACCATAAGTTCGATTTTCTTGAGAGATCGTTATCAGCCGGGATGACGTAGTCACTTTTTTTGCTATTTGCGCACGTCTCACTCTTTTGGTTTCGTCAGAAAACGCCTTTTGGTCAACTGCGCACTTTGAAAAAAAATTTTTTTTTGCTGTTTTCGTAAAATTTAGGTCTGGAGAATTCGAAATAGAGTATTTTTAAGTGATTTTGAGCCTCATTTTACCTATGTATATAGCGTAAAAAGAGCACTATTGTTTTAAATGTATTTTTTTTAGCTGTTATGAATAAAACATGGTCTTTTAACTTTAACAAACAAAATTTATGATAAAATATTTATTTATTTCTTTTTTGATTTTCAGATGGGGCCTTAAAGAAATAAAGTTAAAGAGGGATAAAATTTTTATCCATTTACATTATACACCGGCGGCCAAGAGTTTGAAACAAAAGTTTGGGCAACTACCAGTGCGTTTCATGAGGGTACAGATCAACAACGATGAAGAGTTTAAAATATTGGAACAAGTGGTTCGACGCTACAAGTTTAATCTTGTAGCGGAAGATGTCCCCATTGAAACGGGGCCCATTAAAAAAATTTTACCTTCATCGTATTACCCTCAATATTTGCAAACAATAGCGTCATCATCATCAGCAACAGCACCAGCAGCAGCAGCATCAATTACCATTGATGGTGGTACTGATGAGGATGATGAAGAAGAAGAAGAACCACCTAGGAAAAAAATTAAAAAAATGAATCCACTCCTTCTACCACCACTATCACCACCACCACCACTACCAGCAGCAGCAGCAGCATCAACTTCAAAGGCAGCAGCATCAACTGCATCCACAGCAGCAGCAGCAGCTTCAGCAGCAGAACAAGAGGTAGGTGGTGGTCGTGGTCGTGGTGGTGGTGCTAGTGATGAAGATGATGATTTAATTTTTTCTCAAAAGTGGTAAAAAACCATTTTTTTTTATTTTTGTAACTTTTTTTTTTTTAATAGATATATATATTTTTTTCAATTGTTTTTTTTTTATTTCGGAACCCTCATAGGTTAGTTTAGTAAAATCAACTACAACAACAACAACAACAACAACAACAGCAGGAGCACAAATGCAACAACAACAACAACAGGAGCAAGATTATCCTTGCTGTGTGACACCAGAATATCGGAATGGTTGCTTGTCTCCGCCGAAACTTTATGAGGTAGCTGCAAATAGGGTAAGTCTCCAATTAAAAAAAATCGAAGACGTATCTCGTTTGCAGTTACCAAAAGTGTGTGAAAACGAAGTTAAGGAGCAATATGTAAAAAATAATTTTTCTAAATTTATACATTAATTGAATAAATAAAACACACACACATAAGTATTTCTTTAGTTTTTTTTATTTATTTATTTAAAACAATACACCATAAACCAGTGATACAAATTATATACATTTTCTAAAGCACAGTATACATTATTATTATAATCATGCATATGACAGTGGTGTGATTTAAATAATTCTTTCATTTTATCAACTGTTTCATATTTTGGATCATCTGCAACATTAATAATGAGATTGGAACCATTTAGGTATTTCAACAACCAGTCCATCTTTTCTTTACCATTCACCATAACTGTCATATTCGTAGAACCAATATAAGCATTTAAAAACGCAGACATTTCTTCTGGTTTAAGTTTAGCGTGATAGGCATCAGTAGCATCATCAACATTTTCACCCCAAAAATTATTTTCGATTCCATGTATAGTATTAGTGGTATAATTGATAAAACTTTGTACCTTGTCACTAAATTCTTCTACATTTATTGGTAATTTCACTAACCTGTGTACATGCTCTTTGGTTAATGAATTGTAAATAGCTATTTCCTGACACATAAATGGTAAAACATCATACTGAAATCCTTGAACATCAACAAAGAGAATGTTTGTTTTGTTTTCACACAACACTTTTGTTTTGTTTTCAAATGCCATTTTTGTTTGTTTGTTTGCTGCTGCTGCTGCTGCTGCTACTAGTATTGTTCTTGTTGACTTTAAACAAAATGCTGAAATAATTGTGGGATACAATTTCAGACCAATTTATATACATTGTTTGGAGTGGGGATATATTTAATCAGTTTGTATTTTGACAATACTTGTTAGAGGATTATATTTAAGTTTTTTATCGTGTAAAATTAATACATAGGCACATGTGTCTGCTGGAATATTTTCACTGGTTTCAAATTCCAATCTGATGTCAACAGTGCCATTTTTCAATGTGTCCACTTGATAACAGCAATCTATCACTACTAAAGGTGCAATTTCGATAAATTTTTTAAATGTCAAACAAGGTTGTCCAACATTTCTATAGTAATAGGACTGTTGAAATCTGGCATACATTTCATACAAAATGCTCACTTGTTGTCTATCAAAATGAACATTTAAATTATCGTATGGATAAATTTCTGAATTGAGATAGGCTTTGAAATTGGTTAAGTTACAATGATCAAAGTGACTAATATCCTTTGATAATTGATTTCGTCGTTTCGTTTGAAAACCGAAAATGAGATAACGTGGCTTTTCTAACTGATTTATTGATTTTACATTCCAAGTATGTTGTGTGGATTGTTGCAAAAGCGGATACTCATGCAATTCCCATCCTCGAAATGCCACCGTTAAATCTCTTCCTTTTTCAATGTAACTTAAAAGTTTCAATTTTGCTTCATCATCCACTCTAATATGTTCAATTTTCCATGTTATTTTATCGAGACGAATGTTTGGTTTTTCACCTGCCTTATTTGTAGTGACTGAATTGCCATCGGAAAAACTTCGTATAAGTGTTAATTCTTGTTTAATATTTATGATGATTTTTCGAAAATCTTCAAAAACACCCATAAGAATTTTTAGAGGAATACAAATATTAAAATGTCCTTTTGACAACATTTTCGGCTTTTCAAGATGATTCCAACCGGCATTGTGATAACGTAAACAGTCTTGTTCTGTAAAACTGACATAACCTTTTAGGAGAGATGTAATACCTGGATTTCTTACACGGTCCACAACAGTTCCACCCAATTCATAGCGAATTTCATCAAATAAAAATGCAAAAGCATTATTTGTCAATTCAATGGTATCACTTGCTTTCCCATGTTCATCTACAACAACACCTTCAAGTTCGAGGAAACTTTCTGCTGGATATGTATAAATATCTTGAGTCTGAATAGGAATGCGAATTTCATCGGATTTATTTAAACTTGTATTGGCATAGGGTAAATAACTGTGGTATTCTTTACTGGTAATTGAATTATCGCTGATGATTCTTTCACTCACGTTCAAAATATTCATTATTGCTACTACTACTACTACTACTACTACTAACAATTTCCTTTTTACAAAAACAAACTATAAAGAGTCTTCGTACACCAGATCTAAAATTCAATTTAAATCTGTACCAAAAGTTTTCCTTTTTAATTTTCTTTCTTCGAGCAATTTTTTCTTTCTTAATGTAACAATCTAAATCCCAAAGACTGTAAAAATTTGCGATTTTGTGATGTTAACCGTTTCAAGTTCTTTCGTACACTAGTTTTATCATACATTGTGGTTTTATTTATACTGCTGCTGCTGCTGCTGCTACTACTACTACTGTTGTTGTTGTCATTTAAAGAATCAGAGTAATAAAGATGGTAATTATATCTAAATACCATTTTTTTTCTATGTTGGCACTTCTTTCAGATGAACTCTGACTGTTATCAATTCCCGATTGAAATTAACTAAATCACCCTCTTGATCGGTTATTTTTATAATGATTTCATCCAAATAGTGAGTATTTATAGGTAAATAAATTACATTGGTGGGGGTTTCCACAATTTTATAACCTGGCGGTACAGTTGGATAAAACATGTGTAAAATATGAGACGGTTTATCATTATTGAAGGAATTGGTCACTAAATTACATTCACAACATATAGCATTAACTTTGGTTATATTAATGAGGTAATCGGATACATGAAGTTTTTGTGCTGTCAATGTTCGGTTTTTAAAACCTAGAATAGTATTGATAGAGTACGGTTTTTCAAAATGAATATCCTTTGTTGATTTTATCTCACACCTTAAAGTATTATAATTTACGCGAATTTTAACTAAATCACTGGCTTCTTTTAAATTAGTAGGACTGTCTCTTTTCTTTTTCTTCTTTGATGGAATAGGAGGATCGTTTAATTTTACAATTTGATTTCTAGCATCATCCTGATTACCATTATCATCATCATCACCATCAATGCTCTCATTTTCTACTAATCTTTGTTGTTGCTGTTGTGGTAGTATTGGCTCCTTTTGTTGTGGTTGTTGTAATTTTTTAACACCTCTAAGAGAATCATTTATTGTACGAGAAATATCATTGATCTCGTATGTCCCTTCGGGTATTTCAATTACAGATTCATCAAAATAGAATTTATTGTTTGTTTTGTCAACATTTGGAATTGAGTTGTAGGTAACAAAATTAATTAAACCCAATTCATAATTTTTAGATTCTTGTAATATTATTGGTGGATGCAATTTTAGAGATAAAAAGGATTGTCTACCCGATAAGGTAAATATATAACTCATGTTCTTTATTTAAAGGTTGAAATAAAACTAAAATATATTTGTCTAATATCTATTTATTTATTTAAAAATTCTAAACATAAATGTCCACAATTAAATGTATTAAATTTCTGATAAATATCATAATTATAAATAATGTCTACTGGTCCATTTGAACGAAAATAATCGATAACTTCCAAGGGTGGTCGAAGATTGCCAAAACTGTCAAAATATACAACTTTATTTCTAAATTTCTTATAGGCTGTCCAATGTGTTCCATGTCCATTTAGATTATCCAAATTTATTATACCTCTTTCATTGTTGGATTTAATTTTCTTTGGTAAGGCATCACGCATAAATACACCACGAAAATGAGGAATACAAAATTGTTTGGCATACATAACCAAATCAATATTGGTTAATGGTCTATTTGGTAAATTTATTAACTGATTCGTGGTTGCATTGGTGGTGGGTATAAAAAAACACCCAACCCCTTTTTATATGGTTTTAAAAATAGACCTTTACCTAAAGCTACACTTTCCATAGAACGGTTATGACGTTGTGATTCCTCCAATTGTTTTCGAGCAGCTCGTGCATCATTGATGGCTTTTGCTACACCGGCAGCTGCTCCACCCAAAGAGCCTAATGCAGACAAGGCAGCAAATATTGGTATAAGAGGTAATACACCACCAACTTTGGGAATTTTAATGACACGAACACGATTGAAACTTGGTTGTTGTTTGAAATTTTTTTTAATTTGTTTTGCTGCATTCAAAGCTACTGAAATAGCATTTCCCAAATTATGGGGTTTAGTTTTTAAAATATGCTGTTTAATTTGTTTTAACACTTTTTCAAATTTAACTTTCTTTATACCAGCACTTTTTCGTTGTCCTTTTTGTCGTTGTTGTTGTTGTTTATTTTTTCTTAATTTTCTTTGTTTATTTTTTCTCAATTTTCGTTGCTTTGGTTTTTGCTTACGTTTAGTTCTAACCATTTTGACAATTTGAAAGCTACTAAATCAATCGTTGTCTTTTTTCTATACTTATAGTATCAACATCAGCATCATTATCATCATCAACCATTTTACGTTTCTTATTGTTCTCATTCCTTAATGATGATGATGATGATGATGATGGTGGATAATGTATTGGTTCATTTAAATCCAATTTTAACATCTTATTTTGACCATTTCTATCATCATCAACATTTCTAGTATCAAGTTTTCTTTTTGCTTTAAGTCTAATTGGTTTTGGTAATGGTAAATTTATACTTTCAGTATCAATATCCATTGGTTCTGCTTCGTCTTCTTTTTGTTTTTTCACATTTTTCCTCTTTTTTGTGGAATAATTACGAACTTTAGGGATTTTTTTCTTGGTATTTTTGGTATTGTTTTTAGTATTATTTTTAGTATTATTTTTAGTTTTTACCAATGACTGATTTCTTTTCAATTCTTCAATACTTTTTCGAATGTCATTTAATAAGTTTTGTGAAGTATGTTTGACTTTTTCCAATATTGTAAGACACTTTTTAATACTTTGTTGTTGTTGTTGTTTTTGTTGTACACCCATTCCAAGTTTTACTTTTGCCTTCATTATACCAGCTACTCCCAATGCACTTAATCTTTCTCCTGTAGACGCGTCTCTCGATCTGAATCGTTTCATTGCATTCTTAGCTAATATATTGTCAGCTTGATGGCGGGATGTTAAATCTTTATTTTGAGAATATGCAATGTCATGAGCACGACAACTTTCATCCAACTGATTCACTCCACGATCACCACGTGATAAACGAGTCTGAAGTTTTGTACCCGGTCCACAAAAATTGTAACCAGGCAAATGCAATTCAAATGGTAATTTATTTATCATATTGTTTACAAATCCTGAACCTGTATAAAATTTCATGTTGACAATTAATCAACAACTGACTATAAATGATATGTAACATACTAATTTAAGTCATTTCTCTTTTAATTCTCTCTTCTAAGTTATCTATGTATACATATCTATTGAAATTATGAAAATTTTAAAACAAAAAACCAGTTTACCTGTTGAGAACGCTGATGAGTTTAAACCACAAAATTCGTACAGAAAACATGGAATTTTATTTCCTTTTACAATACGATGTATCATTGTTGGTCCATCAAACTGTGGAAAAACTAATGTTATGATCTCACTGATAGAACATGAAAATGGATTGAAATTTGAAAATGTTTATGTGTATTCACGTTCGCTATACCAGCCAAAATATTTATATTTAAATGAATTACTGACTCCTATAAAAGGAATAAATTATTATGCATTTAGTGCTAGTGAAAATATTGTACATCCATCTGAAGCAAAACCTAATTCCATATTTATTTTTGATGATGTGGCATGTGACAATCAAGATATTATTCGAGAGTATTTTAGTATGGGGAGACACAATAATATTGACTCGTTTTATTTGTGTCAAACGTACGCAAAGATTCCCAAACATCTAATACGAGATAATGCCAATGTACTTATTCTCTTCAAACAAGATGATTTAAATTTAAAACATGTTTTTAATGACCATGTGGGTTCGGATATGTCATTCGATAAGTTTAAAAATATATGCTCGTATTGTTGGAAGAAACCATATGGATTTTTAACTATTTTTAAAGATTACGATCTCAACAACGGACGTTATCGACTGGGATTTGATCATTTTATAATAGCATGATATCTCCTAAAATAGCTTAGTCAAGATCGATACTTTATTATAAGCGGATTGCTGTATTTTCAACCTGATTAAACCTGTTTACAACCTGATTAAACCTGTTTACAACCAGATCAGACCTGTTCCAAACGGATCAGAGGCTGTTTAAAGCTGATTAAAAGCTGTTTATAAGCTGTTTCTAAGCTGTTTATAAGCTGTTTCAAAGCTGATTAAAAGCTGATCAAAACCTGTTGACTAAGCAGATTAAAAAAAAATGAAATTTAGTGAAAAAGAACTTAAAAAAAATTTAATTCGTAAACGAAAAAACGTTAAAAATAAACTAAACCTATTAAAACATAGTGAAATTGTACAGGAACAAGTATTTTTACCAATAACCAAACGTTTACAAAATATTCAAAGTGAATTAAGCACAAAAGCTACAGTTGCAGCAGCAGCACCACCACCAAAAACTAAAGAACAATCTGAAATAAAAACTGATGATACATCTTTAGAATATCCTTTTCTAGTTGAAAATGAAAATGATGATGATGATGATGATGCAAATAAGACACTAGATACAATAAATGAAACTGATAATGATGATGATGATGATGATGATGATGAAAACGAGAACGAAGGTAATTCATCTGTTTTCCGAAAACAACAACAACAACAACTGGAAGACAAATCCTTAACAAATCTTTTAAAACAATATGATCCATTACCTAGAAAATATATCAGCGATTTGCATCATGATTCTCAAAACAAGTTTGATCACAAATATGGTGTTCGATTTAACGGTAACACTGAGAAATTTCACATTGGTGATTCTAATCTGAATATTGATGGTAAAGATATTATAGTGAAAAACAAACGCTACAAAGGGACACATGGTCTCTATGAACTACTATTTAAAAAACACCCCACAAATTTCTCCAAAGAGGATGAAACAAACTATAGACAAATTATATTTAAAACAAATGCACATCGTCGCTACTATCAGTCCAATCAACAAGTTGATGGTAGTAGATCAATGAAATACAAAAAAATTATAGCACCTTACATAACGGGAGACGGTTTATACATGAATGTTACTGATCATCCCATAGATTATGTACATTGGGATAATCCTAATGAACTAGTTGATAGATTACGTTTATTGCTAGCCTCCCAACAAGCTGGACACACAGGACATCACAACGAAATCAATTCCATAGTAGAGGAACTAAGAGAAGCTCAAATTATTGAGTGAAAAAACAAAACAAAAAAATGAATAAATTTGTTACAGATAAAAAACGACAACTTGTTGAAGAAATTCACAAGCCAGCAAGAATCAATTTTAAAAGGCGAAAAATAATTATTAAATCTCTAAATGATCTATTTCAAGCAGATTTAGTTGAAATGATTCCTTATGCTAAAATGAACAATGGTTACAAATATATACTTATTGTTATTAATTGCTTTTCAAAGTTTGTATGGGCTTTTCCGTTAAAAAACAAATCAGCTATAGAAGTAAGCAAAAATATGGAAAAAGTTTTTAAAATACAAACTCCACAAAACATTCAAACAGACATGGGTAAAGAATTTTACAATAAAGAATTTGAGAAACTCACAAAGAAATACAATATTAACCACTATAGTGTATTCAGTGAAAAAAAGGCATCCATAGTCGAGAGAGTTAATAGGACTTTAAAAAACTGGATGTGGAAGGAATTTAATATACAAGGAAACTACAAATGGATTAATTTACTTGGTAAAATTGTTTATAAATATAATCACACAAAACACAGAACCATTAAAATGAAACCAGCAGATGTCACTATCAAAAATGAAAAAAAATTACTTCAAACTGTTTACAACAAAATAAAAATGAGTGATTTAAACGTTAATCTTAAAGTTGGTGACTATGTACGTATTTCTAAAGTAAGAGGTGTTTTCGATAAAAAATACAATCCAAATTGGTCTCCTGAGGTATTTATTATACGCAAAGTTCAGTTAACAAACCCAACCACTTATCTCTTGAAGGATATGCAAAACGAAAATGTACTTGGAGCGTTCTACAAAGAGCAATTACAAAAAACTCTCAATCATAATGTATATTTAGTTGAAAAAATTCTAAAAAGACATAAAGACCAAGTATTCGTTAAATGGTTTGGGTTCACTGATAAGCACAATAGTTGGATTAATAGAACAAACATTATATAAAAACCCACTTTATCTATAATACATATTTAGTACGTTTGAAACCTCTCAACGGGAAACATGTCATATTTTTTACTCATAATTTTATCATTTTGTAGTGTTATTTCTGTTGAAAATAACACCTTAAACAAAAACAATAAAACTGAGTATTGTGAATACCTACAAGATGACTATGACGTTCTGTATAATACAAGTTTAAGCCTATACCTACTATGTTCAAAAGAACTTGATAACTATATGAATTTATATGAAACCGAATCAAATCTCAACGAATTATATACAAAAAATATTAAAGAGTGTGAAAATAAAGCAGCTAATCTATCATCTTCAATTAATTACACCAATATTCTCAACCTTTCAAGAAAAAACGTTGAATTGGAAGCAAATTTACTTCTTGAAATGAAAAAAACCAATGTATGTGAAACCAAAAAAATTACAGCCTACACACTACTTGGAGAAACTAAACAAGAATTGGCAAATGCAAAAAATAATATCAGTTATTTTCTATTGGATATTAATAAATTAAATTTATCGTTGGACCAATGTAATGACAATTTTATACAAAGCTTAAGACATCAAAATAAACTCTTTGATAATCTCAATGCCTGCTTGGAAAGAGAAGAATTTCTTCTAGACCAGAAGAATCGATATGTTGTCAAGCTAACCTCCTGCAGAAAACGTAAAAATAAAACAGGCAAAAAAGTATTGTAGCATAACATATTTAATTATTTTTGTAATTTATTTACCCAATATACCATTCAAATATATAAAATTTTGTTTTATTTTACCCGATATTCCACTCTAATTTATTTTTTCTACTAACTACTTTACGAAACAACAGCCTCTGGTAAATGACGTCATTGTCGATACTTCTTCAGCAATAAGGCCTTTTTGGCTAAGGACTCTTTTGGTCCTTCTTAAGCTACTAGGACAACCCTTCTTTGGCAATAAGGCCTTTTTGGATAGGGATTTTTTCAGGACTTCTTCGGCAATAAAGCCTTTTTGGATAGGGACTTTTTCAGGACTTCTTCGGCAATAAGGCCTTTTTAGTTAGGGTTTCAGGAGAATTTCAGGCACTTCTTAGGCTATTACGTCACGTTCTTTGGCAATAAGGTCTTTTTGGTTAGGGTTTCAGGAGGGTTTCAGCACTTCTTCGGATGGTAAAGGGCTGAAAAGGGACAGATGCCATCCGGGTGTCACAGTACCCCGCCCTCATAACTACTCTTGATGTTTTTAAAGGGCGATGAATATCTAAGTTCACGTAATTTGGTAAGCTAATAATTAAATAATTTCTGCGTACCAGTACTATCAAAGCAGATTGATATAGTATTGAATGAATAGAATCTTTAATGAAATATACCCTTTACAGGTACAGTAGAAGTATATAAACTCACACTTGATGTTTTTAAAGGGCGATGAATATCTAAGTTCACGTAATTTGGTAAGCTAATTATTAAATAATTTCTGCGTACCAGTACTATCAAAGCAGATTGATATAGTATTGAATGAATAGAATCTTTAATGAAATATACCCTTTACAGGTACAGTAGAAGTATGTAAACTCACACTTGATGTTTTTAAAGGGCGATGAATATCTAAGTTCACGTAATTTGGTAAGCTAATAATTAAATAATTTCTGCGTACCAGTACTATCAAAGCAGATTGATATAGTATTGAATGAATAGAATCTTTAATGAAATATACCCTTTACAGGTACAGTAGAAGTATATAAACTCACACTTGATGTTTTTAAAGGGCGATGAATATCTAAGTTCACGTAATTTGGTAAGCTAATTATTAAATAATTTCTGCGTACCAGTACTATCAAAGCAGATTGATATAGTATTGAATGAATAGAATATTTAATGAAAAATACACTAAGGAAATTTCATTTTGTAGGAACCGAGGCAATTGAAGAGGCAAGTCAAAGCTCTGCCTCAGAAATAATTTTTGATGCCTATGTGGAAGAACTGAATATCCATATGATATGCTTCACACATTCCACAGTCTCTACGACAAAAACCAAAACTTTATGCTGAAATGTAGCATGAATACTATAGAAAAAATGGTGATAGAGATGACCTCTGTAAATTTCCAAGTTACTGTAATTATTTTTATTTTTTTGTATGCTATGTAGTTATCAATCTTTAAAGTTTTTATTTTCTTCAATTAACTAGTTTTTGTTTCTTCCTATGATTTCCATATCATTTCTAATCATACATTTGCAATTACAATTTCTGTGATCACATAAACTCTGATCTTAGTTAAAAAGACATTTTTTTAAAACTTATAGATTAATATTATTACCAAGCTGTGTAACAGTTAGGTACGTCTTATAAAGACATTTTTATAAAATATGCCTCATTATATATTATGTGTTGGACAGTGACCGGTAGATGACGCTGCTTGGCAGCACAACAAATGTATATATTTTTTTATTTTAAAGGGCATGGCGTCCCTCACGATCTAGTGAATGTCGCTTCTTGATATATTTTTTTTACAGGAAATATTAACAAAAAAATACAATTTCATAACAATATATACTAAACTGCGTTGGCTTTCAAATTATGTTTTAAATTTGACTTAATTGTTAATGTGTTACTAAAAACCTCCGCAAAAGAAAATTAATTCAGGCAAAACCTTGATTTGTATAAACGAATATATTTTGTAACAACATGGAGACAAATTTAAATTAATCCTGTTATTTCGTAATATTTTTAAATAATTAGGCTTTTAATACAAGGTTATGTGTATGAACTGTTTTTTTAGTAGTATTTATGGCAATATTATCAGCTAAAATTAATTATTAATACAATATATTAATCAGTAAGGTGTATAAGAGAAAACGAAGGCACGAAAACCTTCATTTAGGAACGTGCTTAATTAATCACTAGGAAAAAATTCGGACCAATTTATAAAAAATAAGGCTCTACTCACGAATTCAGACGAACGGTAAAATTAATAACACCAGAAAGGAATGTTTCTCTCATTGGTGATCACCAAACATAAATTATCTTTAAGATATGATATGTCTAAAAAATATAATGGTATATTATTTAACGAGCGTGCAGTAATATTGGTTAATCGCAAAAATAGGTGGAATGAGCCGAAGGAGAATGTTGTAATTGGTGGAATATGTATGAATTGAAATATTTTTTAGCGATTTTTTGTTGATTATATATATATATATATATATATATATATATATATATATATATATATATATATATATTCATTAATTTATTAAATATTTTTCAGAGCTGCTTGCTTAGTGATATTATTTATTTATAAATTTAGTAAACTGCTTTTCCTTTTTTTTAATTGTCTTTTAATCTCCAGAATTTTTTTTTACCCACGTTCTATGTTTCTTTCCTTTTTAAAACTCAAAAATCTTTTTTTTTTTAAATAGCGAATGAACATTTTGAGGTTATGTTACGTTTAACGAATGAGACTAGCGATATTTACTCTTCAACAGATTAATGTGCACTACCTTTTTTTATTTTTTTCTTAAATAACAAATGAAAATTGTGACTTTTTACGAATAAGACTAGCGATGTTTACTCTACAACTGACTAACCTGCACTCTTTTTTTTTTAAATAACAAATGAAAAATTTTGAGGTTATGTTACTTTTTACGAATAAGACTAGCGATGTTTACTCTACAACTGACTAACCTGCACTCTTTTTTTTTAAATAACAAATGAAAAATTTTGAGGTTATGTTACTTTTTACAAACAAGACTAGCGATGTTTACTTTACAACTGATTGCTCTTCACTCCAGCTTAAAAAATGAATTTTCAGTTTTATAGTTGGAAATTTTGATATTTTATTGATATTATTAACTAAATATTATATTTAATGAAAATAAATTATGATTTGTGTAAATTTTTGACTTTTCCTGATATTTTGATATATCTATAATTTACTTTTCGTTATTATTTAGTACATAAAATTGATAAAAAAATTAAAAATATTTGTTGTTTATTAGTTTATACGATTTATGTCTTTTGGAGTGAAATATGTTGCTTTAAATGCACTAATATATATATATATATATATATATATATATATATATATATATATATATATATATATATATACATATATACTTATATATATATATATATATATATATATATATATATATATTAAAAGTAAAACGTTTTTATTTTCTTCATCAGGGCTATATATATTTTTGTGTTAACGGAGTGTGAATGAATATTTCAACTTTTTATTTATTTACGTAACGTCAATAATATTCATGTTCCTGTGAGGATTCTATGTTGTATTAACCGTTTTATTTACCAAATTTTAGTTAATTTTTGAGGATCTCTTTCAACTACCTTTTGCGATTTTTACTATTTTTCGGATTTTAGCGAGACGTCAACGCAGCTCGCCATTATTCGGCATTTTTGTACTCATCTTCGAAAATATGGACCTCTTTATATATTTATTGGGTTTATTAAAATGTTTCTATCCTTCAGGAAACGCGAAAGTTCGTTTCTGTTTGAATTAATTTATTTTAAGAATTTTTGCACTTCAATCATTTCCAAGTATTTGTGAAAAACCAAAGTTTTAACACAAATCAGGGGTTGTGTTAGTCAAGTTTCGTTAAACCTTCTCACTATGCTAGAAACTATAGCTGCCTCACCTCTCTTCTAGTTCACCGGGTGAGGAAGGGAATGAGTAAAGCTCAGATTAATGAAAATTACTTTTTTTAAATTTTTTTTTAATCACGGAAAGCTTCTAGGGAAATAAATAAATAGGAAGATATTATCAAGTAACACTTATCCTAAACTCCTAATTAACTTTTATTCACTTTAAATCTACCTTTTACTTTTCCACTTTTCCTAACTTTTCTTCTCTTTGTAAGTACTAAATTGAGTGTATTTTTCGCTAATTAAATCCGGGATTATTTTACCCTCTACTGTCACGTTTGGGTTAAATTTGTCAAGATCGGGTTTCTTATAACTTTATGGCAAACGCGAAGTTGACTATTAGTAGCAATGTCAACTCAGATTCAGATCTCCACTTGGTCATGTTCTGATAATTATTTTTAAATCAGGATGTGTTTTTGAAACCTTCAGGACTGGCAAGAAATTTACATTATTTAGCTCTGCCGGGCACTAAGACTCGACTTGTAGCCCGTTATTCCTGATCCTTACACAACTATATTTAATTTTCGAATCCCAAATTATTTACCTTCTCCGTGAATATACGAATTCGTAAGCGCTATGAACCTGGTTTTTACGATGGTGATTTTAATTTCAATTTTAATACTTTAAGACCCGGGCACGATCTTCATAGTTAGGAGATTCTATGTTGTCCTAGACAACCTACTTTGAGAACCACGATTTACTTAAAAACAGGACAGTCAAAACAATACTCCAAGCTAGAATTATTGGGGATGCAGCCTTACCAACGCCTACAAATTGAAATAGACTGCATCCTCAATAATCCTAGTTTGGAATATTATATATATATATATATATATATATATATATATATATATATATATATATATATATATATATAAATATATATATATATATATATCTACATATATATATATATATATATATATATATATATATATATATATATATATATATATATATATATATATATATATATATATATATATATGTGACAAACTGATTAAGCAATCATATTCACAGATAAATGTATTGACCATCGGACCAATGACCTAGCCTGCTCGGTCGCCTGATCTAATCCCATTAGATTATTTCTATGGCCAAGTAAAAGATTTACAAAATAATTTTAATGACAACATTGACTTACGAAAAAAAAATGTGGTAAGAGTTGCAATTATAAATGTGTACAAAAAATTTAATAAAAGTTTGAAAACATGTGCACTAGGAGTAGATTAACACGTGGAATAATAATCTAGTACCCCTGTTATAATAACATATTTTAAGTTTATTACATGAAAAGAGTGTCTTTGCTTTGAAGCTTCTTCAGTGACCATACTTAGTATTCACTTAAAAACGCAAGATTATTTTTAAGAACGCCTATAAAATTTTAAAGCTGTCTTAAGGCATAAAAGATCCCGACTAAAGCAGATAAGAATGATCGTTAGCTAGATGTTTTAAAGCAGATTTAACGAGGTTCGATTCAGGGATAATTACCTATAAAAAGTTCTTATCTCAAATTATTCGGTTATTTTAAATAGGATGTTTTGATTAAGAATATCGTTTGATAAGTAAAGTGTATTTATCTCAAGAGAACTTTTCTAAATAACTATTAGTAAAGTATACTTCATTCGCTTGCCTTTTATTAAATAAATTCCCCAAATGGGGAAGAGTGAATGCAAAAATAGGAGAAAATTTGCCTATTTCGTGGACCTCGTATTTGAAACTAAAATGTGTGCTAATTGAAAACTTATGATACGATAATGCTTTAAGAAAAGCTTCAAGATAAGCATCTACTTCAATTTTAAAAAATTAATTAACAAAATTGAGGAAATCGAATTGAGTTTTAATATTAAAAATCTAATATCTCCAGAAAGAAAGAAGATAAACAAGTTTTTCTCACCCCATTTTGAAGCTTAGGTCAGAGAGAATACAAAAAAAATCAGTGACAAAAATTGTTAAATTTACCCCATACACAAGATGAAAATGCCCCCATATAAGAAAAATCGAAATAAATTATAAAATAAACTGAGCAAAAATGTATTTGTAAGTCATAATTTAAGCTGATCAATAGGTAGCAATTGCTTTTCGAGGGGTGAAAACCACCCCTAACTGTCGAAAATGCCAAAAAATATTTATAAAAATTTGAAAAAAATTATTTCTGCATCATATAAATTACAAGAAATATGAACAAGATATTTGCATCAGATCCAATACAAATACACCTCATAAAGAGGTTATATCTCTACGATGAATCTGAACATTTTAATTGAATAATATTATCAATAAAATTTTTATAAAAAAATTGAACCGACTTCTAAAAGTGCGCTAAAAAGTGAAAAATAACCATAAATTTTTATATGAAATTGAACTTTTTGAAGTCGGCGCCAAACTAATACCTGACAAAATGTGATTTACATAAACAGATTAAAAATACTTTATTTGTAATTGCTTTTTTACCATAATTTGTATATATTAGTAGTTATTTATTTCGTGTACAAATAATTTGGCGCCGACTTCAAAAAGTTCAATTTCATATAAAAATTTATGGTTATTTTTCACTTTTTAGCGCACTTTTAGGAGTCGGTTCAATTTTTTTATAAAAATTTTATTTTTCTATTTTTAGTTTTATAATTCATTATGATATTCATAAATTATTTGAACTAAGTACTAATCGAGATTAGTGTACCTAGCAATGACTTCAAACTGGCAAAAAAGTACCTATTTTATCCAAAGTTGTAAATCACCCTAAAATGAACCACTAAAAGTTCTTTAATTCTTAGAGTTTTCTAAATACCAATCAAATTGAGTCAAACGAATATTTAGTCTGTCATAGAAAATCCACTATCTTAAATTTCAAATTAATTTTAAATTGGTAATATAGGCCCCAAAACCTTCCAATATCGATATTTAAAGAAAATAAATTAATTTTTTATCCACCATATTGGATACGCCATATTGAATTTTTTAAAAATAATTTTAGATTCGTCATGTGTGACCCCAAAAACTCTCCCGTACCAATTTTGGTGAAAATCAGACAAAATTGATTTTTTTGTCCGCCATATTGAGTTTTTTAAAAATAATTTCTGATTCTCTATGTGAGGCTCCGAAAACTTCCCCATACCAATTTTGGAGAAAATAGGACAAAATTGATTCTTTCGTCCGCCATATTGGATCCGCCATGTTGAATTTTAAAAAAATTATTTTAGATTCGTCATATGCGACTTCGAAAACTCCCCCTTACCAATTTTGGAGAAAATCGGACATAAACGATTTTTTTGTCGGCCATATTGAATCCGCCAAATTGAATTTTTTTAATTAAAATTATTTTAGATTCGTCATATGCGACCCCGAAAACTCTTCTGTACCAATTTTGGAGAAAATCGGACAAAATTAATTTTTTGTCGGCCATATTGGATCCGCCATATTGAATTTTTTAAAAATTATTTTAGATTCGTCATATACGAATCCGAAGACACCCCCATACCAATCTTGGAGAAAATCGGACAAAATTGATTTTTTCGTCCGCCATGTTGAATCCGCCATATTGAATTTTTTAAAAATTATTTTAGATTCATCATATGGAACCCCATAAACTCCTCCTTGCCAATTTTGGTAAAAATCTGACAAAATTGATTTTTTCGTCCGCCATATTGGATCCGCCATATTGGATCCGCCATATTGAATTTCTCAAAAGTAATATCAGATTCGTTGTGTGCAACCTCTAAAACTCCCCCATACCAATTTCGGAGAAAATCGGACTAAATTAAATTTTTTTGTCCGCCATATTGGATCCGCCATTTTGAATTTTTTAAATATAATTTCAGATTCTTTGGGTATAACCCCGAGAATTCCTCCATACCAATTTTGGAGAAAATCGGACAAAATTTATTTTTTTGGCCGCCATATTATCAGCGCCATCTTGGATTTTACTGCACCAATATCACCTAAAAAATATGGGACCACCGCAGCAACTTCCTTTACATAACGTAAAAAATTTCATTCAAATCGGTCCAGCCGTTCCGGAGTAATCGGTGTATATACATAAAAAAAAAAAAAAATACATAGTCGACGAATTGAGAACCTCCTTCTTATAGAAGTCGGTTAAAAAAATACATAGTCGACGAATTGAGAACCTCCTTCTTTTAGAAGTCGGTTAAAAAAGGATATTCGCCAGTGATCAATTTTGTTTGCGAAGTTGGTAAAAATGTTTTGAGCATTTAGGACACTTCAGATGAATTAACGTGAACTAATCCCTAAAGCGAATTAAATGATCGACCAAGAATACTCGAAAAAGTGAAAAAGACACTAATAAATAATAATTTCAATGAAAAGACCATCACCAGAATAATTAATAAACAAACATATAAATTTTATAGTAACCTAATTACAAGAAAAATAGAACATAAACAGCAAAAATAAGTAGCGTTACCTTACACTAGTGAGCTGTCAGAAAAAATAGAACCCATTTTAAAGAAGCATCATATTATCGTACGCCACAGGTCTTATAATAAATTAAATACACTCTTCACTTCCTTGAATAAATCAAATGTAGTATATTCAATCCCTTGGACAAATTGTCCCAAAAAATATATAGGCATGATGAGCCAATTACTAAAGAATAGATTAAACGACCATAAATATACGAAAAACACCTCAACAGCGCTAAACAAACACACACAGCACGAAAAACACACTTTTGATTATAACAGTACCATAATAAAAATAAAGATATGGATTACCAAAAATTATAAAGGAAATGATTGAAATTAAAAAAGATAAAAACACTGTTAACGACAGAACGGATATGGGAAATTTGAGCCACATTTACACAAGCCTAATTTAAACAAAAATATTAAGTATTCGATCCTGTCAAATAAGAATCAAAAATTGAATATCCTCTTAAACATGAAACTAAACATATACCTTATTTGTTTTTTGGCGCTTTGTAAAATATAAAAAAACACATTCGCATTCCATATATCCTCAGTAGACTATGTAAAGTTTGAATTTTATTTAGTAATAGAGTAACAAAATGTCAAGGTGTGTACTGGTAAAATTAAATATTTTTAAAAATTTTAAAAGTTTAAATACTGTTTTAAAGTGTCTTGTTTGTTTTTGAAATTGTAGATATGTTTTTATGTGGGTGTTTGAATTATATAAAACTATTTTTAGGAAAAAAAATTCGAAAATGCCTTAAATAAAGGGCGAAAAGTCAGTTGTTTGCATTTTTTGTTGAATATAGAACCTAAACCCAAGAAAAGACAAAATAAAGGAAAAATTATATATATACATATATATATATATATATATACTCGACAAAGGATCCTGATCGACTTTCGTGGACAGTTAGTTTTGAGAAGTCGTTGATATTATTTGAATTGTTTGACAAGTGTCAGATTTTTGAAAATAAAATGTATATTTATATATGTATATATATATATATATATATATATATATATATATATATATATATATATATATATATATATAAATATATATATATATATATATATATATATATATATATATATATATATATATATATATCTTTCATGCAATTTTTTGAATTCGTTTAAATGTACAAAGAAATCTTTCTCTCTAAAAAATTTTTCATCCGGAAAATTTCAGTTTAAGTTAAAGTCTTCTTTCTTTTAAAACTCAACATGATGTTAACCAGACGAGAAAGACTAATTAGCTAGGAAGTGGACCTGACAGTAGATGAAAACGGTAATTTAAAACCTTTGGGAGCACAGTCAGCCATAACTCTGAAATTATAGATCACTTGATTATGGCCGAATTTCAGGCGAGTGGAGAAAACTAAGTTAACAAGGTCAAAGGGATAAGTATTTCTAGAATTTTTCTTTTTAGTTATTCTGAATTAAAGCTTGTTAGTTCATTATTATTTAACATGATGAATATTTTAATGATACCTATTACGTGCTTTCAGACTTTAAAAATCACTTTTCTCCGAAATGTCTCTTGTCTGAACTTAAACTTTAAGTTTTATGAATTTGTACAATTTTGAGCTTTGTGAGTATTTTTAAATAGTATTGAAATATGTTCGATAAAAAATGTGCAGAATTTAATTATGTCACAGTAAATACATATTTTATAGTCTGTAAATACAAAATAAGTTTATAAACATATGACTTATTGAGAGGTTGTAGTCATTTGTTTTTTTTTATGCAATAATTTTCCGTTATTTAGATGAAAAAATATTGTATCTAAAAATATAAAAGGGTGAATGGAGTCCCACGCTTCGGCTTCAAATTTGATTGACAAATTCCTTAGATTTTTTTGCTTGTTATATGTTTATATTTAGGTCTATTGCTTATTTTTCATACGTAACAAGATGCCAAAGAGAAAATGTATTTTTAATAAATATTTAAAGAAAAAATATCCGTTTATGAAACGAGAAAAATTCGATTGGGAAATATTATGAATAAAGTTAAAGAGGTGGAACAGTTGAACAGCTAAACTCCAACACCACAACACAAATCTCAGTAAGCGGCAACCTAACTAAGGATGTACCGATAGCGTTGGGCATACGACAGGGGGACTCTCTGAGTCCATTACTGTTTAACATAGTAATGGACCAAATAATTGAGAACGTCAAAAAAGCGGCACCAGGGTACAGAATGAATACCGGGGAAGTAACAATAATATGTTACGCTGATGACGCCGTCATAGTCTCGGAAAATGAAGACGACCTCCAAAGACTTCTATTTGCATTCTACACCATAAGCAAGCAATTCAACATGAAAATATCCATCGATAAAACTAAGTCAATTGTAATAAGCAAAGTGCCCTTAAGATGCAAACTAGTAGTGGGTGACAAACCAGTAGAACAACTCCAGACCTTTAATTACTTAGGAGTTGAGATATCCGCAAACCAAGACAGAACAAGAGAAGTAAGAAACCAAGTAAACAAGGCAAATAGAATCTCAGGAAGCCTGGCGGATATAATATGGCACAACACATACATGAGCAAGGACGCAAACACAAAAATCTACAAGACCTGTATTCGACCGATAATGACGTACGCAATAGAGACGAGAGCTGACAACACAAAAACAAAATCAATTCTAAGAACTGCCGAAATGAAAGTACTAAGAAGAATATCGGGATACACATTAAGAGATCACATACGCAATTCAACAATACGCGAGGAACATGGAATGCAGGATATAGTATGATGGGGACGGAAGCGCAGAAGAGCCTGGAATGAGTATGTAGGAAGAATGGCGCAAAATAGGATAGCGAGAATCCCCGAGATGGAACACCGGAAACCAGAAGACCAATAGGTAGACCACCTAAAAGATAGAGAGAATCCTGGATTTCAACATCAAATGAGATGAATGATTGAGTTGGAAAAAACAGGCTCTAAGCCTATAACAAGAGGGAGAATAAGAAGGTGGAATTTATTTTGCATGTGATACTAATAACCAGTGGACTATTAAATTACTATCCATAATCATTCAGTATTCTGGCTCTCACGATATAGACATAACAAATAAAATTCGGTGATGAAATAGCTAAAACCATAACTGAATCTATTCTAAATGTTCCAGAAAAATACTTCTTCTGGATATCAAAATATGTTGCTTATTGCGGTGATAAATTTTGTGATATTTTTTTAATTGATATTTAATCACTTATAAAATGAAAATCAATTTTCTTTGTATACGTATAATACTCAAAATTGCTATATCACTCAAAAATAAGATGATTGAGTTTATGTCCAGCCTTAGAAGGTACATTAAAATTGTTCAAATTTTTAAAACATTACTTTTTGAGCGTGGAAAATTCACCCAAAATTTTACGACAATTTTTTGAATATAATATCAGCGAAGTGTATGATTCATTGATGATAAATATTATGCTTATGAATGTGGAGATAATGGAAAAAGCTAATAATTCTCTTATTCCCGTAAGAAATATTTTAAAAGACATTATTGACAATTTAAATGAATGGATTACCCAAAACTTAGTGGTACTGAAATTAAAAGAGCTAAAAATAAAGTTTGGAATCCTTGATCGAATTGTTAAAGTTATGCAAGATAATATTAAATGAAGAAAAGCGATTTCATGAGTTTCTTTGGTTCATAAATAAAACTGCTTTTGACGATGTTAATTGCAATAAATTATAGTGCACCGTTTTCAAAAAGAATAAAGAAATCTATAACTGACACTGACTGGATACCAGCGCAAAAAGCGAATTTTATTTTTAGCATTGTAAAGGATAGTGGACAGATTGTGTTGAGATTTAAAGGCTACTTTTATGTTATATTTGGAAACAGTATTAGCTATGTTTGTTTTTGTTTTTTAGTTATTAACTAAACTAGCATTTAATTCAATATATCACAAAATAAAAAATGATAAAGATAGTTCATCTTATATATCTTTGTCATACTGTGGTACCCTTGCCGAAAACATAGCTAATACCCTTTCCAAATATAACGTAAAAGTAGCCTTTAAATCTCAACACAATTTGTCCACTATCCTTTACAATGCTAAAGATAAAATTGATAAATTTGATAAATTAGGAGTTTATAAGTTAAAATGTTCAGAGTGTGATAGCTTGTATATCCGACAAAGCGGTAGAAGTTTTAAAACTCGCTTTTCAGAACACTACCGATCATATAGACTACAAAAAAAACAGATTCGAGCTTTGCCAACCATTGCTTAGAACACAACCACAGTTTTCCTAATTTAGGCAACACTGACATATTACATTATTCAACAAAGGGTCAAAAGTTAAATATTCTTGAATCTTTAGAAATATATAAACATATTAAAAATAAAAATGTAAATTTGCTTAATGACCAGACAGAACTTGGGTTTTCCCCGTTATTTGTTGTTGCCAAATAATAATTAGTTCCCAAAATTTAGTACCTCCCCTTTGTAATAATGTAATTTCTCGGGTAGTTTTTATTTATTGTTAAATTTTCTCATGTTTCTGTATGGAATACTTAGTCTACCTTTGTAATTCAGTTTGAAAATGACTCTGTGAGTTGAAACAGCAGTCACCGTTTTCTAAATAAAGTAAGTGGTATAAAACATAGTAGTTCCTTTTTAAACATTTCCCGAAGATGATTAACTACAACATAGTAACGGCTACCAGCACCAACTTTTTAATAAAATAGATTTTGAAAAATCGTGATTTAAATGACTGTGAGCGAGAGAGAAGAAATGCTGGCAACTTCAACTTGCAGGAATTATTTTACAGGAAAAAATAAACTCTAAATTGATAAATAATTGTCTCGAAAAATACGTAAATGTAAATAATTAACAATAAGATACCTGGTTACACCTGGCAACCCATAGATTGCGACTAACTGAGAGCTGGCAACCATTTTTTTCCTATTTCATACACCATTTCTTTCAAATGATGTTGGATTCACTTAAAAAACATATATCTGGGATTTATTAACAAAAATTAATTAGGATATATTTAATTAAAGGCAATTGCGGCTAAATATTGCCAGAAAACCCTGCAATAATCTATTCTACATTTATGTATCATTCATGAAAATTAAGTTTTATAAAAAAAAAAGATACCAGCAGATTCTTGCAATCGGATCTTAGACTATTTGAAAATGTTATCCATAAATGTATCTGAATTTTAGAAACAAACTAAAACATCCAAATGTTATAACGAATGCGCAACATGCCACTTGAAATTCTGGAAAATAACTTGTCGTTTAGTTCGCGAATGTTAGTGTAACTGAGGAAGGAAAAACAACAAACACAGAGTAAATTAAAGACCGGCTTTTATTGTATAAAAATGGAAGAAATATAAATATTTACACAGAAAAGAATAGCTGTAAAAAGCATTTTACTGTCCATTGTTTTTAAACGTTTACCATTTCCGCTCCGAGAAATTTCTGTAACGAATAACAAAGAAAATAAACGATGGCCTAGAGTCACGTCGGCCACAAGACAGGCCATTTGTTTCTAAATAAACCCCAGTAAATAATTTTAGGCAAAAAAATATGTAAAAATGTAATATGGCAATCCTGTTTCATATCGTTTCGTAAAAAGTTTGTATATATGGGGAAATTTCATGCTAAAAGGACATACATTGCTAAGACTTACGTATACTATTTTATTCACAAATTGAAAAACGGAAACATAGTTTAAGAAATAAGATATTAGGCATTTTGTTCGGTCGATTGATTAAGACCATCCCGCCCTACTTAAGAGGCCCGTCAATTTACACGAATATTTGTAATAAAGCAAATTTAAATTCTTAACGAAAAAAAAATACGAAAATCAATCGTAAAATCTAAGAAGAGATCTAAACCTAGAATCTGAACATATAGTTTTTCTTTACGGTAGGACAGAGTCCTATTATTTTTTATGATTTATTACCTTCTCACGCATACGTCGAGAAAAGCGAATGTATACTGAAAGATCCTTTTTAAATACGGATAAAAGTGGCTACCTGTCCCATAGTGCTTCAGGCTTAAGAAATAAAAACCGGAGTTTAATTCCTCGGGATGGAAATTGGCTATTTCCTATCTATTACCTGGAAAGAGGCCATCTTTCGGCTGCTATTCAAATGCGCAAACCCTTCAACTTTAGCGGCTTTGAGAATAGTAAGTGTACTACTAGTTTTATCTAAGGTCCTTAAAAGAATAATTTACCACTAAATTGCGACTTATATAGAGGATAATGGTATCTTGCCTGAGAACCAGTCTGGCTTTAGAGAATCTCACAGGACAACTTCGGCGCTATTAAAGGTTACTTATTATTGCTACAAATGACCAGAAAAAATAATAGCTTCAGTACTGCTGGATTATTGTAAATCTTTGATATAGTAAGTTATGAGGTGCTAGTGTTAAAACCTCAGTTCCTGGGATTTGATGACACTTTTTGCTCCTTTTCTTCACCATATCTTTCAGGTAGGCGTAAAAAAGTCCTTCTAAATTCTAGTTTTTTCAGCAGTAAATTAATATCATCGGACACACCCTAGGGTTCAATTTTATCGCCTTTGTTATTCCTCCTATATATCTCAGATCTATTTAATATAACCACTACCTGTAGTATGCATGGCTATTCCGATGATAGGAGCTTCGGTGACCTCTTCACACAAACCACGACTGTGGCTGCGTTACGTAGATGACACATTCGTTATCTGACAACATGGAGAAGAAAATCTCAAAATTTTCCTAGATCACATAAATAGTATACATCCAAAGATCAAATTCACCATGGAGACAGAACAGGAAAGAGAACTACCATTTCTAGATATCCTACTGAAAAGGAAAGAGGATGGCTTGCTTTCGCACACTGTCTACAGAAAGCCTACTCACACCAAGAGATATCTCAACGCCGATTCACATCACCGACCCGCCCAATTATTGGCAGTAGTGAAATGACTTGCGTTTCGATCGCAGTCCCTTACAGATCAAGAAAATTGCCACAAAGAGATGAACATACTGCAAGATGCCCTAACAAAAAACAGTAGACAAGGCTCTAAAAAACAAACACTTGGCCCCAAAAAATCGCGAAAACAAAAAGAATAGCTTCAAAGCTTTTATTCCTTATGTAAGAGACACCACAGACAAGATCGCAGAAATTCTCAGGAGACACAACATTGAAACCATTTTCACCACAGACCGTAAAGTAAAAGATCTCTTGCCAACACCTAAAGAAAGAATCCCTCTAGAAAACCAAGAAGTGTACGATATTCCTTACGGAGCATGCAGCTCATCTTACGTAGGCCAAACCAGCCGTAAAATAAGAACCAGAAGCAACGAACATATAAATGCTGTCAAGCAAAAAACAACTTCTTCTGCTCTGGCCCAATACTGGTTAAACAGAGGACATAAGATGAATTTCTCAGGAACAAAAATGCTATCGAGATGTGAAAACCTGTCCACAAGAGTTATAAGGGAAGCCATTGAAATTGCAAAGAGGCCTAACAACTTAAATAGCAGAGATGATAGCCAGCGGGTGCCTAATACTTGGAAAAATCTGCTTACAAAACATCAAACAGTACCACTTAGTAACGAAACAGATTAAACTAGGCAACGTAACCCCAAACACTGGCAACAGGAATGATGACGCGCAGCAGCTCTTTTTTGATCTAATTTCCATAGAGTAATAAACAATATTGCTATAAAGATGTGTTTTTAAGTCCTGCTAAATCCTGTTTTATGTTGAGAATATGGGAGTGATATTAGATTCAAGACTGAGATTTATGGAACATATTAAGAAATTGCTCGCATGATCTTACTGGGTTTTAAAGACTTTTATGCTAATAAAGCTTGTCTTAGTTCTCCCCTACGGAAAAAACTCTGTAAGTCGGTGATTTTTCTATATTTAATTATGTAAATGTAGTGTATGGACCCTGAATCACATAACAAAAAGACGGATCCAAGTCGTGCAAAATAATTGTTGTCCCTTTGTTTTCAGACTTAGAAAATATGATCGAATTTCTGCTGTTTTACTAAGATTGAACTGGATTCGTGTGGATGATGTTTGGAACATTCATCTTTCTTCATTAGTACATCATGTGCTTCAGACGAGTATGCCTTAGTATTAGATTCTAAAATACGCAAAACATTCCTCGACATAAAACATCTATGTTTCAACGCTCATTTTCTTTTACAGCCGTAAATTGTTGAACGACTTCCAGGGCGATTTTAAAACTCTTTCTAGCATTGCTTTCAAAAAGAAAATTAAAATGAAGTATTTGGACAATTTTTTAAATATCTAACCATATACAAATGCATAATGAACTAATGACTTGCTTTGCTCATATGAATTCATAAACAATTCTCATTTATTATTTTATTGATCTCTTTGCATCGAAGAAGAATGGGATTAGTATATTATTGTATTATATTGACTAGTGACAAAAATTTTTTTATTCATATTTACTTTTCGTCTTGGTTCCGTTCTCCCCTCCTGTCCTCTACCTTCTTTTTTTTCAATTCCTTTCCATGTTATCGGGTCCTAGGTGACGTGGTCTTCGGTACTTCCTATAAACTTTCGGACGGTCCGCGCGGTTGCAAGAAAAACCGCTTTCTGCATCGGTTTATACAGATACTCACTAAGACCCTTAATGTTCTGCAGAAGGTTTTTTTGGTATTACACCAGTTGTTGATAGTATTATGGGATTTATGTGGATGCTGTTCATTGTTCACTGTCTGCGGACTTGCACCTTCCAGATCTTTGTATTTGGCGATCTTCTCATTGTATTTTGGTCTTAGGTTGCTGTTATTAGGTATAGCAATGTCATTCCATGTACTTCGCCTAGAAATTTTATCTGTTAATATAATATCTGGCCTATTATGAGCAACTGTTTGATCTGTTAGAACCGCTCAGTCCCAATATAACTTGTATTCGTTGTTTTCAAAAATAGGCTCCGGATTGTATTTGTAGTAAGGCACTTTTCCTACCTGCAATAGTTTTAACTTATCTGCTAACTCTTGGTGGAGTATCTTAGCGGCTGAGTCATGTTTTTCCTTATACTCGGTTGCGGCAAATGCTTGGCATCCTCCAGTTATGTACCGGACCGTCTCTGATGTTAGAGAGTCATATCTATATTGGTCGTTTTCTATTGAGGGATCTCTGATAATGAACCTCCGATAGTTCTTCATCGGGATAACCTGGTCTTGGATATGTAACAAGAAGACCTCCGTTTCCGGAAATATCTGTCCTGAAATCAACCAGTAGTTCCACGCTGAGTTGTCGACATTGTCCTGAATGACCTCATTTGGATGCCGTCCATAAAATGGCTTCTGTAGCCAGGCTCGTAACTTCTCTTGGTCTGTTCGGTGGTAAGAAGCAATATCCTGTTCTCTCAGCTGTAGCGGCGTTGAATCGTCTGTCTCGCATATTGCTCGATGTACTATGGAAGAGTCTGCTACCCTGTAGAAATAAAAACGTAAGTTTCTTATTTATTGATCCAGCTGCTTATCAATATCGACCAATCCTCTTCCTTCTTGGTATCGTGGAAGTATTGTATGTTCAATAGCACTCCAAGGGTGGTATTTGTGTGCTTTTGTTAAGCGTGTTCTTATTTTTGTTTGCAGATTTTCGATGTCCGTCCTGCTCCATTTTACTATTCCAAAAGAGTAGCTAAGCACAGAGGAAGCGTACATGTTCAGCGCTTAAACAAATTTCTACTATTTAGACTAGTTTGTAACACGCGTCTTACCCTTCTGATAAGTTCGGTTATCAATGTGGCGTTCATAGTGCGATGGTCTAATAAATAAAAGACGATTATTATTATTATTATTATTTCAGCCCTTCTGAGATGACAAAATCCAGCTTCCTTTCTATCTTTTGAGGGGTGTTCCCGATGATTGTTTCGTGTCCGGTCATATCAAACGTTTTACAATCGTCCCTAATTGTCGTGTTTCTCACATGATCTCGTAGACTCGCTTGATAATTCATTTCGTTTTTGCCATATATGCGCCCATTTTATATATTTGAGTTTTACTTTCGGTGATCATATGCTTGTTTCTCCAAAGTATGTCTCTTCAATACCCAGGTATTCTACCCTCTTTACTTGCTTATGTTTGTACTGTATCAATTAATCTGATGATGTTTCCATCCCTTGTCGTAGTGATTATGATTATTACTTCAAGTGATAGAACTGACGCAAAAAAATAGCTGTATCAGGACGGAGTGCCAGCGATGACGTAAGAATGGAGTGACATCATTCACTTTGATTGGTATCCGTTTCACGTGACTTGAAGAAGATTTAATTACATTTTTGTTATTAAATGAAAATAAAATTCCCTAAAAATAAAGAAAAATATTGTGTTTTTTAGGATTTCTATTGTGAAAACTACCATTTCGTGGCGAAATTATATTTTTATTTGATTACAGTCAACATCCCAATTATAAAGTAAATTTAAAAAGAGTGAAGAAAAGCAAAATATAAGTTTTACCTAAAATTAGAGTCTTTAATTTTCATTAGAGGGTAATGGAAAATACTACTATTGCAGCAAATCTGCAAAGTATTACTGTTTTAGGTAATAAGGCTGAGTAATAAATTATTGTTAACTAGAAAAACTGTCGAGGATATTTATGTTGCGTTTATTTTTGGGTGTTATCTTAAATACACCAGGTAATATGAATACAAGATTAACTTTCCAGCCAAGCAGTTAAATGAGCATGATATCACTGAAGTGCTTAGAATGAAACGGATGCTCTCATCCGATCTATTCATAGGCCCTAGATAAGACTATAAGAACACGAAAAAATAAACTCTAGAATTAAGACTTAGATTATTTTTTAAAAGAGATCAGTTGCTGAAGTCATACTCTACATGACATCCTAAATATAGATATATTTAGGGAATATTTGTTATCAATTAGGGGTCGTGTAGTGACAGTCTTCCCTTTTTAATTATTCTCCTATGAATCAACATGTGATTTTGGTTTGAGAAAACCTGTACTAAAATTGCTTTTTTATGAGATTCTAAGATAACTTCAGTTGTATAGATCTTGGACTAATGCATGTTTGCTGTGATCAGGGGCGGATCCAGCCTCTCTCTTTGAGGGGGGGGGCGGTGATATCACCTGGATTCTACTTTCTGGAACTCAAAGCTCATGGGAGGGGGGGGGGGGGCGATCGCAAGCATACACATTCCTATACTCTATTCAAGAACTAGAGAGAATAATAAAACTGTTACCGAAACCTCCAACGTACCTGCTTCAGTGCCGCAGGTAACTGAGAACTGCCGTAAATCTAATTATATTTCATTATATTTAAATATATTTTATAAATTTACTGCAACATAAAATTTCTGATAGTTTACTTTAATTTCTGTTAGTGAGCAAAGTACACCTTACAGTTTATTCTTAGTGATTTATCTTGTTTGCGCTTGTTTTTATATATTACTTGAGATTAGTGAGATACCCAAAAGATATGGCTTTCACCTCTATATTTATTCCAAAATCGTAAAACCAGGACATTTTTTCCTCATCGAAAAACTTATTACGATGAATGTTTATGATGCCTTAAGATATCAATATCTAGATAATAATATTGAGATGTGTTCTAACATAACAGGAGTTGAAAAATCTTCTATGTACCGAATACTGAAGGAAAAAAAACCACCGGAATTGTTAGTATAGGCAGACGAAAAACCTCGTTGGAAGAAGAGATGAAAATTGCAATTAAAGGGGTTGTATATACATTTTTTTATGAGAAGCAGATCCCAATCGTCTACAAAATTCTAACTAAAATCAATGAAGATCGCGATTTACCTGAAATTAAAAGAACTGATCTCTGGAAATTGCTTAGAGAACTTAATTTTTGCTGGGAAAAACCAGATAGAAAATCTGTTCCTATAGATCGTCCGGAAACTAAATATCTCTCTGAAGTAAAAGGTAGAGTTGCTAGAAATAACACCATTAACAAAATTAGTAATTTAACTAAACTTTTGAAAGATTTTTTGAATAAAGTTACTGCGGAAAATTGGGCAACAACAGATTTTGCTAAAAATACTGGACTAAAGAACACAGGTAGTTTGCGAAGAGAAAAAGGGTAAAAAATGATTTATTACTCTCTCTAGTTCTTAAATAAACTGTAGTATAGGAGGAAAAATATGGTCCATTTTCCTAAACTCAAAGCTCTTGGGGGGGGGGGGGAGCGTTCGCCCCCACCGCCCCCCCTTGGATCCGCGCCTGGCTGTGATGTGGTAGATCATCTCTTGATTCCGTTATCTAGTATGTTCACATACCCTTAAGAACTCTCATGCTGTTCAGGTTTTTCAGGTTCTTTTCTCGAGATCAAGGAAATAATTATTATGACTTTAATAATATTTTTTGAGAAAATGTTTTCTATTTGAACCAGGAATGTTAGATATCCTTGATGCTGAGCTATTATCTATTATTCAATATTCTGATCTCATAAATACAATAAACTCTAAATACCTGTCTTTAAAAGAATAACAGACATATTTTATAAGGAGGTGTTTGAAAAGATAAAAAGTTACAACTTTTAGTTAAACATTTTTATAATGTAATATTGTCGACATTGTATATAAAAATAGTTTGTATACTATTTGTGCAGGTTTTGAGTTAGGCATTTCACTGTAATATAAAAACAAATAGCAGAAAGGTTGTATCTAATAACAAAAGGTATGTAATCCGCAGGACAGATCAAAAACATTTAAAACGGAAGTTAAAATTGTTACGGTTTGTACGAACGTTGTGGGGAGCTGTATCGATTTTACCACTTGCTCTCTCCGCAAATATGGATCACAATACTCGCTTGTATAGCGAGAAGTTTAATCGCCATTCCTGTCAGCACACATAATGTAAAAAGCTATTACTATTTGCAGATTATTAAAAAAGTTTTTTATTATCTGACTATAGCAAAACCGCAGATAAGGCATTATTTTGTTTCTTTTGCTTATGTATTAGAATGTACCAAGCTCACTACTAACAGCAGAGACATACGAGTTGACTGTAAACCTGTTTATACAGGGTGCTTCTAAAAGGTCTATGTTTACCTTAGTCTAAAAGTTGATAGTTTCTTAAACACAAGGTGCCAAATTAATAACTTTTTTGGAAATATTTACAATAATAATAGCTGATTTAGCACTAAATTTGGTACTTTCAGGTTATTTAGGGTGAGAAATTAAGATCTGCACCTACATCCTTATAACTTTATACTAAATGTTAGAGATCATTTTTAATAGAATTTTCCAAATCAAAGGATCAGCAGAGGAAATGATGCTCCTGCAAATTGACCATCTCGCTGACCGGATTTAATGTTTATGGATTACCTTTAATGAGGAAATCTTAAGGAGATCCAATCGCTACCAAAGTCAAACAAAATAATGAAAATCCATTTTTTTTATAATATTTTAAGTCGCAATCTATACTATCGCGAAAATTCGATTTCTGAGAATTCAGTTTCCAAAAATTTCAAAATTTGTACAAAATTTTATGGAAAATAAGGATCTTGTCAATTTTCTTTTGTCGATTTGATTAGGTTAAAAAAATTAAAATTTAGCCTTTTTAATCATTCAAATAACTTTTTTGCGGTAAAATATTTAGCTCACCGTATAGTTTACTGAGACACAAATATCAATATCATATATATATATATATATATATATATATATATATATATATATATATATATATATATATATATATATTATTTTCCATATTCTTGAAGCATAGATCCTATACTATACTATCTTTTCCTGGGTTTGGGTTCTCGATATAACAAAATAAAAAATTCAGCAATTGGCGTTAAGTTTATTAATAATAAAATGTAGCTTTTGTGACTTCTATTCACGTACTGAGGATACATGGAATGCGAATTTATTTTATTTTTGATATCCTACGATACATTAAGACCGAAAAAAGACATGCATTAAATATATTGTTCAGAGGATATTCAATTTTTATTATTTATTAACAGGCTCGAATACTTAATATTTTTTTTTAATTAGGCTGGTGTAAATGTGGCTCAAATTTTATATATCTGTTCTGTCATTAACAGTGTTTTCATTTTCTTTACCTGTAATTTTTGGTGGTTTATGTCTTTGTTCTTAATTGTGGTGTTGTAAATAAATAATTTCGTCTTACGTATGTTTGTTTAGCGCTGTTAAGGCGCTTTTTTGTATATTTATGACCATTTAATGTATTCTTAAGTAATTGGCTCATACCAATATATTACTACGACAATTTGTTCAATGAATTGAGTATTCTACATTTTAATAATCCATGAGAGGAATTTAAATTTTTTAAACTAGTGAAAAGTGTATTTATTTTATTCTGATACTTGCGGCAAACGATAATATGGCGCTTTTTTAAAATGTCTTTTATTATTCCTGAGAATTCACTTGTGTAAAGTAATGATACATATCCTTGTTTATTCTATGTTTTTTGTTGTTAGGTTATTGCAAAATTTATATGTTCATTTAAAAGCTTTGATATATAAATCCATATTGTTTTGTCTCTTTAGGTCACCCAACTTGGATGTAATTGTAATAAATATGACATATTGTACATTTTTGTTGACTAAATAAAATATTATGTATCATTTTTAAGTTTATTTGTGGTATGTGAATGAAAGTATATTAAAAAAATTCTTATATAAAACATTTGTAAGTATAAAAATTGTGTATCCCAATTTAATTAACAAATATTTTTCATTTTATTGTGAAAAGAAATTTCCGTATTACAGATTTTTGTATTTTTGAAACAAAAATTCTGATTACAAATTTTATGTCCATTTTTACATTGTTGAAAACAAAAAAATACGAGTTTAATAGAATAAAACATTTATCAGACTTGAAGTTTTCCATTATTAACATTATTAAAGAAATATTTTATTTGTATTTATAATAATAAAAATCCTTATTTCAAATTATGTCACACAGAACACATTGGTAATAAAATAATATTAATTTATATAAATTCATTTTACGGAAATAATGATAACCAAAAACATATATTAAATTTCATACACAGTATTAGTATTATGGCTACAATGGAAACTAAGTAATTAAATTATATAAACAATGTGGTAATCATTTTTTATCATAGTTGTTTTATTGAAAAATGTGAGGAAGTTTAATTAAACATTAATAGCATCTTTATAAAATTCTCTCTTATGGAGAGTTGGCTTCAAGAACTCCGGGGATTGGGGATACAAAGCCAACACTGAAGTGGATGGCTTCAATTTACCCAGAAGTCATACGTTTCTTTGACCTGCAATAATAAAATATTAATTTATTTTCGTTCACTATATCTATTACATACTTTTTATTAAAGAAACAATATTATACAAATCCATAAAAAATATATTCCTAAATATTAAAATTTTTAGATATCTACATAAATTAGTGGAATAAAAAACTTACATCTCCGATTTACATACTTCTGTTGGAGCTGTTCTCAAGAAATGTTTTGATTACGGATGATCTCCAAATGAATGAATCTTTTGATAATCCAGGAAATCTGGCGTCAATATTTAATATTTCCAAATTGTAACTGAATATAATTTGCACTGTAACGAAGTTATCAATTTTTGGTCATGAGTATGTTTACCGGAGTGTATCTTATTTATTATTTATAAAGAAAATGTATTTCTGGCGAAGCTGAAAAAATTTTTGAAGCTTTAAGATTACCGCACTTGAATTAGTTTTCTAACACCATGCCGGAAAATAGATTTTTCGATGTTTTTCAGATTAACTCCGGTACTCGCCAGCGTAGTGGGAACATGAAAACGACTGAACGGATGACCACCCTTTGGAAAACTGTTTAGGGGCACGCTTGTCATTAATTCCCTGAGAACTTCACGTTCTCCACCCGGTCGCCTGCCGGACCCCGCCTACCTTGTCTAACACTGTAAATGAGGCAAAACTTGTATGTATATGGTGTTTTCGTTATATCCTACCGCTATTGGCAACATTGTCGATGACTCTTTATGAGAGCGGGCAATGTTGTTCCATCCTACCATTAATGTCGAGGATCTTTATCAGAACAGGCAGTGTCGGTTTCTTCGTAATATCCCACTGTTATTGATCAACATTTTCGGAGACCGTTATAAGCTCGGGTAATGTCGTTCCATCCTATTGACGCTGGCGAGGACCTTAATAAGCACAAACAGTGTCGGTTACTTTTTTTCTATCCTACCGTGATCTATACACACACGCATTACATACCACCAGTTTTTTTAGTTAGTTTCCCAATGGCCAAGAAGGTCTTTAATCGCTAGGCTCAGCGGTGTCCATCATTAAGGGCACATAATAACTGTCACCATCAAGTATGTCGCCCCGAGGTTATCGTCGCCGCATACAAATACGTCGCCGACCGCCGACAGATGCTGGGTTACAGCTAAGATATAACACACCGCCTCCGGTCTGACAGGACGAGACGCAATAAATAGTGTCGAGAATGTTGGAACGATGTTCCGTAAATAGGAATTTTAGTACAAAACGCTGCGAATAGCGTCGCAAAAGTATAGTACGATTCACCGTGAAGAGCGTCACGAATTGTTCATAGTACCAAGCATCGTGAACAGCTTGGTTAACGATAATTCCGGATTTACCATCTACGTACTGCTACCGCTAGATAAGTACGAGGTGCTGTGAACAGCGCACATACATACTGTTACTCTCCATAATGTCTATTTGGTTTTAATAATATTGTTTCCTATCTTAGGTTGTTAAGTTAATTTTAAGCTAAGTATAGAATACAGGATGCAGGATGTTTTAAAACCGCTCATTTTGTTAGCTAGTTTCCATTTTTAACTTTATGGGAAATAAAATTAGTAGCCGGCAGCCGGCAGCCAGTACCTAATACACGCAAGTGTCTCCTGGCTTACCGTTTCTCCACTGTAACAAGCTGTGCGGTGCAATGGGGCCTCTACCACAGTATTCCAGAGGGTGGCACCCGAGACCAATAACCGGGTGGATATAACCACATGACAGTCAATCCATTATACAGTTCAGAAGATAGTTCTCCGCAATCTTGACTGAAGATATCCGGAATTACTATTATTTAAAAACGCCATTGCTGCACATTTTTGGAAAGCAACCTTGTAATTTAATTATGTTCTGTGGTTGGTGTAATAGCATATGTGTGAACACTTTATGCCTTCAGCCATGCCTGAAGAATCTGCTTATTCGATGAAGCCTACCTATATTTCATATTTTCCTTTGTCTCTCATGGCAAACATTATCCACTGGTCCTTCTGTCGGTTTAGAATGTTTGCCGTGATTTTCAAAATACATCAAGAAACTACTGTATGACTTGAAGATCCTCTCCTCCACCAACATTTTGTTCAGAGCTTTCCATCGCCAAAATTCTCTAAGTAATTACAATGCATAAATGGGGCAACACTTGATTGTCTCTAACACTCTCTGTTAGATATAGTACTATATTTATAAATCCATATTGTATTAAGTACTTATTTATTTGAAAAAGTTGTATAAATCATTGACTTGATAAAGGAAAGTAGTTGCTTTGGTCAAGAACACCTTATTTTAAACTCAGACGATGCTGCGATTTCATTAATTAAAATGTTTTTACGGGGAATATTGTATCTCCACTTTATTGAATATTATTAATAAGTAACGAAACAATCCTGAAATGATATATTTACACATAAAAATTATAAATATATTCCATGCCTAATGATGACAATGCATGTTTTAAGAATGGATGCTGCGAAATTTTTTCTATATGCATAAAGGTATGGTCTAAACTCAATGATATGGAAAGAAACTTATGGAATACGAACATTCAAAGATATAATAATCTTTTCCGTTTCCCTTTCCTTACTTTTCTTTTCCTTATTTTTGTTGCAAAATCTCAGCCTTTGTATCTTTTTAACTAAAATATTTCGAGAAAACCTATACAACTTAATCGATCTATTTTAATTTCTAGGATTGTCAGTTGTTCTATGGCTCAGTAGTTATGGGACACCCTGTAGATTGCATAAGTTAATTAAATTTATTTAAAAGTGGATTTAATAAAATGTTTTCAAATAATGCTTAAAATATTTTACTGTAGCTGTTTAGTAAAAGCTACGTCAGTAGAAGTGGTATTGCAGCATTTCTGATTGCGATGAATCTATGCTTATTAAGCTAAAATATAGACTACACTTATTAATTCTGTTACAATCAACGTTAAAATCCTTGCTTGAAAGTGCATAATTCTTGTGTTTATTGCAGTTATATGTTGACCCAAATTCCCGTTTCCACAAATTTGTATCACAATGCCTGTTTGCACAGTGGAACATTGAATGGATGCCGTTGTCACTGCTCCATGCCAATGAACTACATAAATTAGATAAATATTATCATTGTTGATAGCAATTTGCCATTGAATAGAATATTTTGACTAACTATTGTTTTATAAATCTGGGCTACAATGAGATTTGATTAGCCTGTTCCATAACGTATTGTTTAACACGATAAACAGATACCACACAACATTGTTTAAAATTAGAATTTGATTTCTTCAATGGCTTTTTCGATATATCATATCATTTTTGTGTGATCTACATACTGTTTTTCTGACGGATTTGCTTACTACACGTATGAAGCAGGATAATAATTCTGTAACTTTTGACTCTTTTATCATTCGGCTGGAATTTTGAACTATACAATTTTTTGTAACAACTGTCAAAATAGGAATAAATAAAATTATAAAGGTATATAATTTCCAAAGCAATAGATTCAAGCATAAGTTTTCTTTAATATATGGTTTTTTCAATAGAACTTATAAAATAACAACATCTCTCGAGCTAAGGTTTTCTTTTTCTGTCAGCAAAAAAGGCTCCAGAACTTCTAGGTCAAATTATCATTAACCTGTTACTTACACCAAAACAAGTTAACTTTTTCTGAGGGTACTGACTATCTTATAATTAATTTTGATACCTATTTGAGTTCAAACACCTTACTTTCAGACCCCACAATATATTTTATTATAGATGTTCTAATTTGAAAAATTCTGTGGACTAAAATTCCTGTATTTTCAAACTTGTCAACTTTCCCATAGCTGATACACTGACTCTTTACTTGGATATTAATTTACTGATTTTTGGATTTCGTGGTGAATTTAATTGTGAAATAATTCGAAATATAGAATATAAGTTTATTGAATATACAGATAGGTATGTGATGTATGATCTTACATCTTGCAATGCTTTGGAAGTCAGGAGGTTATATCACTACAGATATCCTAATCGTAACCTTCCCGATCAGAAAATATTTCAACGAGTGAACCAACGTCCAGGGGAGAATGGTAGGCGATTCCATTTTATAAGGTAATATTATTAAATTTCTTCCCAATTTTAGCAAATTTTGGGAAAAGTACTGATGCTGGTCGTAGAATGCAGTTTACAAACTGGCTATTGGATCAGCAACGAAATAATGTAAACTTCATTAGCATTATTGTCTTTACGGAAGAAGCAGGGTTTACCAAAAATTGTATCATAAATTTACACAACTAACTATTGTTTCGCATCATCCACATGAGTTCTAATCAAATAATATCTGGGTAGCAATCATTAGCAATTTTTTTGATTGGAGAACATTATTTGGAGTTCTTTCAGAAAGCTTTTCACGATTTAGTAGAGTGATAAGTGCACTGGAATATGTACTACATGCATGATGGGGCACCACTTCATTTCAGTGCTGCTGTGCGGGCGCCCCTGAATAATGTCTATCAAAACCGTTGGATAGGTAGAGGAGGACCTATTGCCTCTTCTACACGATCACCCGACCTAACGCTGTTGGATTTTTACCTGTAGGAACATCTCAAAACCTTGGTGTATTCCACTCCGGTCGATGATAGTAGGGAGGAACTTCTAAGGAGAGGCGCGCTTCATTATAATCAAATAAGGAACAACGCTGAGTTAATGTGGTGGGTAGAGCAGTCCTCAATTCGTCGTGCCCGCGAGTGTATCAGACTTCACGGAGCTTACGTTGAACCCTCTTACAAAATATTTAACTAAGCAGTTAGTTTAACTTTTGATTGAAATTATGGTGATAGGGGAAAATTCCTCTTTTTCTTATTCAACCCGATAGAAGTTAAGTGACCAACAGTGTAAATTACGTTTTATCGAAAACTGTTAGGATTACGACATAAATGAAGACTTCTTAATTTTCAGTCAATAGTTAAAAGTATGTAAAAAACGTTGTTCAAAATTCTTATCATACAGGGCGTTAAAAAATTGGGTCACGGTTGTCATAGCTAATCGGTCCCTGCAGCTGTGAGTAATCCACAGCACTTGCTTAGATAGTAATTTGAAGGGTCTTATTTGATATATATATATATATGATATTAAAAAAAATTAAATATACCTGGTGGTTCACCAATTTTGTGTAAAAACTCGATTCCATTGCAGCTTTTTGGGAGCCGATATCTCCGAACAGAAGACCTATAGGAAAAAAGTTTATATGAATTTGTAGTAGTCACTTACGTGTTTTTTTCCATATCCGGGAGATTTCCCACATTTTCTCGTTTACCCTGTATATTCTTCAATCTAGGAGGGCATTTTCTTTTCTTTTTTGTAGTGTCTTTCATTTTCTTTCCTTTATTCAGTATAATTGTAGCGTTCTCCTCTTATGGTCTTCTGTGATAAAAGTTTTAATAATAATTTAAAACTTCTTCTTCTTCTTCTTCTTCTTTCTAACACAGTTAACCACGTTAGTAGGCTATTGCCTGTTCATTGCCATCACATCTTCCCCGGATTCTAGCCATCGTTTTGGTGGTCTTCCCTGTGATCTTTTTGCTACTGGGTTATTCATTTTTGCGCTTTTAACGAGTCTACTGTCCTCCATTCTCACTATATGTTTGTTCCAGAATCTTCGCCTTTGTCTAACCCATCTTCCTATGTCCTGTATCCCGCATTGTTTTCTGATATCTTCATTCCGTATTCTGTAGTGTAGAGTTTTGCCTTGTATACTTCTTAATGTTTTCATTTCGACTGTTCTCATCATTTATAGAGTTCTGCCTTATCTGGTCTTGTTTCTGCCACGTATGTTATGATGGGTCTTAAAGCCGTTTTATATATCTTAGTTTTGCTTTCGGTATTAAGGTATTTGCTCTTCCACACAATTTCTTTTAGTCCTCCCAAAATTCTAACCGCTTTCATCGTTTGCTCTCTTACTTCGTTGAAAAGGTTTTCATGGCTCGTTATTTCTGCTCCCAGATATTTGAAGTGATTTACCTGTTCGACAATTTTGGAGTCGATTTCCAACTTGCACCGTATTGGTTCTTTGGATGTTACTAAGCATTTGGTCTTCTTGGTGTTGATATGTAGAGTGTACGGAACCACTCTTAACTTAGTTTAAAATCCACATTGAAATTCTTTAATTTATTATAAACCTTACTTTTTTTTTTAATTTGCTTTCTTTGTTCCGTTATTTACGAACCTTTGATATATTATTTTTGAATTTTGTGACACTAATTGGCTTCTTAAATTAGGTTATTATGACAATATTACAACGTACAATTCTTTGGTGTATTCAAAATATTTTTAATATCTTTCCTTGGAGAAATAAAATTTTAATATAATTAGAACTCTTAACAAAAATAACAATTTATATCGTAAACCTAAATGCGAAGCTGATACTACTCCAAATTTATTTTACATAAAGAAGCTACAGTAAGTTGTGTTTTCACTTACATGCTATTCAATAACATGTTACATGTTTTAAATAAGTGCTACAAAAAATATGTTAAAAATTTTAAAACTATAACAATAATAATAATTAAATATTTACTGGAATACGTGAAAATTTGGCTAACTCATAAAGGTATCCCGGTACGGTCTGAGACAAACTAAGCCTTAAACTATGTGAGCAACTACCTTAAAATCCTGGTACTCATAACTCTATAAACTAATGGCCCAATAACCCAATAACTCCATAACCCTACGGCCTCATAACCAGTGAATGAAACTCACATGGTAATCCCAGAACCCATGACTTTATCCCTCGAACCCTATAACCCAGTGAGTCTAGAAGAGGAAAAGTAGGAACTCGTCAAGCACTACATTCATGGCATGAAAACTCTAAGACACCTTCAGCTCAACAACTCACAATATAATCCCATTACCATAACCTCATAATCCAGGAAGCCAATGACCCTATATTCCAACGACTCCATAAACTTCGAAAAGTGTAAAAAAAGGCCGATAAGCACAGAATTCCTTCATGTGACACTTAAGACACCTTCAACCATTTGATTTAGGTGATAGGGTTTTTGGTTATTTATTTCAGATTATTGGGATTAGGTAAACGATTTTTTCGATTATGAACTCTCATATTTATGGGATTAGATAATTGGGTTTTTGGGGTATGAAGCTTCATGTTAATGAAATCATATTATGATTTTTTTTTTCAGTTAAGGGTAATTTTTTTGTAAAATGATGATCTGCGTGTTGATGCTCATATTTTTCGGACTTCCAGCTAAATAAATTTCCCTTTTCTATGATCATTAGATTGTTGGGTTATGGAACTATTGAGTTTTTAAGTTCCGGGTTATCTTGTGAGTTGATGGCCTGAAGGAGTCTCATGCAATGAATCATGTGCTAGATTAGTTTCTGGTCTTTCTTTTCTAGACCTACTGATTTATAAGGTCGTAGAGTTATAGGTTTATTGGGTTTTCGGTTTATGAAATAATGGATAATAGGATTCAAAGGTACTTGAATCACCTAGTTGAAGGTTTAGCTTATCTTAGATGTTACTAATGATTTAGGGGTAATCAGATATTTTATGTCGTTTTTGAGAGACCCTGTTTTACTAAAACTTATAATATGCTTAGTCAAAACAGATAACTGATTTGTATTCAGTGACTCAAAATTCACCCGTGGGTTCATAAAACAACAAAACTTGTAATACTGTGTAAAAAGTGCCTATGTATCAGTAGCAATTTTTTTATTTTCTTAACTGAATATAAAATAAATAAAATAGTGGTTAGTGTACGAATTTCATTTTGACTTACTGAACCTCTTTAATATCAACTGATTATGGTATAGATCCTCCCAAGATTGAGCTCTTGCTCATTTTTGGTGCAAAGTATACGGGATACGGTATCGCTAGATGTACTGAAGCTAATTATTACGGTCTTTTTCAGTCGGTAATCTCATACGGCATTATACACTGGGGTGCAGCTGCAGACGTGAATCGTGTTCTTATAGCACAAAAACGGGTGGTTCGATATATGCTGCGGGCAAAGCCCAGGGAGTCTTGCATTAATTTATTCAAAAAACTGAATATTATGACTTTTCCAATCCTATACGTCTCCTCATTATTGTTTTACGTAGAACAGAATGAGAGATTGTGAAAAAAATGTAATAAATATTTATTGTACACGACGTAATATCGCATTTGATTAATCATTTTTCAGGCTAACAATCGGCCAGAAAAATGAGAGATTTATTGGGATAAAAGCTTATAATCATGCTTTGTGCTTCTGCAAATGCTTCAATGAAACTGACAACCTAACTACATTTAAAAACAAAATGAGTCCAGAAGACGATTTTTTCTCGCTGTAAAAATATATTAAATTAATTCAATTCCTTTTATTTTACTAATTTGTAAAATACCTTTTTTTATATGTATGTGTATGTTTGTATGTAAATGTACGTCTATGTGTAGATGAGAGTAAATCTGTTCCTTCATTGTATTTTGTAATATTCGGAAGTGAAAATAAACTTTAACTTTAACTATTAATCTGACAATGAATCACTTTGATTACATAGAAGTTTCCAAATTTTCTAATCATCAAAAGGAAGTAAAATAATTCCTGTCCTTTCCTTTACAATTTCTGATAAAAATACAGTAGGCAGCAAACTCCTTTTGTATTTTGTTGACAAAAATGTTTAAGGTATATTTTTGTAGCATCTAAAAGGAAAAACAGCATACGAATGTTTTTTAAGAAAAATAACCGGATAATAAAATTTTTTAGGTATGATACAAAATATCATTCATATGTCCTCTGATAAAAAGAATGTAGTTTCTAAGAAAGAAATGTTATATTTAGAAAATAAATTTGAAAAAAAAAAACAAGGGTTTAATATATCAAAACGAGACGAATTTGGATATTTTTGGTATAATTTAATATGGTAAATATGATATATTCAATTTATTTCTAACTTTATTTTTCAATTTTTGGAATAGACATATAAATCAACTGTAATGATTTTGACTATCTAAGGATGGATAAATTACTTTTTGTAAATATTTTGACTATTTTGGAGTCATGGAGGTATATATATTGAAGCACAATCTTAAGTAATCGGAGCACATCAGAATAATAAGTATTTGTGTGGGAACGTCAAAATATACTTTTTGATAGCATATCCTCAGTATGCGAAAAAATATAAATTAATAAAATTTTATCAAAAAATTGTGCCGATATCTAAAAAAAACGCTAAAAAATTAAACATTTTTACATGAAATTGAAATTTTTGTATTCAGCGCCAAATTAATACCTGGTAAAATGTGATTCATATAAAAGGATTGAGAAATACTTTATTTGTAATTGCTTTCTTACCGTAGCGTATATGTATTTCGTCTTGGTAGTTTTTGGTTTCATTTAGTAATAATTTGGCACCGACTTAAAAAATTTCAATTTTATGTATAAATTTATATTTTTACTTTTTCACTTATTGAGGCTTTATTAGAAGTCAGTTCAATTGTTTCAAATTTTTTTTTTCAATTTTCAGTTCAGGTTAGTTCAGGTTTAGTTTGGAATTGAGTTGACTTTTTATGATCGCAAAAAAGTGCCCGTTTTATCCATAGTTGTAGACCACACCAAATTGAACACCTAAAAATTCTTTGATTCTAAAAATTCGCCAAATATCAGTTTGCCATGAAATAGTACCAAACAAATATTTAGTCTGCTGTGTTAAATTTTAAGAAATTAATTTTAGATTCTTAACGGCGATATTGAAGGATCTTGAGACATGTAAATTTTTTAGTCCAACATATTAAATCCGTACGAAGCACGAAGAAATTAATTCAAGATCCGAAATATACTTCAAATATCAACGAGGGCTAAGCATTGATGATCAAGTATCCCCACCTTTTATGCGTTCGTTCATTCAACTGTTTTTATATGTTGCTCGGTAGATCAAATTTTCTTAACAGAACTCCAAGCTGAAAATAAAAATTTGTAATTTTTATATGTGTAATCAAAAACTTTATCAATCATCTGTTCGTTAGTTTCACATCTTGAAGAATCTTCCTATATATTAAGAAAAATTACTAAAGGTAAATTCCTAGGAGTATCGGTAGAAACCAGGAACCAAAACAAATAACTGTTTACAAAATCAAATTTATTAAAATCAAAATGATTTTTTTTCTAATACTTGAGACAAAAGTTATAAGAACAAAATTATTTTTTCGATGACAAAATAATTTTTGCTTTCATATTTCCTGGTATACGAAAAACAAAAAGGACATAATATCTTCTTTGTATCCCATCCAAAGTCTATGTTTTGGTTTTACCTGAACTGAACATATTACTATACATATTATAAAATTTGTAATATTCTTTAGCTTTCTAAATTTATCTTTCACTTTACTTTCCAACCTGCATTATTTTCTACGTAAAATGAATTATTTTTCTTTTTTTTTCCGCCAAGAGTTTTGTTTTATCAAGGAGTAACATCTGCTTCACATTATCGACCTTTTATTATTTTCAATTTATTTTTCTTCCACGAGAAAATCCTACATTTATTATTTTTTCTTTTGGATATTACACGTGGCATTTTAGTTCGTGACCGAAAGAAGAAAAAGAAAAATGAAAAAGATGTATTATTATACGCTTAAAACTTCTGATTGCACTAAGGCGTGATATATGAGAAAAAAATGAAGGGATATTTTTTAATATGTGATATACTGTCCACTATTAGAAATAAAAAAAATTATTCCCCTCGTAATAAACTTTTCTGTAACCAGTTTTTAAACATTTTTTTCTTATACATTAGATCAAATTGATGACATTACAAAAGAATATTTTAATTAATATAAAAAATAACCTAACTACAAATTCGTTTATGTATGTATATATAGATGTGGATGTACTGCGACCTGAAGGTTTTGTGGGGCCTCCTTTTGCTGTTAGTTGTTGGGGACGTCTCGCCGATTAAACCACGTCCTCAAATTCTATTTCTCTTAGGAAACTCAGAACGTAGGTCTCTCCCTCTTCTATTTGATACGCTCCCAAGTATAGCATCCTAGGGTTTTGCAAGTCGATGCATTCTGAAAGAATATGGCTGAAAATTTCGTACTCTTTCTCGCAAAATCTTTCTCAAATTCTTCTCTCTCTGTTAGTTTAAGTTTCTTAAGATGCCACCTTGGGTGTTAGTACTCTGCTAACTTGACCTCTACATAGACAAAAACATTCCCTGAATTTATTTTCGTAATAGTTCCACAGAAATATCGTTGCCGTGTCATTCCTTATAGATTAATCCAATACTTGAATTTCCGATTCACTTCCTCTCTTTTTAGTTTTTTCTATATTTCGCTGTTGGTAATCCTGCAAAGAGGATCAGCTCCCCAGAAATGGTATTTCAGCCATGTATTTTTAAATACTATTTCATTTCTTCCTACTTCATTGTGTACCGGGACTTATAAGAAGGTAACTTTGCTGTTCTTGCTTAATTTGCTTAGTTCCTCTAAGCATAGACTATCTTGGATCTGATTACATAAGAACTCCACGCATTGATGGCTATTTGAGTATACGATATGAAGAAGATCTCTTGTCTGCAATAGTTTGATCCATATCTACCAAATCAAATCCAATCATATATATCCTTGGACAATATAATGTATTGGAATTGTTAAATAATGGTTCTATTTTCAAAAACCAAAGGAAAATCGTTTACAAGTCTACTAAAATAAACTTAAAATTACACAAAACAAGAATTTAGAACAGAACACTTTAGCTCAATAAAATATAATACATGTTAAATAGTTGACACAATATTAAAAAGCTTCGAACAAGAAGTCACTAAGACAGTAATATGACCTAGTGGCCAAGAACAGTCGCAGTTTTTTTTTAAATCATTTCCATCCACAGCTCCTAATGCAGCCGATGGATGATCAAAGAGCGTTAAAAAGGTTATCAATAGGCTCTTTGCATGATGACTTGTCCGAAGAAAGGGAATGTACAACTTATCTCTACTTCTACTCTCATAAAATTTCACCTCATCCCACCTACTGAACAAATTCAAATTTACTTTTACATATGTACCACTCACCAGAATATAAATACCAATAACAGTGACAAATGTTAACTTTTCTCTGTCTTTAAAAAGAAGTGGACACATTCCCAACATTAACCACCTCAGAAATGATATATATATATATATATATATATATATATATATATATATATATATGAATTATCACTGTGGCGGGGAGGGTAAGTTTTGACTTTCTTCTCTGTATGGTGGTAGGCCATCATCTCGATGGTGGTGGAATAGAATAAATTGTGTTCCTTAGCAATTTATTCAAACTGTGCAACCTCTAACACTAAAAGGATATGGTTGGAACGCAGTTTGCATTTACTGTTGGCATTTTACTTCATTCATGCACGGAGTTGCATATAGTTGTACGTTTGCTGAATGGGATTTCAGCACTACAACGCCATAATGTGGATATATCTACTGCTACTGTATCTCACACGGATGAATATGTATATATATATATATATATATATATATATATATATATATATATATATATATGAAGTAAAATGCGAAACAATAAATGCAACCTTCTCTCCATCTTATCCCTTCTGTGTTAGAGGTTGCACAGTTAGAATAAATTGTTATAAAATACAATTTATCCTTTTCCACTACCATCGAGATGGTGGCCTACCTGTACCACCATACCGAGAAGAAAGTCAAAGCTTACCCTCCCCGCCACAGTGATACGGCAGAGGTACATGTTTCGTCTCTTACTAGACTCATCAGGGTACCGACATGCACCTGACTGTGCAAAGGATAGATCGGAAGGAAGTATGCAACACTGAACGCGGCTTCGCCGACCTCTCGCCGGATAGCATATATATGCTTATACGGCTTTCACGGATCCCTCCGTGTGAGATGCATTAGCAGTGGTTATATCCACATTATGATGTTGTAGTGCTGAAATCACATTCACATTTATAACAATTTATTCTAACTGTGCAACCTCTAACACAGAAATGATAAGATGGAGAGAAGCTTGTATTTACTGTTTCGCATTTTACTTCATTTACATCCGGAGTTGCATATAATTGTACGTTTGCTAAATGTGATTTCAGCACTACAACAACATAATGTGGATATAACCACTGCTAATGCATTTCACATGGAGGAATCCGTGAAAGTCGTATAAACATATATATGCCATCCGGCAAGAGGTCGGCGAAGCCGCGTTCGGTGTTGCATACTTCCTTCCGATCTGTTCTCTACAGATTACCAAGTGCATGTCAGTAACCTGATGAGTCTAGTGAGAGACGAAACATGTACCTCTGCCGTATCACTGTGGCGGGAAGGGTAAGCTTTGACTTTCTTCTCGGTATGGTGGTAAGGTAGGCCACCATCTCGATGGTGGTGGAATAGGATAAATTGTGTTTTATAACAATTTTTTCTGTGCAACCTCTAACATAGAAAGGATAAGATGGAGAGAAGTTTGCATTTACTGTTTCGCATTTTACTTCATTTACATACGGAGATGCATATAGTTGTACGTTTGCTGAATGTGATTTATATATATATATATATATATATATATATATATATATATATATATATATATATATATATATATGTAATCGAAGGTTTTCGGGCATCCCGTGTATGTGCTGAGTCCCTCTCAGGACTGTAAGGCAGCTAACGTTTCGGTGAAATCTCATTCACCATTTTCAAAGCTCACTGTATGGCGTCTATGAGCGCTCGTACTTCATACATATATATATATATATATATAAATATATATATATATATATATATATATATATATATATATATATATATACATATATATATATATATATATATATATATATATATATATATATATATATATATATATATATATATATATATATATGTATATATATATATATATATATACATATAGATAGATAGATAGACAGATAGACAGATTTAATCTGTAAATGAAAACTTACCATTGTTCTTTGTATCCGGATAACGTTTGATCAACTTTCTTATATCATCTGATCGCTTTTGTAAACTTTCAGTGTCTGAATATCTTTGTAAATTTCGAAGTGATTGAATCTAATTAGTATAGTTTTATAAATCTTGAACTGATTGTACATTATAAAAAAACAAGATAAAGTAAGTTTTATAGTGACACAATTCGATCTTGCACAGATATAACAAGTGGACTTAAAATGGAAAAACGGCACGAAAATTAGACGTACGGATGGCTTTTCTACTTTTTATTTTATTTCTCAAAACACTCCTAGGAAGACCTATATCGCTACTCTATACATATTTATTATAGACAACATTTCGCTTAATTATACAAACATACCAATTAACTGCAAAATACGGTACCAGCTAATCATAAATTTAAATATAGATATTGGTAATTTATACTTTGTACTGAGCCGCATAAATAAGCTTCCGGGATTAGCCAATTTTCCCTACAGTATCTGTAATATTCATAATTATTGCATTAATGTCATTATCAAAATCCCCATTAACATTAGTTATAAAATCTATTCAGGAAGAATTTTTAATGAACTATAGAATCTATATATCTTTGGATAGACTTTACAATTATAAACTTATTCAGTGTAAACATTACTTTTTTGTCTTAGTGTTAAGACAGCCAGCATACAGCAGAGAGATCATTAACTTTAAAAGAAATAGTACATTAACACTATATTATTGTACAACTTCATCAAATAAGAAGTAATTTTGTTTATTACTTATATGTATATGAAGCAATCATACGCACAATATACGAACTGAATTCCAAAAACACCATGGTAATTAAAACAAATAACACTCTAACAGAGGAAGTAGCACAAATATTGGGTACCCAATGGGACACAACACCGTTCAGATTATATGCTTTGCAGACGATGTTGCCTTGACAACAGATACCGAGGACAACTTACAAAGAATGCTTTTCCATCTCAATCGAACAGACAAATAGTATAATATGAAGATATCTGTGGAGTAAACTAAAGCAATGGTAATAGCAAAAGAACCGGTAAGATGCAAACTAATGGTTGATGACAAACATATCGAACAGGTTGGGAAGTTTAAATACCTGGGAGCACATATAACAAATAACAGGGCAGTAACGGAAGAAGTACGCACACAAGCCAACAAAGCAGCCATGATATCAGGCCAACTAAGAGACATAATCTGGAACAATAAACATATGACGGTTGAGAGCAAAGCAAGAATTTACAAGGTCTGTGTAAGACCGATACTGACCTATGGCGCAGAAACAAGAAATGAAACCACAAAGACAAAACAAATTATGAGAACAACAGAAATGAAAACGCTGAGAATGATCACGGGAACAAGTTTAAGAGATAAAATAAGAAACGCAAAAATAAGCGAAGACAGCGGAGTGGGAGATGTCGTGAAGTGGGTTCGAAACCATCGTGGGCAGTGGAGAGATCACATGGAACGAATGAACGCTGACAGACTAGCAAAAACCGTGATGAGAGAGAAATCAAACACCAAACGGCCGCCTGGACGGCCCCCCAAAAGATGGAGAGACAGCTGGATTTCGACGTCAAACGAGGATCGATGAGGCATTGTGTAGATAACAGAACTTGGTTCTACCTAGAAGAAGAAGAAGAAGAAGAAGACTTATATGTAAAGTTTTATGCATCGTCGCAAAACCATTTATTTTAACTTCTGTTAACATCCTAACGTCTCATTTCTACTTACATTATTTATTTTACTTCGAAAACAAACATAGTATCCATATGAATGCGCTATTTGATGGAATGGAATTCATTTCAGTTAGGCAAAATACAATATTACTTATTTTTCTTAAGTGAGCGAAGTCATTTCTAAGAAAAATTCGAAAAAAAGTTTTGTTGGGAATTATCATTTACTAGCATTCTGCGTTGCGTCTTCACTAGCACTATTTTTAGACCTGCATAACTCAACTGCGGAAGCGGCTTGTCATAAGGAAGGATCATGAGGGTTTGGCGACTACCCAGCTAGTGGCCAAAATGAGAAGTAATTTTTTGCTTTTATATAGTGTATAATTATAACTCTGGAATACCTAATAAAGCTCTAGTCTTTCTTTATATAATAATTAAAGAGAACTAATTAGATGTATATCACTGAAAGCAAAAAATTCGCTTTGGTGTTTTAATCACAATTCTTCATGCAGGATAATATCAGGGGCCCTATCCTCGTACTGGGGAACGTGAAGTGAACGGTGAAAAGGTGGCGAACGCGTATTCTTGAAATGTTCATCGCTCATATCCTCGTTCGCCCGGTGAAAGGCAAGCGAACGGTGAAACATGCGCAAATGAAATGTCAGCCGCTAAATGACATACTGAATGCACGAATTTCAAAAATTTAAATAGTATTAAAAATTTTTATTTTATTTTTGGTTCTTCAAAATAACTTGTCATTAAAAAAAAAATAATATGTTGACGAACCGTTTCTTTAAGACGTTTTATTTTTTGAATAAACAGTTGAAACGTTAATTAGGTGGTACCCAGATATTTTTAATATTTTCAAATTTTTTAATAAAATATCCTTAGAAAGTTGAATATGTCTCGCAAATATTAAGTAAATTTGAGATTACAGACATATAAAATTATTACAGGAGATTCTGTTCATAACTCAATTGCATGAGTGTGCTATTTAAAAAAAAATTTTCTAGGGCCAGTTCTGCTTATGGATTCAACATAAATACTTGTGTCTCTAACAGCTGAGTATCTTAGTTTTAAACAGTTAAATCTAACATAATTCTTTTCACGACGCGACTTATAATAAATTTGAGAAATCACAATTTGTAAGCTATCTGAAACTTTTATTTATATAAGTAACAAATTTTATATTTAAATTATGTTAACTACAGCACTTAACTTAATTAGACTGTGTTAAACACTATACGACACTACAATTAAATAAATATTATGATTATAATTTATCGAGACATATAAATATGAACCCTACAGACCAACGAATGTCCTTCAGCATAAAAACCTTATTTATGGTACATTTTATCTTCAAGTCTCTACAAATATTTATAAAATAAAAAAATATATATATTTAAAGTTGAATGTGAGATCCGCCAGTATCTTTAATAGACGTATTCTGTCATGCCTTTGGTTTCGGTCCCTGGTCATAAACAGTTTCACTATCTTCGTTGAAGTTTCAGGCTTTCTTTCAAATTTACTTGTCAGGACAGAACATCTTGCAGTAAGAGGCTGGACACTTTTACTGCCCTCGATTCATTAGCATGAACACCTCGGAGCTGTACAGGTGCAAGAAACCCTCGCTTTATTCAAGTGCATTATGCCTCAGCGCTTGTCAGATCTGCTTTCCCCTTACCCCTCAAGCACAAAAAAAAATATTTGATGTATAAAGCCCTAACAGCTATCAGTTATCATTTTTAGATGCTATTTTTGGGTAAAAACACATTTTATACATGGAAAGGAGGCACAAAAATAAGATTATTTCACGAAATATCGAACTTACCTTCATAGTTTTTTAACGAATTGCGAAATATTTATGGCCTAAAATGCCATGACACCCGACAAAATTCAAAACTAATAAGTAATAATATAATATTTTTACCTTTTTGTCTTCAATATGTTTCGCTATGTATATTAAAAACACAAATTCTGAAAAAAAAATAATTTTTAGGTTATATACTGTTCCAATTAATATTTTTACCGCTTTATTCAGATATGCTCGGAGCTACTCAGGGTTTGATGCACCCGAGCTTAAAACTCTTGAATCGAGGGCAGTATTTGTGAATTCATACAATAAATAACTGATTGGATAGTTTCCATAGTGCATAGGGATGATGGCTCATAATCATATTACGTAGAGTGGTAATTTCCACTGTTTCAAGGTTTATCAGTGCTGACTTTCTGCAATTACTGTCAGTATATTACTTTGTATATATGATTGCTGCTTTTTTTGATATCCCCTTTTCTTTATATATTAGAATCTTCAAGTACTTGGCTCTTTGTATGCATTTTTGTTTAACAGTTTTAAGAGTGTCAATTTAAGATAAATTTAATCCAGGCAAAGTACAAATAGTGTAATGACAATCAATAACTTCACAAAAATAACAACAGCAGTATTTTTTTTTACTTTTGACGATTAATTTAAAGTACCAAAATTACTTTTTGCCTAAAAAGGCAACAAAATATACTACGAATATTTTCGGTCTGACAGCTCAATTCAATCTGTTATCAATTTTATTTTTTCGGGTTTTAGCACGTTCATATTTGGCAACATTGGCTTTTTAAGAATACGGCTTTTACTGTTAAAAAGTTCACATCGCCATTCCCATCGCCATTCACCTCATCTTTCACATCACACGTACGAGGTAGGGGCCCAGGGTTGTTTGAAGCTAGAAGTGTAGACGTGGAAGATCTAACTTAGGTAAATTAAGCGTCTTGCTCTTCCACAAGTTGACATGAACGTAATGAAGATATTTTCCTTGCGGCTACATTATTTTTCGTCGACGTCGCTATATTTCATATAATATTATCACCCGACCAATACCAGAAATATTAATTACTCAACGAATTATCAAATAAAATGATTGAAAAAAGAAGCAAATACGTGCCGCCAGGCAATATGCTCTAGATACGATTATGAAAAAATTCTGCGTCTTGACCATGGATTGAAATAATATTTCTAAGAACTGTGCAGAGCAGCCAGCGTAGCGGTGACTGACTCGCCGTAACCATAAAAGGATTATAGATCGAGTAAGGAGTATATGAAGTCGCTGGTTAAAAAGCTGAAAGGGGCTATTTCTTAATTTTTTTTTTGTATTAATATGAATTTATTCCTGTAAACCGAATTCTTTGAGGAAAAAGCGTTTCGCGTGGAGAATAAAAATTTATCTACTACCTACTCTATCTGTACTGGCTCTATAGGTTTTTTAAATGTACGTAAAAGAGAAAGATTGAGATAAAAATATTGCTTCGATCTATGAATACTATTTTGGCGTGCCACAGCGTATCCATCACCTAGCGGAGAGCAAACATATTACACTTCAAAGCATTGTCTTTTTAATGTTGAATGAATGAATGAAGCAAAGGAGGAGATCATGGATGCATAAGCGTCGTTTGGCCCTTTACATCTCACCATAACTGCTAGTTATTCGAGGCTGATCGCCTTTGCGAAATCAAGTAGCCTCGTTACTTGAACTTGCCTAACCGCTTGTGTATGTATTTCCGAAATATTTCTGTCCCAATCTGTTGAGTGCTGCTCACTCTTTAACGACATGGTCGATAGTTTCATTCTTCTCCATACACCATCTGTACGTCAGGTCGTCTGTGACACCAATTCTGTAAAGGTGGAACCTCAGGTGATAATGTTCAATCAACAGCTTCACTACAGTATGCAGCTTTTTCCTTCCTAAGAAGAAAGGCTTCCTAGAAAGCCTACTTATATGTTTGTTGGCATACCTTATTCCAGAAGCTTCTCTCCATGATTCATAAATTTATTTTTCAGTCACAATTTTAATTCCTTTTTTCCAACGGCAATTGGGACAGGAAGAATTGATTGGGGTCTATATAGTTTAATAGCGGACCCCATTTTTGCCAGATGACCCGCCTCTTCATTCCTGTATATACTCGAGTAACTCGGGACCCACATGGGTCTGATTGTGCAGCCGGTCTTTGTCAAACTGTTCAGTACGTTCTTGCTCTCAGATACCAGTCGCGAAGGTACGACACTGGACTTTAGTGCCATTATCGCTGCCCTACTCTCTGAGCATATATTTATTACCCCATTCCTACTATTGTTCCTCTTACAGAGAGGACCGCACTGCAGAATAACATAAATTTCATCTAAAAGATCATCGCACTTTGTCCGAGAGAGAAGAACACTCTAACTCCCGTGCTCTTGCCAAACACTCCGGCTCCAGCTCTTTCATCTTGCCGAGATCCATCTGTGAACCACCAGGATCCATTTCTAGGAAGATTTTGCTCCTCCTTCCAATCCTCCCTACTTGGAAAAAGTATCTCGAGAGTGATTGGTTTTTCAAGAGCAGAATCATATAATGTTTACTTGCTCCGTCACGCTCTCCCAGACACCTGAGTAGCCACTTTTTCCAGTTCCGGAATGCCCTATACCCTAAGATGAGATATAGGCCTCAAGGCATTATTATCCATGTATAAGTGAAGAGGAGGTAGGTTCACCAGGGCCTTCATCTCCCTAGTCGGGGTCTTTTTAATGTTATTTTTAATGGAAATTAATTTTTTTTGATATACAAAATAACTTTAAACCTTCCGAGTTTTATCAGGAAACATGGGTTAAAATTTGAATTCGATTTATTAAGTAGGTATACCAATTATTTTTAATAAACAAAACGCCCCTTCTTCTTTATCTAATAGTATCGATTTGGAAAAATGTTTCTACCATAGCATACAAAGAAGCATTAAAATGTTGGTTTAATTCCAAGGTAAGTATTTTAATTTGAAAAATTCGTGAACAAAATCAAAAAAAAAAAAAAAATTATTCCTTTCTTTCTGATTACATCTACTTACAAATATAATTACACATTTAAGAGAAATAAAAAATTATTTATGCAAGATTTTTGAAATTAAATGACCTTAGTTTGAAACTTATGAAAACCAGTTTTTATGTTGCACCAAAATTAATAATTATATTGCAAATTTTTCAATAAATTGTGATAAAATAGGATATGAAGTGCAAATAAATGGTTTTACGTCGATATATAAAAGTTTTAATACAGGAGCTCATAACAAAAATAGAAAAAAAAATAAATAGAAATGATCTCTCGAAATTTAGTGAATGTATTGAAAATATCAAAATTAACAACTTTTTCAATTAAAGTTTCTCAAAATATTAATAAATACAATCGCTTTTAGACATTTTTAATCAAAAATATCAATTCTACCTATCTATACCGCAAGCCGTGAGGCTACTCCGGTATAGATCATTTTTAGTTTTAAGGCATGCAGAAACTAAATTAATGTTCAATTTTCAACAACTTTTTGATTTTTCAACAATTTAGTTTATATAATGATCTGACAATTATTACCGGAGAAAGGAAATGGAAATCCTATTCGGAAGAAGAATTATAACATCTACTACTATGAAGCAGAAAAGACGCTATATCGAAGAGAACCAAGAGCTCAATCGAACCTAAATCTGCCACTGCTGCTACTATATAAAATCCCCAGTTTTATAATTAAGACATTTTGTAAATTGTTTTCCCATCGAAGATTATTTTATGAAATGAAATAATTCCAGACCACTATTTTCACGTAAATAGCCAATTATTCTATTAATGTCATTCTTCCTCCCTAAAATTTCATATTTTAATGCTATATTTTTAATAGAAGCAATATAAAAACACTTACTTTCACATTATGCAAATACATCTAGTAACTATATAAATATGTTTTAAAATAATAAATTCTGCTTTTGTATTTCAGTTAAAAATACATAAAAATATCAGAAAATATTAAATTCAGCTTTTAGATATAACTTAAAATAACATATTTGGAAAACACCCCAACCTATAAAAGCATAACCTTTACACTATTTCGATACAGGAAATCCTAAAATACTGCATTGCGTTGTTTTCTTTTCTTCCGGTCACGAACCTAAATGACGCTTGTCGGACCCAAAAGAAAAAGTCCGTAAAATGATTATTCTGAGAAAAAAAAGCCAAAATAAAATGTAACACTTGCGGACAAAAATGCCAACATCGAGTTCTGAAACATCACAATAGAAAGTGAAAATGGTACGGCGATTGGAACTTTAAAAGAAAATCAGGTAAGGAATCGAGTTATTCATATATACATATGTTTCATGTTATTATTTCAAACCGTTGTTTTATTAATACACTAATACCCTAAACATTAATTACCAAAAACGTCACAATTAATAAGGATTTATGTAGAAAAAAAGGCAATTTTGTAGATTAAGGAGGTTCAATCGTTTCTCACGTTAAATAAAAAATATTAGATCACTCAATTTTCAAAAATTTTAAAATTTGAATAGAGTATTATAGGAAATCATAATGATTCAATTATATTACCATTTTTTATTTACATGTACGTGGTACGTGGAGGATCTTGTAAATTATAATATATTTTTGTATTTGTTCATCATTCTTTGATGTTCTATGTTGATTTAAATAAACTTTGTAATCATTATTTGTCGATTAGACCAGGTTGAAAAAAATTAAAAATTATATTTTGGCAATATGGAGACTCCTTTTTTTTTGAAATAATATATTAACCATACCGTGGAGTTCACTGAGATATCAATTAAAAGAAAAGTCCTAAAATTTAACATTAACCTGCAATAAAATAGAATCGAAACGTTGGCAACGTTGCATGAGCACGTACTTCAGATCTTTTCTTCAATAGATGAAAATTTGGAATTATTTATATGTATATATATATATATATATATATATATATATATATATATATATATATATATATATATTTATATATATATTTATATATATATATATATATGAAAAATCTCGAAATGCCCTACTCAGAGGGGAAATACGACAGAAAGGAATATCACTAAGCAGAACGGAAGAGGCACTCTATCAACTTCTCCTATCTTTGAGTAACTTAATGTTTAGAAACTTTCTGCTATTGATGAACAGAAATTACAAAAATTACAAAACAGGAACACATTTAAAGAAATTTGAAAATATCATGAAACATCACCACAAACAAAAGAACAAATAAGCAACAACCAACAACAACAGAACAGTGTACAACATATCCAAACATCAAATGATTTAAACCGAAAAAACAGTTTTAAGTAGAGGTTTTAACTACGCAATAGTTCTGAAAAAGATTAATACAAATTACACAAAATCGAGTCACCCTTTCTTCAAAAGACCACCACGAGGCTGAGCAAATACAGCAGGATATGTTAAGAATCCTCAGAAAATCGAATCGTCCAAAACAGAACCTGAGCAGAGCAGAATTTACAGCCTTAAAAGACTTGAACAAACATGATAACATCATAATATTAACAGCAAATAAAGGCGATGCAACTGTCGTCATGGATATCGAAGAATATACTGTAAAAATAGAAGATATCTTGAAAGATCCTGCTTACAAGCCTATGTCAAGGGATCCCACCACATATGTTGAGAAAACAACAAACACCAAAATCATAGACTCACACATAGAACTGGATGGTAAACAGAAACTGATAACACGGGAAAAATCCAGCATGTTCCCTTGACTATACTGACTTCTAAAGATCCACAAGCAAACAAGCAAAATGCCCCTCTAACATCCATTCTTAGCGTTTACATCTCTGCTACTCAAAAACTAGAAAAAGTTCTTGAAAAATTCCATCTCAAACTCTGGTGTGCTACGTAGATGATGCATTTGTAATATAGCTTCATGACAAATAACAGCTCAACTACTTCCATGAGTTCCTTAATTCTATCCACACAAAGATACAGTTTACTCTGGAACTTGAGGAATATAATCAGCTTTCATTTCTAGACGTGCTCGTGACCGAAACAATGGATGGAGATACTTGAATGAATTTTGTATATGGGCTAAAAATTGCATTTAAAAAAACTTTTTCTAACTTTTTTCGATCTTCTTATTTATATATATATATATATATATATATATATATATATATATATATATATATATATATATATATATATATATATATATATATATATATATATATATATATATATAAGGATAAATAGTGGATTCCTTGGAAAATAATCTAAAAAAATCATTTTAGTGGTATAATTTTCGACCGCTAGAATATAATGGACTTAATTTAATATTGCCCTAACAACAGTAAAAAAAATTGGCACCGTAGTTTACTCAGTGGCGGACGTATGACTATTACAGTAGAGCTTAAAGAAATGTGGTACGACTCTGGTAAAATTTTTTTGTGATCGTGTCCTCAAATTTCTCTCTCTCGTCATTTTGCCGTAATTAAACCTTTTGTAATAACCATTTTTTCCATTGCATATACAGGAAAATAAAGAAAACACAATGTAATTCTTCAAATGGGATATCTTGTATATTATCTGCTAAAATAAAAGCCCTTTTTCATCTAATCTCAAAAATGTATAATAGTTGGTGTTTAGGGTAGTGATTATTTAAGTTAGAATTAACAATAAGATGATTAAAAAAACAAGTGATCTGCAAAACCAATGCAATCCATACCAACATATCGCTATATAAATCTTAAATTTCGACGGTCAGGTATTATATCTAATATACCCAGCTAACCAACTGAAAATAAATATTGCAGGCCTTGCAAGAAATCCAAGGCCTCTCTCAAGCTGAAATTGCTTGTCTTAAAAAGGTGTTATTGACTATTTTAGCTTTTTATTAAATTAATTTTTATGACCACTGCAAATGTGGTAAATCCGCCAGAAAATTTTGAGTTCAATTTTCCTAAGCAAATATCCAAATGTGACTTTATCCATTCGCTAAACGCTTATTTCAGGACTATCATCTACTTTATCATTTATTAGATTCAAATTTCATTCGTTCTTCTACAGTAGCAAAGGACAAAACCTTAGGTTGCTTAAATAAGAAAAGGATTGGTAGTCCACAAATAATTGGCACAAGCACTAATTCTTCTAGGTTCAATTATTTTTAAAGTAACATTAACTTTACTTGGTTAAAAATAATAAATCAAAAAACACACACAGGAAGACAGAAAACAAATAGTCCGTCGGCGCGTCATATTGTCAAAAATATTAAGTACAACACAAAAAATTACTAGAAATTAAAACCCTAGTGAAAAAGTCGTAAATGTGAACAACCTGGCGTCTTCCACGCATTACGTCAAAAGTCCCTGAAATCAGCTGATAAGTCACGGGTGAAAAACCCGGGGTCGACACCCGTAGATTGAAATAGGTCAATATAGGATTTATTTTTTCTATTATATAAAAATTTTTTAAACTAAATATAACAACCTTTGGTGGTTCTTAAGGAAACTTACAATAAACTAAAACTCCAATAATGTAAAAAGTTGACCAAAAATCATATTAAAAACTAAACGAAAACTGAGCAAACAAACCAATAAACAATCAGAAAAATCAAAATATTATATTAATTTAATTCTATGATATTCGCGTCTCTAGCTATACCTTCTCTACAAATACAACACTATGTCAAAATTTGTACTATAAGTGCACAAAATTTTTCGATCAAATAATTAAATTTTCATACGCAACCTGTAAAACTTATGGGTTGTAAGCCTGAATAAAAAGCGTTCATTGTTTTCATTTAACTGTCAGACACAGACGGTTCCGCTCCATGACCGGAACTAAAACAAGCAGAAGCAATGCCGATCCATAAAGCTGACCGCTCCTTTATGTACCTGCTCTTTTTACCCTTATTACGGCTGTAATGATGAAAATGGAATTTTAAAGCCGTTTTTTACTTTTTTGGGGTAAAGCTTGGTAAAGAATTTAAGCGCCCTACTCAATACACAGAGGATAAAATAAGTTATTGTTGGATATTCCCTTTTATTTGCACACTATTAAAATATTTAAAAATAATGTCTTCTTATAAATGTATTACTGCTAAAATGCATTATAAATTGAGGCTAAGAAGCGGCGATATTTCGAAAACTAATCAAGCTACGACGAGGTATTACAAATTGTGATTTACAAGCCAAATGGCTTCGCACTTCCTGCAGAGAATATTGACTCATACCAAGTACACAAAGATACCAAAAGTATGAAGCTCTGTGGGAACCCTTTCCATGCTATCGGGTCCTAGGTGACGTGATCTGTTGTATTTTCTACGAACTGTCGGACCGTTCGCGTGGTTGCAAGGGGAATTGCTTACTGCGTCGGTTTATACAGATGTTCACCAAGACTCAGTCCGTTGATATGCTGCAGGAGGTTCTTTGGTATCACTCCAGTTTTTGACAGTATTATGGGAATCGTTTGGACGCTGTTCATTGCCCATTGTCTTCGGATTTGCACCTTCAGATCCTCGTTGGATTTTGACCTTAGGTTGATGTTGTCAGGTACAGCAATGTCGATAAGGATAGTTTGCCTAGAAATCTTATCAGTTAGTATAATGTCTGGTGAATTATGAGCAACTGTCTGATCCGTCAGAACCGTTCGGTACCAATATAACTTGAACTGGTGGTTCTCATGAATAGGTTTCAGATTGTATTTGTAATAAGGCACCTTTCCTGCCTGTAATAGGTTTAACTTATCTGCTAATTCTTGGTAGAGTATCTTAGCAGCTGAGTCGTGTCTTTCCATATACTCGGTTGTGGCAAACAGTTAGCATCCTCCAGTTATGTACTGATGTTCGACAGCCATATCTGCATTGGTTATTTTCTAATGATGAACATCGGATAATTCTTCGTCGGAATAACCTGGTCTTGGATAGCTAACAAGAAGCCCTCCGTTTCAGGAAACGTCTGTCCTGAAATCAACCAGTAGGTCGACGCTGAGTTGTCGAGATTGTCCTGGTTGATCTCATTTAGATGCCGTCCATGAAGTGGCTCTGTAGCCAGGTTTGTAACTTATCTTGGTCTATTTGGTGGTGAGAAGTAATATCTTGTTCCCGCAGATGTAGCGGCCTTGACTCGTCTGATTCGCACATTGCTTGATGTAGTGTGGAAGAGTCCGCTAACCTGTGGAAATATGAACGTAAGTTTATTATTTGTTCGTCGAGCTGCTCACCAATATCCACCAATCCTCTTCCTCCTTGATGTATTGGAAGCATTGTACGTTCAATAGCACTCCGAGGGTGAAATTTGTGTGCTTTTGTTAAGAGTGTCCTTAATTTTCTTTGCAGATTTTGGATGTCCGTCATGCTCCGTTTAAAAATTCCAAATGAATAGCTAAGTTTGTAATACTCGCCTTACTCTCCTGACAAATTCGGTTGTCAATTCGGCTTTCATGGTGCACACCTAGCTGTTTGTATGTTTAGTCTGCTTCCATTGCAGCTATAGTTTCACCGTTCTGCATTTCAAATGCTCCTGGTTGTATCTTTCCTTTAACGATGTTCAAAATACGGCACTTGTCAAGTCCAAATTGCATTCTGATATGCCAAGAGTACTCCTCTACAATTTTAAGCACTTCTTCCAGCTGGTTTCTGGTAGCGACCATCAGTTTAAGATCATGCATGTATAGAAGATGATTCCTCTTACTACCTCTTCGTTATTATTTCTAATACTAAAGCCGTATCTGATGGAGCTCAAATGGCGTGATAGTGCGTTCATTGTAAGGCAGAAATACAATGGGCTAAGTGAATCGCCTTGAAATATTCCCCTTCGTATCGGAATGGTGTTAGTCTCGATGGTGTCGCTGGATGGCACTTGCAATTGGATCCTAGTTCTCCAGGTAGATATGAGGCGTTCTAAAAAGGAAACAAATTTATTATCGACCCTGAATATTCTCAATATAGTTTTGAGCCACTCAGGTGGCACTGAGTCGAAGGCCTTTTTATAGGCTGTACGTAGGCAGCAAAGAGGTTCCTTCGGTTGGTACAGGCTTGGTTACATATGACAGCATCAACAGGCAATTGTTCCTAGCATCCCATTGCTCCTCTCGTGCATGCTTTCTGTTGAGTTGCAATGATATTATTTTCATGCAATGTGCATAGATGGATCAAGCAGAAGGTGCAAGCAGCAAATTAAAAATTAATATTGTAATTAATCATAGCAATTATCACGCACGATTCCATGCACTTTTCTACGACTCGCCCCCTACTTTGCCATAGAACTTTTTACACTAGCTATACCTTCTCACATAAACAATCCGTATACGAATAACGAAGCGATGATTCGACAATACTGCTCGGAACAGTCTATAAATTTAAAGGTCATAGTATTTTTTTTCTTTCTTTTTATGTATATAACTAATTGATATTAGGTGTACTTACCTTTTTATACGAACTTGTGTTTTTCCTCATATGGTACACTTAATTAAATCATGCAACCATATGTAAGCTGATATCTTCACATATGTAAAGGGCACCCTTGTGAAGAATTGGTAATGTGTTTTGAAAAAATTTAATCAAATATATCTATTCATCCTCTTTGAAATCACAACTGGACCAATAGGATAATGATCAGTAACACCTACCCAAACATTTATTTTAAAGTTGTAATCATGGTGGGCAACTTGAGTGGCATATGGATTTTTATTCACATAAACATATTTGTTTGTTGCAGGTTGGTGACTTCAAATCTTGTGAAGTATGCTTCGTCAGTAACAAAAATTTTTCTACCAAAATTTAGATCACGAATTCTTTTGTTTCCAATAAATTCACGAAATGTAAGGCGTATCGGAGGCTCAATCGGCAAAAATTCCTGAATCTTTTGTGCCTGAATGGATGTTCTTTTTAAATATCATTTACAATAGTTTTAGGGATATCCAATCAACGTTCTGAGCGGTGGGTACTAACACTGAATTTTCCTTGAATTCTTTCCAAAATTTCATTTTTTTCGACTGTTTTCGAGTTGTTCGAATACGACCCCTTCCTTCAATTTTTTCCTCACAGCTGCCCGTTTCTTGGAGGCGACGCTCAATATTGACAAATGCTTGATGCTTTAATATTTGGCAGTTAGGAAGTCTTTGTTTATAAACCTTAAGACTTCAATGCCCATTATCTTTGCAAAACTCATACACCAGAAGAATGTCGATCTCCTCGGAGTGTGTGTAGTTATCTGTGTTTAACAGGATAATTGGCTTAGAAATTTAGAATGTTGATCTCGCTTTAGTTGACTTCTTGGTGAAAGCAATTTGTCAATAGTCAAATTATTAAATGTCATAGTAACCAAATCGCTCGAAAAAATATTGTTATAGGTAATTTTTATTAATACAGCTAACTAGTATATGCACGTAATTGAAAAGGCTTTTTTTCTGGCGAAACCGCTCATCAGACGACAATTCTTCAAGAGGTAAAACAGCTTCTATGTAGGTTGTCATAACATTGATGACATAAAAAATCAGAAGCCATGTTTACAAGTTTATATTAAATGGTAATTAAAGGAATAGCTAGGAATCCCTTATAAACATATCTTCTTCTTCTTCTTCTACCTTCTATAATAGGTCCCTGACCTGTTCCTTCTTCGATTTTCCTCATTCTGGACTTAAATTGTCGCTCCACCTTTTCCGTGGTCGACCTCTAGTGCGTGGACCACTAGGCGATTTATCTCGTGCGATCCTTACCAGTCTATCCTCTGTCATTCGGCTTATGTGTTTGTTCCATTGTGTCTTACGTTGTAGGACCCACTCATTAATGCAGTCTGTGTTGCATGATTGCCTGATGTTATCGCTTCTTTCTCTGTCTAGTAGCGTTTTTCCTCTTATTCGTCGAAGTATTCTCATTTCTATAGTCTCCAATAGTTGTTTCGTTTTTGTCGTCTCTGGCCGTGTTTTTAAGGTGTATGTCATAATAGGTCTAATTGTGGTTTTGTAGATCCGAACCTTTGTTTCTTGTTGTAAGTGTTTGTTTCGCCAGATCACGTCGTTGAGGCAACCCGCCACTTTGTTTGCTTTGGCCACCTGCCCACTTACTTCATCTTCGATGTTGCCATAACTAGTTATGTCGATTCCTAGATATTTGAAACTCATTTCTTGTTGTATTATTTGACCGTCTAGTTCTAGTTTGCATCGGAGGAGATTTTTCTTTTGAAGTTATCATACATTTAGTTTTTTAGGCTGAGATAATCAAATTATATTTTCTTCCCGTAAGATTAAAGGTATTTAACAATCTCTGGAGGTCGTCTTAATTTTCGGCACATATCACAGCGTCATCAGCGTAACAGAGAATTTTTATTTCTGTATCACCCATTTTATATCCTCTACCAAGTCGCACCTCCTTTATTATTTCGTCCATTATCATGTTAAACAACAAAAGACTAAGCGAATCTCCCTGTCTAATACCGTTGTTGACTGGTATGGGTGTTGATAATTTACCTCATAATGTTATACATTTAATATTCGTTTTTTTTTTATAAGAAAAGAAGAAAGATTTTTAAATTATATGTGATGAACTATGGCTCTTCCCATATGACTCAGGATAAATGTTACATTTTTATATTGATTATTTCGACTATGAGCTAGGCAATGCGTCCGAAATTTTGCAGTATTGCGGAAAATTAGATCAATAATAAATTCCCAAAATTTCAAGAAAGATTTCGAGTGACAAATTTTATTCTTGTTTAAAAAAAAATCTTGAAATAACAGTATGGAGGTTTTTAGTTAACCTTTTTAGTATTGATTATAAAAGTGTTTTACATAAAATAATAACTTGTTTAAGAACAAAGAGTATTTCTTTCCTACAACAAAATATGAAGCATATTAAAAACTTTTTTCTTCGCCAAAAAGTAATTTGGAAACCTAATATTGGAGGCCAAGGAAAAACAAAAAGGAGCCTACGTCTTTTAGTCAATGTAAAATAAAATTTATATTTTAAACGAACCAGAGCAATCGGCTCAAAATTATAATGAGTTTTTTTTATTTTATGGATGAAATGTGCTTTCGGTCAAAAGTAGATCCACAATGTGCTTTTATCCCTTGAACTGACACAGTACATATATATATATATATATATATATATATATATATATATATATATATATATATATATATATTACCTTGTAATCTCTAACTAATTCTAGTGAAGTAGTATCTGCTCAATCTTGGCAATATAAAACAAATATTTATAATTAAAAGACTCGACGAAATCAAATGCGATAAAAGTAAAGTATTAAATATTGTATTCGACGAAATTCTATTTTAGTTACTACAACATAAAACACCAAATAGGTCTAAAAATAACAGTATCTATAAGTATTATTATGTTCTTATATCTGTCGTTATTTCTGCCGTGACGGCAACGTCGCCATATTGAGGTAGTACCATTTTGAATAACATTTATGTACAAACTTTGTATTACTACTAACGATTGTTTATTAGGAAACATTAGTCCACGAATACGATGTTTTACTTCTTCTCATCGATTTTCAATGGGGTCAAAGCCTGGAGATTATGCCGGCCACCTAGTGATTAGACCTCACAAGCTGCTAGTCGTACTAAATAGCAAGAAGTATTTGTATATCTTAGGAAATCATTTATAAGAGCTACCACAAGACGTACCTTTAACAGCGAGACTCCAAAATAATGGACGCTCGGCTCATTGAGCTATTCAAGATGACACCCGGATTCCCTGATTCAAATCCATTAAACTTTTTTTTATTGGGGCTGTCTTAAAGACTTGGTGTATAAAAAAGCTAATCTATACGGTGAGCAACGGCATGAACGAATACATTCAGTCGCCAAACAAATAAATACTGAGAGCCGAATTTAAAAATATTTTATTAAGAGATGCAGGGCTTATATTAGAGAGCAAGAACATCATTTTGAATAAACTTTGTAATTTTTTAATAATAAAATAACACGTAAACACATTTTTTGTTGATTATTTGTATCGATCAATATCCATATAACTTAAGAAAAGTATTTTTAAAATTAGAACTGTAGTTTTAGAAATGCGCGAATACAAAGATTTAGTATTTCTTTAGCAACGATAATAATAAAAAAAACACAATAAAGTAATAACTTTTATATCATTCTAGAATCTCCATTAAGCAAGTAAGTTTTTAAGATGACCCAATATGCTTGGTATTCTTTCCACCACGGCTGGTTAAAGTTGAAGATTGAAAAAATATAGCACAATTATTTAAGATAAAGATAAATAAAACAGAAAAATAAAAAGTTTTCATTTGTAGAAACAGCATGGAAAAAATGAGCACTGGTAGTGGTTTTCCAAAAATACTAAAACTTGGAAATTTGGTAGACTATGATGGGGCCCATCTGCGATTGACAGATTATTCATAACCTCTTAGACACCCTGTACAAGTATAATTAATGATTAAAATACTATTCTACTAATAAATAATAATGTAACATGAAGTAAATGGTTAGTTACCCTGGAAAATTTTGTCATGATTAAAATTCCGTATGCAGAGACTAATGCACACTGAACAATGTCTCAACAGAATAATTAAACCCATTTAAGTATTATGTTGTAAAATCAATGAAAAGAGGGATAGCACATATTAAATCTGATTTAGAAGAGAATGATTACTCTTAAATATTCCTTTTATGCGAAAATAGAGTGAGTGATAAGCAATTTGGATTTAGAAATGGTCTAGGAACAAGAAAGGCACTATTTTGTATGCGCGTTCTCCTACAAAAGAGCTGTGAATTCCGAAAGAACTTCTACGTCTGTTTCATCGACTTTGAAACGGCATTCGACCGAGTACAACATGATAAACTTTTTGAGTGCCTACAAGCAGCAGGTCTAGACCACTACGATATGAGACTGCTAAAAGTCGTACTCAAAACCTACCCATCAAACGTGGAGTAAGACAGGGTTGTTGTGTCACCCTGTCTCTTTAATGTATACTCTGAAGAAATCTTTAGGGAGGCTTTGGATGACAGACAAGAAGGAGTAAGACTAGGCGGAGAAGTAATCAACAGTATTAGATTTGCTGATGATACGGCTATTCTTGCGGAAAGCATCGAGGATCTTCAAACATTAGTAAACCTAGTCAATGAAGCGAGCTGCCGAAGAGGCCTTACCATCTCAAAAACAAAATGGATGGCAGTTGTAAAGGTTACTGTAGATGAATGTGAACTTTGGCTCGATGGGAAGAGGATAGAGGGTGTAAACCATTTCAAATACCTTGGCAGTTGGTTGAATGTAAATGGGAACTCAGATGAAGAGATAATAGCTAGGATAGAAATATCGCGGAAGGCCTTTATGACATGGAAACCAGTTCTATGCAACAGGAACCAATCAATGCATATTCGTAAAAGGGTCCTGAAATGCTATGTATGGTCTATTCTATTATACGGTTGCGAGACGTGGACACTAAAAACCACAACGCTAAACAAACTAGGAGCATTCGAATTGTGGTGCTACCGTCGAATCCTAAAGATATCATGGGTTTCGCACACTTCCAACGAGGATGTTCTCAGAATGATGGATACAGATCGACTGCTCTTGAACATTATAAAGAAACGGAAAACAGATTACTTCGGTCACATAATTAGATGACCTAAATACCAGCTACTTCGCCTTATAATACAAGGAAAAGTGGAAGGAAAAAGATGGATAGGCCGAAAGAAGCTTTCATGGCTGCGTAACATCAGGCAGTGGTGTGATTGCACGGTAGAAGAACTATTTCGCGCAGCAGCCGATAGAGAAAGATTTCAGGAAATTGTAAACATGATGACCACCAACGTCTGAATACAGGCATGGCACCTAAAGAAGAAAAAGATTACTCTCATGAATTAATAGAAAATATTTTAACTCACCATGAATCAAAAACCAGGGGACAACAAGGAACATATTCTTTCTTCATATTCTCATATATAACGAGGATTTTAAAGAAGAGATAACGAACACGAAAATGGGCTTCAAATCGGGAAGTACACACAGAGCTTATCTAACAAAAACAGAACTTAAAACATTAATAAGAAAGAATTTGTGATTAGTAATTCCACGTAATTGAGGTAAAAATATATACTGGAGTAACCAAATGCTCAATAATAAAGATAATTAAGAATCATAAAACTTACAGACAAAAAGAGAAAATACAGAGGTTTGGTATTGCAAAATATGTCCGGAACAAACAATATCATACAAAATAGTTTGAAACTATTTACATTAAAAACAATAATGGAATTTTCAGTTAATAGAATGTTGAGATAAATAATTTTTAGCAACCACTGGTTTGTAATATTCAATCATCGAAGAATGTACAGTGACACGAAACCTATCACTTCAGTGAACACAGGTCATAAATGAACTTATAGCCTTGTGATTAAACATCGTAGAAATAAAAATAAAGGTATACTTAGGCTGCTTAATTTTAATAATTAATTAATACTCTGTTTCTGGCTATTTCTTATTTTTCAGTAATCGAAAAGGTTTTTATTTCATTACCAGTCATCATGTTATAAAATAACAAGAACAAGTTTAAAAAACCCACGTGTTCCTTTGAAAAAACGTATAATGTAAAAATGAAGAAACCCTCCATAATAACCAGCTTATATGAGATTATTACTCACAGGAACGAAAAATGTTTTAAAATATAATTATGATAACAAACTTCATGCTTAAATGCTTGAAAGACCACGAACGAATATAAAACAGCGTATGTGGGTGTATGTATCCTTAAAGTATAAGAATAAATTGGAGGAAGCTATAAAGTAGCCAAAACTTGCTATGTATATTTAAATTATAGGAAAGCAGAGTTTTTTATACTCGTGTTATTGTCACTCTCCCAAAATGAAATAAGTTTTTGTTGTAGTCTATAAATTAATAAGTACAAATCATAGCATAACCAATTTACAACTGTCTTATAATGAATATTATTGAATTTGAATAATAATTCATATTACATCCTTTACAGAGCACATTAAAAAAAACGAGAGTATGTTATTTTATCTGCTAGGGTTGAGAAAATGACATACCAGTATCAATTTATATAACACAGGAACTACGTGCAAAAAATATGCTCAAAATATTTATTTTACTGTTTTTTTTAAAGGCTTGAAAACTTAAAATTATTATTAACGATTTTACACAATTTTTGAATTACATGTATCGTAAATAAATATCTTTGCTGCTGAAGACATACCAGAGCAAATCATAGTGCATCTATTTCACACAGATCATCTTATTATCTCTCGAATAAGAATTTTTAAAAAGATCATTGCAATTAATGTTAGCCACCACTTCATCATTTGCATGTTCTTGGCTAAAATTTCCTTTTTTATCATCGGTATCTAAATTTTAGTTGTTATTCTTATAAGTCTGTCCCAGAAGCTGCATAAATCTTATATTTTAGCCTTTATTGCTGATTTAATTTTACTTTTTTCTTTTACTTTATCCTTTAACTTGTTAATATTGGAGGAGCACGTTTACACCAAAAATTTACCTGAACTTTAGCTTCGTTGTAAATCTTCATATTGTTCCGGACGGCCGATTTTTAAACACACACTATATTACTGAACATACTCAATTATTTGAAAACCTCTTTATTGTCACAACTTTGACAACGTCTCAACATAATTAAAGTTGCATCGATGAACCCTCAAACTATACTGTCTCCGAAAGCCGATCTGGACCCTTTATCTACCCTGGAAGATTCCCTAATTTTCTGGAACGATTTCCATACTACATGGTGTAATACAAATAAGAAAAAGGAACTCCTGGAAAATAAACCTAAAACTGTACAAACTACAAACACAAGCTAATACTATAAAATCTAAGACGCTGTAAAGTTCATTACATTGCCCCCTTCCCAGCCTTGATCGTCCCGATCAACATTCTTGATCCTGATAATGGACCAATCTGTCAAAATGCATGACTTTCATCTTCTTATGAGGGCTTCTCTGAATTCAGTACACCAGATCGTTTAATCAGGCCACTACGTTGAACGGACCATCTCATGACTTCTGAAGCTTTGGTAAACGCCTTTTGGTTCTTTTCAGATTTTACAACCACATTTTTTCACCAACCATGCCAGTATTGGCTTTGAGGTCACAGAAGGTCTTTATTTCGTCGCATTTTATTGACAGTCGTCTCTGTACCTTTCCGAGGATGACCTTCTTCCATAGTCCCTTCCGCGGTCACAGTGTCTCTTGATGTGCCCTCTCAAGGATGACCTGTAGAACTTTCTTCTTCCGTAATCCCTTTCGTGGTCACGGTCCCCCTCGTCTCGTTCTCCACAGTCGCCGCGGGTACTCCGTTTATTTCTTCCATAATGGTTCTTTCTTCTTTCGCCTCTACCAGCAATAATTTCCGGACAATCTCTGTAAAAGTGACCGTTGTATCTGCACTGGTAACAATACATGTTATTCGAATGGTACCGGAGTCCCTGACCCCTTCTTCTCGGTCTGGCATAAGTCACTTTAACAGGACAACCGCATACTTCAACTCCATCGCAAGCCTTGACGGTAACTGCAGCAGTTTTTTATCTTTGTAAACAGCAAATCCAAAACAGAAAATACTATTACCTAACCAGACTTCTTTAACTTCACCATAAGGAGCAAAGACTTTCTCCAAGTCGCTTCTTCAAACATCATCACATATATTAGCAATATGAAGCCGGTGGCCATCAGGGTCTCTATCAGGAGCAGCATTGCGAGTACAGTAGCTTTGTAGATGCCCCTCTTGGCCACACTTCCAACAACGAATTCTATTTCTGCTACGAAAGGTTGTATTTTTGATGTCTTGTTAGCCTCATGAAAATTTTCTCGTTGATCTTGCGATAATCCCGGAAAACACTGATTCTTCTTATGATTCGTTCTTGGTTCCTTGATATCTATTTGGCTATTTCAAACTGAAGCGCATAAGCAAGAGCCTCAGAAATTTTGACTTGTTTCTGGGTCGCCTAAACCTTCAGTAAAACTATTTACTGCTAACTTTTGTTTTTTTTCTTCTGGGTATGTTGGGTAGGTCAAATTTATTAGTTTCATTATATCCGCTTCATATTCTTGAAGACTGTCGTTGTATTTTTGTCTTCTTCTTTGGAGTTGGGCTTTATAAACTTCTTGGAGGTGGGCGTCCCCATAGCGCATCTCCAGAAAAGTAACAAAAAGAATTTTTTATATACCCTTTTGGTCGATATCGGAAGATTCCCTAATTTTCTAGAAGGATTTCCGTACTACATAGTGTAATATAATTAAGAAAAAGGAATACTCCGGCGATTTCTAGACCTTCTAACATAGGCGTTCCATGTTCAAAATAAGGAAATAGAATTTACTAGAAAGTTCCAGACCTTCTTTCATCGACGTCTCATGAGGAAATTAACAAAAGGTAAAATTAGATAAATAAATTATAAACTCCTAGAAAATAAACCTTAAATCATACAGACTATAAATACTATGAAATCTATAACGCTATAAAGTTCGTTACAATATTGTTGTGAACAAGGAGGAAATTCTTTTTACATAAACTAGAAAGTTTTTGACCAGTAGCTGTATATAATTTTGTTAATATATGACAGTAAGCAAGGGCTGTTTTTATAGTGTCGTGTTTTTCGGTATATATTTAATAGGAATAGTTTTTGCACGGTCTTAGAAGACGGTGGATGTGATGTAGACAAGTCTTATTTCCCGGCTTTATCTAAGAAAAAAAGTCAGGATTTAAATGATTTTGAAAAACATTTTTATAGCTCACCAAGCCGAAACCTTACTCATGCCTAGTTTATCATCTTGAATTGTTAATATGGTTGATTTGGATAAAAATGATACTTTAAGAAGAGTAGACACTTTTAAACGACAATTTTTAAGAACCACTGTTTCTACTTTCCTCCATGAACAAAAATCTTTATATTTGATAAATTTATAACCCTTTGGAAATAGTTTTAAATATTATTTTACTTTAAAATAGAATCGGGCGTCATCTCGATATATGGAAATTATTCATTAGGACAATTATGATAGTTTATTAAAAATTTTACAAAACCCATCATTTCACAAAATACTTCATAACAATTAAATTAATGTATACAGTGGACTCAAATTTTGCACATCAGTAGTAAAAATTTGCCACGCTACTAGTAGTAATTTGTTTCTGTCATGACCAAGTAGATATTTTTCAATTATCCCTCTCAAATTTACAAAATTTGTTCAATTATCACGTCCTATATTATAGATTATGAATTGTTGACATATTTAGTCATATCTATTTTTAACCGAAGTAAAAGAAGAAAATTTAATTATATATATAACCCTTACGCTATAATATATTTTAATAAATAATCAAGTTACACCCTAGCTAAAACTTTTGGCACAGTTAGATAAGTTTATTGCATGCATCAGAAATTAAAGGAATAACTTTGTTACCAAAATTTTATCTAGGTTATTTATAACGACCTCATTTGCATCTCTTTGTTTTGTTTTTGGAATGCCATGAGAGTTGCTAATGACCTGAAAAAAATAGACAAGCATATTTTACTTTTTCGTGACTGGATGTATTTAAAATTTAAATTATTTTGTCTCATTATCAGGTCAAAGTCAAAAAATATAGTAAAAAGCATCTTAAAAAATTTTTAATAGTCATATTTACAGTTACAATAAGACTTATAGTTGAATTTCTTTGGCATATACATACGAGGTGTGTTCTAAAAATATCCAACCGGCGTTTATAACTTTGCGCTATGACCCCTCACGAACTCGTCAATTATCGCTGCTATCAATTGGTAGTGTTAGTTTGCACGTATAGTATTTTTGTTCACAGTATGTTTTTAGGTTCGGATTAGATATTGTTATTGCTAAAAATGATGGAGAAATGTAAATAATGAATTTGCACGAAATTTTGTTTTAAAATAGAAAAACGTGGTGCATAAACTTTTGAAATTATGCAGAAAGTCATTGGGGCGAGTGTCTGGACAAAACACAAAAGAGATAGAGAAAGACCCTGGAACTCCAAAAACTTGTTTCGAGAATTTTCACAGAAAATTTAGGAATTACTCAGAGTAGAAAATGCTTCGCTTTGAAAGCTCTCATTCAAGCCACGCCAAAAAAAAAAACAAGTCTAAGTCGGAGCGATATTAAGTCGATTATTTTTTTCAATTATTAAACTGTTGTGAATTATGAATATGCTCCGAGAGGTCAGATAAATAAAATATTTTATCTTGAAGTTCTAAAGCAATGAGAAGAAAACGATTAGCAGAGTGACGATTGGCTTCTTCACCACATTCGGTGAATCTTGTACAATAATTTTTAGCAAAATACATCATACAATTTTACCAGACTCAGTTTGAAAGTTCCGCTCAAAGAAATCCGGTATCAACATACAGAGGATTCAAACTAATGCGAGAAGTGCACTCAAAGCCCATCCAAAAATTGATTCAGCGAACTGCCTTACCATGTATAAACTCCAGCGGGCACCCGCACAAAATATTTGCCCGACTAAAATAAAATTTATGAAACTTTGTCATCATTTATCTCTGATTTTTTTTTTAAATTTTCAAAATATAGCCAAAATTTAATCAAAAATTTTAATATTTATTTGTTGAGAGCCAGGTAAAAAATAATTATAATAAATTATAACTATTCTTTACCAATTTTAAATATTTTCAATTTTCGAATAATCTATATAGATATAATAGATATACATGTGTTTCTACCTGTTAATTGACTCCTTCTCAGGTGAGTTCAGTTGTTTATCAGATATCAATTAGGCAATCAATACACAGAATGATTAAACACAAAAATATAAATTTTATTTAACAATATAAACAAAAGGCACAACATTATTAATAAATATTAGATGAAATTAAATGGTCAATCTTTTTATCTTTCAATCAATACTATTTCTAATCAGTATTAATTATTATTTATTTTTATTTTCCGTGCATTGTCTTTTAATAACCTGTATCACAAATTTGGCAACGTTATTTCTTAAACATGATATTATTTTAAACAAATTATCGTGTGCTGTGTTGTGATTCAAGTGGTTAATATAGTTTTACACCTAATATAGATGACGATAAATATTATTATTGTTCAGGTTAGTATAGCAAACTATTATTTATTAATTTAATTATTTTTATTTTAAGAAAAGTTAAGTTATTATCGGATGCTAGATTTTAATGTTTACGAAAAATTTAAAAGCTTTCTACTGCTTTATCAAATATAAATATCTTGTTTTGTTTTCTTTTACTTGGTCCCAACATATTATAAAACACAATTCCAGTTTTTTTTATTTATTTTCTTTATTGAAAAACTTCCAAATCTCCAAAAATATTTTTTGCTGTCGTTTCTTATAAAGTAAGGAATTGACAAAATATTATCCAAAGTCTCGTTCCACTATTTTCTTCTTAGTTCAACTCCAATAAATTTTTCTAATATTCTTCTTATCACAATTAATCGTATTTGTTGTTGTCGGAGAGTTGAACAATTAGTTTACAGGACAAAACTTGGAAACTTTAACTAATCACTTTAATTAAATTATGAAATTCTTTTTAATTGATAACAACAAAACAGGTAACCTTTCTTAAAAAAATATATTTTACTTTTGTTTTCTGGTGACTTAGGAAAATTTAAGGTTATGTAAATTTCCGGCAGCTTGAGAAACGCAATGCTTTCAGCAGACTGATAAATTCAAATCTATCGAAATTCCTACGCCTTGGCTTTTTATATTCGGCCAAAACATAAGAATTTTTTTCAATATGATTGGTCAAATTTTTGACATCTGGCAACTTTATATTTCTTAATACCTTGGAAAATCGGATTTTTTGATGACTTTTCAATTTTACCAATTTTGACTGGAATTTTTCATGTTTTTAATATTATATTGACCAAAATCTTACTATTGAGCATTATTGAGCTTGCAATAAATAAACTTTAGAGTTTTCTCGATATTTTAATATATATTAAAGCCACTTTGGCATATTGTTTATATATAAAAATTAATAAAAATTAACACTTTGCACATTGAAATTTATGACAATTTTATTCAAATTTTGTTCGAAAAAACTCTAAAATTTTTATCGTTGCTTTTGATATTATTATCCTATTATTTAAGAAAATTTTCTTAACATATTAATGCCAAAATTGCCTAAGATAAACTTAAATCTACCTTCTAAATTAATTAAATCTATCTTAAATTCTACAGTTTTACATAAATTATGGTTTTAATTTCTATATAATTCGTTTAATAATTCTTAAAACTAAAACATTCTTTTTATATTTCACATATTAATGTTTGTTTATCACTATACATGGTGTTTTTGTCTTAATTTTTCACTAATTTTTACACTACACGCACTTTTGTCTCTAATGAGTGATTGTTTTATTGGGACCAACGACGATATGTGACACTTTATTATTAGTTTTTCAAAAGCATCCACACTTTTTTTGTTCATTCAAGTATATATACAATTTTTTGTATTAATACTTCCTCTAATTAGTTCAATACTTTTAACATAGTTTGTTAATGAACTTTAGTTTTTATCGAGAAAAATATGTCATATTTTTGAACAAAACCAAGTCTCAATTAACTTACCTAGTCAAGAAATTTTGAAATTTATTTTCTGTTTCTCAAAACTATATCTGTTTATATATACTACAAATTAAAAATACATCTTAATCTAACCTTATTTTAAACCAAATTTACTGGCTTATTAACCATGAAAATTCTTCATTTAATCTTTCTGTGTCTGATTTTATTTCTATATATCTCAAATAAAACTGAGTTTGAGCGCTTATTTTAACAATATAAATATATATATATATATATATATATATATATATATATATATATATATATATATATATGAATGTATTGAAATAATTTAATTGCAATTTTTTCTTCATTTATTAAAAACTTGTACGTTACATCACAAAATTCGACCATTTATAAAATCCAAAATGCCTGACATAATAATCTTTTTAGAAGGTTAATGGGGCCCTGATCAAATTTACTTGATTTGGGTACGCAAGCAGAAAACGCTGTCACAAGAAAAAACTAATATATCATTTTCCTTTATCGGACATTACAAAATATGTTTTATAAATGTTTGCCAGTAACGTGACAAGATTTGCAGCGCTTTTCTGTGGGATTTTCAAAAAATTCATGGTCGTTTGTAATAAATGAGTCACAGATTCAAACAACAGAAATAAAATCTAGGGGAAATACCACACGAAAGAACTTCGAACAAGGAATCCTTTTAGATTTCTAAGGTATATCATGTACAGGATACTTTAAAGAAAAGTACCATTATCTTATAACGGGTATTTAGGCTTTTTGTATATCTTAATGTCAAAATTAACAAGAATAATATTTTTTATAACACATGAAGTGTGAAGGTAGTACCGGATTACTACCGGCTATAACCCTTCCTTGACTTAAGGTCCTCATAGTTCTTATTGCGATTGACTGTAGTGAAGCTACAGTTTACAGAAGCACATTGTGAGTGTCCTTCGGTTTTCTGGCCATAGCCTTTACAAACCTCCGGTCATCACGTATTCGTGTATCCGCTCCAGGGGCCGATGCACCTATTGCTTCGCACTTCTTTACATTTCGCATAAGGTTGATCGCTTACCTGTGTCTCAAGTGTCATCTCACATACTTGGATTGAAGTTCTAGTCTTGGATGTTTACGCTCCCCAGTTTAGACCTAGATGCCACACCCTAGTTTCCGATGTTGTTTTTCTTCCTTCGCTTATTTTCTGCGAGCTGTTATGCAAGACAAAGATCGATAAGCGGTTCTTAGTGTTTTCTCGCGTTGAGGAAAACAGTACCGCTAACACAATTTTCTTTCTTCTTTAAGGTTATGCTTCCTTAATTTGAGGTTATGATGGCACCCTAGGTGCACATGCGCCCTGGTAAACAACGCCATCAGAATCTGCGTTAGGTCATTTTCTTCTTCTCTGTTCTTTCTTTTGTGATGTTACCAAAGCTATGAGTCAATCTGCTTATACGACAGGAGATAATCCATCGGCGATGTGTCCTCCTCGATTGCTAACACGCAACTTGATGTGTGTGTGAGTTTTAAAAAATTATTGTACATGCCTTAAATATCTTGAACTGACCTTGAATAGCTTAAACTGTCTTAGGCAATGAAAATATTTTACTAGGTACAGATATTCATCTATAAATATACATAATTGGTTTACGCTTATAAAAACCAACTATTAGTGCAAAATTTTGGGAGCCACCTTCGCCTTTTTACAATTCAGTATTTCTAAAACTAGACACTGCCATAGCACAAATCTAGACAATATGACAAAATGTCTTAATGTAACGTATTTTATAATTACAAAATAATAAATTATATGTATCTAAGAATAAAATATATACTAGTTACTGGTTCAGACATTGTAAATATGGGGGCTGGAAAGTAATGTCGTTTTTACATGAAATTCAAACAGATAAATTTTTATTTATAATCAACGATGTAATTATTCTGGTTATTAGCAACCTTTTGCCATCTAATGTGCAAATTTTCAATGCCGAATCGATGAAAATGACTTGGTTTTGGAGCAAAATATCTGAAGATAGCAATCTGGGTATTATCCAAATTTTCGAATTTTTTGCCACTTAGAAAATGTTGTGGTGATAAGAAGAAATGAAAATCCGATAGCACGATATCGGAGGAGTATAGTGAGTGAGGCAAAATCTCCTACATTACTGTGTTGCAGAATAACGCCGTTTCTGTTGACAATCGCTGGGCAGTTTTCAAGTAAAGATCGATTTACTCGATCCTATTGTTCACACTAAAGTTGTGTATTCATAGTTTCTCCAAGTTTCAGCGCTTCAAAATGAACAACCCCACAAATACTCCTCCAACACACAAAAGCGCCTTTTGGAATGTAAACCTGGGTTAGGTGTACTTCGTGGTGATTCGTTCAGAACCATTTTGCGTTATGGATAACCCATTTTTCATCTCTGGGAACCAAGCGATCAAAAGTGCTTCTGTATTATGTAGCTAAAGTAATATGTTACATGTGGTAGACCGGTTAGCTTAGTTTATTTTGGATAGATTCTGCGGGACTCAAACATATACTCTGATTATTTTGCCAATCTGCTGAAAATGTTTTTGGATAGTTAACTAAAGGTGGTTAAGAATGTTTGACAGTTGCTTGATTGTGCGATATGGATTCACTTTCACTTCCGCCCCTACCATGTCGTTCACAAAAGTTGTTGGGGTTCCTGATTGATACTAGTAGAAAAAATCAAAATCACTAAATTTGAACTTAGAAAACCACCTTTGATATTAAAGAAAATTTAATTCACTTGGATAAATATCGGAAATGTTATTGGTAGTAACTATTGCGTTACTGAAACTCAAAAAACATATTATGCCGGCTATGTACTTCTTCTGTTATTTGGCTGTTCATTATAAAGTGACAAAAAAATATTAAAATTTTGTCAATTTACTCTTGAGATATGTTTTTTATTACTTTGAAGTACACATTGGGCTGATAAATGATGAACCACAGACGGAGAAGCGACATTACTTTCCGGTTTCCTTAATACCTATTGTCGCAATTAGCAATGCCCCTGGTGGTAGGGACATGTAGCTAGCGATCTATTTTCGACCACCGTAGTAAATGTATGGATAATTCGTCCCGATACCGGTGGTGGACTCATCAGTGGGATCCACCGGTATCTTTCCCAGACATCCTTGTACTCTCTGTAAACTTGAACCTCTATTTAAGTCCAGTTTTGCCGGAAAGTGGTGGTAAGATGTTAAGTTCCACAACACCATAAGCAGAGTATTTTCTTCAATTTCACCTACCTGTGCCAAAGAGTATACTTAGAAAGTTAATAGCTTCATCAATTTTCGTGGAATTAACTTAGAATATTTATAGTCCATCTTTGAGATGATGTACTATAAGAAAATGAAACAAAAATAATGTTTTTCTTTAAAATTACAACAATTCACGACCTTCTTAATTCAGCTTATAAATAACATACTTCCTCTATTTCTTCATCAATCGTAATAATAAGTATCTTGATAAATAAAAATCCGATCCAAAAAAAATCAATTGAATATAGTGTCTCACATGTTTTTTTTTTGGTTATTAATGATTCATTTTATTTTAAATTGAAACGCATTTTTTATTTGACAATACGATTTACAACCCATGTGCAAAATGAAATAAAGCAATTTATTTGTTAAAACGATCGTGTCACTTGGTTTACTCTTTCCAATTAATAACGAAATTCGAATGAAAAATTTAATCAAAAATATTTATGAGCAATTAAAAGGTGGTCGAAAATGTTTTAATAAAAACTATATATATTTCATTATAAGCATACAACAGCATATATCTTCTGCTACTTTAATTAGTCACCAAGCTTATGATGACGTACCAAAATAAGCAAAAAAAAAAACTAGTCAAGTGCGTTTGAGGTACGCATCATGTTAGGGTCCCTAGCAATTTTTGGCATTGTTAGATTTTTTGAAATTTCCATTTATGTCGGTCTATGAGTTAATAAAATATATAACCATTGTTGCAAAATTCTTTCATATTATTTATTGGCACATTTAATGCACATTCCATAAATATTTCTTAAAGATCTGTTGTGTTTCCGGAAAAAATCAATTAAAAAATTTGTCACGTGACATGTATGACGTCACATAATAACAAAGAAGCAACCCCAAATGATATTTCGTTTGATTTTTTGAGATTTGTACTTGTTTTCGGTTATAAAATGATTTATAAATGGTAGTAGGGCCACAATGCACATGGGAGTCCATAAGCACTCTAGAAAAAGTCTTAGTTTCTATTCCAGTAGATCCTAAAAAGTCATAACAGTGGATAGAACTAACTCATAGAAACCACAGATTCATACGATCTAATATTATGGTTTTTATGTGTAAAGATCCCTATAATGTGACTATATTTGAATTTTTATATTACTACGATATCTTACATTTGAGCTGATACAAATTTAAATCAATTTTTCATATATAAAGCTTTATCATGTATATACAACCGCAATAGACGTCATTTTATTTTCTCTAATACAAACGCATTTTCATTCTCTTAAGGATTGGAGACAAAGCCTAAACCGTATATTTAAGTCTGAAAAATTACCGTTTGAAAAAACAACTTTTCATTTATTTTTTTTTATATATCTCAAAGAGTACATTGCAACACTGGTTTTTACTCGAAAGGCGCAAAAGGCGCAAAACCTCACAGTGAGGCGAAAGATAGATTTAATTTAATTGAAAAAAGAAAGATGAAATAGGTAGATCAGTCAATTTTTAGAGTATAGTTGAAGCCTAGTAACAGCACTAGCTAGCACAAATGTCAAGCTAACCCCTATGCCAGAGAGTAGGATTGGGAAATTAAGGGCACCACTGCATCACAGCCAGGTTGAATGCAGAAACCTTCCACGATGTTGTTTGGAACTACCTTCCAACTTTACTCTTTAAAATTCACTATCGACAAATAGAAAAGAAATACCAATCGCAAATAGCACGTGGATCAAATAAAATTCGTATTAGATAGTTATAATAAAATCTTTAACTAAAACTCAAATCGTTAGAATAAAAATCTTCAGTTAAAAGATCCAACTACAGCGTAAGCTTGATTTTACAAAACATAAAAGAACATCAAACTAAATCAAATATATGCCGAAAAGGAAATAAATACAACCGGTTTGTATGTGTTTACGAGTTCTTTATTTCTCGCTGACTCATAAATGTGAAGTTCAAACTCGTAAGGTGGCTCCTGTCCAATTAGAACCCGGAAACATATCGGTCAGTTTTGATGTAGAATCCGTGAATACAAATGGTTCTATAAATGATTCAGTTTCAATAATATAGGACATATTACGAAATAACAAATGGACTCCACCCCACCAGAATTATTTTAAGCATGTCTTAACTTTCAAGAAACTTTTGACGAGCAGACTTTGGTAGTGACTATGGGATATCCGCTGTCCCCAGTGTTAGCATTCGAAGAACACGCCTTGTCTTCTGCTCCTCTAAAACCTATATTTTGGTGCAGACATGTAGATGATACGTTGGCAGTTTATCCGTATGGGGCATATAACCTCCATAATTTCCTGGATCATCTAAACTAACAAGATCCTAGCATAAAATTCACTATGGAAACTGAATCAAGGTGTGCCTTTTCCTTTCTCGATGTACTAGTACAAAGGAAAGATAATGGCAAGTTAGGACATTCTATGTACAGAAAACCCATATATACAAATCGATATCTCAATGCAACATCACACAATTATCCTTCTCAAAAACAATCAGGGGTAACGGACATTGCGCTGAAGATATTAGACGTTCTTTTAATGAATATAAAAATCCAACTACTCAACAAAATGGTATAAATGCACCATCTATGGACAGTGTTGTCTTGCCTTACATATCTAAATAATATTGCCTTACATATCCAAATATCCAACCAATATTAATAGAGATACTGGTTACAGTACATCACTCGTGCAAATCGATGATCATTCAGTGTTAGAATCTCGTGGATCGCTGAAGAGGCCTCGTAGGCGAAACGTCGGATAATAATTCCAATTTCACATGGTCTAAACCCTAGAATCATGATTTTCATGTCATCCATTCTACTGATGTGCTCGTTCCATTTCCTTTTTTACCCAGTACCCACTCGTTAACGTTTTCTACATTTCTACCTATATTTTCACTTCTCTCTTTCTATCCAAGAGCGTTTTTCCTGTTATTTTACCAAGTACTCTCATTTCGGTTGTCTCTAGTAGTAGTTTTGATTTCGCTGAATCAGGTCGAGTCTCTGGGATATATATATTATAGTTGGTCTCACCATTGCCTTGTAAATTCTTGACTTGGTTTCTGTTATAAAATTTTTATTCCTCCATATTATGCCATTTAAACATCCTGCCTTTCTTGTTGCCCTAATTGTCTGTTTTCTTACTTCCGCCTCAATACTACCATAACCTGAGATTTCTATGCCTAAATACTTAAATTTCATTTCTTACTCGATAACTTTGCTTTCAACTTCTAGTTTACACCTTAATAGTGTTTTTGACGTATCATGCATTTAGTTTTCTGGGCCGATATCATCATTTTAAATGATTTTGGATGGCAGTTAAATTGATGTAATAGTCGCTGTAGATCGTCTTCGCTCTCAACCACCAGTATGACGTCATTGGCGTAGCACAATCTCCTAGTCGCTCATTCTGTATCCTTTCAATAAACGTACATTTCTTATTATTTCATCTATAATTATGTTGAAAAGAAGAACGCTCAGAGAATCCCCCTGTAGAATACCACGAGCCCACAGATATTGGTTCAGTCAGGACCTCATTTATTTTTGCTTCAATCTGATTTGCTTCATAAATATTTTCTATGGTTTTAATGAGGTTACCTGTTATCAACATATGATGAGATGACAACAATTTCTAACATACTTTTAATAGAATAAAAGAGCCTATTCATTTTCATCTAAAGTTTTTCTTTATTTTTAACTTTAATGAACTAAGGCTTCTACATTTTAAGCCACCTGATATGAACCTTTTTTAAAAAAAATATTATTTTCCCACGAAATAGAACTTTTTATTAAAAGGTTTTTTTTTCTTTAAAATCGATATAAACAATTTTCTATTTGGTAAAACTTCCTAAAACACACTGTATAAAATTATACACAAGTATATACGCTTACTGGTGCTAACCAATACGCAAAATAACAGAACAAAAGGTATGAAATTGTATACCGTTTTCGTGGCCATATATCACAAAGAAAAAAACAAAATTGTTGACCTGTTTATATCAAGTCCGGTGCAAAAAGCAATAAGTCACTCAGGATTTATATCCCTCCATGTTAAATTGGTTTTATTAATGCTTTATATTGTTTCAAAATGAAAACATATTTTTTGTCTCACGAATAAAAATTTTAAAGCCTTTTGCTGAATAAAATGAAGCAATTTATTTGGTTAATTGTGTTTCCTCCGCAGAAATAATTTCTGCCAAATATTCGTTTATTACTTCCACTACCGTTGTTTTGCTACAAAGTAATTCTGATGGCGTGTGAAGTAATGTTTCTAAATATCACCCTATTAATTTTGTTTAATTAGGGTGGTAGATTGCTTTCGCTTAATAGTAATGGGTGGAAATTGTAGGTGTTTTAAATAATGATAATTTGCCTTTGTACGTGAAAAATTAAGATATCGCTATTTTATTTAATTCTATCGTGGAAGCTTGTTCTCGCAAACAAAAAGGAAATACTTGCTTCATACAAATTGTTGGATAAATATTGTTCAGGACGGCTGATCTTCGAACAAATTATACACACTGTATTATTTTAACAACTTTTTATTGTCAACCTTACTTTTGACACTTGTCAAAATAATTCAAGATTCATCGACAAGCTCTCAACCTACACTGACTGAGAAAGCAGATCTGGACCCTTTATATACCCTTTTGGTCGATGCTGGAAGATTTCCTAATTCGCTAGAAGGATTTCCATACTACATGGGGTCATCCAAATAAGAAAAAGGAATAATCCGGCGATTTCTAGACCTTCTATCATAGGTGTTCCATGTTAAAAATAAGGAAATCGAATTCTCTAAAAAGTTCCAGACTTTCTTTCATAGTCGTCTCCTGAGGAAATTAACAAAGGTAAAATTACTTAAATTAATTATAAACTTGTAGAAAATATACCTAAAACCCTATGAATTGCAAACTAAAACTAATACTATGAAAAATAAAATGCTACAAAGTTCGTACATTAGAAAATATACCTAAAACTCTACGAACTACGAATACAAACTAATACTATGAAATATGAAACGCTACAAGATTCATTACATTAGAAAATATACCTAAAATCCTACAAACTACGAACACAAACTAATACTAGGAAATGTACAATGCTATAAAGTTTGTAACATTATTGACAGAAATATGTACCTAGCTGTGCCTTACCTAGTAACGCACAATAGTGGCGAACGCGTGTGTCAAGTATGATTTCAATTTATTTTTTGTTTTGTATTTTATGAAGTGTTTTGCAACATAAATTCAGTTTTGTAAAATTGAAACCTCGAAATATATTGAAAAATAAAATGAAATCGACTAAAACAATTTTAGTAGGTTAGTGAATCCATTGAAATGACACAATAAGTGTAATATTTCGACGCAACCAATCCTGCTGTTTGCAGGAAAGTAAGAATGCGAAGCTTATGGTTTAAAAGTATCTACTAAATCATTAAATAAATTTGTATCACCCGTTTAATAACATAGACTGACAAAATTTCATCGATCCTCTGTGACAGTATTCAATTGTGAACTACTGCAAACGGATTATTCTGGGTAGCGTGTGGCCGTTCCGCTAACAATTTACTACTGTCCATATTACTTAGTAACTATCCTAAAACCTAAGAGAAAAAAAAATAGATTAGATGAATCCGCTGCGACAAAGGCACTCTTGTAGTCTGGTCGATCTTGAAGTTTAGTTCTAAAGGTCTACCGTTAGTTATTGCTTACCAATACCAGGAACACAACTGCAGGTTTCAGGAAAACGGCTGTCAGCTGACCAAAGCAGGATTCTTCTTATGTTTCTTGGTACCCAAGTGCACGCCCGTGTGTTTACCCACAAAAAGGTTTTTAGCGATAAAAGAAACACTAGTTTCTCAAAACACTTATCTCTATTTAACAAAAATAAAAGAAAAATAAAACAGTATTTACAAATGAGAAACTTAAGAGTAAATTTGGAGTATAATTAAAAAACTTAAAACTACAAGCTCTCTAGGCCGTTCTGATATTCCCTTTAATGAAATAAACCCAAATTGGAACTGACAATATTAATAAATTTTGATAAGTCCAAAAAAATAAAACAACCTTTTAGAAATAAAAGAAATATCCCAAATTAAATTGTTTAATTAAAAGTTGAAAGGATGGTGGACTCCCTGCCCTGGTAGAAAATAAAGTAAATTTCCCTTTACTATTTGAAATGCTGTCTGGAAGAATAGAAAAAAAGTATAAGATAAAAAAAAGCAAAAAAGACAGCAGGGAAAAACCTTCTTACACTGGTAAAACACTAAAACACACGCCAAACTGACCTAAACGGATTCTAAATCGTAACTGCCTTTAATTAATTTTTCAAAATCAAATTCAACTTTCATCCCTTAAAACCTCCCTTCTCCCTATTAGATGCGTTGGTTCCGACATGCGTCGAATTTAACTTAAGTTAATATTAAAACTGACCAGAGCTCAGAACTAATAATTACTTTATATAAATGTGATCAATATCTATTTTACAATTGCACTAAAAGATCGTGAAAGAACCCATGAAAAAACCTCAAGGTTTTAACCATTTTCTTACTTTCTTATTCTTATTCTCGTCAATTGGGGAAAAATGGGTAACAGTCGCGAACTTTGTACATAATAACAAATATTAATATTGCATTTTAGCGATTTTATTTAAATATTCTTTTGTTTTCTTATGATGGGAAAATTTGCTCAGTTTAAGTAAAAGAAAGCTCTCTCACGGTCGCCACATGTGGTTATCACCTTACAACTTAACCTTAGACCCTTAACGATGTGGTTTTTAAGATTATTAAGTTACTTTGACAGATTTATACTAAAAACTTCGAGAGGATGGAATAGTTTAGTTTTTGTGTCACATAAATTCACTAAGTTTATGTTGTTTTTTTCAGAAAAATTAACTACCTCAAAAGTAATAAAACTGGGCTTAAGTTTGTTAATGGATTTATATTTCCCTGATATGTGACTATTTTTGGCTAGACATAAGATATACAATTTAATGGTCCAAATCTTTATACAGAGGGGGGACTCAAGTAAATTCTTTCATTTAGTAGAATTTAATTTAGAGTTAATAAATGTTGAAATTAGTAAAAATCACAATAAACTTTTGTTCCCTTACACCTCCAAATATCACACCATACTTTTCCGAAGGTTCTTGATATACTGGCTCCGATTCTGAAGTCAGAATTGACCGACTGCTTCGAGTTTTAGCGATATTTTAATCTGAAAGCGCGAAAATCAATAAGACTTCGTGAACGATCCAAATTCTCGGATCAGTGGAGCAGAAAAGACGCCTTGTAAAACTACCGAAGTATCCTCAAATAGTGACAGTTTGGTATGTTATGTAGACAGAAAGGATTATAGGACCATAGTTTTGAAATTGATGAATTTGCCTCCGTGACTGTCAATAGCAATTGCGATTGTGACATAGTAACAAATATTTTTGCAAGAATTGGATTTTATGAACGTAATAAAAGAGGCGAAAGAATCACAACGATGTTTCCAGATCCTGGCATCTCTCGTTTTGAATACCAATTATGTTGCATAGCTTTTGTTTAAAACTGTAACAGAATTTTTCAGGATAATTTCCCAAAAATGTAATAAAACCTGGCAATCAGATGTGAAGCCACATGTTAACGAGGATAAGTTAAACTTCATTCTTGTGTTCACAGCTTAAAGCTAATTTTAATATTCTGCATGCTCGGCATGAGATTAATAAACCCAGTCACTAATTTTGGGCGTTTATTTCAGGCCTCTTTCGTTGAGCTCTAGTCAAACTTTCATCGGTTATTTGTCGATGTTTCATCGATATGTTGTCGATCCTTCGTCTGTCCTTTTTTTCTTTTCCTTCTCTCTATCATTATGTCATCGTTTCATCTCTCTATCGTCGACCGTTCATATATTTCCATTCGTCTGCTCCCTCATCTCTTCCAAGAAGGTATTGATATCTCAACAGTTGCTGTGATAGCTAATTCTCCTTCCTCGTACTTAATTCACGACAAGGTACCATCTTAAGACCCCATTTATGGTAGAAGGTGGATCTTGTCTTCTTTTATTGATTCATTGAAATATTTGAATATTAGTGATTAATAAGTCATAACTGCTAAAAATAATAATTGATCAATAAACTAAGTACAGTGTGTAAATTTTTTAAGTATTCACCTGCAGATTCCTTTGGGATACGCATGTTAATGAGCTTTATATCACCGGATCAACTTGCTATATGTCGCTTAAAACAAGTTTCAACCAAAGATGTTACTTTTTCCTATTATTATGCTCAATTTTAAAGCAGTATAAAATATGATCTAGTTTTCTAGAGTAATTCATCTCAGTCAATTCGTTTATTTAAAATACAAAAGAGTGAGGCGCGTTGTCTCTTGATCCAAACAGATCTGGTATATCCAATTCACTAACTTTTTGTCACTAAAAATAATATTTTTATTGGGTAGGTAATTTTGATTATCGCACATAGAAAGCATTTTAATTGTTTTGAAGAACCTCAGTCAATGTTATTGTTTTTTTTTCTTTTGATATTTCAGTTCATTTAGGTTACTTTAGAAGCAATTTTGTTTTTGGATGTTAGTTTAGGGTCTGCTCTAACACGGCTTGCAGAAACGAACATTTTTGGCATATATTATAATTTTTTTCCGAAAATAGAAGAAGCTCTTGAGGCTCACAAAGAAATATGTGAAGTTTATCGTGTTGACTACATAAAAATGACCTACTGAAATTAACGTTGACTAAATCAAAGCTACAATTGAAGAAAAAAATTTTGTAAAATAATCGAACCGACTTCTAAAAGTGCGCTAAAAAGTGAAAAATAACTATAAATTTTTATATGAAATTGAACTTTTTGAAGTCGGCGCCAAACTAATACCTGACAAAATGTGATTTACATAAACAGATTAAAAATACTTTATTTGTAATTGCTTTCTTACCATAATTTGTATATATTAATAGTTATTTATTTCATTTACAAATAATTTGGAGCCGACTTCAAAAATTTCAATTTCGTATAAAAATTTATAGTTATTTTTCACTTTTTAGCGCACTTTTAGAAGTCGGTTCAATTTTTTTATAAAAATTTTATTTTTCTATTTTTAGTTTTATAATTTATTATGATATCCATAAATTATTTTAACTAAGTACTAATCGAGATTAGTATACCTTGCAATGACTCCAAGGTGACAAAAAAGTACCCATTATATCCAAAGTTGTAAATCACACTAAAATAAACCACTAAAAATTCTTTGGTTCTTAGAGTTTTCCAAATACCAGTAAAATTGTGTCAAACAAATATTTAGTCTGTCATAGTAAATCCACAATCTTAAATTTCAAATTAATTTTAGATTGGTAATGTTGGTCCCAAAACCTTCCAATATCGATGTTTAAAGAACCTGAGATGTAAATTTTTATACTGCATATTGAGGTTGTAGACGCCTCAAGAACCCCACAATATCGATTTTAGACAAAATCGGAATTTGTAAAATTTTCTGTCCCTCATATTGTATCTTATCCACCTAATAGTTGTAAAAAATTAAATTCATATTCGTAATATACCACCCCGAAAACCCTCTAATACCATGAAAAAATGCGAATAAGGTAAAATTTTCAATCCACCATATTGCATCCGCTATCTTGAATTTCAAAAAAATTATTTTAAGTCTTAATCTAATCTAAATCTAAACCCTTCAAAGCCTCCTAGTACCAATTTCGGATGATATTCGGAAATTTAAAATTCCTAGACTTATATTCGCTATTTATATCCTCAAATACGATTTAGTCCCTCCTTTGAACAAAATCGAAAAATGTAGAATTTTTAGTCCGCTATCTTGGATTTGCCATATTGAATCCTGAAAAAATACTTTTAAATTAATAATTTACACCCTCAAGAACCCCCTATGTCAGTTTGAGAAAAAATCGAAAATTATAAAATTTTTAGGACATCATATTGAATTTGCCAGATTGAGTTTTTAAACAAATATTTTAAATTCATAATTAACACTAACAAAAATACCCCAATACTGATTTTAGACAAAATCGGGAGATGTAGAATCTTTAATCCGCCATCTTGGATGCGCCATATGGAATTTTGTAAAAATAATTTCAGATTCGTGATGTGGGACCACGAAAACTCTCCCGTACCAATTTCGGAGAAAATCGGACAAAATTGATTTTTTTGTCAGCCATATCTGATCTGCCATATTAAATTTTTAAAAAATATGTTAGATCTATAATGTGCGATCCCGAAAACTCCCCCACACCAATTTTGGAGAAAATCAGACAAAATTAAATTTTTTTGTCCGAGCTATTGGATCCGCCAAATTTTAAAAAATAATTTCAAATTCGTTGTGTACGACCCCAATATTTCCCCTCTACCAACTTTGGAGAAAATCAAACAAAATTTTTTTTTTGGCCGCTGTATTGTCAGCGCCATCTTGGATATTACTGTACCAATTTCGTTTAAAAAAATATGGGACCACCGCAGCAACTTCCTGAACATAACATAAAAAATTTCATTCAAATCAGTGCTGTCGTTCCGGAATAATCGGTGTACATACATAAAAAAAGAAAACATACATACTCGACGAATTGAAAACCTCCTTCTTTTAGAAATCGGTTAAAAATCATCATATAACTGTTCGAGAAATTGTAGAGAGGTTAAATGTATCGCACTCAAAGTCATTGAAACAGTTTTTGACAATTCCTTTCTACTAATACTTAAATACCAAAAGTATGCAATTTTAAAATCCTCTAATAGTATTGGAAAAAAGTTAAGACTGAGAAATACTCCGAATAACTAAAACACTATTCTTGTTTCTTTTTTCTCCCGGTAAAATTCGGAAAATGCCCTTAAACGGCAGTTTCGAACTACCGATAAACAGTTTTTTGCATGTATATAATTCTCGATTTAAAAATAGTTTTATATTGATATCACGCCTTCACGAAATATATAGTAATTTCAAGAGCTTGTACATGTTATTTAATTAGTTGTATTTGCGTACTACAAATAATTTCAGACAAATATGCCATTATTATTTCTACTCCCGTTATTTTGCCATCGAGTAATTCCGATGGTGTGTAAAGTATGGCTTCTAAACATTTCCCTATTAATTTTACTTAATTAGAGTGGTAAATTGCCTTTCGTTAGTAGTGAGTGAAAATTAAAACTGTTTTAAATTGTGGTTATTTATCTTAGTAGACAAAAGGATGAAGTCAATTAATTTAGTTGGTACAGTATTACTAAATTCGCGTTCTTTATATATAAAGGGTGATTTTTTAGCCGGTTTCATAACTTCAATTTCGGGTACTTGTTTGGAAAAATGCTCGAGTCCGTCGAATTTTATTTTTAATTTAGAGCTTTTTTGCGTGATACTGAAATATACAGGGTAACTCAAGCAGGAGCAATGACGTAATCGTTATTTTTTTTTAATTGTAAACCCAATTTTTTATTTCAGAATTAAAAAGGGCGCATTTCTTTACATACGTCAAGATAAATATTGATGTTGAATACATTGAAAATTATTAAAAAAAATTACTGTAAAACTTCGAAATATAAAAAAATTTAGTATCATATAAATTAAATGTTTAAATTGGACTCCTTTAACAATCTGACAATCTTGCGATTATGTTTCGTACTTCTTGGCATATTCGAAATTTTAGGACGTTTAAATTGTCGGGTGGGTTAAATACTTTAATTTTTAAGCATCTTCATAAGAAATAATCAAGGAGGATCAAGTCTGGTGATCTGGCTGGCTACTCAATTGTCCCTCTTCTGCTTATCTAAGGTTCCGGAAAAACCTCGTCCAAAAAGAATGGTGGCGCTCCATCTTGTTGAAAAAAGAGGTCATTCTGGAACTTATTTGGTTCTTGTAGATCTGTATACAAAGTTATTAGTGCAGGAATGATGTCATTTTGACGAAACTCTAAATATCTCGCACCAGTGAGGGCCCATTTGAATATTTAATTTAGATGGTAACAATTTTTTTTATATTTTAATATTTTATAATAATTTTTCTTGACAATTTCGCCATGTAATCGATATTTACCTTGTCGTATGTAAAAAAAGTGCCCTTTCTGATTCTGAAATAAAAAATTTGGTTTATAATTGAAAAAAGAAATATCGTCTTAGTTTCTTCCCGAGTTACCGTGTTTATTTTGGTATCACGCAAAAAACTCTTAACTAAAAATAAAATTCGATGGTTTCCAGCGCTTTTTTCAAACAAGTATCCATATAATCAAATTCGTTTTAACGGTATTTTACTATATATAATTTTTAACTAATTAGAACAAGTCCGAATCTCAATAAAACAATAATAAGTAAAAGCAAAGTGCTTCAGGTTGTATAGTATGTGAATATCTATATATGATTTGTAGGAAATAATATAAAAATTATAATAAATAAAAAAAAAACTGCTCAGGTTTCGATGTTGTTTGTTTTGTGTAATTTATTTCATTGCACGTTCACTTTTAATTAATTGAAAACATTCCTGCAATCATTTCCTGTAATATCTCATCACGAACGACATTTTTGTCGTAGACCATATTGAAATATTTTAAAAATTTTGTGTTAAACAGTTCTTTTATATCTCATAAATTAGTGGATCTAACTTAATCGTAATAATTTTCATTTCTATTTTTTTGGTTTATTAACTAACAAAATTAAAAGACTGTGACATACGGACAGACTTACTTACTCCATGGCTTACAACCCTGGGTGGGTCTTTGCTGACTTCACAATGCTCCTCCATTGCTGCCTGTCTGCCATGGCGTCTGGCGGATTATCGATATTCATTGCCTTTAGATCTTTGGCAATATTGTCTTTCCATCGGAGGCGAAGGCGTCCCAGTGGTCTTTTCCCTACCGGTGCTTCCTCCCATGCGAGTTTGACTGTGCGACTATCTGGTAGTCTTCTTACGTGTCCCGCCCACTACAGTCGCTTAGATTTTATTTCTCGTACAATATTAGTGTCTACATAGAGATCCTCCAGTTCTTTATTGGTACGGATTCTGTATCGCCCTGTCGTTGAATCCACTGTTGGGCCATATATTTTTCTAAGAATTCTTCTTTCGAAGACGCGTACCCGTTCTTCATTTGTTACCGTTAGTGTCCAAGCTTCGCACCCATACATCACTACAGGTCTTATTATTGTTTTGTATATGTTTATCTTGGTAGGTCTTGTTGTTAACTTGGATTTTAGAAGGTTTTGTACTGCGTATAGGCACTTATTACCTGCTTGGATTCTACAGTTAATTTCTGTCGTTCCATCAGTTTTTCAGTAAGCATCGTTCCCAGATATTTGAACTCTTTGACGCGTTCAAAGTTATAGTCCCCCATTGTGATGTTCTGACCTAGTCTGCCTCTGTGTTGGTTGTTTCTAGTGGAATACATATATTTAGTTTTCTCTTCGTTAATTTTAAGCCCAATGCTACTCGCACTTTTTTCGAAGTTATTGAAGGTCGTCTTGATATCCAGCGTGCTGTTTCCCACAATGTCTATATCATCTGCAAAAGCCAAAAGTAAGTTGGGACAGACAGACCGTAATAACCAGTTTTTTAAATTATTATCTTGCCTTTCACAAGCTACTTCTGCATATATAAGTACATACTGGATAAACCTAAACTAATCTGGCTCATACTTATTATTTATGAGAATTATGGAATTGTTGTTAGCAGAATCGAATTTTGTAATGCGCCAATTTGTCGGCAATGTTCTAAGTTAGTAAAGTTTAATTTTTAGTGCATTATACTAAGTTTTATTAAATGTACTAGATTTCAAAATATACAGGGTGATTCAAAAATCGATCACGAAACTTAAGGGGGTGATTCTACTTGACAAAATAAGGGTAGAGCTTCATATAATTTTTTTTTCAAAATGTCATTCGTTTTCGAGTTACAAGCCGTCCAAGTTCAAGTTTTTATTTTTTGTTTTTTGAATTACTCGCTTACAGGAAAACCGATTTGACTAATATTTGAAAGATAGGCTAAGTCTTCTGCGCTTCATCATTTTAGTAACAATTCACATTGATTGTTTGCCGCTAGAGGGCACTTTACCTACATTGAAAATTGTTTTTTTGTCATAATTTTTTAGTGTTGACAGCTACAGTAGTTTTTGGCATAATTTCTGAAAGACTGATGCCAGGCCTTTAAAAAAGGTGCTCTTTATTTACATCGCTAAACCCAACGATTTAGACGTAAATCACCCTTAAAAATTAAGTGGTAAATTTACTTTTCTCATTTCATTACCACCAGCTACCAGGTAAATAGCTATCAAGGTATACTAGAGCTGTCAGTTTAACATCAAATAAATTCGCTTTTTAAACTATTTAATTTATAATCTTAAAATAACTAATAATGGCTAATCAGTAAATATTCATATTATGGATTATTGCGATATACATTTAATTGATAAAAATTAATGAAACAGTACTAAACAAACTAAAAAAGATTCTCAAAATGTCTCCCATTTTCTTCCATACATTTCCTAACACTCTTCAAAAAATGTCGCCTAACTCGATGAAAAATTTCTGGTGTTTCTTTAATAATTTGGCACTTTTCGATTATCCTGAAGCGACGATCCTCGACGTTGATTACTGGAATATCGTACACCAATTGTTTCAAATGACCCCAAAAGAAAAAATCCATAGGATTAAGGTCTGGTGACCTCGCTGCCCATGCCAATGGTCCACTTCGTCCTATCCATCGCTCAGGATACGTTGCATTCAAATACTGTCGGACACGTATACTAAAGTGGGGCGGAGCTCCGTCTTGGAGGATCCACATGTTGGCCCTTACTTCCAATGGCACATCTTCCAGATACAATGGGAGACGATTTAGGATAAAATCTAAGTATACGTCACCAGTTAATGGACCATCAAAGAAATGAGGACCAATAAGGTAATCTCCTATTATCCCTGCCCACACATTTAGTGAAAATCTACGCTGATGTTTCGTTTCTACCACATTGTTTGGGTTCTCGTAAGCATATGTGTGGATGTTGTGTAGATTTGTTATGCCATCACGAGTGAAACCAGCTTCGTCAGTGAATAATATGACGCCAATTAATCGATTATCGTGTTCATACTTAGCTAGGATCTGATTGCACATTTCCAACCGTCTCGGCCGATCATCGTCATAAAGAGCCTGCACCTTTTTTGAATGAAACGGGTAGAGTTGTTCTTCTCTTAGTATCCTCCATGAACTAGCCTGACAGAGCCGCACTTCATTCCCAATTTTTCTAGTACTAATACCTGGATTATCTTCAATAATTTCAAGCACTCTTTCTTCTTGTTGCACGTTTCTAGCAGTTCTAGGTCTTCCCCTATTTCCATTATAACTTTTAAAGGAACCACATTCCGCAAGCCTCCTGTGCACACTGGAAAATGTTTGAGCATGAGGGATATTTCTTTCCGGATAACTCTCCATATAATATCTTCTTGCCAACTCTGCATTACCATTTGCTTTTCCATAACAAAAATGGATATCAAAATATTCGATATTTGAATATTGGTGATTAGCCATTATTAGTTATTTTAAGACTATAAATTAAATAGTTTAAAAAGCGAATTTATTTGATGTTAAACTGACAGCTCTAGTATACTTTGATAGCTATTTACCTGGTAGCTGGTGGTAATGAAATGAGAAAAGTAAATTTACCACTTAATTTTGAAGGGTGATTTACGTCTAAACCGTTGGGTTTAGCGATGTAAATAAAGAGCACCTTTTTTAAAGGCCTGGCATCAGTCTTTCAGAAATTATGCCAAAAACTACTGTAGCTGTCAACACTAAAAAATTATGACAAAAAAACAATTTTCAATGTAGGTAAAGTGCCCTCTAGCGGCAAACAATCAATGTGAGTTGTTACTAAAATGATGAAGCGCAGAAGACTTAGCCTATCTTTCAAATATTAGTCAAATCGGTTTTCCTGTAAGCGAATAATTCAAAAAACAAAAAATAAAAACTTGAACTTGGACGGCTTGTAACTCGAAAACGAATGACATTTTGAAAAAAAATTATATAAAGCTCTACCCTTATTTTGTCAAGTAGAATCACCCCCTTAAGTTTCGTGATCGATTTTTGAATCACCTTGTATAAAAGTGTTTTAGTGAAAGTGGTAAAATTTAAAGGCTCAGATCAGAAAATGCGGTGTGAGAATTAAAAACTATTTTGGGAAAATATGTGCGCTCTACAGAAAAAACTTGAGGTTCGTAGTGTATACGTCTTAAATAGGGGATATGCTATAACTGAAGGAAAAATTCTGTATTAACAATATTTCGAATAATTATCACTCCCGCTCTCATAACTGCCAAAAATACTTTTTTTCTAAAGATACGTTAAATTTTGACACAGCTTACTAACTAATAAAGAATAGTTTAACTAAATTATAATGTTGTTTTTGTTCAATAAATTTCAGTTTACTATTTCGTATACTTTAGTTTTACTACAAAGATAAGATACATATATCATTTTTCAAAAATCGTCATAATAATTTCACCGATTTATTAAGATTTAGTTTAAATGAGACTTAATTACAAAATTATGTCGAATATTTCTTTATTACTTCCATTAACGTTGTTTTGTTACAATATAATTTCCACGATTTGGGATGTAATTAATGCTTCGTGATATCTCTTTATTAATTTTGTTCAGCAAGGGAGACGGATGTTACGTAATTTATACGAAAATAATATATTTTTTTAAATAATTATCTTTTGTATGTTGGAGCTACTTGGTATGTTAAATTGATCTATTAATATTAATCGGAGATTATAAAGTATTAGTCTTCATTTATATCTAAATATTTCATTACCTAATTTAGCCACAAATTTGTTTCCTTAATGAAACAGTATTTAATTTAAGTGGAAGATAAACCAGTACTAAAAAATTTGCTATAGTAATAAAATTTTTCACACAGCCTTAATATCCTCTTGGGGTATTAGGAAAGTTTGCTTACAACCATAGATAAAATATTTATTTATAGATCCGCAAAGTTTAATCCCAAAAACGGCAAATTGACGACAATAAAATGTAAACATCGTAGCTCAGATGTCGGCATGCGCACTACAAAATGATCAGGTGATCATTGACAGGACCGAACTTTAAAAATCTATTTAGTTAGTTCAATTAGTCATAAATGGTGTCTAAATCAAACAAGTTATCAAAGTTGCCACCATGGTTGCAATCTTTAGTAAAAAAGTCGGTGTCATATAACTTTCTTGTTCTGGGAGTCACATCATATGGGCACAAATAATATCTGAAGCAGAAGGGAATAAACAATCCGGTCTGATTCTACCGATGGGAGTTAGTTTAGTCATTTCTTATACTGTGAAAGTAAAATTGTGAAGAAAATGTATCTTACTATTTCTCTAATCTATTGTTTCCGTCTGTGTGCGTTAACTTTCTTGTTGTAGGGTGGGAGTGAATAATTGACATTTTTAAAGTCCGGCAATTTATTCTCTAATTATTAAAAAATAATGACCTACTTTTCCTTATCTTTTTTTTTTTTTAATTTTTTAAGAAAATATTGATACGAAATGGGTTTGTCAACGGATCTGCAGGATTTAAAAATAAATAATATTTTTCTGTCGTAATGGTGAACGGAGCATATATTTTCTTATCGTATTAATTTTTTCGACAAAATGATGAAAATGTTATTTCAAATAAAATAAGTGAATAAGGTGCTGGAGGTGAATAAAAAAATATACCAACAAAAGTAATTCACATTTGTCTAACTTATTTCGTAATATTTTGCTTTTATTAACATATTAATGAATTTTTAATGTGACGATTTGAAAGTAGGGTTAGCCGTGACCACATGAATCATGACAATTTCATAAAATGAGTATGGACATAACCAATCTGAATTTACTTCCAAAACAAGTATTAATAATGAACAACGCTTTTTAACGTCATGTTCTCAATCTTCAGACATACAAAATAATAAATCATAGAATGACTGCAGAACAAAAAAAAAACATAAGAATATGGACATTGTGCAAATTAGCAACTGGAAAAAAGTCGTTGACAATTTGAAAAAATAATTCAAACAGAGCTTGGAGCCAATAGCCGATTCTGGCTAAAATATAAACCTTGTACTGAAATATTTTATGTATATAACAAAATAATAATGCATTATAATTATTCTAAGTTATATATGTATGTTTTAAAATATTCCAACTTTATTTTGAGGATGTATGTTTTTATTTATGTAAGTAATGTAATAGATGGAGAAATTGACCATTTCTTGACATATTGATGAATGTACTTTTTTTATATGATAGAATAAACTATTCTATGGTTTGGTGCGAATTTTCAGATTTTTTTTAAGAATCGATTGCTTAAAAGTTCAGTTTATTTTTTGGTAATCATTTGGAAAGTGCTCAAAATATATTATACTACATGTTTTGGAAATTTAATGTTATACAAAAACATTATAAATCCAAAAACGTTGTAAAGCAACACTATTTTTTACCCTATAGAGAAAAAGAAAAAATAAATCAAATAAAATATGTACACATTCTATTATATTAAATATAAACACAAAAACAGATAACATAAATCACTTAAAACGCTATAAATCCGTTTAAATCGCACGCAACTCACAAAGCAAAAATAAACACAAGAATGGTGTTGAGCCGATACTGTGCTGTTTACG